>CM019069.1:106067775-106667775 GCA_009667805.1 Leptobrachium leishanense | reverse complement strand
TTTTATATTTTTGTTGTATTTTATTCTGTGTTTTATTAAATTTTTGATTTTTACTCCACCGCATGGGGTTTTATTTGAAGTTGTACCCTACAACAACTTCTGAGCCTGATTCCTAAGGACCTAGGTTAGGTCCAAGAAAGTGTGAGTATATTTCTATTCCACTTTTCTGTTTTCCTTAGTATTACAGTCTATGCTATGCCCTGTCTGTATCCATATTTAAGGGTGTAAAGACTTGAAGTATCAAGACTACCTGTACCGAAAAGGGCAAGTGGGTGTGTAGGGAAATTTAAGTATCTAGGGGTCTGGATATGCCCGGACCTCGCTCACCTTCCGGCTTTGAATTATGACCTACTACTGGAGACCCTTCAGCGTGACCTCGACATTTGGACTCCCAAGCCTCTGTCTTGGTTTGGGAGAGTCGGGGTCCTCAAAATGAATGTCCTTCCGAGGATCCTGTATCTTTTGCAAACTATTCCGCTCCCTTTACCGAGAGGGTTTTTACTCAAAATACGACATCTCTTTCTGAACTTCTGGCGAGGCCAACGTCCTAGACTGAAATTCTCGGTCATGTGCCAACCGACATCAAGCGCTGGCTTGGCCTTATCGGATATTCGTCTCTTATTACGCCTCTCGGTTATTTGATTAAAATCACTACAGATGTCCTACTGGACTTTACCCTGGAAATTTTTCTGCTCAGTCAAATTCCCCTATCAATTCAATCCCTGAAGAAAGCTGTACTCCTAGGTATTCTACTGGCGGCCAAGGCTCTGGTTCCAGTAGAAACATAGAAAAATGTCGGCAGATAAGAACCTTTCGGCCCATCTAGTCTGCCCAATTACATGGATACTTTACCTGGATTTATCTTTTGTTTAGGATAGCCTTATGCCTATCCCATGCTTGCTTAAATTCAATTACTGTTTTGGCCTCTACTACTTCTACTGGAAGACTGTTCCATGTATCCACCACCCTCTCAGTAAAATAATGCTTCCTGATGTTACTTTTAAACCTTTGCCCCTCTAATCTAAGACTATGTCCTCTTGTTTTGCTATTTTGTTTCCTTTTAAATATACTCCCTTCCTCTACCTTGTGGATTCCCTTTACGTATTTAAATGTTTCTATCATATCTCCTCTGTCTCGTCTTTTTTCCAAGCTGTACATGTTAAGATCATTAAGCCTTTCCTGGTAACTTTTCTCCTTCAAGCCGTACACCATTTTAGTAGCCCTTCTCTGAACTCTCTCTAAGATGTCTATATCCTTCTGGAGATACGGTCTCCAGTACTGCACACAGTACTCCAAGTGAGGTCTCACCAGTGCTCTGTACAGTGGCATGAGCACTTCCCTTTTCCTACTGCTAATACCTCTCCCTACACAACCAAGCATTCTGCTAGCATTTCCTGCTGCTCTATTACAGTACACTGGAGACAATCCTCCATCCCCTCATCCCGGGATTTGGTGGATAGAGTAGAATTGATCCGCTCTTACGAATTGACTGCTTTACCTCCCGAAAGATAGGCTACCTGGTTTCACTGGAGCAACTTTATCTCCTCCACAAGACTTCCCCCATGGCTTGCAGCATTCCTACCCTCGACGGCCGGGATGGTATGATGCTGAACTTACTAGAACACATTGAACCTACTTTTCCCGACGGCTATTGGAAGGTTGTCGACAGGTGGAGCACTCCCGTCCTCATCATATACTGAGTCGGGCTTTTTTCCCGGAACGCATACCTGGATTTTACCCCCACTACCCTCGCCACATCCTCTTTTCCCCTTCCCACTCCCATTAGTGTGCCCCCCCTTTTTTTTCCCTTCTCTTTCTCTCTCTCTTCTTTCTTTGTTTTTTATTCGCTTACTCTGCTGTTTTCTTGCCTCTTTACTTTTTCCCCTCCATTTCATCGATTCTAACTTACTATGATGCTTTTTTTTTCGCCTCTTTTTGGATCTCTCTTCTTAATTATTCACTACTTTCCATCATTCTCTTTTCTGACTAATCTTCCTTTTCCTGCCTCCGGTATCATGCCAATGTTAACACTATAGCCACCGACTTTGGGACGGTTGTCATGACCAGATTCCCTGGTGGCTTTCACCTCAACTCGTGACTGGCTGGTGGTCAATTGACTATCCTCTCTTCCTCTTCTTCTCTCTTCTTACTCCTGTTTACGATTTGAAAAGATTTTATATCATCATTCCCCTTATGATGACGTAGTTATTATACTGTTAATTGGACAACATTGAATAAGACTGTTTGCTATTTGTAACTTCCACATTATATGCTCCTTTGTCATATGTGGATTGTAATGTTTCCTCTTTTGCTCTTATTAAAACAAAACCTTGCAAAAAAAATGATATCCCTTATGTTTTTACCTATTTGATATAAACTGTTTCTAATTATTTTCAAATAAAATGTAAAATAAACAGCAAACCCCCATCAAAAGGAGGGGGGTGAGTGGGCGGTTATCCTTCCTGAAATGAGTTTTTGCAGGTTGGGATGTCTGGGGTATTTTTCTCAGGTTAACTGAGCTAAGAGATGGTAGCTGAATGAGAGAAGACAGGCATCTTAACCCTTTACTGCTGCGGAGCATACTGTGCCATCTCTGCAGCGGGTGGGCCTAAATACCGTGGGCAGCCAATGACATGATCAACGTGCACACAATGTAGGTGGGCCGGGGGTCAGCGCCAGCGTGGCGTGCTATGACGCCCTGCAGCGCGGAGGTACGGCCTGGCGGCAAGGGGTTAAAAGTCTTCTAGTCTACCCCCTGGTGAAGTCCTTTGAACAAATCCCACTCAATACAATGATGTGAGTCAGTGATTGACCAATAGACTCCAGTACAGTTGTGTTCAAAATTATTCAACCCCCAATGCTGTAAAGGGTTTTAGGGAATTTAGTGTACATTTGTAATTGTATTCAGAAGGAAATCCTACAAGGACTTTTTAAAGAACCATATGCAACTAAAATGACATCAATTGGTTTTGTAATACAGTAGTAAATGTTTCTTTTGTGAATTCTTCATTGACACAATTATTCAACCCCTTAAAGACTACCACTCTGAAGAACAGAGGTTCATTCAAGTGTTTTCAATCAGGTATTGAAAACACCTGTGGATGTCACGGAGCAGCAATAAAGCATAATAAGCACCAATTAGGCAGCTTTAAAATGACTGTGATACTCAGCTCCTTCTAGACATTTACTGGTGTGGTTACAAACATGGTGAAGTCAAGAGAATGGTCCAGGAAGACAAGAGAAGAGGTGATTACTCTTCACAGGAAGGGCAATGGCTATAAGAAGATTGCAAAGATGTTAAACATACCAAGAGAGACCATAGGAAGCATCATTCGCAAATTCAAGGCAAAGGGCACTGTTGAAACGCTACCTGGTCGTGGCAGAAAGAAGATGCTGACTTCGACTGCTGTGCGCTACCTGAAGCGTAGAGTGGAGAAAAGTCCCCGTGTGACTGCTGAGGAACTGAGAAAAGATTTGTCCGATGTGGGTACTGAAGTTTCAGCTCAGACAATACGGCGCACACTGCGTAATGAAGGCCTCCATGCCAGAACTCCCAGGTGCACCCCCTTGCTGTCTCCAAAGAATAAGAAGAGTCGACTGCAGTATGCCAAAAGTCATGTGGACAAACCACAGAAGTTTTGGGATAGTGTTCTGTGGCCTGATGAAACAAAATTAGAACTGTTTGGGCCCATGGATCAACGCTATGTTTGGAGGAGGAAGAACAAGGCCTATGAAGAAAAGAACACCTTGCCTACTGTGAAGCATGGCGGGGGGTCAATCATGCTTTGGGGCTGTTTTGCTTCTGCAGGTACAGGGAAGCTTCAGCGTGTGCAAGGTACCATGAATTCTCTTCAGTACCAGGAGATATTGGATGACAATGTGATGCAGTCCGTCACAAACCTGAGGCTTGGGAGACGTTGGACCTTTCAACAGGACAATGATCCCAAGCATACCTCCAAGTCCACTAGAGCATGGTTGTAGATTAAAGGCTGGAACATTTTGAAGTGGCCATCACAGTCACCGGACTTAAATCCGATTGAGAACCTCTGGGACTTAAAGAAAGCAGTTGCAGTGCGCAAGCCTAAGAATGTGACTGAACTGGAGGCTTTTGCCCATGACGAATGGGCGAAGATACCCGTAGATCGCTGCAAGACACTTGTGTCAAGCTATGCTTCACGTTTAAAAGCTGTTATAACTGTAAAAGGATGTTGTACTAAGTACTAAGATTGAATGTCACTTGGGGGTTGAATAAAACTGATAATGATGTGAGCACAGAAAAGACATTTGTGGTTATTTCATTATAAATGTTATGTTATATTTGTCTGACCTACACGTGCCTCTTTGATTTAATTGTAAGCAAGATGACTGATCAAAATCAATGTCAAACTGGCCAAAACACTAAATTTCAGTGGGGGTTGAATAATTTTGAACACAACTGTATATGGCCATTTCCATACAGTGAGGAGTAAGTGATGTAAAGATACTGTGGGGACAGTTTACAACATAAAAGATCACAAAACGGATGCTCCCAGTGACACACAGAGTAACATATTTTCTTAACTAAACCTACAAGAGAAAAACAAAGTGCATGTAAGCTATCAGCAGCATAAAATAAATGAAATGTCCTTATTTAGTGTTTCATGGTAGCGGCTCTTTAAAGGAACATTCTAGTCATTTCTGGAGTCTCTGGACTTTACACAAGACAAAGCAATCGTTTCCAACATCCACTATGCAGGAACAAGTGCTGTAAAGATACGGGGGGGGGGCAGTTTACCACACAAACTATCACAAAATGGATGCACACAGCAACGCAGAGTAAAATACTTTAAACAAACATGAGAAAATTAAAGTACAGGTAAGATATCAGCAACATAAACAAAATAAGTACACTTTATTTTGGTGTTGTGTCCCTTTTTAATGAGCTGCCCACCTAGGGCAGATATCGCCACTCCCGTGTTGTCCTTCTACACCTGGGGCTAGTTAATCATGCTTTTTCCATTCATTGTATGCTGTATAAATGTTAATGTATGCATTTAGAATTGTGTTCTGATGAAAGTTTAACAATAAACTGAAACAATTCCTGTCATGAGACTTGAGGCCTTTCTTTGCCATGTTATTCATTAACAGACCTATGAGTGCTAGCTCACTGAGGAGCTGTTCAATACACCACTTTATTCGTGGCAATTCGGCTATTCAGAAAGCTGGCAATTCGTCAATATAAAAATACGGTTGCTGTTGCAGTTCGGCGTCAGTGAAATTCCCCATAGAGAAGTGATGGTTAATCTATTCTGAGAACGCCAAACAGCCCTGAAAAGTTGGCGAAATACCTAGATTTTCAGTGCTTTTGTTTGACAGGTTTAAACAGGCGAATCCCATAGGCTTCAATGTAAAAAAAAGTTCCCTTTTCTATACATTTTTTATTCAATTATTTATTCTTTTCATTTGCAGCAGAAAGGTTTTTTTTCAATTCCGATGTTTTATTTTTCTATTTTTTTTTTTAATTCTGTAACAGACCTTTTTGTTGTTATTCAAAGGACTTTATATTATTTCTATGCATTTTCATGCATTATTTTTGTTTAAAACGCCTTTTAAAAATTGTTGGGGGTTTACCCCTGTTCGACGGCTGATCGGAGGCGATCAGCTGTCCGTTTGGCGGTTTGCGGCTGCGCTCGGCAATTTGTCAGATGCGTTCGGTGGGTCGTCGGCTGCGATTCATCTGATCCCTTCAGAGCATATCGGGGACCCTGTGGTGAATGCTGAATTCGCCGAAGTGCGCCGAACGAAAGAGCACTGATATTTCGATGCTCTTTGAATAACCCCTTTCGTATCTAAGCGAACTACACCTGCTCTTGCTACCTCCAACTCCTAAAACCCTACATTGCTAGGCAGATAATAGTGGAATAAAGCTTCCATAACTGCAGTATGTCATTATATTACATTTCTCTGGGGGAATTAACATTTCTCTTTTCAAGGTATAATGGTGCTATACTGCAATGGATTATTCTCTCCTAATGATCCCTTGGATTTCCAAGGACAGATGCTGTTTCATGACTCACTACCAAAGATCTTAGCGGCATGTGACTGATACAGGGATGCTTTGTGTTGAATTCCAATAAAGATGTTTAGTGTTGCTTTTGATTTTCATGAAGGACATTTTTCATTTGATAATGCTTTCTTTATATTACACAATGCCAAATGCATGTTATTGTGTTATGAAAAATTGAAAAATAAAACTGCACGATTACGTGTCTCCTGCTTTAACAGGCTTACAGCATAAAATGTATAGTAGTGTTTTAGCCTATGTAGTGTTATCACTGTTATAATGCAAGGGTGCTCCTTGGGCATGATCATTACAGTCGCACCACATCTGAAAAAATGTGGACTTTTGGAGCTTTATCTTTAAGTCCATAGACATGGGGTAAAAGGAAAAAAAGTGAGTAAATTATCTAAAAGGAGATAAAACAAATAATTCGGCAGAGGCCCCAGTAACGGCCATAATGAAAAAAAATGCAAGCATGGGCCTGGTGCAGAGGATTTTGGTGGGCCTTTTAATAGAAATATCTGTATAATTGTGTGATGTTTTTTAATATCTTGCATTTTATTACTTTGTATTTCTGTAACAACTGTAACAATTCAATGTTCCTGAACCCAGGACATACTTGAAAACAAGAGAAATATGAGTGTATGCTTCCTGGTAAAATACTTTTATAAATAAAAATATTGGATGGATTACCAGCTGAGGAAGCCATGTTTTGATTTGTTATTAATAAATGCTTTTAAAGAACGCTGTTTGCCTATGTTCCTGTCCAAGAAGGTTTTGGGGATTTCCTTATAAATTCCTTATGTGCTGTTGACGGAGCCATTTGGGGCTCAGGGATATGTGAGTTTTAAATTGGCCTATCATTATATCTCCTGCTGTTTGGTTACAATATCACACTAAGTGTACCTTTGGTACACATTTGTTTCTACTGCAGGGGAACTTTATTGGAATTTACAGGATCCGTAAAGGGGCACCCGAAGAAACGAATAAAAGACCCATAAAGTGATCCACCCTAGAGCCAGGTGTGGGCTCATGACAATGTGAGTTGGATACTCTTATGAATATATTTTCAAATCTGAATTTATGTACTGCGCAATCCTGGTTTTGACTTTCTCTTGCAGCATTTGCTGAATAGACATCCCCTCAAAAAAGGAGAATTTTTGGAAAAAGAACACTATTTTTATGGCCATTTTTATGGTGTATAATCTTGCTAACCGGTGGTCCATTGTTCATTGGCGCTATGTTGTTTTTTCTTTGCGTTCTATTGTGTAAGGTTTTTTAGAGGAACCTCCATATACAACATTTAGCAAGCAGATTATACATTCATTTCTGGTGGGCGCTTTACTTCCTTACACTGCTAGAAGCTGGTGTTAACTGATTTTTTTTCTGCAGAATCACTCAGTACCATCTTAAAATCCCCCAAAAATCAGATACTCACCTCTCATCCCGCGGCAAACGGCAGCTCAATCCCCACTTCTGGCCGCTGGAAAAAAGTATCCAGTCTCCCTCTGCGGACCTGCAGGTTGGCTAACCCGGCAGCACAAGCCTCCATGGAGTCCTTTGGACTCCAGGAGGTGGTACACGCAGCGACGCGTTAGGGCTGCCGTGAGTATCCAGGAGGTTAGCGCTGCATTACGGGGCAGGCTACGGAACCAGCGCCTGCCCTGTAATATGGTGCTAAAACAGGGATGTTAAGGGGAAACCTGCAGGTTTTCCATCTTTAGCGTCCCGTTTTAGCGGCAGTATTGTGATACTGCCGTCTATTTTTTACAATGTTTTTTTGCGTTACGAGCTCACCTATTGGTCAAACATTGGACAATGTAGAGTGCATAAAAAATTGATTTTAGGGTTCTGTGTAATAACAGATCCAGGATGCATAAAAGTGAGACGGAGGTCATTTGCATATCCTACCCAGAATTCCTTGCTGCATATGGGGAATGTGGCACAGGTGCTCCTGGATGCAATTCTTTGAATTGCTATCAGGGTTATTCAAAGAGATCCGAATGGCTGGAGAAAGGTAACCGAACGCTGATTTTCAGCGTTGGTTACCTTTCTTGGCCATTCAGCTATCCAGGGAGCAGGCAATTTGCCAAATCCTGGCGAATTGCCTGCACATACGGTGCCTGTTCGAGGGCAGTGAAAAAGCACTGCTTCGGCTATTCAGAGAACACAAACCAGCAGTGAAAGGTTCCTGAATTTCTCTGTCATTCAGTGGTTTAATTCGACAGGTTTATTGAGGAGAATCCCATAGGCTTCAATGTTAAAAATATTCCCGTTTTAATCCAATATCTAATAAACCGTTTATTATTAAATTCTGCAGTAAAGAGTCTCTTTATTTATAGATTTTTCTTTTGGATATTTTAAGCATTTTTTTTTTTTAAAAAAAGTCCAATTTTTTTTTTTTTTAACTTTACTTCTTTTTTCTGTAACAGCCCTTTTTATTATCATTCCCTGGACCTCATATGTAAATGTCAGCCATTTTCGCTCAGTTTCTTTGCAAACAGCGTTTCACTTTTCAAACATTCATGCAAACTGTTTTCCTAATTTATTCACTTCACTCGTCTGCGGTGTCGGCTTTTTCCGGCTGCTTCGCTGCGTGTGATCGGCTCCTGCTCGGGTTTTTCCGGCGTCTTCGATGGGTTAATCCAGATGTTTTTGCGGGTTTTCGACGTGCATTAGCCGGGTTTTCGCCAGGTTTTTGGCAGCTTTTCCCTGCACTTCGACAGCCCTGTGGTGCTTGCTGAATACACCGCAGGGTCGCCGAAATGGGAAAGCCGATTTGCACCGAATTGAAGAGAACGAAAAGTCACCGAACGTGCGGTGACTTTTCGAATCTCTTTGGATAACCCTGTAAGTATCAGCATCAAGTCAGATTAACGTTATTGGGATCACGTGGAAAGGGTAAATTAAACGAAGACCAAAAAAAAAAAAAAGGGGGGTATTGGGGAGGGGGGAAATGGCCTGGGAATGTGGGCAAATCCCTACTGGGCACAGAAACCATAAAACAGTGCATTCACTATACGTCAAGGGTAGAGACTAGAGCGTTTTAAGAAGGAATGTGGTCCGATACAACGTCACATTGGCTCAATTACAGTAACAAGGCACGAAATTCTGCTCCCCCCGATTGGAGGATCCAAGTACTCCAAATCTGAGTATATTGGGCCATCATACCGTTCATTGAGTAGTACAGTTGTTCGACTCTATGGAGCTCTTCCATTTTAGAGAGCCAAAGATGCATGGGAGGGCTCACCCTTGGCTTCCAAAATAGGGGTATTAGACTTTTGGCAACATTCAGAATGCGGATACACACTTTTTTTTTTTTTTTTTTTTTTGTAGCCTTGAGTAGCGTAGTGTACATGATGTAATAGCATGGTGGCTGGTCGGGGGGAGGTTCTATGAACAGTTGAGTGATTTTATGTATCTTTTCCCAATATAGGCGAATTACTGGACAAGACCACCATATGTGAAGTGCCGATCCCGGGCCTTCACCACAACGCCAGCACTCATCCGACATATCAGGAAACACGTGGCTAAGCTGTTCAGGGGTCTTATACCACAGGGATAGTAATTTATATGCCGTCTCCTGTGTTTTCGATGAGACCGAGCAGTGGTGTGTAAGGTCGCAGATTTTCCCCCATTGGGAGTCGGACAGAGTAGTTTCTAACATCATTTCCCAACTGCCCATAAACCTCGGCGGGGGGGTTCTATTTGAGCGCTGGAGGAGTTCGTATAAATAGGACACGCCATGTGGCAGTAGGTCGGCTGTCATGCACTGTTTTTCAAATTCTGTTAGAGGGCGGGTCAGTTTTGTTCGTTGGGGTATAGATCTGATAAAGCTAGCAATCTGTTGATATCGGAAGTATCGTAGGAAAGTCACTGCCCTATCGCCCAGTATATCAGTAAGCGAGGCAAGTTGTTGGTCTCGAAATACGTCACGAATGCGCGGTGTTTGTGTTTGCAGCAAGTCTGTGAATATCGACGGGGTGTAAGACGTGAAGACGTGGGCGTGGAGGCTTGGCATAACAATGGCGTAAGCGGCGACGGGTCAGAGGACAGGTCTAAAACACGCATTACTCGATGCCATATGCGTAGTGTAGCTGAGGTGTAATGTAGATCACGTACCCGGCGTAGCCCTTGCAGTTTAGGCAACCAAGGGAGGACAGTGAGGGGAATCCCGGCTTTGCCCTGTTCAACCACCCCCACGCTTTGAGTTTGCGGGGTTTTGCCCATTCCAGAATACGCTGAAGGTGGCAAGCCGTATGGTACATTGCGAAGTCTGGTATGGCAAGCCCCCCCCCCCCGTGTTTTAGGTAGGGTAAGGATGGAAAATTTTAGCCTCGGTCGGGATCCCCTCCACACATAATTCGAGATCTGTGTCTGTAGGTCCCGAAAAAAGGTTTGCGGGAGGTCAATGGGAATCGTCTGAAAGAGGTATAAAATACGAGGGAGTACATTCATTTTGATTGCCTGAACGCGACCCAGCCAAGAAATGTGCGGATAGTTCCAGGCCTTCAGATCCGTGGAGATAGTCGCGAGCATGGGCGCAAAGTTGTCTCTGAACATTAAAGTATGGTCAGAGGTCAACCAAATTCCCAGGTACTTAATTCTATCCTCGGCCCATTGGATCGAGAAGTTTGGCCGTATGGATTGAGCATTCGACCGCGGCATGGACACATTTAACAGGAAGGACTTGGCGAAATTAATTTTCAAGTTGGAGAGGTTACCGTATACTTCAAAAGCTTTCAGTAAGTTGGGCAAAGTCGTTTCTGGGTAAGTCACGAAAAAAAGGAGATCATCCGCGAAAGCAGCTACCCTGTGCTCCGTCCAATATCTAATAAACCGTTTATTATTAAATTCTGCAGTAAAGAGTCTCTTTATTTATAGATTTTTCTTTTGGATATTTTAAGCATTTTTTTTTTTTTTAAAAAAAGTCCAATTTTTATTTTTTTTAACTTTACTTATTTTTTCTGTAACAGCCCTTTTTATTATCATTCCCTGGACCTCATATGTAAATGTCAGCCATTTTCGCTCAGTAGTTTCTTTGCAAACAGCGTTTCACTTTTCAAACATTCATGCAAACTGTTTTCCTAATTTATTCACTTCACTCGTCTGCGGTGTCGGCTTTTTCCGGCTGCTTCGCTGCGTGTGATCGGCTCCTGCTCGGGTTTTTCCGGCGTCTTCGACGGGTTAATCAAGATGTTTTTGCGGGTTTTCGACGTGCATTAGCCGGGTTTTCGCCAGGTTTTCGGCAGCTTTTCCCTGCACTTCGACAGCCCTGTGGTGCTTGCTGAATACACCGCAGGGTCGCCGAAATGGGAAAGCCGATTTGCACCGAATTGAAGAGAACGAAAAGTCACCGAACATGCGGTGACTTTTCGAATCTCTTTGAATAACCCTGTATGATGTGCAGGTGGCTTCTGCAATAATAAACATAAAAAATAATAACAAATACATGTATAGATCACCATCTAGTGGTATGTGTGTGTCTGTGCGTGTGTATACACCACAAATCACCATAACGGTAAATACCTAAAATACAGAATCAGTCAATGAATAAATAAATTGTTAAAAGTTAAGTGATTGTTAATCCAGCAGCTGTCCTTGCAAGGTTGGTGGTGTATCCCTTAGCCACCACAAAGCAATCATAAGGAAGAAATATATATATTCCTTGCAGATTACCACTTCCTTCAATAATTCATAAACCTGAAAAAAAATACGTACAGGGTTATTCAGAGAGTGGGGGAAAAGCAGGAGAATGACTGGAGAATGGAAAATTCTAGGTCAAAATAGTCAATTTGGAAAATGAGATGAATGGGAGAATTTTTCTGGTTTGGCTATTTTGACCTAGAATTTTCCATTCTCGGAACAGAAATGGAAGGAGATTTTAAAATAAAGGCAAACATAAAATACAATTGCATAAATATGGCGGTCAGGAAAATAGGGTCAAGAATAGGGGACATCATGATGGATCCGGATACCTTGATGCTGGTCCAGGGGCGCAGAGGGTAAGAAGCCGTGCTGTCTGTGTGTGTGTGTGTGTGTGCTTGATGGTTTAGGGGCGCAGAGGGTAAGAAGCCGTGCCATCTGTGTGTGTGTGCTTGATGCTGGTTTAGGGGTGCAGAGGGTAAGAAGCCGTGCCATCTGTGTGTGTGTGTGTGTGTGCTTGATGGTTTAGGGGCGCAGAGGGTAAGAAGCCGTGCCATCTGTGTGTGTGTGCTTGATGCTGGTTTAGGGGCGCAGAGGGTAAGAAGCCGTGCCATCTGTGTGTGTGTGTGTGTGTGCTTGATGGTTTAGGGGCGCAGAGGGTAAGAAGCCGTGCCATCTGTGTGTGTGTGTGCTTGATGCTGGTTTAGGGGCACAGAGGGTAAGAAGCCATGCCGTCTGTCTATGTGTGTGTGTGCTTGATGCCGGTTTAGGGGCGCAGAGGGTAAGAAATTAGTTCTTCTCATTGTTCAATGCAGAATTGATAGAGTACTAAAAGACAACAGATGATGGTTACACTGTACCAGTCAGACAATATAATACAGGCCTGAGGTGAGGTCTAATCAAGGGAAATGTCTTCACCCCTACTGCATACAATACAGACACCTGATGTTGAATCCAAAAGATGTTATACTGCCATTCTGTCATTTATTTACTTACTATCTACATCAATGTTGTGATTCTGACATGATTGATGCTAAATGCTGTCGTTTTAGTTGATGTAAATGATCTTCAGAATTTGTGGGACCCTTTTGAGACGTCTTGGAGGGCATTGTCAAATTCATTTAATGAATACAGACACATGTATACAGATAAATGTATACCCAGACACATCAGACCTCAGATACATGTATACCCAGATATCATTTGAAAAAGATAGTGGAGATACCCAAAGAATTAAATAAAACTTAGCTTTTAATGAGAAATGCAGTAAAACAAAATGCTGTCAAAGCTGTATTGCAGTAGAAGGCTTTTAATGAGAAATGCAGTAAAATGCTAAGTTTTATTTTATTCTTTGGCTATCTCCACTATCTTTTTCAATTGTTAAATTGGGGTTACCCCCCCCCCCGGTCACAAACAGCGGCAAGAGCCTTTTTTCTATGTTCAATAGATTGCTTCCCACAACTATCTTGGTACACCCTGCGAGTGTTTTTTTGTATACTCAGATCTCAGATACAAGTATAAAGAGCTGGCTCCAGATCTGGTGAGGCCTTAGGCGAAGCTCCGTTATGAGGCCCCACAGGGCCTATTCCCAGGCTATTCCCAGATGTTTTAGAGGACAGCATGTGTGTATGATTGTATCACAGAGCTCCACATCAATAAACTCAGTAATGTGAGCTGTGAATGAGTAGTCTCTCTTTCTCAAACCCCAATCTCTCTGGCACTCGTTTCTGAGTAGTCTCTCGCTCTATAAACCATCTCTCTGTGTAGCCCTTCTCTTTCTCTCTCACCCCTCTCTGTGTGATCCCTCTCTGAACCCTCTCTCATCAGTCTCTCTCACTGTGTGACCCTCTCTCTGTGTTTAACCCCCTCTCAGATATCTCTGATACTTCCCTCTGTGTGTTCCCCTTCTCTCTTTGTGACCACTCTCTCTCTCTGTGACCACTCTCTCTCCGTGACCCCCTCTCTCTGACACCATCTATCTCACTTTCTCTGACACCCTCTCACTCTCTCTGTGACTGCCCCTCTCTCTCTGTGACCCCTACATGTCCTCCCTCCCTGTCCAGTGAGGAGTTAGATCTGCAGATCAGAGGGAGAGCTGCAAGGGGGGATCTTACCTAGGACATATCCCCCTGGCTGCTGCTCTCCTTCTCTTGCTAGCCCTGCTCTCCGGTCCTGCTGTTTCTTCCTCTCTTCAGCCTCTTCTTCACTCCTCCTTCAATATGGCGTGGGGACAGGAAATCATGCAGGAGGATCGTAGGAGCAGACAGAAGGTGTCTCGCTCAGACATCAGACCTCAGATACATGTATACCCAGACAACAGACCTCAGATACATGTATTCCCAGACATCAGACCACATATATATGAATACCCAGACCTCAGATACATGTATACCCAGGCATCAGACCTCAGATACATGTACATGTATACTCAGACATCAAACCTCATATACATGTATTCCCAGACATTAGACCTCATATACATGTATAACCATACCTCAGATACATGTATACCCAGACACAGACCCCAGATATATGTATACTCAGACATCAAACCTCAGATACATGTTTACCCAGGCAACAGACCTCAGATACATATGTAGCGCTGTTTAAAAACTCTGTTGATGTATTGCTCGGGTTTGGCAACCAGAGGGAGACAAGCGCAATGTAGAGTATACTGGACACAACGGGACTACGTTTTCCATCATGCTTTGCGGTGGGGACAGGAAGTGGGTGGGAGAGAGCGAAGGACATCCGCAGCCTCTTGCGAAGGAGAGCCAGTGTGAGCCGAGCGACGAAAGGTGGAAGACGCACGTGAGACTGCCAGAGATTAAGACCAGGCCGGAGAGCAGGAGCTGCCTTGCGGGTGCTGAGAATCAGAGACAGTGCTGGCGGAGATCTATCCACACATCGCTGAGAGGTTTTAAGCAGACACAACGTTCCAGTTTGGACCCCGAGTAAGGAGAACGCGATGATCCACTGGGAGTGCAGGCGGTAGGCCGTAGTTCTCGTTACCGAAATCGGACAAGCAGGAGAAGCGGATCCGGTGGCACAGAGTTCCAGTATAACCAAGCAGAGAGTGATACTTGATCGGACAGCGGAACAGATTGTCTAGCGGATGGGTGAGAGGCCTTCCAGGCCACAGTCAAAGTTTAAACAAAGCACGCTGCAGTATTGTTTAAATCTACAGGGCCCCAACGTGACTAGTCGAAGGTTTGCTCAATCCATTCACTGGCTAGTTGAATATATTACCCAGGTACCTGAGATAACACACACACACCTTTTTGGGACACTACTTTTATGGGACTTACACTCCAGAAACAAAGGGGTTAAACTTTCCTTTTTGCCGCCGCATGTTTTCCCGCATTACGAAAATCCTGTCGCTCATATACCGTGTTCACATTATATATGCCACTTTATTGGGATCAGTAAAGTATATAATCTATAAAATCCACAACAGTGCTGGTGTATATTTATTCCCTAGTGCGGTGGGACTAACCCGAGGTTAAATTCAGCGGCTCCCCTGGGAGTGAGCGCTACATGTGGGGACTCGTTCCGGGATTACAGTCTCTATAATAAAACCGAATTTAAAGGGTTAATTATGGATCCAGACACTACTGCCAAATGGCGTGAGGAGCAAAGTAGTCAGATAGAGTTAAGCATAGTCATGGATATTCCTGCAGACACTTGGGCCGAAGATCAGATTCGCCGGGCCGTGGCCGCGCTGACACCAGATCATCGGGGGTTAATCCTGGACATTAAAGCGAACCTGGATACTTCTCACACGTTTGTTCTTTTTGAGTGGAGAAAGGGTGTTCCAGTGTGTTTTCAGGGTGCGAGCGTGAAGCTGACCGATGAGGTGGAAGTTCAACTGATTCAGCCAAGTGCACCACGTGGCGATCCCGCGAACGTTCCCGCGCCCAGTCCACTGGCCATGATCGGGCCTGAATTCATAGTGGCTATTGGAGATTTGCTGACTAAATGTCAAAGAACAAGCCCTCCTCACACTAACTTTGGTTATCGACGGTTGAGGAAATTTACAGGAAACGTACCAACTCCGGCGGGAGAAGAAACCTTTGAAGAATGGGTAGAACAGGCGATGCAGGCTCTGGATGAGTGGGACATCCCTGAAGCACAGAAGAAGCAAAGAATCACTGAGAGCTTAAAGGGACCTGCGTCAGAGGCTGTCAGAAACCTGAAATTGAGTAAGCAAGACTGCACTCCTTTAGATTACCTAAACGTATTACAGGAAGTCTTTGGGAGAACAGAAAAGGCTGCCGAGCTCATGTACCAGTATGAACATACCTACCAGCGAAAAGGTGAGAAAATGACTGAATATATGAGGCGCCTAGATAAGAGTCTGCTCCAGATACTCCTTAAGAAAGGGGTCGAACCAGCCACAATAGATAAAATCCGAATGCAGCAGATATTGAGGGGTGCTCAACCTCTAGATCCTGTGATGCTACAGCTGAGAACCAGAGAAGGTAACCGAGAGTTGAAATACCTGGAGCTGATTCGGGCTGTTAGAGAGGAAGAGGCTCTGCTAGAAGAAAAGTCTTTAAGGAGAGGAGAAAGAGCTTACGCACAACCAGTAAGGCATAACGAATATCTGCAAACTGAAGATGATTCGTTGGACGCCTATGGATCTGAAGTTGACGGACAAGAGCATCTGTTAGTTCCTATATCCACAGAGAGTACTGCCAAAGAACCAACCTTTCCTGCATATAGTGAGTTACACAAAACCGTTAAGAAGGTACAAGAAGCTCAAGCTGAGCTGAAACAAGCACACACTGATCTGTGCCGAGTACTTTTGAAGGTGGCAGAGACACAGACCGATATGCAGAAGTTCCTCACTGATATGCGGACAACAGGAGTTGCTATGGCGTCTGGCCAGGGTCCTTCAACCGAGTCACCACGAACAAGTGCGTCTCCGTCTTCAAAGAAGAGATGTTTCAACTGTAGGGAAATAGGTCATTTCCGAGCGCAATGCAAAAGCCAAAGGCCTGAAGAAATTAGGGTAGAAGAGTTCCTAAAAGCCTTGGAAGGGCTGCTATCTACCTCACAGGCGGGAAACGCCAGGGGGCCCAAGTGAAGGAGCAAACTAGGTGCCCAATGGTTGAAAACCGCTCCAAAATTAAAACCAGAACCGAACGGCAGAGAAGGCCCAAAGTCTTGCCAACTGCTCAGCCTGCTAGGACTGAAAGAGTTACTCCCTTAGTGTCCGGTCCTATGTCATGGGGAAGCAATGCACACCCAAACCCTACACGGGCCAAGAAGAAGGCCAGGGTACAGCAAACCGGGTCTAACTCCCTGCTGCTACGACAAAGTTTCCTGACCAGCCAATAGGTCCTTCTCCCATCGTTCCAATCCAAGTAGAGGGAGTCTACACTAAAGCTCTGTTAGACTCAGGGGGTCAAGTGACTTCTACGAGAAGCACTTGAGGCACATTCCTCTACAGAAATTAAAGGACCCTGAGATCTGGGGTATCGGAACTGAGAAACTTCCCTATGAAGGATATCTACAGGTGAAGCTAGAAATCGGATCCAAAGTCATCGGACAGTCTGGAGGTTGTGATGCATTGGCCATTGTGTGTCCTCCGGCCTTCAGGGGCCAACCGAAATTCTATGATAGTGGGGACGAATACTGATCTGGTGCGACGTCTCCTGACTCCTATAGTAATGGAAGAAGGTTCTACCAGGGGAGTACGTTACGTCCGGTCTATCAGCGAATGGTCGAAGAACAGAAAGCACCTGCCGAAGTGGGGCGCCTGTGGAGATTGGGAGGAACAGAGAAGGTTCTGCAATCAGGAGAAGTGGCGAGTTTCCGGGCTTCAGTCAAGTTGAACGGATCACAGCCGGGTCCCTATGTGGTACTGGAAACTGATTTCAATCATGGGAGTGAAGCCGGAGTAGAAGTAATCCCTGAAATAATCTCCACAAGAGCTTTGAAACGGACGCGAGGAAGAGTCTCAGTTAGTGTATGTAATGTGTCTGATTCTCCAGTGATTCTGAAAGCACGAATGCCTATCAGGCAAGTAGCGTCCGCTACGCCTCTCTCCGCTACTGATTTAGGAGGGGGAGTGAACAAAGAGATTCCAGCTGAAAGGTTCTATCCTAAGGACGCTCCCATCTCACCTGAATGGAAGAAACGTCTTCTGTCCCAGATCCTAAAATGGAGAGACTTGTTCTCGAAGGATGAGTTCGACGTGGGCCTAGCTAAGAGTACTGAGCATCGCATTCGACTACAGGAAGATAAACCGTTTCGAGAAAGGTCAAGACGAGTTCCGCTGGGAGACTTGGATGATCTACGAGAACAGCTGAATGAACTACAAAGGACTAAGAGTCCAGGAGTCCGTACGCCTCTCCAATAGTGATGGTTCGGAAGAAGAATGGTTCTATTCGTCTTTGTATAGACTATCGCACACTAAATCAGAGAACCATTCCGGATCAATATGCCACTCCTCGGATAGAAGATGCCTTACAGTGTTTGTCTGGAGCAAAATGGTTTAGTGTACTAGACCTGCGAAGTGGGTATCATCAGATACCAATGCATCCTGAGGACAAAGAGAAGACTGCGTTCATCTGCCCACTGGGGTTCTTTGAGTTCAACAGAATGCCTCAAGGCCTTACGGGGGCTCCCGCCACGTTCCAACGGTTAATGGAGAAGACAGTCGGGGACATGAACCTGATCGACGTGTTAGTGTATCTGGATGATATTATTGTGTTCGGGAAGACTTTGGAAGAACATGAGCAACGGTTAGAGAAGGTCTTGAAGCGGCTCCATGAATAGGGGTTGTGTGAGGACTACCCACCTGCCGCGCCGACCCAACGGCGCCCAGGCACCTTCCCCAGCCACATCCCGGGACGAAAGTGATCCGCGCATGCTCGCGCGCGGCGCGCCACGACGCTCCATACGTCTGACGTCATCCCGCCCATCAATCAGCTAGAACCTGAGATCCCTCTATAAGAAGCCGGCTGATTGGTGAGTCTCTCATGTGTTACAGCGTGTCTGACCTACTGAAGCCTGCTTAAACCTTACCGTGTACCGAACCTTGCTTTTGTCTAACGATTCTGCTGACTGCCTTTATCCTACGACCTTCTGCCTGAATTACCGTTTATGCTGTCTGAAATAACCCTTTTGACCCCGGCTAATATTATTGACGTTGCTGCTTGCCTTAATCCTGAAACCGGCTCTGGACATCACTACGCACCTGATTCTACCTATCACCCATGCACTATTGTGGATAAGGTTGTATATTTATATCTAACCCTCCACATAGTAGATGAGCCGAGTTGGTATATCTTGCACATTGGTTCCCATCACCGCCTAATCCTGACAGAACGAGCTAGCCATCATGGAACCAGCAAGTATACCAGAAGCCCTGACCGCCATATCACAACAGCTCAACGTACTGACACAGTCTGTCCAGGTACTGGAAGCCAACCAGGTGGCTATGCAAAGACCTCTAAACCGCTTAGACCAAGGGACAGCCGGTAGTGCTGCCGCCGGTGGAGCCACAGTAGTTACCGCATCTCCGCCTGACACGAACGCGACGGGACCCGAACCATACGTGGCTCCCCCGGAGAAGTTTGGCGGTGATCGTGCCCACTTCCGCTCCTTGATAACATCGTGCCACCTCATGTTTTGTCTACAACCCCGGACCTACAGGAACGACTTTACCAAGGTCAGGACTACGATATCGCTGCTAACAGGCCCCAGAAATGGGCACACCACTTGATAAGTACCAATAGCTCTCTCTTAAATAGTTGGGATGTTTTTTCTAAGAAAATGGAGGAAATGTACGATGACCCCCACCGGCTGATCAACACAGCTCAAGCTCTCGAAAACTTAAGACAAGGAAAGAATGACATCGAAGAATATATAACAGATTTCAAGCATCTCGCTTTAGATTCCGAATGGAACGAACCGGCCCTCATAGCCAGGTTTAGAAAAGGATTATCAGAAACCATTAAAGACGAGCTCGCAAGAGTCGAGAAACCCAGAACTCTGGAGAAGTTTATGTCTCTAAGCATCAAAATTGACCGTAGACTGCACGAAAGAAAGGCTGAATGTGCCGGTTACCACCCCCCAGCGCCGACCAGGAGACCTCTTCCTTCTCTGCCATCGAACGCTCCTGCAACCGGGTTGGACGAGGTAGAACCAATGCAAATAGGGGTCGCTAGAGGACCGCTTACAGAAGCCGAAAAAACGAGGAGACGTTCCTTAGGCCTATGCCTCTACTGTAGTCGTGCCGGTCACCACGTACGGGAGTGCCGAGAGAAGCCTAGCAGTCACATGGGTAAGCCGCTAGCTGTCCCAGCCTTTATTTCAGTCAGAAGCGTATGCAATACTATGTCTACCCATATGATTGTACCTTTGTCTTTACAGTGGAACAACCGCGCCATGAGCATCAACGCCATGCTTGACTCAGGAGCAAGCCGCTGCTTCATGGATTGTAACATGGCCCAATCCTTGGGGATCCCCACCGTGTACAAGAAACAACCTTATCCAATACAACTCCTGGATGGTAGCTCGCCATTGTCTGGTCCGATCACCAAAGAGACTATACCGTTGCCCGCTCATATTGGCGAAAGCCATAATGACACCATTGTCTTTGACATTGTATCATCACCAGTATTCCCAGCCATCCTTGGCCTGAATTGGTTGAGAAAGAATAATCCGAGTATAAACTGGATCAACAGCACCATAACCTTCGACCAAGAAGAACCAATAACCACCCTGAACACTACTGTTCCGCAAATACACACAGTAGCGGTGTGTACCGAAATTCCCAAAATCTATCAAGACCTCCATAAAGTATTCGAGAAAAAAGGAGCAGACACGTTACCACCCTCCAGAACCTACGACTGTCCT
Source organism: Leptobrachium leishanense (assembly GCA_009667805.1). Classification (NCBI taxonomy): domain Eukaryota; kingdom Metazoa; phylum Chordata; class Amphibia; order Anura; family Megophryidae; genus Leptobrachium; species Leptobrachium leishanense. The sequence goes on along the minus strand of CM019069.1, from coordinate 106,647,218 downwards.
ATAGATTTGTTACCTGGAGCTCCTACCCCTCATGGACGGATATACCCGCTATCAGAACCCGAGTTAAAAACCCTGAAAGAATACGTAGAAGAAAATTTGCAAAAAGGATTTATTCGACCTTCCACCTCACCTGCGGGTGCCCCTATATTCTTTGTAGGGAAGAAAGATGGGGGATTCAGGACTTGTGTGGATTACCGCGCCCTCAATTCTATCACCATCAAAAACAAATACCCCCTACCTCTGATAACAGAATTAATGGACAGATTAAGAACTTCTACGATATTCACTAAACTCGATCTAAGGGGTGCATATAACCTAGTCAGGATACGAGACGGGGATGAGTGGGAAACCGCCTTCCGGTCCAGATACGGCCATTACGAGTACCTGGTAATGCCGTACGGCCTATGCAACGCCCCCGCCACCTTCCAAAGGTTCCTCAATGATATTTTTAGAGATATATTAGATCAATTTGTGATAATATACCTGGATGACATATTAATCTATTCTAACACAGCCGAGTCCCACGAGACCCACGTCCGGACCGTATTATTAAGGCTGTTGAAACACCATTTATATGCCAAACTAGAAAAATGCCTATTCCATACAAGAAGTATAGAATTCCTCGGATTCATTATCACTCCAGGATATATACAGACGGATCCGGCTAAAGTGAAGGCAGTCACCACATGGCCCGCACCGGCTAACAAAAAAGGGGTTCAATGTTTCATCGGATTCTGCAATTTCTACAGAAAATTCGTAAAAAACTTTCTCTGCCATAGCTCGACCATTAACCAACTTGACCAAGATACAAACTCCGTTCCGGTGGTCCGAAGAATCCCAGAAAGCATTCCACCAACTAAAAGAAACCATAACTACAGCACCTGTCTTGGCGATACCCGACCCTACCTTACCATACACTCTAGAAGTGGATGCCTCAGCTTTTGCCGCCGGGTCGATTTTATCCCAAAGGGATAAGAAGGATGATATACTACGTCCAGTATTGTTCTTTTCGAAAAAACTCACCCCGGCAGAAAGGAATTACAACGTAGGCGAGAGAGAACTGCTCGCTATTAAGCTTTCGCTAGAAGAGTGGCGTCATCTGCTCGAAGGGGCACACCATCCCATAATCATCCTTACAGATCACAGAAACCTCGCATATCTACAACAAGCATGCAGGTTGAAACCAAGACAAGCCAGATGGGCACTATTCTTCAGTCGATTTAATATAATCATCACGTACCGACCTGGTAGCAAAAACGGGAAGGCCGATGCCTTGTCTCGAGCACAAGAAGATCTTCCTGAAGTCAATAATGATTTTATACTACCTAGAACGTGTTTCGCGATCACCAGGCTGTCTCTATGGGATACAATTAAACAACACACAAATAGCCTGGATCAGAGGGACACGTCACTATCCGTGCGCCAACAAGATGGATTTCTGCTACACAACCAAAAGATATATGTACCCGCTGCCGCACTACTGCCCGTACTCCAGTACTGTCATGACTCCCTCCTGGGTGGCCACGGAGGAATTCGTAAGACCACCGATCTGATTAGCCGTTCCTTCTGGTGGCCACGGATGGCCAAAGACATAAAGTCCTATGTAACTAATTGTCCGGTGTGTATTCGTGTAAAAGTCCCTCGTAGACGTCCCCAAGGGCTATTACAACCGTTGCCTGTACCACAAGCTCCTTGGGTGGATATATCCATGGACTTCATAGTAGAACTACCTACATCTGCCGGTTACGATACCATAATGGTGGTAGTAGATCGCTTTTCAAAGATGGCTCATTTCATTCCTCATAAAAGTATACCTACCGCTGCTCAGACGGCATCCTTATTCGTCAGAGAAATCTTCCTCCTGCACGGGCTACCATCCACCATCATCTCTGATAGAGGAACTCAATTCACCTCTAAGTTTTGGAAAGCCTTCTGTAAAAATCTACATATCCAACAGAACCCATCTACAGCGTATCACCCACAGACCAATGGCCAAACTGAGAGAACGAACGGTACACTAGAACAATACTTAAGATGCTTTGTCTCCCATCTGCAAGATGACTGGTACGATTTATTACCCACTGCTGAGTTCGCGTACAATAACCAAGTTCATCATTCTACTGGTCAGTCACCATTTCATGTGAATTATGGGCAACACCCTACGATGTTGCCAGGATCACCGATCCCTAGCAATATTCCTTCATTGAATCAACGTATGGCACAGATCATTGGAGGGTACAGAAAGGTCAAGGCTTCCTTACTATCAGCCCAACGATCCTACAAACAGTTTGCAGACCGACACCGGGATCAAGCACCACACTACGTAGTGGGCGATTCAGTATGGTTGTCTTCTAAACACGTCAGACTACGTTGCCCGTCTCGGAAGTTGGGACCTCGCTTCTTGGGACCCTACGTTATATCCAAATTGGTATCCCCTACAGCGGTCCGACTACGACTTCCTCGGGAGCTCGACGTACATCCAGTGTTCTAAGACTCTCTGCTGCGTCCGTCCCCTCCGGATCCTTTCGCCGAACGCACACCGCATTGTCCTGGTCCTCTGCTGGCCATCGGGGATGATGAGTACGAGGTTCAGAGGATCCTGGATTCTCGTTTCTATCGCCGTCGTCTTGAGTACCTGGTTCGATGGACCGGCTATGGGCCCAAAGAAGACTCTTGGATCCCGGCTGCTGAGGTTAGCGCGCCTGCTCTTGTCCGACGATTTCACATTGCTCAACCCAAGTGCCCCCGCAGTGGTCGCCTTGATGGGGGGCACTGTGAGGACTACCCACCTGCAGTGCCGCCGCGCGGACCCAAGATGGCCGCCGGCGAGCTTTCCAACAGCGCCCAGGCTCCTTCCCCAGCCACATCCCGGGACGAAAGTGATCCGCGCATGCTCACGCGCGGCGCGCCACGACGCTCCATACGTCTGACGTCATCCCGCCCATCAATCAGCTAGAACCTGAGATCCCTCTATAAGAAGCCGGCTGATTGGTGAGTTCATTGCTAGTTCGTCTAGTCTCTCATGTGTTACAGCGTGTCTGACCTACTGAAGCCTGCTTAAACCTTACCGTGTACCGAACCTTGAAAGCCTGCTTTCTGCGAGACTGCTTAATTATGCGGTTCCTCCCAGCAGAGTCTCTGGGGAACCTCCCATGAGTGAAAGAGAGAGACGTAGAATTCTTAATCTCTGTTTTTATTGCAGTTCATCCCAGCATAAAATCTTTTGCTGTCCATTAAAGCCCAAACCCAGAATGTCATGTTCTCAGGGTGAGACCCTGGTATCCATGTCATGTAGCCATAGCGCTGACCCTACTGCTGGGACCTCTGTTTCTGTGCAATGCAGGGGTGTTGCAAATTCCATGTGTGGTAATAAAGCCAAAATTGTTCCACCTCAAGGCACACTACCTGCTTCCATGTTATGCAGTGGATCACTGTTTCTCAGTTCTTGTCATGGGTCTAGGGCCCAGGCTGGCACTGTTGCCACAAGGGTCCAGGGTGGCGCTGTTGCCACAAGGGTCCAGGGTGGCGCTGTTGCCACAAGGGTCCAGGGTGGCGCTGTTGCCACAAGGGCCCAGGGTGGCGCTGTTGCCACAAGGGCCCAGGGTGGTGCTGTTGCCACAAGGGCCCAGGGTGGCGCTGTTGCCACAAGGGCCCAGGGTGGCGCTGATGCCACAAGGGCCCAGGGTGGCGCTGATGCCACAAGGGTCCAGGGTGGCGCTGTTGTTACAGGTACACAGCATAAAGAAAAACCTGTCTGTTCTGCACATTGTATTGTGCCTATGTCCGTTCCTGGCGGGAGGCCAGTTTTGTTTCTGTCTGACAAGGTGTCAGCGGTGCCAGAACCTGGCACATTGCCGGTAACACTCCCAAGCTGTGTGTCAGCGGCAACACTCCCAAGCTGTGTGTCAGCAGCAACACTCCCAAGCTGTGTGTCAGCGGCAACACTCCCAAGCTGTGTGTCAGCGGCAACACTCCCAAGCTGTGTGTCAGCGGTACCCCTCCCAAGCTGTGTGTCAGCTGTACCCCTCCCAAGCTGTGTGTCAGCGGTTTTGTCCCAGGTGGGCCCAGAACCCTTCACGCCTGTCGTGGGCCCAGAGCCCTTCACGCCTGTCGTGGGCCCAGAGCCTTTCACGCCTGTCGTGGGCCCAGAGCCCTTCCTGCCTGCTGACGAGTCAGTTGTGCCGATGTTGAGCTACAAGGTAGCCGTGCCTATGCTTTGTTATGAGGCCGAAGTGCCTGTATCTAAACATGAAACCTTCATGCCTGGTTCTACTAGCGAGCTGCTAGTCATGCCGATTCCGATCCACGAGACAGTTGTGCCCGTGTTGTGCGAGGCAGCCGTGCCCATGTTCTGCTGCGAGGCAGCCGTGCCCATGTCCTGCTGCGAGGCAACAGTGCCCATGTCTTTCTGCGAGACAACAGTGCCCATGTCTTTCTGCGAGACAGCTGAGGCCTCGTTAGGTTATGAGACCAATGTGCTCACATTAACACATGAGACCACTGTGCCCTTGTCCCACAGTGGGTCCAGTGTTGTTCCTACCGTTGTCTTGCCAAGTGTGGGTCCCGAGCCCTTCATGTGTAATTCGGGCAATGTGCCCCTAATGCCTGTTTCTGGCGATATGCCAATTTTGTCCCAGGTGGGTACTAAGTCCTTCATGTCTGGTTTGGGCCAAGAGCCCCTCATGTCAGCCCCTGATGGCACGCTGCCAGGTATGTCTGGTTCTGGTTATTTGCCAGTCCTGCCAGTTAATGGAGTGACATCCAAACTGACTGGTGCTACAAATTCTAGCCCTGTACCCGAAGGTTATATACGATCCCCATGCGGGATGTTGTTCCGTGAGGCACACTGGGCCATGATCAAGAAATACCCTAATGCTCTCAGGTGTTTTGAGGAGGATTCCGATGACTCGGAGGGTCCACAGTGCACTCCTCCAGGTGAAATCTGTAACAATGGTGAGGTGCCAGTTGTATCATATCCTGGCAATGTCCTCTGTTCCAACGGTGTGCCAGTTAAAGGCGAGTTGTCAAGTCTGTCCAAGTCGAGCTGCAAGGGAGTCGTATCCAAGTCAAGTCACGTGACCACTGTGCCCACGTCTTGCAGTGGGCCCATTGCTGTCAAACCACTTGTGGGGTAGAGAGGTTTCAATCGTGTGGTGTTAAACAGATAACCAAGTCTGCCCCTACTATTGCCGTGTCGTGTGGGGTGGTCACCAGTTCTAGATCTCGTTCAAGGAGAAGACGTAAAAAGGTGACTAACCCTAGTCCAACTGATTCTATGTCCAGTCTGACTGATGCCGAGATCCCCCAACCCCGTCATGTCCCTGAGGGCTATGTGCAGTCGCCCTTTGGACTGGTGTTCAGGAAGGACCACTGGGATGCCATTCAAAGGAACCCTCATAGTCGGAGGCGTCTTGGGGAGGAGGATGACGACTCTGAGTGGGACCTCAATGGATTTTGGTGACTGGTGTTCGTGATCTTTTTTCCTGATCCTGTCTGCCATGTTTTTTGTTTTGGGTGCCCGGGAGGTCACCCGTAAGGGAGGGGGTTATGTCACGTCTCGGCCTTGCCCCCTGGTGGTGAAGGGTCTTCATGTTTGTTTTTCCCCTATGGTGTGTCTGGCTGTGCTGTTTAGGGCTGATATGGGGTTCTGTTGTGATCTCCTGGTCTGGGGTCACATGGCCCAATCACACAGACCCACTCCCTATATATTCCCAGCAGCACAGAGCCTCATTGACTGTTTGTGGAGTTTGATGGTGGTTCTGTCTGGTTCGTGTTTCCTGAGTTGCTGCAAAGCATTCCTGTTCAAGTGTTTCTGGTTCTGACCTCGGCTTTATTTTTGACTATCCCTTCTACTCCCCCCTGGTACCGTATATTTCTGATCTGTTGCCAACCTCTGCCTGATTGACAATTCTTGTATGTTTCATGTTTTCTGTACCTTGTCTGTCTTAGTTTAGTATTATATTCAGAGGCCGCTTATAAGGACCTCTTTTAGTATAGTCTGTCTGTTTTGTTTACTGTCCTGCAGCCTGCTCCCTTCACGGATTGTCAAGTGTATCTTTGTGTTTCTGAGTGTCCTAAGTTGTCTGTCGGTCTTGAAGCCTTCGGAGCTTAGTGGCAATTCTGTTCTGTTTTTTTGGTGCTCCTTGGTTTTGGAGAAATCCGTCTGTCCTTGTGTCCAGTCAGTTACTCACCTGCCTTAAGGGCTTCATCTCATGTTCCAAGCCACCACGATGGCCCAAGCAGGGGCTAACCGTTACACCTTGCTTTTGTCTAACAATTCTGCTGACTGCCTTTATCCTACGACCTTCTGCCTGAATTACCGTTTATGCTGTCTGAAATAACCCTGTTGACCCCCCGGCTAATATTATCGACGTTGCTGCTTGCCTTTATCCTGAAACCGGCTCTGGACATCACTACGCACCTGGTTCTACCTATCACCCATGCACTATTGTAGATAAGGTTGTATATTTATATCTAACCCTCCACATAGTAGATGAGCCGAGTTGGTATATCTTGCGCATTGGTTACCATCACCGCCTAATCCTGACAGGTTGAAACTGTCTCTGGAGAAGTGTCAATTTTGTTTACCTTCCGTTACGTATCTGGGACATGTTGTTTCAGCGGAAGGCATTTCGACGGATCTGCGAAAGTTGGAAGCCGTAGCTTCCTGGCCTAGACCCCGAAATGTTACTGAACTTAGATTTTTCCTGGGGTTCTGCTCATATTACCGAAGATTCGTAGGAGGATTTGCCAAGATAGCTCAACCCCTGAACAAGCTCCTACAGAAGGAAGATGCAGGAGAAGGCCCGAAGGCCTCTGATCGAAGTTCGTCGGCTCCCGGGCCAAGGAAGGCTCGAGAATCCATCCAAGAAGAATGGACTAATCAATGCGAAAGTGCTTTCATGAAACTGAAAGAGAGTCTAACTCGAGCTCCTGTCCTGGCTTATGCTGATCCTCATAAGCCGTATGAATTGCATGTGGATGCCAGCAGAGAAGGTCTAGGGGGAGTCCTATACCAAGAATATGGTGGATTGTTGAGGCCTGTAGCGTATGTAAGCCGAAGCCTTACGCCTTCAGAAAAGAACTATCCTACCCACAAATTAGAGTTCCTAGCCTTGAAGTGGGCGGTAGTAGACAAGCTGAAAGATTATCTGTATGGAGCCGAATTTGTGATAAAGACTGACAACAATCCTCTTACGTACGTCCTTACTACTGCGAAGCTGGATGCAACGGGACATCGGTGGTTGGCCGCTCTGTCAGGGTTTCGGTTCAGCCTGAAGTATCGCCCTGGAGTGAATAATCGAGATGCGGATGCTTTGTCAAGAGGGCCCTACACTACAGAATGGACTCAGTTAACTCCAGATGGGGTGCAAGCCTTATGTCAAGGAGCGGAGCGCCGGGTCAAGGGAGGGGTTGAAGCAGAAGCTATAGGAGTTATGGCTGCGGCTGTTCCAGAGTTCTACTGTAATCCTACACAGCTGAGGGATGAAAGGCTGCCTACTTTCTCGAAACAGGACCTAAGAGCCGATCAGGCTAGAGACCCTTTGATTGTGTTAACCGTGAAGGCCCTAAACGCGAACCAACGGGAAATTCTACTGACAAATTCCCCAAAAGGAGCCCGATTGGTATACAAAGAGTGGGAACGGTTGAAATTGTTGGATGGGGTGGTCTACCGAAAGGGCCCCTCAAACAATGCTGAAGAGACCCAACAGTTGTTCCTTCCCACCAAACACATGCTGCAGTCATTACACGATGAACATAGACATTTGGGTGCAGAGAGAACTTTTAAGCTAGTGCGAGACAGATTTTATTGGCCCTGTATGAGATCTGAAGTTGAAAGTTACTGTCATTCGTGTTTGAGGTGTATTCAGAGGGAAACCCTATCAACCCGAACTGCTCCAATGAGCCACCTACAAAGTCAAGGACCCATGGATTTGGTGTGCATTTTTTTTCCTGTGCTTAGAGCCGGACGCTAGTGGGCAGGGAAATATTCTAGTAGTGACTGATCATTTCACGCGTTATGCCCAAGCTTTTTCTATGAAAGACCAACGTGCTCCTACGGTGGCGAAGGTTTTGATGGAAAGTTTTTTGTTCACTATGGCCTACCAAGGAGAATACACTCGGATCAGGGCAGAGACTTTGAGAGCAGGCTTGTTGTGCAATTGCTGGAACTGCTAGGAATTCAGAAGACCTGAACTACACCATACCACCCTCAAGGTGATGCTCAACCAGAAAGGTTTAATCGCACGCTGCTAAATATGTTGGGGACATTGTCGAACAGAGAAAAGCAGAGCTGGAGTCGTCACATAGCTACGCTGGTGCACGCGTACAACAGTACGGAGAGTGACGCTACTGGATACTCACCGTACTGTCTTATGTTCGGAAGAGAAGCTCGACTGCCGGTTGATTTGGCGTTTGGGTTATCTCTGGATCAGACGTCTGTGGCCTCTCATAGAAATTATGTGGATAGACTTCGGAAGAATTTGGCCTCTGCCTTTGAACAGGCCTGTTTGACCTCAGGAAACAGGGAACAGAGAAATAAGCGAAACTACGACTTGAGAGTTCGGATACAGGATCTACAACCCGGTGATAGGGTTTTGTTGAAGAATTTGGGTGTTTCTGCAAGGCATAAGTTGGCGGATAGATGGAGTTCTCAAGTCTACATTGTCTGCAAGCAACTGCCGGGTCTGCCAGTTTACCAAATCCAACCGGATGGAAAGGCCGGGCCTCTTAAAAACTGGCACCGAAATCATCTGTCGCCTTTGAGGGAAGCTGTGAGGATACCAGTTGGAGACGAACTTCCTCTGCCGAACCCGCCTGCTCCACGTTTGACTCCCGTTACTCATCTCAGCAGACACGGGTTGTTGAAGAGAGTGAAGGGGATAGTGAGGAAGGAAGTTTTTGTCTGGACTGGGTGCGCTCGCCTGAGCCTGAAGAGGTCATTCCAGTTTCCGAACGGTGGGAAAGTAACCTGAGGCTCCTGAATTCCAATTGGAAGTTCCCGAAACTTTGGAAATTCCTGTAGTTCCTGAAAATGTGTCTTTAGACTATAGTTCTATGCCTTCACTGGAAGGATCATATTCCGAAGAGATGTCTGTTCCAGTTGTGGACGAAAGAACTGAACCCGTACCTGTAGTATTTCCACCTGAAGAGGAGATGATTGAGCCAGAGTCAAAACGTTCTATCCGACCCCCTCAGAGACTTACCTACGACTCACCAGGACATAGCACTGAAGAGGCGGTCACCACAGTGCGAAGGTTGCCCGAAGTGCCTGCTATGTTAGCTGAGGTAGTCAGGAGCATGAGTGAACTTGAAGACGTATATCTGACCCATTGTATGTTTGCTGCTGAGCCTGTATATATGGCTTAATGTAATGTTGGAATGTTATGTAAATGTTACACCTCCTTGGAGAGACCCAAGAGTTCTAGGAGGGGGAGAGTGTAGCACTGTTTAAAAACTCTGTTGATGTATTGCTCGGGTTTGGCCACCAGAGGGAGACAAGCGCAATGTAGAGTATACTGGACACAATGGGACTACGTTTTCCATCATGCTTTGCGGCGGGGACAGGAAGTGGGTGGGAGAGAGCGAAGGACATCCGCAGCCTCATTCGAAGGAGAGCCAGTGTGAGCCAAGCGACGAGAGGTGGAAGACGCACGTGAGACTGCCAGAGATTAAGACCAGGCCGGAGAGCAGGAGCTGCCTTGCGGGTGCTGAGAATCAGAGACAGTGCTGGCGGAGATCTATCCACACATCGCTGAGAGGTTTTGCGCAGACACAACGTTCCAGTTTGGACCCTGAGTAAGGAGACCGCGATGATCCATTGGGAGTGCAGGCGGTAGGCCGTAGTTCTCGTTACCGAAATCGGACAAGCAGAAGAAGCGGATCCGGTGGCACAGAGTTCCAGTATAACCAAGCAGAGAGTGATACTTGATCGGACAGCGGAACAGATTGTCTAGCGGATGGGTGAGAGGCCTTCCAGGCCACAGTCAAAGTTTAAACAAAGCACGCTGCAGTATTGTTTAAATCTACAGGGCCCCAACGTGACTAGTCGAAGATTTGCTCAATCCATTCACTGGCCAGTTGAATATAGTACCCGGGTACCTGAGATAACACACACACACCTTTTTGGGACACTACTTTTATGGGACTTACACTCCAGAAACGAAGGGGTTAAACTTTCCTTTTTGCCGCCGCATGTTTTCCCGCATTACGAAAATCCTGTCGCTCATATACCGTGTTCACATTATATATGCCATTTTATTGGGATCAGTAAAGTATATAATCTATAAAATCCACAACAGTGCTGGTGTATATTTATTCCCTAGTGCGGTGAGACTAACCCGAGGTTAAATTCAGCGGCTCCGGGAGTGAGCGCTACACATATACAGTTGTGTTCAAAATTATTCAACCCCCCAATGCTGTAAAGGGTTTTAGGGAATTTAGTGTACATTTGTAATTGTATTCAGAATGAAATCCTACAAGGACTTTTTAAAGAATCATATGCAACTAAAATGACATCAATTGGTTTTGTAATACAGTAGTAAATGTTTCTTTTGTGAATTCTTCATTGACACAATTATTCAACCCCTTAAAGACTACCACTCTGAAGAACAGAGGTTCATTCAAGTGTTTTCAATCAGGTATTGAAAACACCTGTGGATGTCACGGAGCAGCAATAAAGCATAATAAGCAGCAATTAGGCAGCTTTAAAATGACTGTGATACTCAGCTCCTTCTAGACATTTACTGGTGTGGTTACAAACATGGTGAAGTCAAGAGAATGGTCCAGGAAGACAAGAGAAGAGGTGATTACTCTTCACAGGAAGGGCAATGGCTATAAGAAGATTGCAAAGATGTTAAACATACCAAGAGAGACCATAGGAAGCATCATTCACAAATTCAAGGCAAAGGGCACTGTTGAAACGCTACCTGGTCGTGGCAGAAAGAAGATGCTGACTTCGACTGCTGTGCGTTACCTGAAGCGTAGAGTGGAGAAAAGTCCCCGTGTGACTGCTGAGGAACTGAGAAAAGATTTGTCAGATGTGGGTACTGAAGTTTCAGCTCAGACAATACAGTGCACACTGCGTAATGAAGGCCTCCATGCCAGAACTCCCAGGCGCACCCCCTTGCTGTCTCCAAAGAATAAGAAGAGTCGACTGCAGTATGCCAAAAGTCATGTGGACAAACCACAGAAGTTTTGGGATAGTGTTCTGTGGACTGATGAAACAAAATTAGAACTGTTTGGGCCCATGGATCAACGCTATGTTTGGAGGAGGAAGAACAAGGCCTATGAAGAAAAGAACACCTTGCCTACTGTGAAGCATGGCGGGGGGTCAATCATGCTTTGGGGCTGTTTTGCTTCTGCAGGTACAGGGGAAGCTTCAGCGTGTGCAAGGTACCATGAATTCTCTTCAGTACCAGGAGATATTGGATGACAATGTGATACAGTCCGTCACAAACCTGAGGCTTGGGAGACGTTGGACCTTTCAACAGGACAACGATCCCAAGCATACCTCCAAGTCCACTAGAGCATGGTTGCAGATTAAAGGCTGGAACATTTTGGAGTGGCCATCGCAGTCACCTGACTTAAATCCGATTGAGAACCTCTGGTGGGACTTAAAGAAAGCAGTTGCGGGACTTCCGGGAGGCGGGCCGACTGAATGGCCGCTTTTAGTTCGAGCTCTCTGCCTGGCACCCTTCCTACCCTGCTGGTTCCGGGATTTTGGAGGTTCATACGGCCACGTTAACGAGGCAAAAGCTCACCTAATTAACAGCTGCTCACTCGAACTGGTCTGCGGCTGGTCCCGGAGACGCAGCACTTCATTCCCCGGAGTCACCGGGCCGATCTCCGCCCGCCATTTTGGGCCTTACTGGTAGCCTGCGGGACCTTGCAGGAGCCTCCGCCCTCACCTGTCTCTTGCTATACCGCCGGACGGGTCCGGACGCACCGTCCCAACAGGTACCGGAGCCGGAGGGGTGCGTCTTTCTTGTGGTCCACCCGGGTGGTGTCCGCAGTCCACGCTGCCGATCACCATTTATATGATCTGTGCGGCTCTGTGGTGTTGGCGAGTGCCCAGATAGCACCGGCCGTAGTGGCTACCCCGACATTTTTCTAACTAACGGGAGACGCCCTACCTCGCGGCGCCACCAAGCTACCAGCACAGGATCCATAGCTGTGTCGACCATCTGGCTCAGATTATCCCACGTGGGTCGTTAACGACCATTTTCTCCACTGCCACCGCGGGAACGACACCCCAGCACGTAACGAACGCTTTTAGTTGCAGAAGGACCATAACCTCTGGACTAATTTTTCTGTCCCTTGTCTGGGGCAAGACCCCCCCCCCGACTTTATTGATTTGGACACACACTGACCGCTGCAGGTCCCCAGCGTTTGAACTCCTTTTTTTTTTTTTTTTTTTTTCCCCCAGGGGCCTAGAACTTGCCTGTGGCGACCCCCCCTCCTTCATCTATATACCGCTCCCCATAACCTTATACCTAGAAGATTTAGCACTACAAATTTTTTTCAGTCCCCTTTAATTAGGGGGCGCCTCTTTTTCAAAGTGTTCACGCTCAGGCGTGGTCTCAGGTCCTTGGGTTTACTTCGTTTGCCTTGCCTAAAGCCTCCCTGCCTCTCTTCTGGGCCGACCCCGTCCTCCTTTCAATTTTTCAAGACCACCTAATATCAGTTGCTGGAATCAGCCTATGCGTTGGGAACTGATTTTTCGGCCTTTCTTTATTGGGGGGCGACCTCCAGGAGCCCTCCGGATTCAATTTTTTTTTTACTTACTCCTATTTGTAATTTTTCTGGGTGCCTCCGACCCTATCGCTTAATTTTTCTAAGTCCCCTTTGATTAGGGGGCGTTCTTCCTCTCTCCTGCGCCTTCGCGGCTGAATTTGAATTCTTCCTTATATTGGACTGTCATTCCTATTCTTCAAGTTATCATCGAGATATATTTTGGATAGACCACCCCTGGTCCGCCATGGAAAAGTTTGTGTCCTCTAGCAAAACAAACAAAAAACTGTCGGATAAAGCGACGTCAAAAGTAACCTCAAAGCCGTCCCAACGACTGACTCAGCCATCCTCTCCATCCGCTACCTCCCCGAACCACCACCTGGATTTAACACACACTGCTCCATCGGCCTCTCCTTCCTTTAGCGACGACAGACAGGATTCCCGAGTTTCGATGGCAGATATCTCGGCGGTGTTGTCCCCCTTGCTTGATGAAAAACTTGGCCGCCTCTCCACGACCATTGAATCTGTTCTGTCGCAATTGACATCGCAAGCACAACGGCTTACGGAAGTTGAAGAACGGGTCTCTACTCTTGAAGACGACGTTCACCCACTGAAGGAGCAGATGGACGTGCAACAATCACTAATTCAAACGTTGACGGAAAAACTGGATGACTTAGAAAACCGGAGTCGCCGCAATAACCTGCGAATTATTGGCCTACCGGAGACGGTGAAAGGTCGTGCTTTACAAGAATGGGCTTCCACCTGGTTGCCTACCCACCTGGGCTTCGCCGCCCCTGACCTACCCCTGGCAGTGGAGAGAGTACACAGAGTGGGCCCTGATTTGAACCCGCAATCGGGACGCCCCCGAGTGGTAATAATGAGACTTCTCAATTTTGTGGACAAGTCTAAACTTTTACAAGCCTTTCATAGGGCCAATGTCCTGGATTACAATGGAGCCCCTCTTCGACTGTTTCAGGACTTTTCAGCTTCTGTATCTCTAAAACGGAGGGCGTTCTCGCCTTTATGCTCGGAGTTGGTGGCAAAGGACATTCGTTTTTCGCTGCTATATCCAGCTCGTCTAAGAGTCAATTTTAATGGAGCGACCCATTATTTCGATTCTCCCACTGAGGCTAGTAGGGCTCTACTTCCGAGTCAATCTCCTGAGAGGTCAGTCTTGCCACTTCCTCCGCGTACACCTTCTACGAGAACCCGTACTGGGAAACCTTGAAGAGGTCACTGCTGGATATTTACCGACTTTTCTTCAGACTATGGCGTGGTTCTGGTGTATACCGATGCCACGTATGTTCTTCTTTACCCCTAGACTCGGCTTCACGAGGTCGGATGGATGGGAGACAACGGTGGCACGGCTTCGCCTGCATACTGGATACTGTTGATTCTTTTTATGTGCATATCTTACTGTTTGAATCCTTTTCTGGATCCCTTTTACATATTCAAGACCTCATGCTCTCCTTTAACCTACGATTTAGTTTCTTAGGGTTGGTGGTGGGGTGGTTTATGTCCACGTCTGTCCCCTGGGTCCTGTTGATCCTTTTGTTTATATTCATGTTACAAGCTGGGTTAGTGTTTAGACCCTATTTACAGGTTTTGGTTTCGTTTAATAGATTTAGAAAAACTTTATTGACGCTCAGACTTAAGGTTTTAGGTTTATCACACGTTCCCCTCACAGGGTTCTGGGGTTGTAGCTGGGACGGCCCCGGTCCCCCCACTAGAAATGGCTATGCCATATCCTTCATGACGGGCACAGTATGGTGCCCCGACACGACGAGACCCTCCTATGACATCTTTTGAACCTCCCACCCTCAAAGCCTCCCTCAGACTCCTTTCTTGGAATGTGGAGGGTTTGAACTCTCCCGTCAAACGGAAAAAAATTCTTACTCACTTAGTCACGTTGAGGCCCGATGTGGTCTTCCTACAGGAGACCCACTGGGCTTCTCCGGATAATCATCTTCGAGCCCCCTGGATTGGGTATCAAACTTCTGCCCCTTACATGAACAAAAAAAGAGGTACTGCTATTCTCCTGAATAAATCTCTTCCGTTCATTGTCCTCGATGAAGCTAACGACACCCAAGGTCGTTTTTCCATTGTATTGGCGTCACTTGTGGGAGAGACTTATTTGCTAGTAAACATCTATGCCCCACACCCCCCTCACTTACAATTTTTCTCTGACCTTTACGCATCTCTCCTCCAATATACTTATACACACTGCATTATAGGCGGAGATTTTAATGCGGTTTTGGATCCCGTTTTGGACCGCTCTCGTACGGGCTCTCGTCTAGCGCCCTCGCGAGCCTCAGCTGGCCCTATTTTTTTGAAAGACCATTTAGATTTATTTGATGCCTGGCGATATGTCAACCCGGAAGGTAGGGACTACTCGTTTTACTCGCATCCCCATGATTCTTTTTCCCGTATTGACATGTTCCTACTGTCCTCCACTTTCTATCACTCCATAGTTGACGCAGCGATAGGAATGATACACGTTTCTGACCATGCACCTGTCGCGGTAGATTTGCAGCTAAAAACTCCTCTCCCACGCTCTCGTAACTGGCGCTTTCCTACCTCCCTCTTACACTCCGACGATTTTAAAGCACACATAGAACTCAGCTGGAACAATTATCTAGATGATAACTTAGAACATGTAGATGACATTAACTTGTTTTGGGAGGCGGCTAAACCTGTCATGAGGGGTTGTATAATTGAATATATGTCCCGTAAACGTAAAGCACTTACCGGTCGACTACTGGAGGCGCACTCCTCCCTAGTCAACTCCTATAGATCCCATGTAGCGCATCCTACCCCTCTCACATCAGAGCAATATAAGGCAGACAAGCAAAGCTATGCTACGTTACTTGAGGAAAGGGCCCAATATTCCTGGCTACATCAGAGGAACCGTTTCTTCCGCTGGGGTAACAAGCCTGGGAAACTCCTGGCTAATTTACTAAAATTTCAACACCCGTCGATCCCGGCGATAACTAGACTTAAGACCCCCACGGGCGTTCTGTTAACTGATCCGTCGGATATCAATGGATTTTTCCGTGATTACTTTGAAACGTTCTATAAGGCTGAACCAGATGAATGGAAAGTCCAGGCCAGATTTTTTATAGCAGCGGGGATGCCGGAGTTAGATCCTGAGATGAGAGAGAAACTAAACGCTCCTATTAGCGCAAACGATATCTCGACAGCTATTTCTCGCCTTCGTTCCCACAAAACTCCTGGCCCGGATGGCTTCTCGGCTGAATATTATAAAATTCTAGAAGGTCATCTTCTCCCCCACCTTACAACCTTGTACAATAATATCCTACAAGGGAAAACCCCACCTCCCTCCTTTAACGCGTCCCGGATAATACTAAACCAGATAAAGACCCTTTATTAGTAACGTCCTATCGCCCAATATCCCTATTAAATACTGACTTGAAATTATTATCGGCCATAATGGCTCGACGTCTACAAGACCCGCTAACACAATTTATCTCCCCCGTTCAAACAGGGTTTCTGTCGGGTCGTCATTCCACGCAAAATGTCAGAAAAGCCCTGGCGGCAATTTGGTCGTCGAATAATCGCACACAGTCTTCGGACTTACTCATTAGTTGTGATGCCGATAAGGCGTTTGACCGTATATCGTGGTCATATCTACGTCGATTCTTAAAATATCACTCCTTTGGTGTCCCAATTCTTAACTTATTCAATGCTCTATATGATGCCCCTTCTGCTACTATCACGACTAATGGCCTAAACTCTACCCCTTTCCTACTGGAACGGGGCACGCGTCAAGGTTGCCCGCTTTCCCCCTTACTATTTAATTTAGCATTGGAACCCCTCTTAAGAATTTTCCAAACATGTCCGGACCTTAGTGGAATACAAATAGGTGCGCAGGAGGTTAGGATAGTAGCTTTTGCGGATGATTTGCTTCTATTTCTCTCCCGTCCTGACAAAGCGCTCCCTACTCTTTTGACATATTTGACGGACTTTCACCTTGCATCGGGGTTTAAGCTTAACTACGATAAAACATTGGCAATACCGTTGGGTACGGATTATGGAAGTTTGACCGGGCAACACAATCCCTTTCGGTGGAACAGAACGGGGACGTTTAAGTATCTAGGTGTGATACTACCGACGAATATTGCAAAATTGTACGAGGTTAATATCCCCCCTCTCCTGTCGCAACTTAAGAACCTGTTAACTTCCTGGGCGAAACTCCCGCTGTCTTATTTGGGGAGATGTAGTCTTATAAAAATGGTAGCGTTCCCACGTCTGCTTTACCCAATACAAATGCTCCCCTTACTCCTCAAACGTAAGGATATAGCGCACATTCATGCTCTGTTCACCAGATTTATTTGGAACGGGGGAAGACCGCGTATAGCGCTACGTAAACTTCAGCTTCCCTTTAATATGGGGGGATTGAATTTACCGGACATACAGTCATATAATGTTGCAGCCCTGTATCGAATTGTGGCGGATTGGATAGCAGACACATCCACAATACGGATTGTGCCTTGGATCGAGCCATGTCTTTCCCGTCATCCCCCCTAGCTATCCTCCACTCTCCCCTATCAGGAATCCCCCCTATTTTGAGATCTAACCCCTTACTCTTCACAGGTCGGGAGGCATGGTATCGTGCGCGTAAACAGAGGGGCTTGTCCTGGAAATCCTCGGTTTTTCAACCACTACTCCGTAACCCTGCTTTCCAATCTGGCTCCGCGACTTCGGCATTTCGGGTCTTGGCGACGAAGGGTCTCACTCAAATAGGGCACCTGTTGTCGGGACCCAATCACTCCCTTGTCTCTTACAGAGATCTATGTAAACTAGCAGCCCCGACTCCCCTCCACTTGGTATACTATATGCAGTTGTCGGCATTTGTTTCCTCACAGTTAAATACCCTGAAACCCCCGGACTTTTCTAATCCCCTTCATATCCAGGCGTCTGTAGGTCCATCTACAGCATCATTCCATACCCTAATTCGGCCCCAATTTGACTGGTCTATGGCGACCACGGGTTTAGCGACCTGGTGTGTTCACCTCCCCAACCAGTCACCCTTTACCTTAATTTCAGCCACGAATGTCTTGCGCAAACAAATTCCCTCGGCGCAATATGCCGAAATGTTTTTGAAATTATTACATGGCGCTTATGTAGCCCCGGACAGACTGGCCCGGATAACGCCTCTTAGTTCGGGTCACTGTCTTAAGTGTAGGCAAGCCAATGCCGATCTCTTTCACTGTTTGTGGTCCTGCCCATTAGTGTTCAACTTTTGGAAAATCATACGGCAATTTGGTGTTAAGATCCTAAAAATAGCAGTACCCACCACCCCAGACTGGGCTATGTTTAATCTCTTCTCTGATGGTGAGAGACATGGGCTGAACAGGAATCAGAGGGCCCTACTGGGAATACTATCCGCAGTGGCTAAAAAGGCCATTTTGGGGAACTGGATTGCCACCTCATCCCCCACATTCATTATGTTTTATTCCCGCCTGTTTGCTATTTTTCAATATGACTGGGTAGAGACTGTTTTGCATAAAGAAGATAAGGTCCGGGGTTTTTTTGAAAAATGGGAACACTTTATGTCATGTTTGTCACCCGATATTATTGTTAAACTGAAGAGAGACTTTGAATTTTCTACTTGGTATCTGTCTAGATCCCTATCTTCCCCTCCCTTCCAAGCTAGCACTCAAGCACGACTAGTACTTTCGGAATTTTCTGAGGGGTTATCCTTGGTGTGATGTGTACTGGCTGGGTGCCTTTTCTTGTCCTTGGTGGGTTGGAGGGGTGGTTTCTCTAAATGGGAATGTGACTATATTGTACCTGAACTGAGTATGTCAATATCAAAAATAAAGTTTTAAAAAAAAAAAGAAAGCAGTTGCAGTGCGCAAGCCTAAGAATGTGACTGAACTGGAGGCTTTTGCCCATGATGAATGGGCGAAGATACCCGTAGATCGCTGCAAGACACTTGTGTCAAGCTATGCTTCACGTTTAAAAGCTGTTAGTACAACATCCTTTTACAGTTATAAGTACTAAGATTGAATGTCACTTGGGGGTTGAATAAAACTGATAATGATGTGAGCACAGAAAAGACATTTGTGGTTATTTCATTATAAATGTTATGTTATATTTGTCTGACCTACACGTGCCTCTTTGATTTAATTGTAAGCAAGATGACTGAATGATCAAAATCAATGTCAAACTGGCCAAAACACTCAATTTCAGTGGGGGTTGAATAATTTTGAACACAACTGTATATAAAACCCTGGGCTCTGCTGGTATATACAAAACCCTGGGCTCTACTGGTATGTAAAACCCTGGGCTCTGCTGGTATATACAAAACCCTGGGCTCTGCTGGTTTTATAAAACCCTGGGCTCTGCTGGTATATGAAACCCTGTGCTCTGCTGGTATATACAAACCCCTGGGCTCTGCTGGCATATAAAACCCTGGGCTCTGCTGTTATATACAAAACCCTGGGCTCTGCTGGTATATAAAACCCTGGGCTCTGCTGGTATAAAAACCCTGTGCTCTGCTGGTATATACAAAACCCTGTGCTCTGCTGTTATATACAAAACCCTGGGCTCTGCTGGTATATAAAACCCTGGGCTCTGCTGGTATAAAAACCCCTGGGCTCTGCTGGTATATAAAACCCCTGGGCTCTGCTGGCATATAAAACCCCTGGGCTCTGCTGGCATATAAAACCCTGGGCTCTGCTGGTATATACAAAACCCTGGGCTCTGCTGGTATATAAAAAACCCTGGGCTCTGCTGGTATATACATAACCCTGGGCTCTGCTGGTATATACATAACCCTGGGCTCTGCAGGTATATAAAACCCTGGGCTCCGCTTGTATATAAAACCCTGTGCTCTGCTGGTATATAAAACCCTGGGCTCTGCTGGTATATAAAACCCTGTGCTCTGCTGGTATAAAAACCCTGTGCTCTGCTGGTATATAAAACTCTGGGCTCTGCTGGTATATACATTCTGGGCTCTGCTGGTATATAAAATTATGGGCTCTGCTGGTATATAAAATTATGGGCTCTGCTGGTACATATATTTCTGGGATCTGCTTGTTATATACGATTCTGGGGTCTGTGCTGGATATATATAATTCTGAGAGATCTATGCCTGGTTACACATGATTCTCGGGCGGGGGGCGGTGTATATATACATCTTTTTTTTCTTCTTCTTCAGGTAATGGGGGGGGGGTTGTGGAATTCTTGGGTGAGTTCCCTCACATTTTTCCCCAGGACTTGACCCCTGCATCACACGGTCTATTTTTTTAACGGATGTAGATAAAAAAGGGAAATATGGGCATCAAAATAAATTTAATTTAAATGACAGGTACAGTCAGCCAGACCAAAAAAACCTCTGAGTGTCAAAGTGATGAATGTCGCAAATGCGCTGCATCTGACGTCGCCACATCACGCACACAGGCCAATACGCGGACGCGGCACACTCTGGGCGTCCGTCGTAGCGATTTTACATTCACTTCACTTTACATTTACTTCGGTGCGCACGTACTTCATGTGTTGGTCTCTATTGATGACAAATCAGACGTTAAACTGTGCGGCGACACGGACTTGATGACTGCGTTCGTCTGACGCTAGCCTAATGCACACCATGTAAATGGAAGCATTCGGCTAAGAATACTGAGAGTGATGTTTTTCATCTAAGTGAGAAAATATTGCTGACCCTAAAATACACAACATTGTCCAATTGGTAGGTTTTATAAGTACACTAGTGGAATCAAGACCTGGAACTGTTGTAGAACTTGTGGCCTGAGTGCCATATCTAAAATATCTTAGTTAGTGACACCAAAGGGGTTATTCAAAAAGCACAGAAATTTGAAATTTCCTGGCTTTTTTGTTCGGCGCACTTCAATGCGCTTCCAGTTTGCTGACCCTGCTGTGAATTCACTATTCACCACAGGATCTCCAAAGTGCCCTGAACATGGAGCCACCGAACACCGCCAAACTGCATAAAAAAAGCGGAACGCTGCAATTCTTTTGAAAGGTGTTTATACCAATAAAAATGCAAAAATTCATGAAAATGAGCGTAAATAATAAAGGTCCTATAAAAATAAAAAAATGTCTGTTACAGAATAAAATTTAAAATCAATAATAATGAATAGTTCTCCACCCACTGCACCCCAAAGGTCGGGCACCCTGAACCCCTTGACACAATAAAAAAACAATACAATGGCGCATATACAGTGCAAATACCAGTAGGGCAAGCCAGATACTGTTGGGTGCCCCAATTTTTGAATTTCCAGTTCTACTCCCCAATCTGGAAGGAAATGGGGAAAATCGAAATACTCACAGGGCTATTCAGAGAGAGGAGAAAATAGGAGAATGACTGGAGAATTGAAAATTCTAGGTCAAAATAGCCAAACCAGAAAAATTCGTCCATTTGTTTCACTTTCCAAATCGGCTATTTTGGCCTAGAATTTTCACTTCTCCAGTCATTCTCCTGGTTTTCACCGCTCTCTGAATAACCCCCTGTATTTTGATGTCAAGTCGCCAGTATTTGGTCAATTGACAGTTTAGTGAATAGATGAACTGCCATGAAATTACACCATACGGTCAGAGCAGGATTTATAACTACGCAGAATAGACATAAAATTCGGTTTATTCTAATAAAATTCAAATAAAATCCAGTAAAAAAAACAGTACTGAGACGCGTTTCGCGATTCAATTGCTTCCTCAGTCAGTATCTGATCTGGTCAGATTTTACTGACTGAGGAAGCGATTGAATTGTGAAACGCATCTCCGTAGTGTTTTTTACTGGATTTTATTTGAATTTTATTAGAATACACCGAATTCTATTTACTTATTGATGGTCCTGCTGCTGTTCTTTCCACTAAAGCAAGATCTTGGGCAATCATCTGAAGGGGGATCCGGTACCTCTATATTATACCGGCTGCTTATTCATCTGGTGTCCGAGGGGTGACACCGCAACACGTGAGTGTGCTCTTTATATGTTTTCTCTGAGCCTTGCTGGTCATATGGACTACACCATGTTCTGGTTTATGTCTTGTGCTTTTTTCGAGGGAAGAAGATTTTCTTAACAAAAGGGGATTTAAAGAAAAAGAACTCTGTCCTGCTCAAAAGAAGTCCTATTTCTTTAGAAGGAAGCGCCTTTTTCACCGCTATTTTCTGCACTATCGTCATTTTGGTGGTTTGAGGTAGACCACCGTGCAGGTTTGAATTTTCTGATGATTCATACGAACTGCTTTATTAATTTCTTTGCACTAAGACTGCATTATTTTGTTGCTTTTGCCCACTAGATGGCGGCGGATACATACATTTCTTGTACAGAACGAAAATGTCTGAAATTTACACATAAGATCCAATGAATGATAATAAAAAGGGCTGTTACAGAAAAAGAAAAAAACGATAAAAAAAAAACTGAAATTATTTTCGCTAAAGAATACGGAAAAATGCCTAAAGAGACTTTTTACTGCAGAATATAATATTAAACTGTTTATTAGATAGTGCATTAAAACGGGAATATTTTTAACATTGAACCTATGGGATTCGCCTGAATAAACCTGTCGAATGAAACCACCGAACAGCAGGGCAATTCGGCAACTTTTCAATGCTGGTTTTGTGTTCTCTGAATAGACGAAGCATTGCTTCTCTATGTATAAGAATTTAGGGAAATGATGGACACTCTTTGTGGAAATTGAGCTCCATGAATTCAGCAGTTTATTACAAAACAAGCTTTGGTGTGCAAATTGGCCTACCTTGCTGACATATTTGAACATTTGAATAAAATAAACACCAGTATGCAAGGAAAAGGAGAAAATATCTTAACAACAGTAGATAAAATTTGTGCTATGAGAGTCAAAATAGCAATTTGGAAAAGGAAAGTGAACAAAGGAAATTTTTAAATGTTTCCCAAAACTGCAGAGTGCAAACTAAAATGTGATGTTGGCTCGCTAATTTTTGACCATTTAACATTGCTAGGAGAGAAAGTTCAACATTACTTCCCAAATGTCAAAATCCAAGACTGTGATTGGATCAGCAATCCAATTCTTTCAAATGAATTTAATGAACTTTTCACGTTTTTGTGGGGTCCTGACTAGACCCAGATCGTTTGCGAGGTAAGAACCCGCTATGGGCAGATGGCTGGGGTGCGGGGATGCCAGCCCCTTAGTCAGAGAGTAGTGGTGCGGGGATGCTAGCCCCTATCATGTGTGGATAAACCACCAGAACATCAGGGAAGACATGTTTGGTCTTGTGAGTGGCTTTACGAGGATGGAAATTCCCCATATCATCGGATGGAACAGGGGGTTCAGAGGTTGTGGTGTGGACCCTGGGTTGAACTGACAGAGATTCAGCACTGGGAGGTAGTAGGGCTCTAGTGACAGACAGTCGGTCAGTCAGAGACTGATTAAAAGTGGAGGTTAAGGGGGCAAACGCCGTTTGTATAGTACCCAGTGGCGTAGCGTGGGGGGGCCTCGGGGGCGGTCGCCTCGGCGCAATTTTCTTAGGGGGCGCAAAATTTCAAAAGAAATTTGAACCACTACTATTTTCTAGCAGGGATCTGCAAGGTATCCGCTCATGGACACTGGTGTCCATGAGAGGCCCTTGCATGGGCAGCCGCCAGTTTTGCGGCACCGACGGTGACTTGCCACTCAGCGTCCGGAAGGGAGGACCAGGACAGAAAATTCTGGTTCTGCCCTGACTCCTCCTTAATGCTGGCATGAGTCACGTGAAGCAACGCAGCATTATCTGACCCTGTACCACGCTTGTCAGCCTCCCTTGAAGCCCTGTGCCAGCCCCCCGCCGCTGGCAGCCCTGCAGCTGCTGAACAGGAAGGAGGGAGGGAGGCGCCTGCCCTGCAGCACATTTAAAATCTAGTCTCCACTAAGCCCCATGGACAGTTTCCCCCCCCGGCCACCAGCAACTTCACGGAGGTAGTCGACACTGTGTGACACCAGAAAAGCGTGACCAACACACAGTGAGGGGGTACTGGGGATACGGGGAGAGGGTGACTGGGGGCTACTAGGAGTTAGTGGGCATACTTGGAGAGAGAAAGAGTGACTGGGGGTACTTGTAACTGGGGGTACTGGGAGAGTGACTGGGGGTACTGGGAGAAAGTGGGAGTACTGAGAGAAGTTAGGAGAGTGACTGGGGGTACTGGGAGAGGGAGACTGGGTGGTACTTGGAGAGAGTGAGTATAGTGTGTGACTGGAACTATGCTAGGGTATACTGGGACAGGGTGACTGGTAGCCGTGGTGTAGCGTGGGGAGCATGTGTGTTTCATGTTTTTATTATAATAGTATTTTGTTAATATACAATACTTGAGCTTGTGGGGTCAGGGGGTCAATACTCTACTGGTAGAAGGGAATCATCGTGTGTTACCGTGTCCACAGGTTAGGGGGGCGCGCAAAATTCTTGCCTTGCCCCGGGCGCTGACAACCCACGCTACGCTGCTGATAGTACCTGTTATTGAGGCAGTTACATCCTCACGGTGAGCCAGTGGGGAAATCACAGCCTGACGTGGCAGGGTGGGAGGAGGTGGATCATCACTGTCCTCCGAACCCCCGGCGGGGGGGGAGGCGAACATTTGCAGGCTTTAGTCGGCATACTAGTGTCGATCTGTGTAACAGTAGATGGCGGCAACCCGGGAAAACTCCTGCAAGGTCCCGTGAGAACTCGTGGAAGCGTAAAGGTCACGCGGCACGCTTGCGTGAGGGAAAAACATTCCCTCAAAATGGTGGACGCGAACCTCTAGAACTGGAGTGAGATCACGAGCCACCGCGGACCACTACCCCGAGCACTGAATCTAGAAAATAAATACAAAAAGGTGTGGGGGGGAAACAGCGCTGAAAACGCCGGTATACATAGAAAAAAACGCAGAGCTAAAACTAAAATCAGAATGCACAGAACAAGAAAATAGATAATCACACAGCTCAAGAGAAAGACAAAGCGCAGCGTGCGATACTTATCTCCGTAAAGAGAAGCATAGAAAGAGGAAGTTGAATATCTTGCCAGAACTGTTATGCCTAGGCTCATGATTGGTGGGGATAATAGAGGGAGGATCCTTTGGGGAATCAGTGCATTTTTTCTAAAGTTTATTCTTTGCTGCTGTGAAGAGCAATAAAGAAAGTTTTAAGCAAATATGAGTCTCCGAGTTTTGTTGTGAAATTGCACCGAACTGTGAAATTCATTGTTCGGTGCAATTCGTTGGCAAGTTCTATGCTTAGTGAATAGACCCTTATGTGTTCTGTGCTGAAATATAGGATTTCAGTCAAAAGTTCTATGTGGGGAATCCATTGAGAGACTCAACTGGGTGTAATGCCTAATTCATAGCATTATGGAAATCAGCCTTCTTGTACCAGTCCTGGGAAATCTTAAGTTGCGTGGCACATTTCCAGGATTCATCAATTTAGGAACGTTATTAGGGATTTATGTAAATTCATCAGTCTCTGCAAGTGATTTATGCTTTTTGTTTTATGATAAAGGCTTGAGGAAACAAGGGAGGTGTGAGTGTTGATGTGTGTGGGTGTTTGTGTGTGGGTAGAGGTGTCATTGTATTGTAGGGTGGGTGACAAAGTGTTCCTTTTTATAGGTTAAATGCATGTTTTTTCACACTAGCTCTGTGCGTCAAAGTATTCTATAGTAAACGTTAATAACTGTAAAGAAATTGTAACGAAATTCTGACAGTTTTATTGATTTATGTGAAAGCAATTAGGAGGTGACTGTAAGCAATAATCTTAAATTTCTTGAGGTGGATAGGCGCATACTGTGCACCTTGTGTAATAATTATTAGAGAACAGATAGCATCACTATTCAATAAGACCGGGGTCAGCAACCTTGGTGCTCTAGATGTTCTGGAACTACTTTTCCCAAGTGCCTCCCACCAGCCTAGTGAGTGGCTGAGTAGCATGGGAAATGACGTTCCACAACATCTGGAGGATCCAGGATGCTGACCCTGCAATAAGAAATGGAAGCAAAAGTCATTCTGGACTCTTTGACATCCAATTAAGTCTGCAGCTATGGCTAGTCTATAGGAACACAATGTAAAAATTAGGGCTGGTAACGATTAAAATTTTTGTGTTCGATTTAATCAATTTTTTTTATTCGATTAATTTCGATTAATTATAACGCACATACAGATCCAACTACTTTTAGCTGATCTGCATGCATTGCAACTCTGCATTAGTCAGTGGTATACACTATATACAATCACTCGACACTGTTTAGTTTCAACAATCCATGACTTTACTTCACAGTTCACACAAATACGTCTTCAATTCAAACTGTATCACTGACGTAAGTTAATATATTTCCCCAGCACACACATTGATATATTTCCCCCAGCTCACACATAGATATATTTGCCCCCAGCTCACACATGGATACATAGGCGTGCACACGGGGTGTGCCGGGTATGCCTAGGCACACCCTAATGCCGGCCCGCGGCACATTCTGGGTCCCGGCTGGCCGCATCCGATGGATAGCCGCCGGGACCCCTCATCTCCGCGGGCCTGGCGGCAGCCTCCGCTTCCCTGGTGGTCCCTGTGGTTCGTGGGGTGCTGCACTGCGATCTGTGCATGGCGCACAGACCGCACAGCACATCCCTCACTGACACGAGCGGCCGGCGATCTCTGATGACCTGTCACCTGACCGCCGGCGCTCTGACACAGACAGTAAGCGCCGGCGGTCAGGTGACAGGTCATCAGCGATCACCGGCCGCTCGTGTCAGTGAGGAATGTGCTGTGCGCCATGTACAGATCGCAGTGCAGCACCCCACGAACCACAGGGACCACCAGGGAAGCGGAGGCTGCCGCCAGGCCCGCGGAGATGAGGGGTCCCGGCGGCTATCCATCAGATGCGGCCAGCCGGGTTCCCCCTCCTCGACCCCCCCCCTCTGTGCCACTGGACCACCAATGATAGATATTCAACCCCCTCCCTGCAAGCACAAAAAACAAACAAAGGTAAGCAGGAGAGGGGGCAATTTTTAGATATCAAAAATATTGTTTAATAGTGTATTCAAAATATTTAAACAGAGTTTTATGGCTGTGGATTCTGTGATACACATATACTGCTGAGTTTTATGGCTGTGGATTCTGTGATGCACATATACTGCTGAGTTTTATGGCTGTGGATTCTGTGATACACATATACTGCTGAGTTTTATGGCTGTGGATTCTGTGATGCACATATACTGCTGAGTTTTATGGCTGTGGATTCTGTGATACACACTGCTGAGTTTTATGCCTGTGGATTCTGTGATACACCTATACTGCTGAGTTTTATGGCTGTGGATTCTGTGATACACATATACTGCTGAGTTTTATGGCTGTGGATTCTGTGATACACATATACTGCTGAGTTTTATGCCTGTGGATTCTGTGATACACATATACTGCTGAGTTTTATGGCTGTGGATTCTGTGATACACATATACTGCTGAGTTTTATGCCTGTGGATTCTGTGATACACTGATACACACTGCATACTGCTGAGTTTTATGCCTGTGGATTCTGTGATACACTGATACACACTGCATACTGCTGAGTTTTATGCCTGTGGATTCTGTGATACACTGATACACACTGCATACTGCTGAGTTTTATGCCTGTGGATTCTGTGATACACATATACTGCTGAGTTTTATGCCTGTGGATTCTGTGATACACATATACTGCTGAGTTTTATGCCTGTGGATTCTGTGATACACATACACTGCATACTGCTGAGTTTTATTGCTGTGGATTCTCTGATACGCTCATTCACATTGCTTGGTTTTATTGCTGTGGATTCTGTGATACGCTCATTCACACTGCACATTGCTTGGTTTTATTGCTGTGGATTCTGTGATATGCTCATTCACACTATATACTGCTGAGTTTTATTGCTGTGGATTCTGTGATACGCTCATACACGCTGCACATTGCTGAGTTTTATTGCTGTGGAGCTCTGATACGCTCATACACGCTGCACATTGCTGAGTTTTATTGCTGTGGAGCTCTGATACGCTCATACACTCTGTATATTACTGAAGGTGTTATTGCTGCGAATCTCTGATACGCTCATACACACTGTACATTACTGTGAGTTTTATTGTTGTGGTTTCTGGGATATGCTCATTCACACTGCACATTAATGTGGGCTTTATTGTTACATACCCCCAGGGTGTAGGGAGGAGGATATATAGTTATGTATGTGAACGTATGGCTGTGTGTATAAATGCATGTATCTGTCTTTAAACAGGCTGCTTTGCGTAAAATTCTGCACCTGTTTCCTTGTCCGGTGTTGCCCCCTTGTCTTGTACCATAAAGGATTGTATTGTGCACAGAAATCACCACAATATCTGCTGCCTGCACTCCACAAAAAGAATTACAGCGAGCGTCTTGGCAGCATCGTGAGGTACAGGTAGGAGACTGTATTGGTACAAGTCAGCAAGAGGTTAAATGGGTCACTCTACTCAAATTTCACTCCCTTTTTAACATTTAACCACTTTGCTGCTGACGACGTGCTGAGCGCATCCTCTGGTTTCATGTTTGTGTGTAGAGGATGTACTCGGCACGTCGTTGAAGTCTTTGTGAGATCCGGCAGGTCGACATAGTGATTCCCAGAGTGAGACTGAGGGACTTTTTCTCCCAGTCTCCCTCTGCTCCTGGCGGCCAGAAGAGGTGAATGGAGCAGTCGTTCTTTTTGCGGGATGAGAGGTGAGTATCTGATTTTTTTGGGGGGGGTTCAGCTGTTGCTGACTGATTCTGCAGAAGTGGAATCCATTAGCACCAGGTCCTGGTTGTGAGTAAATGTTCAGTAACCGCAACCGGACGGTAATCAGCGCTAGTAGATTGTAATGCTAATGCTGATTAACACTTTCCACTCCCCATGTTAAGTATAGGGAGCTGAAAAGTGCAAGATTCCAAACGGTAACTGGTTTTCTAACAGATTAGCGTTTGGATTTTAATATGGTGCGCCCGCGCTAACTAACAATCTTTTGGATGAAAAAATGTGGTAAAATAAATTTACACGCTGCATGTGATCAAAATCCAAATTTAAATTTTTTGATCTAGCATTTTGACGTGACATGATGAATACTGGGGTCATTGGTCCTCTAGCTCATTTGGAACTATATCTCCTATGTTGCTCGGCCAATAATTAAGATAGATGAGACTCATTGGAAATGTAGTTTCAAAACGTCTGGGTATCGAAGGTTGCTTAACCCCTGAAGCATACACATAGTAATGGTGTGTGTGTGTCGTTGTATGTATGTATGTATGTATGTATGTATGTATGTATATATATATATATATATATATATGTGTGTGTGTGTTTGAGCTTTTGGGTGCACACCCTAATGCAATAGGCTGCGCACGCCTATGCATGGATATATTTATATGCCGCCTGCTCACGCATGGATATATTTGCCCCAGCTCACGCATGGTGTAAGGTCCTGGAAGCCCTGACCCCCTGGCGCCCCCTTTTGTTTCACATCCTGCAGGCCCCCTGCAGGTTCCAGGACTTCTGTTTTGATTTTTCACAGCATGAACTCTAACGTTCTGGCCAGGGAGACTCACCTGCCCTTCATCTTCCCTAATTTCTCCATCATATAAGGGAGTCCCACCCTTTCCTCTGGACTTCCACATAGGTTTTGCAGTCAGCAACTTCAATCTGCCAAGCTCCCTGAAACCTCCTGATCATCTCCTGACTTCTTCAACCAAAGACTCCAAGGACCCTCTGTTATTTTCTGGACATTCATCTGCTTCATATACCGCTCCCCTTCTGCCCCCCATCTAGGACCCCCCCCCCCCGTGTACCAGACCCTTTGCTTAACCCTGACCATTCCATTGCCTGTTCCTTGTCTGATTCTATGCTACCGTGTTTATATAAAAATTAACACCCTTTGTGATCCTGAACCTGCCTCCATCACTGCATCCTGGGCTCACAACCCCATCCTACTACACCCACCGCAGTCAAACCCTTACACATGGATATATTTGCCCCAGCTCACACATGGATATATTTGTCCCCAGCTCACCCATGGATATATTGCCCCCTGCTCATGCGTGGATATATTTGCCCCCAGCTCACACGTGGATATATTTGCCCCCAGCTCACAAATGGATTATTTATATGCCCCCTGCTCACGCATGGATATATTTGCTCCCAGCTCACGCATGGATATATTTGCTCCCAGCTCACGCATAGATATATTTGCCCCCAGCTCACACATGGATATATTTGCCCCCAGCACACACATGGATATATTTATATGCCCCCTGCTCACGCATGGATATATTTGCCCCCAGCTCACGCATGGATATATTTGCCCCAGCTCACACATCAATATATTTTCCCCCAGCTTATACATGGATATATTTGCCCCCAGCTCACACATGGATATATTTATATGCCCCCTGCTCACACATGGATATATTTGCCCCCAGCTCACACATGGATATATTTGCCCCAGCACACACATGGATATATTTGCCCCCAGCTCATGCGTGGATATATTTGCCCCCAGCTCACACGTGGATATATTTGCCCCCAGCTCACCCATGGATATATTGCCCCCAGCTCATGCGTGGATATATTTGCCCCCAGCTCACACGTGGATATATTTGCCCCAGGTCACAAATGGATTATTTATATGCCCCCTGCTCACGCATGGATATATTTGCTCCCAGCTCACGCATGGATATATTTTCCCCCAGCTCACACATGGATATATTTGCCCCCAGCACACACATGGATATATTTATATGCCCCCTGCTCACGCATGGATATATTTGCCCCAGCTCACGCATCGATATATTTGCCCCAGCTCACACATCAATATATTTGCCCCAGCTTATACATGGATATATTTGCCCCAGCTCACACATGGATATATTTATATGCCCCCTGCTCACGCATGGATATATTTGCCCCCAGCTCACACATGGATATATTTGCCCCCAGCTCACACGTGGATATATTTGCCCCCAGCTCACCCATGGATATATTGACCCCAGCTCATGCGTGGATATATTTGCCCCCAGCTCACACGTGGATATATTTGCCCCAGCTCACAAATGGATTATTTATATGCCCCCCTGCTCACGCATGGATATATTTGCTCCCAGCTCACGCATGGATATATTTGCTCCCAGCTCACGCATGGATATATTTTTCCCCAGCTCACACATGGATATATTTGCCCCCAGCACACACATGGATATATTTATATGCCCCCTGCTCACGCATGGATATATTTGCCCCCAGCTCACGCATGGATATATTTGCCCCAGCTCACACATCAATATATTTGCCCCAGCTTATACATGGATATATTTGTCCCCAGCTCACACATGGATATATTTATATGCCCCCTGCTCACGCATGGATATATTTGCCCCCAGCTCACACATGGATATATTTGCCCCCAGCTCACACATGGATATATTTGCCCCCAGCACACACATGGATATATTTGCCCCCAGCTCATGCGTGGATATATTTGCCCCCAGCTCACACCTGGATATATTTGCCCCAGCTCACAAATGGATATATTTATATGCCCCCTGCTCACGCATGGATATATTTGCCCCCAGCTCACACATGGATATATTTTCCCCCAGCTCACACATGGATATATTTGCCCCCAGCACACACATGGATATATTTGCCCCCAGCTCATGCGTGGATATATTTGCCCCCAGCTCACACATGGATATATTTGCCCCAGCTCACAAATGGATATATTTATATGCCCCCTGCTCATGCATGGATATATTTGCCCCCAGCTCATGCATTGATATATTTTCCCCCAGCTCACGCATGGATATATTTGCCCCCAGCTCACACATGGATATATTTGCCCCCAGCTCACACATGGATATATTTGCCCCCAGCTCATGCATTGATATATTTTCCCCCAGCTCACGCATGGATATATTTGCCCCCAGCTCACACATGGATATATTTGCCCCCAGCACACACATGGATATATTTGCCCCCAGCTCACACATGGATATATTTGCCCCAACACACACATCGATATATTTTGCCCCCAGCTTATACATGGATATATTTGCCCCCAGCTCACACCTGGATATATTTGCCCCCTGCTCACGCATGGATATATTTGCCCCCAGCTCATGCATGGATATATTTGCCGCCAGCTCATGCATGGATATATTTGCACCCAGCTCACACATGGATATATTGCCCCAGCTCATGCATGGATATATGGCCCCCAGCTCACACATGGATATATGGCCCCCAGCTCACACATGGATATATTGCCCCAGCTCACACATGGATATATTGCCCCAGCTCACACATGGATATGTGGCCCCCAGCTCTCACCTGTGCCACCGTGTGCTGTGCCCCACGTCTTTGGCTCTCTATGAGCGTCCGAAGGCATGGAGCTTGGCCGCTCGCCTCGGGGAACCACGTGACTAGCCGCAATCTCGTGAGAACGCGGCTCGTCACGTGGTTCCCCCAGGCGAGTGACCAAGCTCCATGCCTTCGGACGCCTAGGGAGCCGAACACGCGGCGCAAAGCATGTGGCGCCGCCGCCGCGTGCTTTGCGCCGCCGGTCGATTAAAATATTTTTAATCAACCCAAAAAATTAACGATTAATCAATAGATTTATCGTTAATTTTTGCAGCCCTAGTAAAAATATTTTCTTTTTCATACAGGGCTATACAGAGAGAGGTGAAAACCTTGAGAATTGCCGGGAGAATGAACAATCTAGACCAAATAGCCAATTTGGAAAGTGAGATAAATGGGAGAATTTTTCTGTTTTTACTATTTTGACCTAGAATTTTCAATTCTCCAGTCATTCTCAAGGTTTTCACCTCTTTCTGAATAGCCCTGATAGTCATTATTACATTACATTTAAATATACACCAGTTAGTTTATATATCTGATGACTGTTGTCCATATCTGTCTTGTTTTCCTGGACTATGTAGGGTTACTGCTGCTCTACACACTCTATGGCCTAGCAACATTTAAGACTTCTATGGTATAGGAGTGATTTACGTTTATAAAAATGTCATTTTCAACTAGAGGAAAGTATGCTATTTACACAACGTGATTTCTACCTACAATCACTATAGTTTACAGGCTCACTGCTGGTAATTGTATAGCTTTGCAGACACCTGTGCACACCAGATTTATTGGACCTCTGAAGGAAGGGACAAACAAATGAGTGGAATAAATTTGTCCTCTCAAATAGGGACACTCAGAAGGTATGCGTGTGAGCAAGTGTGTCAGGCAGCTGTTATGAAGTTATTATGCATTTACTGTGATTAAATTTGCTTATGGTAATATTGCATTGCCTTACACTTCCTGTTTCTACCTTTGAACTGGATGCAGTTCAACTTTGACCTGGATGCTGTGCAATAATCCAAAATGGTTCCTCACACTAGCAGCTTGTAGTGTCTTAATTTCTGCACATAAAACAGCAGCTGTGTGTGAGTGATAAGAGTTGGAGTAGCAAACTGCATATATATGATGGGATGAACGGGCCTCACTTTATAAGGGAGCTGTGTATTATTCGATTAGGAGGGACCCAAGGTCGAGCTGGACAAGCAAGCCTGCAAAATGTCTGACTCTTGAGAGAATGAACGGCTCATGTGAGTTGTGCTAATACAAATGACGCCTCCCATCCAATCTGTCACCCTAGGCACAAGTCTAGTAGGCCTGTGCAAGAATACATCCCAGGCTGGACACATCGAACTCTTTTATTCAGAATAGTCTAACAAGGAAGGAGCTACACTGCAACATACAGATACAGGTTGAGTAACCCTAATCCCAAATGTTTTGGACCCCGAAAATTCAGGATTTCAGCATCCGGGATAATCCAATATCAGAGGGGATAGGGAGACATAAGTACACAAAATGGAAGACACCTAGCAGCATGTCCTTTAGAAATGGCTGTTCAGAGTCAGCATATCGCTAGGCAGCATGTCCCATGCTGGTGCTGCCCAGAGTCTCAAGGAGTGTGCCACGCTATGTTGCAACCATTGAAACCGCACCAGACTGCTGCAATGCTTACATAGTTACATAGGCTGAAAAAAGACATGCCTCCATCGAGTTCAGCCTTTCCCACATCACCTACTGATGTTGATCCAAAAGAAGGCAAAAAACCCCAGTCTGAAGTGCTCTCCAATACGCAACACACTGGGAAAAAATTCCTTCTTGACCCCAGAATGGCAGTCAGATTTCTCCTTGGATCAAGAAGCTTACCCACATAAATATTATAACCCATAATATTCTGCTTTACCAGGAAGTCATCCACTCGTTGTTTAAACCCATAAGGACCAATGACGTACCAGGTACGTCCTACGAAAACGGTTACTTAAGGACCAAGGACTTACCTCAGGGATCCTCCCTGTTTTTTTGTTCGGGAGCAACAGCAGCGAGAGATCAGTCAAGAGGAGAGCCGCATTACTGAAATACTTGTGACTTATCCTCTCCCCCAATACTGTTTAAGCCTATAATATAGAGTGACTACTGTAATAGTTTCATTTAAAAGATATAAGGGGTTATTCAGAGAGCACTGAAATGTCACCGACATTTCGGTGTTCTCTTGTTCCCCGCACTCTGGGGAATCAAATTCCCCGACCCTGCGGTGAATTCAACACAGGGGCGGATCCAGGGGGGGGCAACGGGGCAATTCCCCCCCCCCGAGATTTGAGCCGGGGACCCGATGCCGGGCAGCGCCGGAGTGCCTGCCCGGTCCTGAAGAGTAAAGCGGCTGCGTGCAGACGCCGGCGGTCACGTGGTCCGGCTAATCAGGTGGTACTGAGTCTCTGTACCACCTGACTGGCCGGACCGCGTGACCTGCGCACGCACGCCACGCAGCCGCATCACTCAACAGGACGGACTCTTCAGGACCGGGCAGACACTCCCGCGCTGCCCGGCATCGGGTCCCCGGCTCAGAGTCAACCCCTGCCGGAGCTGGAGGCCTGGAGCAATATCCAGGTGAGAGCTGGGCAAATCCATGTGTAAGCTGGGGGCAAATCCATGAACTGGGGGGCAAATCCATGAGCTGGGGGGCAAATCCATGAGCTGGGGGGCAAATCCATGAGCTGGGGGGCAAATCCATGAGCTGGGGGCAAATCCATGAGCTGGGGGGCAAATCCATGAGCTGGGGGCAAATCCATGAGCTGGGGGCAAATCCATGAGCTGGGCAAATACATGAGCTGGGCAAATCCATGACCTGGGGGCAAATACATGAGCTGGGCAAATACATGAGCTGGGCAAATCCATGACCTGGGGGCAAATCCATGAGCTGGGCAAATCCATGAGCTGGGGGCAAATCCATGAGCTGGGCAAATACATGAGCTGGGCAAATACATGACCTGGGGGCAAATCCATGAGCTGGGCAAATCCATGACCTGGGGGCAAATCCATGACCTGGGGGCAAATCCATGAGCGGGGCGAATCCATGAGCTGGGGGCAAATCCATGAGCTGGGGGCAAATCCATGAGCTGGGCAAATACATGAGCTGGGCAAATCCATGAGCTGGGGGCAAATCCATGAGCTGGGCAAATACATGAGCTGGGCGCAAATCCATGAGCTGGGCAAATACATGAGCTGGGCAAATCCATGACCTGGGGGCAAATCCATGACCTGGGGGCAAATCCATGAGCTGGGGGCAAATCCATGAGCTGGGCAAATACATGAGCTGGGCAAATACATGACCTGGGGGCAAATCCATGAGCTGGGCAAATACATGAGCTGGGCAAATCCATGACCTGGGGGCAAATCCATGAGCGGGGCGAATCCATGAGCTGGGGGCAAATCCATGAGCTGGGGGCAAATCCATGAGCTGGGCAAATACATGAGCTGGGCAAATCCATGACCTGGGGGCAAATCCATGAGCTGGGCAAATACATGAGCTGGGCAAATACATGAGCTGGGCAAATCCATGAGCTGGGGGCAAATCCATGAGCTGGGCAAATACATGAGCTGGGCGCAAATCCATGAGCTGGGCAAATACATGAGCTGGGCAAATCCATGACCTGGGGGCAAATCCATGACCTGGGGGCAAATCCATGAGCTGGGCAAATTCATGACCTGGGGGCAAATCCATGAGCTGGGGGCAAATCCATGTGTGAGCTGGGGGCTCTCTGCTCCTCTAGATTGTAAAATCCGGGGTGCCCTCTGCTCCTCTAGATTGTAAGCTCCTGGGTGTCCTCTGCTCCTCTAGATTGTAAGCTCCTGGGTGCCCTCTGCTCTTCTAGATTGTAAGCTCCTGTGAGCCGGGCCCTCTGCTCCTCTAGATTGTAAGCTCCTGTGAGCCGGGCCCTCTGTAAATTCTCGTGAGTCGGGCTCTCTGCTAAAACACCTTATTTTCTGTAAGTGCCCCTCCCGAGACTAGTCTCTGGATCCGCCCCTGATTCAACATTCATTGTAGGGTCCCTGAAGTGCAGGGAAAATCTGCCGACCGCATCCGAAAATCCGCCGCAAAACTGCCGCATCAAACGGAAAAAACACAACAAAACTGCCAAAGAAACACCACACACATATGAAAAAAAGCTGACCATCAACCGCAAAATGACCGGAACAAAAAACCCCGAACAGTGTTTGTAAAAAAACTACTGGGCGAAAATGTCTGGAATTAACATATCAGGTCCGATGAATAATAATAAAAAGGTCTGTTACAGAAAAAAAAATTTGCTGAAGATGTCCCGACAATATGGCAAACTGCCTGCCTTCTGAATAGCGAATGGCCACGAAATTGCACCGTACAGGGAAATTCACTGTTCAGTGCAATTTTAGGGCCACTTCATCTCTCTCTGAATAACCCTGTCCGAAGAAAGAAGAAAAAATCCTGGCTTTAATTACCTTTAATTCAGAGATGAATGGTAAAATGCATTCATTTCCTTAACTGCCTTCTTACTGTAAACATGGGAAATTTATTAGTCTCACTGACTCCGGGCCGGATTAAAATAGGGGCTGATGGAGCAGCAGCTCCAGGCCCATGCCCCGGAATAGGCCCGGAGAAAGGATAAATAACTTTGCATTGATGGGCATTTGGACCCCTGTATCTCGAATTCCATAGCAACTACAGGGTCATGTGTGGTATCCCTGGAAAGGCCAGAGCATGACCTTTCCAATCATTCACAATCAGGTTTTCTGTAACAATAAAAAAAGTAAGAAAAAATTATTTTATTTTTTATTTTTCTTTCTAACAGCAATATTATTTTCAATTATAACGTGAACAACGATGCTGCACTAACTTACCATCTCATTTCTCATGTCACCAACAAGTGTGGAGGTGATGGCACAATCCGTTGTTACAAATTGTTACTTCAAAAACCTAAGCCACTGCACTGCGGCAAAGAGAACGGGGGATGACGACTTTAGAACCTTGCATCACTAATCTTTACACCTCACAAGGTCAAATGAGGTGTCATTGGACAGGACAGAGTCTGGCCTTTGCATTGATACCAAACGTGACAATGAAAAATCTAAAAGAAAAACAAAAAAAGCCTTTATTTATTTTTAGTTACAAAGCGATGGCATTGTCCATTTGTCTTGCATAAAATGAGCAATACCACTGCTATTACTCACCTTTTCATTTCCCATGATGGGAGCAGGGTAAGTGTTTTATGCATAGTCATATTATTCATTAAACACCATCCTCCAAAACACAAGGGAACTATTTCATTTTTTGGTTAAAATTGTATATTTCTCAGAAAAATGCAGTAACAGGTACCCATTTAATTTTTTTTAGCAAGTATTCCCTATAGAATATATAACCACAAAGGTTTGTATGATAAAATGTAAAGAAAATATTTTACGACTGTAAATGATTGAAATCTGAATGGAAATTTCCTCACACAGTATTTGCCTGGTCAGATATACCCGTATCTGCACTATTAACCACTTGGCTGCTATGGACGCGCTCAGCGCGTCCAGCCAAGTGGTTCTCCTGTGCTATGGACGATGACGTGCATAGCACGATGACGCCAGTCCTGGAGTTAACCCCTAGCTGCCACCAATGGTGGAGATAGGGGGTTCCAATGAACCCCCTATCTCCCGATCCGTGGCAGCTAGGGGTTAATACTTGATATCGTTGGATTGGCCAGAGCATGGCCGTTCCAACGATACCAAACATGAAAATGAAAAATGTTTTTTAAAAAAAATAAAAAAATAAAAATATTTAAAAAAAATTCTAAAAAAAAATTAACAAGTTTTTTTTTTTTTTGTTTTGTTAATACAGCAATATTGTTCCCATTTCAATTATAATGTGCAGAATAATGCTGCACTAACGATTTTTGTATGCGGTGCGTTTGTTAAAAAAAGCGAAATTTTCCCCAAAACAAAATGTAACGAGACCCCATTTCTAATTTTTTTAACAAGCGCACCCCATACAAAATATAACCGCAAACGATCGCATGTTAAAATGTGAAAAAAACCACTTTACACATAATAAATTATTGAAAATTCAAATTTTATTGCATTTTTTGTTATAATATACAGACATGACATAACGTATACACATAATAATGACATATTATGAATCTGCCGAGTCTGCCGGAAAGAACGATATATAATATGTCTGGGTCATATATCAAAATATGGCTACAAAACGCGGTTAAACATGATGAGCGAAAGCGGTAAAAATGACCTCAGCACAGAGGTGTGAAAAGCCTCAGCAGCGAAAGGGTTAAATAACCTAAATATGTTTTCATTTCACTACATTCCAAAATAAAGCCCACCAAAATCTTCAGCTCCAGGCCCATAGAGATCTTAAGGCTGGTGTCAGACGAGCGCAGTGTTCACGTCCGTGTTGCCGCACATACAGTTGTGTTCAAAATTATTCAACCCCCAATGCTGTAAAGGGTTTTAGGGAATTTAGTGTACATTTGTAATTGTATTCAGAATGAAATCCTACAAGGACTTTTTAAAGAATCATATGCAACTAAAATGACATCAATTGGTTTTGTAATACAGTAGTAAATGTTTCTACTGCCAGAACTCCCAGGCGCACCCCCTTGCTGTCTCCAAAGAATAAGAAGAGTCGACTGCAGTATGCCAAAAGTCATGTGGACAAACCACAGAAGTTTTGGGATAGTGTTCTGTGGACTGATGAAACAAAATTAGAACTGTTTGGGTCCATGGATCAACGCTATGTTTGGAGGAGGAAGAACAAGGCCTATGAAGAAAAGAACACCTTGCCTACTGTGAAGCATGGCGGGGGGTCAATCATGCTTTGGGGCTGTTTTGCTTCTGCAGGTACAGGGGAAGCTTCAGCGTGTGCAAGGTACCATGAATTCTCTTCAGTACCAGGAGATATTGGATGACAATGTGATGCAGTCCGTCACAAACCTGAGGCTTGGGAGACGTTGGACCTTTCAACAGGACAATGATCCCAAGCATACCTCCAAGTCCACTAGAGCATGGTTGCAGATTAAAGGCTGGAACATTTTGGAGTGGCCATCGCAGTCACCTGACTTAAATCCGATTGAGAACCTCTGGTGGGACTTAAAGAAAGCAGTTGCAGTGCGCAAGCCTAAGAATGTGACTGAACTGGAGGCTTTTGTCCATGACGAATGGGCGAAGATACCCGTAGATCGCTGCAAGACACTTGTGTCAAGCTATGCTTCACGTTTAAAAGCTGTTATAACTGTAAAAGGATGTTGTACTAAGTACTAAGATTGAATGTCACTTGGGGGTTGAATAAAACTGATAATGATGTGAGCACAGAAAAGACATTTGTGGTTATTTCATTATAAATGTTATGTTATATTTGTCTGACCTACACATGCCTCTTTGATTTAATTGTAAGCAAGATGACTGAATGATCAAAATCAATGTCAAACTGGCCAAAACACTCAATTTCAGTGGGGGTTGAATAATTTTGAACACAACTGTAAGTACGTCTGTGATAGCATACAATTGTGTTAAATGGAGCCCCACACACGAAGTACGTCCGCACAGAAGTGCGGACGCATGATGGATGCGGCAAACGGACGCAGATTAGGCAATAACGTAATAATGCTAGAACGGATGTGCGGAGTGCGCCACGTCTGCATAGCTTTGTGTGTGAGTGATGGAACATGGTCAGACAGACTGCATTTATACGTCCAGCATTTTTGCCGGACAAACTTTTTTGTATTTTAATTTATTTTCCCTCCTACATCTGTCAAAAATAACGTTAGTCAAAAAAACGGACCGTGTGGCCACTACTGCGTCTTCCGTCAAAAGTGCATCCGTACTGCATAGGAGCACAGTCCGTAGAAAACGTGCTCGTCTGACCCTAGCCTAATCCGTCCCTGCACTGACTACAACTACATCGTTGTCTCTCCCTTTTGCTTCATGATTTATTTTAATTAGGAAACATCCATGTTGTTACTCACCTAATCAATATAATAAGTAAGGTCCTTTGCTTTAGGTCTCTCTCAAATATTGTATGTCTCAGATTTTATTTTTTTCTCCTTTTTATTGACTGACTCAGATTGTATTTTTCTAAGCTTTTGACTGTCACAAATTTTATTATATCTCCTCTTTTGACTGTCCCTGATTTCACTGTTTATTTCTCTTCTGTCTGTCTTAGCTTCTACCTTCTGCCTTTGACTTCTCTCTGCCCTTGTCTTCAAACTCTGCTGTCTGTGCTTTGTCTGCAAACTCTGCTCTCTGTGCCTCTTCTTTCTTTGCAACCCCTGCCCTCTCTGCTCTTTCTTTGTAAACTGTGCTGTCTGTTCTCACTCTTTCTTTGCAAACTCTACTCTCTGTGCACATCCTTTCCAAGCTCTGCTCTCTGTGCTATTTCTTTCTTTTCAAACTCTGCGCTCTGTGCCCGTTTTCAAATTCTGGTCTCTCTCTGTGCTTTCTTTTCAAACTCTACTCTTTTTTCCCCAAACTCTGCTCTTTCTGTCCAAACTCTGCTCTGTGTGCTTTCTATCCAAACTCTGCTTTCTTGTCAAACTCTGATCTCTGTGCACCTTTCTTTGCAAACTCTGTTCTCTGTGCGCTTTCTTCCCAAACTCCAGCCTATTTTTGTGTAGGCTCCCTGCTTTGGCTAGGGTCAGACTAACGCAGTATCAACGTGCGTTTAGCAGCACTAAATCACGGCTGCGCTAGCAGCAAATGACGACCAATGCCGGGCAGCATACGAAGAACGGCCGCACAAAAGTGCGGCTGCGCAACGCAAGTGGCAAACGAACGCATTTTTTCGAGAACGTAGAGCCGCTAGTACTGACGTACAGAGTGCGCTGCGTCCGCTAGCGGCGTGTGTGCGTGATTAGGAGACGACAGACACTGCTAATGTCCGGCCAACATAACGTCCAGACACAAAAAGGGTTTTATTGATGATCCGTACAAAATCACGGACGGAAATGCGCATCGTATGACCGCTATTGCGTATTCCGTGAAAAAATGCGTCCATTCGTTCGAACTCACTTTTTCACGGACAACGCGAAAAATGCGTTAGTCTGACCCTAGCCTTTATAGCCTGCCTTGTCTGTGCCTTCTCTTCAATTCACCGCCGCCCATCGCCTGCGCAGGAAAATGGCACCCAGGCTTTAGATGATGGGGCCCACCTTGCATCATCTGGTGCCGCTGGCCCGCGCGTCATTGGAAGCTGCGGGTCCGTGCAT
Organism: Leptobrachium leishanense; assembly: GCA_009667805.1. Lineage (NCBI taxonomy): Eukaryota > Metazoa > Chordata > Amphibia > Anura > Megophryidae > Leptobrachium > Leptobrachium leishanense. The sequence goes on along the minus strand of CM019069.1, from coordinate 106,605,915 downwards.
CATCGGGTGACGCCAACCAGTGTGTCATCAGATGGCATCTGCAGTAAACGATTTGGCAGGGGTAACTCAGTGGGGGGACTGAGAGCCGGCACGGCCGTGCAAAGAGTAACTGTGACGTACCTGGTACATCATGTCGTTAACCCATCCTCCCTCCCGATACTCACCTCTCTGGCCGGGGTCCTGCTTTTCAGCCCCGGCCGTCACTCTGAGCGTGATGACGTCAGTTTCAGAGGCCCCCCCCCGGCACAGCCGGGAGAATGCCTGAAAAGGAGGGGGCTCATATGGACCCCTCATCCCCCCGTTTGGGAGCACGTACAGTACAATGAGAGGCATCACTGGAAAGGACACAGTCTCTTTAACCATTTAGGTGGCGGTCCACAATCCAGCACTGGATCAAGGACTCTCCCAGAGGTGACATCTTGGATGTCAGTCAAACCTCCAGGGAACACCCTCCACCCACCGACGCGATGAGTGCAATGATGTTAGTTACCCCCTTGCTGCCAAGGGATTTCCCTATGGAAATCCATATGGTGGAGATAGGGGGTCTTTCGACCCCTGGTATCTCCCAATTGGTGGCAGATAGAGGGTCATGTTTGGTATCATTGGAAAGGCCAGAGCATGGTCGTTTCAATGATACCAAACATGAGCATGTTGCAAGTTAAAAAAGAAATAAGGTGTTTTTTTTTTACTTTTTTGGTCTGGGTCGTATAATAAAACAGGACTTCAAATCGCATTTAAACATGATGACCACAAAACGGTCAAAATGAGCTCAGCACACAGGTGACATGGCTCAGCAGTGAAGGGGTTAAAAAGCCAAAAAACACACGTAAACATTGGGTATTTATAAACGCATAACAAAATTTTTAAACTATTTGGCCGGGATCTTTTTAGGCGGTTGTAGATTTGGATGTCAAAGTTCGAAAAAGTGTTTTTTTTTTTTTTCTCATCATATTTCATAAAACAAATTATAGTAAATTATACGATATGATGAAAATAATGATATCTTTAGAAAGTCTGTTTAATGGCAAGAAAACTAGAATATAATATGTGTGGATACAGTATATAGTATGTGTGGGTACAGTAAATGAGAAAGGAAAACATATTAAATATTATGACCCTTAATATTCTGTGTCTGCAGGAAGTCATCCAGTTGTTTTTTAATAGTCTGGTCAGAGACTGTACAGACTTTAAAAAAACGACTGGATGACTTCCTGCAGACACAGAATATTAAGGGTCATAATATTTAATATGTGGGTAAAAGCTTCTAGATCCAAGGAGAAATCTGACGCCATTCTGGGATCAAGAAGGATTTTTTTCCCAGTGTGTTGCATATTGGTGAGTCTGGGTTTTTTGCTTTCTGTTGGATCAACAAAAGTAAACTTCAGTTACTCCGATGTGACCATCAGGGTACTAGTGTCTCCCAGAGACCAAATTAATATATAACTTTTATTGAACAATATAAAAGAGAATCAAACATAAACATAGACATAAATTGACAGAATTCACAGGACAATGATAAAACCAAATCTGCTGAAGAAAGTTGTGTATATATACCAGCAGGAGCAGTGATTGACAAGCTATGCAGCAGGTGACCTAAACAGGCTCACAAAAGTAGTTTGGCAGTGAAAAAAGTAAGCTGCTTGCTTGTTGTCAATCGAAAATTCACAACTACACTGCGGATCAATAAGCAGAAGAACAAATCTGCTATAAAGGAATGTGTATATATGTACCAACCAAAGCAATGAATGACAATAAACACAGTAAATGACCTTCAGGGATCATTTCAAAGTGTTATTATTTCACCATTTCTCACTATAATAGCGGTTTGCTTGTTGTCAATCAAAGGTCACGAATACGTTGCAGATCAATGAGCAGAAAAACAAATCTGCTAGGAGGTAATGTATAAACATAACAACAGAGGCAATGAATTTACAATGAACACGATAAATGACCTTCGAGGATCATTTCAAAAGTGTTATAGTAAGGAGAATTGGTATTGACAATGTGGAGTAACAAACCACTGCGCATGGAGGGCAGAAAACACAATTAAATAAGCAGAAAAAACGGCAAGGGTCTCCAATGGGGAGTTTGACTCAAATAACCCAATACAGTAATGCTCAGAGATTGAACTCAATAATATATTGCCAAAGGCATCGAGAAGGGTATATACAACCAGTAGTTCGAGTCTCCAAGCATATATTCAGAAGGTGAAATTGGAGAATTCCTGCCGACGAAGTGCACCCGACGCGCGTTTCGCCGAGAATGGCTCGTCAGGAGTGCTTACGGGCTGAAGAGGAAGAAAGCTGTTTAAATGAGTCAAGTTCCGCCCTGGTTACTGAATCAACCAATGAATGACAGCGTAGCAAATGGTCCAATCAGTTGCCTATCCTAAAGATTGACAGGTAGAACAACCAATAATCCATGTTTATGGCCTGAACAGCTGGTGGCACAAATATTTGTTGTTTAGTAGTCTAATTGCAATATAGCCGCTAATGTTGATCAAAGTCGCGTTGCCAACGAGTACCGATCAGGAAAAGGAATATTTATATTCTAAATAAAGTTCACTGTAGTGAAAGGAGTGGTGAATTACTAAGATGCGTGTAAAATAATAAAAAATAATAATAATGACATGTTCAATGAAATTACCACTGCAAATTTTGACAGCGTGGAATCAAGAAAGTGATGATACATTAATATATTGCCAAATGCAGTATTGCAACACTGTAGTTAACAGGATAGAAAAAATTGATACCCACGCTTTAACACACCGCCTAATCGAGTATATAGAGGAGTAATTAATTAATGCGCTCAGGAATCTTGGAGGTGAGTTTAACCTCACTCATTATTGCTCAATGTGGGAATAGATATAGAAGTATAGCGACCAGTAAGAATTAGCTGGTTAAAAGATTCAATAAAACGGCGTGAAAGATTAACAGGACTGTGCTAAGATATTAAACGTAAATAGATCCTCACGCTTTGACGCGCCGCCTGATCAAGTATACAGCAAAGTGGTTAATTGATACACTCAAAAATCTTAGGGGTGAGTTTGACTTCACTCATTGGAACCCAGTGGATGCATAGGTATAGCAACCTATTAATATTAACAGGTGGGACATATGAATGTATATATAAAACAAGGAAATACTTATTGAGAAAAAAGGGGGTATAAAAAATAAATAATAAATGAAAGTATGCAAATAAATCCAAAGGGTGACATAACTAAAAAATGGAAATAAGCAACAATGATAACATTTATAACATAGGTCTGCTAGTGATAAATAAATATTATATCCTAGTGATTACTGAGTAATGATAGAATATCATTATAGACTATTTAAGATGCATATATTATTAAACTGTTTATTAAATAAAGTCAAACCAACATCATAAAGGTTTAGCCATAAGGCTAAATATATAAGAAATCAGTTAGTGGAATCCTTAAAATAGATGTTGGAGAAATTGTGACAATAAAAACTATTGTATAAATTGATAAGTTGAATCTTAAGTAATGGATATGACAAAAACTTGCTACTCAGCTGAAAAAATATCAATGGAGGCAGGAGACTGGCCATCGATGATAAATGGACCAGGACACGAAAAAATGACAAATAAGAGACAGTCTATGAAACTAAATATGATAATGGTATAGATGTGGATAGACTCATTATAATTGAGACTGAACAAAAACGTATATGAATAGTGAATAAATGGTATTGTTAATTCTGGTAGTGAAATTAAACAGGCTAATACAAAGAACAAAAATTTTTTTTTTTATTTTTTTATTTATTTATTTATTTATTTATTTTTTATTCATAAAAATGTCTGGCAATGGAAAAAGATGGATCCAAATGAATAAATGGATAAATTGAGAAACAACTTGATGGTCAAATGAATGGCGTATAGTTGAAATCTTCATTTAAACCGTGTGGATATAAAGTTTTGAGCGTGTATATCCAATAGGACTCTCTCTGACAAAGGTTTTTATCCAAATTTCCTTTACGTGGTCCGCAGACCATCCCTTCGATGGCTTGAAAGGACAGACATGAGGGGTCAGAGTTATGTTGGTGTCGGACATGTCTAGAAACTGAAGTCTCAAGACTATTATAGACAGAGTTGACATGTTGGAGGATACGGCGTTTGAATTGCTGGATCGTTTTACCAACGTACTGGATTCCATATTCACAAGTAATGAGATAAACAAGTACCTGGCTAGAGCAGTTCATAAATTGTCTGATGTCATAATGACGCCCTGTAATATTACTGGAAAATTGTTTAGATTTGTGGACAAACTTGCAGGCTTTACAGTGGGTACATTGAAAAACACCTTTAGGTTGTTGTAACCAGGTACGTGTAGCTTTTTCTGGTTGTAAAAAACTATGGACCAATTTGTCACTCAGATTTTTGGTCCTTCTTGCAGTAAATGAAGGAAAAGGGGTAAGAACTTTTTTTAAAGATTTTTCCATGTGTAGGATAGGCCAATATTTTTCGCAAATAGATTTTACTTGGGACCAACCATTGTCATAGTCCGCAATGAATCTTATAGATGTTGTATCATCTCTTTTTTTCGGGATCAAAAGTTCATCCCTGGGAGTCAAAAGTGCTCTTTGGTACGCTTTTTTTAGACATTTCCTTGGATAACCTTTAGATAGAAACATGTCTTTTAAAAGGTTTGCTTCTAGTTGGAAGTCTTTTAGAGACGTACAGTTGCGTCTGGCCCTTAAATATTGGCCTATTGGTATCCCTCTCTTAAGATTTTGTGGGTGATGAGAGGACCAATTTAGAAAGTTGTTAGTTGCAGTTGTTTTGCGATGAAGTATAGTAATCAGTTCTAGATCTGAGTTGATAGTGATATTAAGATCAAGAAATTCAATGCTATTACCACCAATTACTAAGGTAAGACTAAGTCCAATTTCGTTATTGTTCAAGAGGGCCAACCATTCGTTTAGCATCTCAATAGAACCCTGCCAAAAAAACAGGATGTCGTCAATATAACGCATCCAGTTTTTGACGTACATAGAGAATCTCGTCATTTCCGTAGAGAAGACAAATAACTTTTCCCACCAAGCAAGGTACAGATTAGCATAACTCGGGGCACAGGATGTTCCCATGGCCGTGCCCCGAGTTTGCAAATAAAATTGGTTTTGGAATAGAAAGTAATTATGATTTAGTATGTAGTCCAAAAGAGACAAAATGAATTCAGTATCTTGGTCAGAATATTTACTGTTCAAAAAGTGTTTGGTAGCCCGTAGTCCCACAGAGTGGGGAATGTTGTTGTATAGTGAGACTACATCGAGGCTAACTAAAATATCCCCGGGGAGGACATGTATCTCGGATAACTTCTGGAGCACATGTTGTGTATCTCTTATGTAAGAGGGAGTATCGAGTACTAGAGGTCGTAGATAACAGTCGACAAATTCACTAATGTGTTCGGTCAATGAGTTGTTTCCCGAAACTATCGGGCGACCAGGTGGAGATGCAAGAGATTTATGTGTCTTGGGGAGACAATATAGGGTCGGAATAGTAGGATATTTTGGAAGAAGAAATTTGTAGTTGTCGTCAGAAATTAAATTCAACTGTACACCTTGTGTTAGTAAAGTTTGCAGATCTTTAGTAAACAGCTGGGTGGGATCGCATCTCAATTTTCTATAGCCATCATTGTCATTTAAATGCACCATGCACATTGCAACGTAATCATCACGGTCCATAATTACCAAGTTACCCCCCTTGTCAGACTGTTTAATAACAATGTTACGTACATCTTGTAGTTCATTAAGGGCTAGTTGTTCTGCCTGAGATAGATTAGATTCCCACTGTAGATCTTTGTTACGAATAGATTCAATCTCGGAAGTAACGAGATTGACGAAAACCTCCAAATTGGAGAAATCAGAGAATGAGGGCGTAAATTTAGTTTTCTGCTTAAATTTTTTTGAAAAATTAGCCGAATCAGGAGGACATTCATCCAGGAGAGCCAACAAATTTTCGAGATGCACATAGTCCTCACTGGACACACCTAGATTTTTGGCTTCTCTCTCTTTCTTTTTCTCCATAAAAAGATGTAAAGCTAACCTCCTCGCAAACAGATTAAGGTCCTTAATCCACCCAAATTTATTGAAGTGGGGAGTCGGAACAAAAGAAAGACCTTTTTCTAATAGTGAACGGTGTCTGGGGAGGAGATTAAAGCTGGAAAGGTTTATAATGGAGTTAAGAGAGAGATTGGTTACCACTTTTTTGAGGGGTAATCGTTCTGACGTCTCCCTTTGTAACCCCATTTTTGTCGATCGCGTAATCTTGCTTCCGATGGAGGATCTGATTTCCAATCGTCTACCCGAAAAGAAACATGCTTTGGCTGATGTCTAGTCTGAGCTCTACCCCTGTTGTAACCAATAATGGGGCGAGATGAGGCTATTTCAGTTTCGTTTTCATCAGGTGAGGTCTCACAATCAGTAGTAGAGACCACATCATTGTTAGAAGTATCAGAGGGGCGCCTACGGCGTATATGATTTTTGTGCTTGAAAATATTTTTAGTTTTGAAATCATTAATGTCGCGTTGAAATTTAAAATGTTTCTTTTCTTTAATAGTTTTTTTGAAGTTATCCAGATTTTTTTGAAGTCGTATTTCCATTTGGTTAAATTGGGGATCAGATTTGAAAACTTCTAGGGCAGTGATATTCTCAGTAAGAGACTTGTTAATTGTTTCTAGATGTTCTTTTTCTAAACGATTTAGGAAAGACATAAGTTTAAAGGAGCAATCTAATAAAAGAGAATTCCATTCATCAACCTGGTCATCAGTAATGATACGGTTAGGTAGAGATACTTCAGGGCGTAGACCTCTGGGTACCAATTTACGTTCAATGTATTGTTCTAAACTATTGATTTCCCACCAACTTTTGATTTGATTTTGATACAGTTTTTGGATGTGATTAAAAGATTGACCAATATCACCATTTAGTTTGTTGGTGGGTAAAGGTAATGTGGAAAAAACAGCTGATAAATCATCATTCCACATAGCTGTATCACTTAATTTTTTTAAAAGGTCAGACATTTTGTTCAAATGAAAAGCCTGTAGATATGAATATGGTGTACTAGCTATAGATACACAGTGAAAAAGTTACTATTTGGTATTGAAACCATGAGACAGAACGATCGCTACCTGAAAGGTAGAGCGTAACAAAATGATACCAGAAATAGAGGATTGCAAAGAAAAAATTGAGGGCAATAATGAGAGACCAAAGGGTTTACCCCTAGATGTGAATAAACTTCAGTTACTCCGATGTGACCATCAGGGTACTAGTGTCTCCCAGAGACCAAATTAATATATAACTTTTATTGAACAATATAAAAGAGAATCAAACATAAACATAGACATAAATTGACAGAATTCACAGGACAATGATAAAACCAAATCTGCTGAAGAAAGTTGTGTATATATACCAGCAGGAGCAGTGATTGACAAGCTATGCAGCAGGTGACCTAAACAGGCTCACAAAAGTAGTTTGGCAGTGAAAAAAGTAAGCTGCTTGCTTGTTGTCAATCGAAAATTCACAACTACACTGCGGATCAATAAGCAGAAGAACAAATCTGCTATAAAGGAATGTGTATATATGTACCAACCAAAGCAATGAATGACAATAAACACAGTAAATGACCTTCAGGGATCATTTCAAAGTGTTATTATTTCACCATTTCTCACTATAATAGCGGTTTGCTTGTTGTCAATCAAAGGTCACGAATACGTTGCAGATCAATGAGCAGAAAAACAAATCTGCTAGGAGGTAATGTATAAACATAACAACAGAGGCAATGAATTTACAATGAACACGATAAATGACCTTCGAGGATCATTTCAAAAGTGTTATAGTAAGGAGAATTGGTATTGACAATGTGGAGTAACAAACCACTGCGCATGGAGGGCAGAAAACACAATTAAATAAGCAGAAAAAACGGCAAGGGTCTCCAATGGGGAGTTTGACTCAAATAACCCAATACAGTAATGCTCAGAGATTGAACTCAATAATATATTGCCAAAGGCATCGAGAAGGGTATATACAACCAGTAGTTCGAGTCTCCAAGCATATATTCAGAAGGTGAAATTGGAGAATTCCTGCCGACGAAGTGCACCCGACGCGCGTTTCGCCGAGAATGGCTCGTCAGGAGTGCTTACGGGCTGAAGAGGAAGAAAGCTGTTTAAATGAGTCAAGTTCCGCCCTGGTTACTGAATCAACCAATGAATGACAGCGTAGCAAATGGTCCAATCAGTTGCCTATCCTAAAGATTGACAGGTAGAACAACCAATAATCCATGTTTATGGCCTGAACAGCTGGTGGCACAAATATTTGTTGTTTAGTAGTCTAATTGCAATATATTAATGTATCATCACTTTCTTGATTCCACGCTGTCAAAATTTGCAGTGGTAATTTCATTGAACATGTCATTATTATTATTTTTTATTATTTTACACGCATCTTAGTAATTCACCACTCCTTTCACTCCAGTGAACTTTATTTAGAATATAAATATTCCTTTTCCTGATCGGTACTCGTTGGCAACGCGACTTTGATCAACATTAGCGGCTATATTGCAATTAGACTACTAAACAACAAATATTTGTGCCACCAGCTGTTCAGGCCATAAACATGGATTATTGGTTGTTCTACCTGTCAATCTTTAGGATAGGCAACTGACTGGACCATTTGCTACGCTGTCATTCATTGGTTGATTCAGTAACCAGGGCGGAACTTGACTCATTTAAACAGCTTTCTTCCTCTTCAGCCCATAAGCACTCCTGACGAGCCATTCTCGGCGAAACGCGCGTCGGGTGCACTTCGTCGGCAGGAATTCTCCAATTTCACCTTCTGAATATATGCTTGGAGACTCGAACTACTGGTTGTATATACCCTTCTCGATGCCTTTGGCAATATATTATTGAGTTCAATCTCTGAGCATTACTGTATTGGGTTATTTGAGTCAAACTCCCCATTGGAGACCCTTGCCGTTTTTTTCTGCTTATTTAATTGTGTTTTCTGCCCTCCATGCGCAGTGGTTTGTTACTCCACATTGTCAATACCAATTCTCCTTACTATAACACTTTTGAAATGATCCTCGAAGGTCATTTATCGTGTTCATTGTAAATTCATTGCCTCTGTTGTTATGTTTATACATTACCTCCTAGCAGATTTGTTTTTCTGCTCATTGATCTGCAACGTATTCGTGACCTTTGATTGACAACAAGCAAACCGCTATTATAGTGAGAAATGGTGAAATAATAACACTTTGAAATGATCCCTGAAGGTCATTTACTGTGTTTATTGTCATTCATTGCTTTGGTTGGTACATATATACACATTCCTTTATAGCAGATTTGTTCTTCTGCTTATTGATCCGCAGTGTAGTTGTGAATTTTCGATTGACAACAAGCAAGCGGCTTACTTTTTTCACTGCCAAACTACTTTTGTGAGCCTGTTTAGGTCACCTGCTGCATAGCTTGTCAATCACTGCTCCTGCTGGTATATATACACAACTTTCTTCAGCAGATTTGGTTTTATCATTGTCCTGTGAATTCTGTCAATTTATGTCTATGTTTATGTTTGATTCTCTTTTATATTGTTCAATAAAAGTTATATATTAATTTGGTCTCTGGGAGACACTAGTACCCTGATGGTCACATCGGAGTAACTGAAGTTTATTCACATCTAGGGGTAAACCCTTTGGTCTCTCATTATTGCCCTCAATTTTTTCTTTGCAATCCTCTATTTCTGGTATCATTTTGTTACGCTCTACCTTTCAGGTAGCGATCGATCAACAAAAGTAGGTGATGTGTGAGAGGTAGGGATGAGCTGTTCAGTTCGATCAGTTCGGAGTTTGAACCGAACTTTGGGTGTTTGAATGTTCGCGAACTTCGAACGTTTTGGGTGTGTTCGGTTCGAGTTCGCAAAAATAAAGAAATTTTGAAAAAAGTATAGAAAATACTGAAAAAAATACTAAAAAATCTAGAGATAAAGAGACTCTTTACTGCAGAATATTATAAGCAACGGTTTATTAGATATTGAATTAAAAACTAATGTGTACGTGCAAAGATTCTCAACTCTAAATGACCTGTGTTTTTCAAATGGCATAACAGGTGATTTAGTCTGGTCTAATCAATTTGATACATTGTAGACTATACTGAGGGGGTGGGGTGGTGTCTGCTTCTGATTGAGATTTGAGAAGTGTTAATTTCCCTCCTAAAACTTCTAATATGCTGTATTTCACCGCTGTGTGCTCAGCTCATTTTTACTGCTTTCGCTCATCATGTTTAAACGCGATTTTGAAGCCACAGTTTGTTAAATGACCGACATGTTAGATATCGTTCTTTCCAGCAGACTCCGCAGGTTTCATAATATATCATTTTTATGTGTATACGTCCTGTCCTGGCTGTATATTATGAAAAAAATGCAATAAAAATTGAATTTTTAATCATCTGCAGTGTGTAAAGTTTTGTTTTTTTCACATTTTAGCACATGAGCGTTTGCGGTTATGTTTTCTATGGGGTGCGCTTGTACAAAAATTAGAAATGGGGACTTGTTACAATTTGTGGGGGGAATTACGTGATTTATAGCAAACGCACCCCATAGAAAAAAATCATTAGTGCATCATCGTTCACATTATAATTACAATGTGAACAATATTGCTGCATTAATAAAAATAAAAAATACATGTTTTTATTTTCTTTTTTTCTTTTTTTTACTTTACACCTGGTCATGTTGGGTATCATTCGAAAGGCCATGCTCAGGCCTTTCGATTGACACCCTCCATGACCCACTAGATGCCTGGAGATATCGGGGTTCAAATGAACCCCCTATCTCCACCAGGGGATTGGCCTGGGCAATATATATACGCATGATGTGAGCTGGCCTGGGCAATATATATATATCTATATATACGCATGATGAAAATTTGCAAAGGATAAGGCACGCAAAGTGAAATTTTGATGTGTCTGAAATTGAAACTTACGAGACAACTCTTATTTTTTCTTCCGTTAATTTATATTTGTTCAATACAGTTAATTTTAATTTGTTTGATAGAGTTAATTTAAAATGGTTTAATACAGTTTATTTATATTTATTTTACGTTTACTATTGGTGCTTTTCAAACTTTATTCTTAAGTAAAAAGAAATTTAGCAGTTTCATGTTGTGTCGTTTTTTTTGGGGGGGTGCAAGTAGCTGGTCTTGCCTAGGGCGCAAAATAGTCTAGCACCGGCCCTGACCCCATGGTCCACCCCTGCACTCTTCCACAATACCACAGAGGGGTTACTGTATGATGGAACTTGCTGGCCTGGCACCAAAGGCACAATATTTGGCTGCACTGCCACTGACGCCTGTATCAGATTCATATCCTCAGAGGGGTGAGACTGTGTGACGGCACTGTTGCTGACGCTAAAGGCCCAGTTTTAGGCTAGGGTCAAACAAACGCATTTTTCGCAGCGAACCTCAAAAAGTGCGTCCGAACGCATTGAGGTGTTTTTTCACGGAAAGCGCTTAAACGGTCATATGATGTGCATTTTTGTGCGTGATTTCTTACGGATCCAAACCAGGAAACTTTGGGTGTCTGGACGTTATGTTGGCCGGACATAAGCAGCGTCTGACGTCTCCTAATCACGCACACACGCCGCTATGCGGACGCAGCGCACTCTGTACGTCAGTACTAGCATTCAGCGTTCTCGAAAAAATGCATTCATTTTCCACTTGCGTTGCGAGGCCGGACTTTCGTGCGGCCTTACTTCGTATATTGGCCGTCATTGCGTGTCATTTGCTGCTAGTGCGGCCCGATTAAGTGCGCCTAAACGCACGTTAAAAGTGTGCTAGTCTGACCCCAGCCTTAAAGCACCTATTGTTACTTTCATCCAAAGCCTGCATAAGTTTCACAATAATTTAGCCAAAAAAATCACTAAACTTTTTCTGCGTGTCCGAAAATGTCTCCTCTTTTCATACAGACTGCCGCCCCAAGCAGTTGTTTATGGATAGATTAAAGGAAAAGCCTTTACCGTCATTTTTTTGTTTTTAAGTGTTTCTATACATCCTAGAAATCCGCCACTTCACGGGTAGGTTATGGGGACCTCCTAGGCACGATATTTGAAAGAATTTTTCGTTTTTATTTGTAACCCTTATTTCAATGAAAACTCAATGTCCCTTTAAAAAGTTTTTTTTTTACTTTTTGTCCTTGTTTCCTGTCCCCCAGGGCACTACCCGGACCCCCATACACCTTTTATGGCAAATATCTAGCATATATGCCCTCTTGGAGGGCACTCTAAAAACCAAATTTTCAGAGTTGTATTGAGTTCGAGTTCGGGTTCGGGTTCGGATTCGGATTCGAACATTTGGAAAGTTTGGGTTCAGATCCGAACCGAACTCGGGGGGTGTTCGGCTCATCCCTAGTGAGAGGCTGAACCCGATGGACGCATGTCTTTTTTCAGCCTATGTAACTATGAAAATTACAAACAGCGTAGAAATGTCAAAACACCAATGGGTACTTTTGGATAGACAATGATAAAACAGCCTGATCACTATGGGGTTAAAAGTCAGTACAGACCATCAGTATATATACAGTGTGTATATGTGCTTCTTATATACAGAAAAACATGGATAATTTGACATCTCTCATAATTCCACAGATAGCTCATGTACATCAATAAAACCTGGACATCTATCCTACAGGCAGGGTCATCCTTTCAATATCAGGGTTATTCAAAAAGAATCGAAAAGTCACAACTTTTTGATTTAACCCGCCGAAGACGCTGGAAAAACCCGAGCAGGAGCCGATCACACGCAGCGCAGCCGCGGGAAAAACCCGACACCGCAGACGAATGCAGTGAATAAATTAGCAAAACAGTTTGCTTGAATGATTGAAAAGTGAAACGCTGTTTGCAAAGAAACTAGTGAGCGAAAATGTCTGAAATTTACATATGAGGTCCAGGGAATGATAATAAAAAGGGCTGTTACAGAAAAAATAAGTAAACTTAAATTTTTTTTTTAAAAAAAAACTGACTTTTTTAAAAAACAAAAAATCCAGAAAAATGCTTAAAATTTCCTAAAAAAAATATAAATACAGAGACTCTTTACTGCAGAATATTATAAAAACGGTTTATTAGATATTGAATTAAAATGGGAATATTTTTAACATTGAAGCCTATGGGATTCTCCTGAATAAGCCTGTCGAATGAAACCACCGAATGACAGGGCATTAGGGGAACTTTTCACTGCTGGTTTGTGCTCTCTGAATAGCTGTAGCAGTGCTTTTTTATGGGGATTTCACTGCCGTCGAACAGGCACCAAATGTACAGGCAGTTCGCCTGGATTTGGCGTATTGCCTGCTCTCTGGATAGCCGAATGGCCAAGAAAGGTAACCGAACGCTGATTTTCAGCGTTCGGTTACCTTTCTCCAGCCATTCGGATCTCTTTGAATAACCCTGTATGTATCATGTGCGTCTCCTGTTTGTGCTCCCCTATTGTAAAGCACTGCGGAATATGTTGGCGCTGTATAAATGCCTGTATAATAATAATATAATAATAAACCACATGTATGTCATACAGATATGTAATTTAAACACATAATTATTAATGAAATTAGAAAAAATTTATAATACCTACATAGAAGATGGATTTCTCCTCTGGATGTGTATACAGGTTGCTGTACGTGGGCTAGGTACCACGTGCCTAGGCCCTATGATTGAAACGCTCCTGGGTATAGTTATACTTTCAGCTGTAAATCCATGCTTATATAAAAAACGTAAAACACTTTGAATACTGAGACTGCCGAGCCACATCACTCAACTAAACTGATATTGCCCCAGTTGTCAACATTGTCCCTTTAACATTCTATTCTGGTAATTTGTTTACAAAATCCAAAGAATATAGCAGAATATACCATGTATTCTTTGCACAAACACAGTCTTTATGTGAATTTCAAACTATATGGGCTAAATTACAATCTTCGCGCAAACGTTTGCGCCGGCGCAAAAAACCATTAACGCGAAGGGTAAAACCCTTTGCGCTGAACGTCGTATTACATTGTCAGCGCAACAAACACATGTAATCGTCTACCGCGGATGAACCTGCGCGAACCCTTTGCGAGCGTACTGTACTGTGCGCGTCCTATACTTAACATTGTGAACGCAAACGCGAATGAACGCTGGTATGCGGATGGTATTACAATCTATGCGCAGGAATTAATGCACAGTCTTTGCGCGCATAATTTTAGCAACTCCTAAAAGCTGGTGTTAATGACAAATCTGACCGACCTGACCGAAACCAAATACACCAGCCCATAAAAAATTATGCAGCAAAGTATACTTACACATTCTACTCATACCAAACCAATAAAATGGAGAAGTTGTGTGTGCATTTATTATTGCTGCAGCATATATGCTCAGATTGACTTTGACAGGCGCAAAAACTTAACATGAGATAATTGTGGTTCTTAATTCTGATTGGCTGAATCGCGTGGAAAAAACAGTCCGCACACTGATTTCTGCGTGCAACGTTTGCGTGAGCATTTGTGCGTGTCTGTTTTCCGCGCGTTATTGCTCGACGGATGAAAAAATGCGCGAGGATTGTAATTCCAGAGGTGATTTACGCACGTTAACGTTTGGTGCACAAATTCACGCGTTGCGCGTGCGTTTTTGCGGAAGATTGTAATTTAGCCCTATATGTTTTTTGGAAGCTTGAGTTCTTGAACTAGAATGTTAAATTTAAATATTTCTTTCATGTGAAGTGGTCAGTGTCTGTCAAGATTGTGTTAAGGAATATTCCACATGTCCTCATATTAGCCAAAGAGTTAATACACCATGCAAACCCCATCGTTTTTTTTTTTGAGCATTTAACATGTCCATCAAGTCAGGCTTTGAAGCATAATGAGATTCCACCTACGTACATACCACCAAGGCAGCATCCTACGTACTTGCGCTGGTGTGACCTATCTGTCACTTTGTTGCTTTAGTCAAACAGGACTGTTCTCGTTGGCATTTGATGTGGGCGTTCCTCATCTTGGTAGATAGTAGAAACCTAGTTATACGAGGCCTTCGTTACAGTGGTTTGTGTGAGTCATTGCTAAGTTTCAGAATTCGTGAGCCCAAAACAATCTCTCTATCAAAACATTTCTGGAATCCTTGTGTTGTATTTAGCAAATGAAACAGAAAAACGGAAATACATGTTTTCAAATAAGTATCCAGACACAATCCATGAAACTCCCTTGTGTTTGATTTAGGTGCCTTCTTATTCTCATTTAACTGTCATGTCTCCATGTGTCATTGTAAAACGCTGTATCGCAGCAGAATGCCGTCTACGATGACATAAAAATTATTTACTCACTGAGGAATTTGCTGCTAAAGATTCTTCCTTCAATTTGCCAGAAGTTCAACATTATTTCTTACAAAATTAAACCACACTGTGTATATACGTAGCTGTATACAAATTAATCCACCCTGTACAGATCAATTGTGCAACCAAACGGAGCCAAATAACACCTGATTTTGATATCAAATAGCTATGGAAAGACTCAGGAAATACTTTTATGAAAACAGACAGGACTGTCTCCAGCCGGGTGGAGTAGAGGTAACATCTCTGCGCTAAACCGTGGAGACTGTGGAGACACCGGCTCAAATCCTGGCAAGAGCACCCCTCCAATAAGCATCCTTGGACAAGACACCTAACGGTACATACTCACCACCCAGGACATACTTGAAAACGAGAGAAATCTCAATGTATCCTTCTTGGAAAAATACTTTCTGAAAAAAACAAACCTCTTGCAACTTAAAGCTAATGTAACGAGGCCTTGACTAAATTCTGAAGCTCAAACAGTTCTTTGTAGAAGGGAGTATGTCAATGTGGGTGGGCGTGTTCTGTGTGGAATGAGAATGTGCATATGAATGCAGAGGTATACTTGTATGGAGAATCCATTGTGTTTGAATGCAGAATAGGTGAGAGCAGTGTGTTTTATGTAGGGGTGAAATTCTGCAGAGTGTCAGTGAGCGTTGTATGAAGGAATGACACACCAGTCAGCTTCCAGCCATGTGAAGACCCACAGTGGGAGAGAACACCTATTTTACCTAATTGAAGGATACCATCTGTGAATTCAAATTTTGAGCTGTTCTGAGATTTACATTTTATCTCAGCATTTTTCAGTTCTACAGACTTGAAGCTGAAAGACTATGGGGGTTATTCAGGTACCACCCGTGTTTGTCGAAATTGCAACTACAAAAATGCCAGAGTTAAATCCAAAGAGATAACTTCACAGTGCAGCTTCTTATGCCTATCTTTAGATTTAAGTTTTGTGAAATGATGGTGTTCTTCAACGTTGGAACAATGACATTTTTCGCAGGTGTTTTCAACTTCAAATACCGGCGGTACTTAAATAAACCCCTGTATTCCTTACATTAATGCATGTCACAGTGCCAATGTCTATCCAGGTCCTCAGTATCAGCATCTCTGTTTCCAGTTTCAGCATTATTATATGTGTTTGATACTGTAGCGCTGGTTTTAAATCCCCTGTCATTGTAGTACTTGTTTTTGGCCACCGGAGGGAGACAAGCGCTATGTAAGACACTGAACATTGGGACTTCATTTTCCAGCATGCTTTGCAGGGGGGAACAGGAAGTGGGTGGGAGAGAGACACTGATATCCGCAGCCTCGTGGAAAGAGCTGGCAGAGCGCGCCGAGGAGGGAGAGGAGCAAGACGCAGTGTAGCAGAAAGTGATCTCGACCAGGCCAGAGCGCAGGTGCGGCCTAGCGGAGCTAGAGATCGGGCTTTTTCCTCCCTATTCAAACGAAGACCCAGTAACCCACACTGAGACAGAGTAAGCTGAAGGACCCCGAGTGAGGAGAACCGCAGACGATTTAACAGGGAGTGCAGGCGGTGAGCTGGACATCTTGTGGCCGATACAGAGGAGCAAGACAGCGGATCCGGTGTCACAGAGAACCCCAGTCAAAATCGAGCGGAGAGACGTCCTGGGTCAAGCGGAGCACCGAGTATCTGGCGGATGGGTGAGAGGCCTTCCTGGCCACGGTGAAATACTAAAGCACACTACAGTTTGTTCCAAAACCTACAGGGCCCCAACATGACTAGTCGAAGATACCTCCTAAATAATTCACTGGCCAGTTGAATATTGTACCCGGGTACCAATACACGCATACACATACATTCCTTGGGACATAACCTGTACGAGACTCACACTCCAACCACTAAGGGGTTAAAAATACTTCTTTCCTTTTCCGCTGCGCGTTTCTCGCATTACGAAGTGCTTTATTTTTCCTTTTCCGCTGCGTGTTTCTCGCATTACAAAGTGCTGTATTTTTCCTTTTCCGCTGTGTGTTTCTCGTATTACGAAGTACTGTAAAAATATATACATATACCGTGTTACTCATTATATGCCGGTTTATTCAGTAAACTATATAATTTATAAAATCCACGACGGTGCTGGAGTATATTTATTCCCTAGTGCGGGGAGACTGACCCGAGGTTCAAATTCAGCGGCTCCTCCGGGAGTGAGCACTACACGTGGGTGCTCGTCCGGGATCCAGTCTCTTGAAAAAACGCATTTAAAGGGTTAAATATGGATCCAGACACTGCTGCCAAATGGTGTGAGGAGCACAGTAGTCAGTTAGAATTGTGTATAGTCATGGATATTCCTGCAGACACTTGGCCGAAGATCAGATTTGCCATGCCGTGGCCGCGCTGACACCAGATCATCGGGGGTTAATCCTGGACATTAAAGAGAACCCAGATACCTCTCACACGTATGTTCTTTTTGAGTGGAGAAGGGGTGTTCCAGTGTGTTTTCAGGGCGCGAGCGTGAAGCTGACCGATGAGGTGGAAGTCCAACTGATTCAGCCAAGTGCCCCACGTGGCAAATCCGCGAGTGTTCCCGCGCCCAGTCCGTTGGCCATGATCGGGCCTGAATTTATAGTGGCTATTGGAGATTTTCTGGGTAAATGTCAGAGAACAAGCCCTCCGCACACTAACTTTGGTTATCGACGGTTGAGAAATTTTACAGGAAACGTACCAACTCCGGCGGGAGAAGAAACCTTCGAAGAATGGGTGGAACAGGCGATGCAGGCTCTGGATGAGTGGGACGTCCCTGAAGCACAGAAAAAGCAAAGGATTACTGAGAGCTTAAAGGGACCTGCGTCAGAAGCTGTAAGAAACCTAAAATTGAGTAAGAAAGACTGCACTGCTTTATATTATCTAAATGTTCTGGAGGAAGTTTTTGGGCGAACGGAAAAGGCTGCAGAGCTCGTGTATCAGTATGAACACACCTATCAGCGGAAAGGTGAGAGAATGACCGAATATATGAGGCGCCTAGATAAGATTCTGCACCAGATACTCCTCAAGAAAGGGGCCGAACCGGCCGAAGTAGATAAGATCCGAATAACACAGATCCTGAGGGGCGCTCAACCTCTAGATCCAGTGATACTGCAGCTGAGAAGCAGGGAAGGTAATCAAGAACTGAAGTACCTGGAACTGATCCGAGCTGTCAGAGAGGAGGAGGCTTTACTGGAAGAAAAATCCTCCAGGAGAGGAGAAAGAGCTTACGCGCAACCTGTGAGGCATAACGAATGTTTGCAGCCTGAAAGTGACTCATTGGATACCTATGGATCCGACGTGGACGAACAAGAGCATCTGATCGCTTTTAAATCCACAGAGAAGGCTGTCAAAGAATTAAACCTCTCTGCACATGGTGAGTTGCACAAAACTGTTAAGAAGGTACAAGAAGCTCAAGCTGAATTGCAACAGGCGCATGCAGAACTGTGCCGAGTATTGTTGAAGGTGACAGAGACACAGACAGAGATGCAGAAGTTCCTTACAGACATGCAGACAACCGGAGTTGCTATGGCGTCTAGCCAGGGTCCTTCAACCGAATCACAGCAGGCGACTGCGACTCCGCTTTCAAAGAAGAGATGTTTCAGTTGTGGAGAAATGGGCCACTTCCGCGCACAATGCAAAAGCCAAAAGCCTGAAGGAAATAGAGTTGAGGAGTTCTTAAAAGCCTTGGAAGGGCTGTTATCTACCTCACCGGCAGGAAACGCCAGAGGGCACAAGTGAAGGAGCAACCTAGGTGCCCGAAGGCTGAAACCCGCTCCAAAAATCAAGCCAGGACTAAGAGGGCGAGAGGGCCCAAAGTCTGGCCAACTGCCGAGCCTGCCTGGAGGGAGACAAGCGCGATGTAAGACACTGAACATTGGGACTACATTTTCCAGCATGCTTTGCGGGCGGGAACAGGAAGTGGGTGGGAGAGAGACACTGATATCCGCAGCCTCGTGGAAAGAGCTGGCAGAGCGCGCCGAGGAGTGAGAGGAGCAAGACGCAGTGTAGCACAAAGTGATCTCGACCAGGCCAGAGCGCAGGTGCGGCCTAGCGGAGCTAGAGATCGGGCTTTTTCCTCCCTATTCAAACGAAGACCCAGTAACCCGCGCTGAGACAGAGTAAGCTAAAGGACCCCGAGTGAGGAGAACCGCAGATGATTTAACAGGGAGTGCAGGCGGTGAGCTGGACATCTTGTGGTCGATACAGAGGAGCAAGACAGCGGATCCGGTGACACAGAGATCCCCAGTCAAAATCGAGCGGAGAGACGTCCTGGGTCGAGCGCAGCACCGAGTATCTGGCGGATGGGTGAGAGGCCTTCCAGGCCACGGTGAAATACTAAAGCACACTACAGTTTGTTCCAAAACCTACAGGGCCCCAAGGTAACTAGTCGAAGATACCTCCTAAATAATTCACTGGCCAGTTGAATATTGTACCTGGGTACCAATACACGCATACACATACATTCCTTGGGACATAACCTGTACGAGACTCACACTCCAACCACTAAGGGGTTAAAAATACTTCTTTCCTTTTCCGCTGCGCGTTTCTCGCATTACGAAGTGCTGTATTTTTCCTTTTCCGCTGCGCGTTTCTCGCATTACGAAGTGCTGTATTTTTCCTTTTCCGCTGCGTGTTTCTCGTATTACGAAGTACTGTAAAAATATATACATATACCCTGTTACTCATTATATGCCCGTTTATTCAGTAAACTATATAATTTATAAAATCCACGACGTTGCTGGAGTATATTTATTCCCTAGTGCAGGGAGACTGACCCGAGGTTCAAATTCAGCAGCTCCTCCGGGAGTGAGCGCTACAATACCATTTGAGTTTCTTTTTCAGCTATGTTCGTCATGCTACGCCTGATTATTCCAGTACAGCTGTTACACACATACAGGTATGTGCTAGTCCATGTTCTGAAGATGCTGAGTTGATGCATTTCAATGTTACCCTTATGTGTTCTTCTATAAATCCATATCCAGTGATTCTTTTCAGAATACTAACATAATTATCATATTTCTAATCATCCCACTCATTGTAGGTGTTCAGCTGATTTTATACCATTATCTGTAATTCAATGCTGCTTTTTATAGTAACGTTTGATCCCATAGGTAAAGATGCCTCCACTTTCAAAGTCACCTTAAGAGTTTGGACACAGGAGCCTACAGCTTAGGAAAAGTCTTTATGAACAATCAGTATATGGATTCCCTGGTTAACGCCTACGTTTGAATGATAACCTCCGAAGCACGATACACTCGAGTCAGAAGGAACAGAATCAGTTGCCTGAAAATGAAGCAGAGTTTTAAGGTTACAGTTAGGGTTAATCCTATTCCTAACCCAAAAACAAGCAAATACTACCCTAACCCTAGTTACAAACCCTAACAACAGCTGTGAATGTAACACGTTTGATTCTGCCATAGAGAATTAAATACGCTAAAATAAAAAAATTACCCATTCTATATATAATAATATAAATATTGTTCAGCAAAAATGTATTATAAATAATATATACTATAGTGTAAAAGCATTTATTTTTTTCGGTTTTCATATTTTACTATACTTCATAATATTTGAAAATGGTTTAATTTTATATGTTAAAAGCTAGTTGATCCTCTGATTGGGGAAAGCGCCTGTGAACCGAGAGGATTGTCTCCTTCCCCGGTTGTGCCTGGTGTAGGGTCCCTGCCAGATGTCTTACCTGACAACTCTGCTGCAGTGGCTATTGGCTTGCCGAGCCTTATTTCTTCGCCGACCACTGTGCTACTCCATGACAGGAGGATTCCGATGTGGCTTCCTGGCGATTGGTTTCCTAGGTCGGCGCTGGATGTCTCTGAAGCAGTGGTCTGCCTGGGTGGCCCTCTTTTTGGTCAGCGGTGTCTCCCCTTCGCTGTGCTGTGGGCTTTAATACTCGCCATGCTGCTGGACACTGGCTGACATTCCCTGGCTGCAAATTGTCCTTCCTGTTTTTCTGGTTGACGCTCCCTGGCTGTGATTTGTCCCCTTCATTTTTCAGGCTTTTGTAGCAGACTATTTTTGATTCGACCTATACGCAACCATTTTTCTATTCTTTCCCCACGTTTTCCTTAGCATACAGATGTTTTCGTTTTTTGCTCCACCCCCCCCCCTTTTCTTTTTGGGCCTTACGGGGCTGTCTCTGGGTGAGCCATTGTGGCAGTTACCATGGCTCTGCGTGCCGCAATTGGCCCTCGTACACCCTGGCCATATGGCCTCTTCAATGGCCTCCTGCTGCTCTTAGGACCCGTAAGAGCGAGCCAGGAACACCACGCTTTTGTCCCTTGCTATTCCTCTTCTCTTCCCCCTTTTTTCCCCTTTTCTTTTTTGTTCTTATTTTGTTCTCTGTGCTTTTAAGACATATTTTTTTCGTTTAGCATGTTTTTGCTCTGTATTTCTTGTAACTTAGCCCTGCGTGGCCGTTAAACTTTACTGTATGGGGGGACGGAGCCAACTGCCGTGGAGAGAAGTCGCATGCTGCCGGGCTCCGCTGTTGATAATCTGAAATCCTTGTTTCTTCTTACCTACCCAGCGGACATCGACCCTCAGAGTGACTCCTAATAGGTGCCTGGACTTTAGACAGCACCGGCGGCACTTCACTTTTACCCGCCGACGGAATATCGGCCCTGCGAGAGCTCGGCCTGTTACTGAGGCCTAGTTGGGTTGGCCATCTTGGATCCCTGGCACCCTGTACAGCTGCCGCGGACTTTCTTTTCGCCAGCCTTACACTTTCCACCGCATCGATGGGCAAGAAATCCCATAGACAGCCGGATGCAGTGGACTGCTCACGTCAGCGGGATATTCCATGGGAGGAGGGCCGGTTCCACAGACGGCGGCCCCCACCTCCCCTGCCTTCCAGTCCGGTTATGGCTCTTCTGAGGACGGAGAATGCTACTGGCCACATAGCGGAGCACCAGGTATGCAGTTGCTTACCCCGCTGCGCTCCTCGACGGATCACCTGGCACGGCGGCAAAGAAGAGGGCCCAGGCCAACCGCCGAGCCTTGGCGGGGGCATTGCTGGATGCCCACCCTGGATCGACCACGGCCCCTGAGGCGTCGCAGGATAGTTCGGATGCCTATTACCGACCCTTGGAGGAAGATACTCTCTCGTAGCTTCCTGGCGGTCTGGGAACCCTCGGGGCCCCATTCTCATCCACTCATCGCCATGCAGTATTGGGACAATTGCAGAAGGTCGCGCTGCCCACCGTATTAGTCCATGATCTCAACCCCCATGCCATTGAGGGTAATGACGAGCTCCCCTCCACGAAGGGTGACCTGTGTTGGTTTTTGGACGAGATGAGGTCGGTAAGGTGGGTTGAGGTGACGGGGATGCGGGCCGAGGTAGCACAGATCCGTACGCAGGTGCTGGAGGTGCAAACATAGGCTGACGAAGTGGCGACTACACAACACCACCTAGCCGACCAAGTGACGGATCTTCGATCCCAGTTGGCCCTTCTATCTCGCTCCGTGGAGGTCCTTGAGGCAAGACATCACCGCCGGAATGTACGGATTCGAGGTATCCCGGAGACGCTGCCTCTTGCTGAACTAATGCCCTACGTGAATCGCCTGGGGCGCCAGATTTTAGGTGTGCCGGCTGACTCACCGGGGATCTTTGCCTCGGCCTTTCGTATTCGTAAGGCCGCAATGGCTCACCCCAGAAGCCCCGAGGGATGTTATCGCTGTGGCTGCAGATATCGCTGGGTGGGAGAAGCTTATGATGGCCCCGGGAACGCGAGCGGCTAGCCACTTCGAGGAGAAGACGCTGCTACTCTATCGCGATTTGCCCTTTGTGCCTTTGCTAGCCCGCCGCAGATTCAGAGAAGAGGCGACCTTCCTTCGCTCTAAAGGGGTCAGATACAGATGGGATTTGGCAGGCTCGCTGGAGATAACCCTTGTCAATGTGCCATGCAGCATCGCTGTTCCTGAGGAGGCCTGGTCTCTATTAGCTGGCATGGGTCTCTCACGGGATGTGGCCGAGGACTGTCCAGGCTGAGTGTCACCCCCTCCCCCTTTTTCCTTTTGTTGAATCTGAATGGACCTCTCACTTCCATATAGTTTTTATTTTTATGCCTGTGACTTATTGCTCTTGTATGGCGTATACCACACCAGTGATGGTATTCCCTTTTTCTCTCCCCCCCCCCTTTTTTTTCCTCTCTTCTTCTTTTTCTTTTCCTGGGTGGAGGGCATTTTCAGGATGCCTCGAGGTGTGCCACTATGGCACCTGCCAGAGCTCTGGCTGCCATACTTGGCCCTCGGACACCTGGGCTTCGTGACGTTACCCTTCCACGGCCTCCTCTGGGTGCGAGCCTGGAAAGTCACAATATTAGCTTATGCCGCTCCCCCGCCCCTCCCTTTCCAACACGGACGTTAATTTTCATTTATCGCTCTTTTCCTCTATTTTATTTTCCCCTACCACCATTGCTGGCATAGGGCCGATGTGGACTGCTACCATTCACCCCCCCCTTTGTTTCTTTTCTGTACCTGTGTTACTTTCTTGTAGTCGTTCTCTAGACTAGATTTACTGCACTCAGTTTATTTTCATCCGGATGAGACCTCCCACTTGGGAATGTTTCTTGCTAACTTTATGACGTGTTTTCTAACTGGTAATCTTTCTATGAGCTGAGTCCCTCTATGCCGGTTATATGTGTCCGATATGCTTATCTACCTTGAATGTTGTACTGATGACATATTTTCAAAAATAAAACATTTAAAATAAAACTTTACTGTATGTTTTTCTGATGACATTCTTTCAAAATAAAAATGAATATCTATGTATTAAAAAAAAGCTAGTTGATCCATTAACCACCCTGGCGGTATTCCCGAGTGTAACTCGTGGTTAAATTTCGCTACCGCGGACGGTAACCCAGAGCCACACTCGGGCTGCATACTCACCTCATCCTGCGATCCCCTGCAGTGTGATCGCAGGGACTTGCTTCCTGGTAATGCTCCCTGCGAGTCACACGATGCAGGGGGGCGGGACAAGGCAGCAAACTGAAAAAAAACAAGAATACACTGTATTCCAATGTAAAATTTCATGAACGCCACTGCTCATGAACGGCCACTAGGTGGCGCTAAAGGATCAGAAACAGACCATACATACAGGGTTATTCAGAGAGCATGAAAAGCAGGAGAATGACTGGAGAATGAAAAATTCCAGGTCAAAATAGCCGATTTGGAAAGTGAGATGAAAGGGAGAATTTTTCAGGTTTGGCTATTTTGACCTAGAATTTTTCATTCTCCAGCCATTCTCCAGCTTTTCACGCTCTCTGAATAACCCTGATAGCCTTGTTTTCAGGCAGATTTCCGTGTTTTTTGTTTATTAGCATTATTTTGGATAATTATTTTTGAGATAATAAATTATTATGTCGTGTTTCAAACTTTATCGGACTCAGCGTATTTACTATTTATTTATTTAGAAAGGATTTTACCAGGAAGGACTCTTGCTTGCACGGATTTCAGTGCGTTAATCCTAATTATTACAGGCTAACTATGTACAAAAACACGTTTCCTTTAAAAAAAAATTTAGATGCTTTTAGACACAAAATTTTGAAAAAATTAGACCGCCAGGGAGGTTAAGAACTCTGATTTTCATTTTGCAAATGAAGAAGGAACTTTTACATTTTCTTTTTGTACTGTATATTCCTTAACATTATCAGATTTGTGAAAGATAATGACATCATGAATTTAAATCTTTCTTAGCCTATACCCATATTCCACATACTGTAACATATATAATGAAAGCAGTAGTAATTGACATCACTTGTTGAAGTTCTGTATAATTTTTAATTCTTTTCACTAATAAATCAAAATTTAGGTTTTAGCAATATTTTTCTTCTTACTAAGAATTTATCTGTGAAGTTTCTTGATGTGTAAAAACATATAGATATATTTAATGAATTTTGGTTACTGTGATTGCACAATGTATGGCGTTTCTGTTCTTGTTATATATTGACGTTATTCGCATTACAGTACTGTAGAAATACCTATACCAGACACCTACAGTTTCCCCATTAGTAGGTGTATTTACTGTATGTAAGGGGAAGACAGAACTCATTACCTCTTAGGAAAGCTGATTTTATTGTGATAGTCCTCTCTCTTCACTCCCAAGTAAACCATCATACTGCCTACAGCTAATCGCCCACTCACTTCAACTCCAGATAGACACAAGAAGTGTCTGACGTCAACAGAGTCTATGTGGTTTCTGCAGGAGTGAGTAAGGGCTAAAACTCTTACGTGCGCAGAAGTAACTTTTAAAAACAGGTCGATAAGCATTGCGCACAATATTTACCATCATTTCATTTGAATCCTTTCACACTGCTGACAAGGACGAATAATTAAAAAATGCATAATAAGATCTTGTAAAAAATGTTATTTGTTTCAGTTGGTTGAATATAGTGGTTTTATTTAAAATCGCCTGTAGTAAATGTATTTACCAGTTTAGCTATATATGCTTACCAGTATTGATTATCTGGGGCGGTTTCTAGACCTGCAGGTCTATTCAAAGAAAGGTGAAACTCAGGAGAATGACTGGAGAAGAGAAAATTCTAGGTCAAAATAGCCAAACCAGAAAAATTCTCCCATTTATCACAATTTTTCGAAGACAAAGAGAAGAGGCTAAAAGGACCATGCTCAAACGAGCCTACAATCTTGGGACTATGCAGATTCCCTGTCGGTTTTTACCTCTATTACTGTTCAGTAAATAAATTTGAACGGATGGGATGTTAATTTTATTCCATACAGCATATTTCTACTAGAGCCTTAAAATATTTTAATCTTTCTTTTTTGAATCACCATATATGTAAAAAAAACTGATTTTTGATGGAACAAAATGCTGGAGAGTGGAATTTTTTTTTTTTTGGTCAATTAATGTCTTTGTAAATTCCATTGTGTCTTCTGAGTTGTGTAGTGGCCAGTTTCCTGTAGAGAATATGTCATATGAAACAAGAGGGAACATAAACTGGAGAACCAGCCCTAAAAACATTCAGTTTTACCTTTACTGGCTGCAAACTAGAGTTTTTCAAAAAGTGAACTATAGGTGTATACAAAGCTACAGACAATTGATATACTTTTTATCTTGAACAAGACAATCAGGGTTATTCAAAGAGATTCGAAAAGTCACCGCACGTTCGATGACTTTTCGTTCTCTTCAATTTGGTGCAAATCGGCTTTCCCATTTCGGTGACCCTGCGGTGTATTCAGCAAGCACCACAGGGCTGTCGAAGTGCAAGGAAAAGCTGCCGAAAACCTGCCGAAAACCCAGCGAATGCACGCCGAAAACCCATAAAAACATCTGGATTAACCCGTCGAAGATGCCGGAAAAACCCTAGCAGGAGCCGATCACACGCAGCGAAGCCTCCGGAAAAAGCCGACACCGCAGACGAGTGAAGTGAATAAATTAGCAAAACAGTTTGCATGAATGATTGAAAAGTGAAACGCTGTTTGCAAAGAAACTACTGAGCGAAAATGTCTGAAATTTACATATGAGGTCCAGGGAATGATAATAAAGAGGGCTGTTACAGAAAAAATAAGTAAACTTAAAAATAAAAAAAAATAAAAATCGGACTTTTTAAAAATAAAAGAAATCCAGAAAAATGCTTAAAATATCCTAAAAAATCTATAAATAAAGAGACTCTTTACTGCATAATTTTATAATGAACGGTTTATTAGATATTGAATTAAAACCCGGAATATTTTTAACATTGAAGCCTATGGGATTCTCCTGAATAAATTTGCCGAATTAAACCACCGAATGGCAGGGCAATTCGGGAACCTTTCACTGCTGGTTTGTGTTCTCTGAATAGCCGAAGCAGTGCTTTTTCATGGAGATTTCACTGCCCTCGAACAGGCACCGAATGTGCAGGCAATTCCCCAGGATTTGGCGAATTGCCTGCTCTCTGAATAGCCGAATGGCCAAGAAAGGTAACCGAAAGCTGATTTTCAGTGTTCGGTTACCTTTCTCCAGCCATTCGGATCTCTTTGAATAACCCTGAATGAATGCCAGAAAAGTGATATGGACCAAAACAGGACAGACAGGACCAATTTGATCAACAATGGGCCCTATTCTGACCAAGCCGTTATAGTTAATGAGTGAGCCATTCGTCACTTAACACCACTTTCTCGCAAATGGTATTTTTACTTCATTACCAGCTTGGACAATAACGAGCAACCTTGGAATTGCTTTTTATTCTCCGGCTGCCTCCATATAAGCACTTCTTACACAAAGGCTAGAAAGCATTAATGTATACCAGGCTGCCACAACAGCAGAGCGGTGGAGCAAGGGAAGATTGCGCTTGACTCGAATATGACGAGTGGGGATTAACGATGCTTAATGCTCGATTGTCAGCCATTAACAGCTCGGCCTGTAAATTTCTGTCAAATCTAAAAGAAATCCACACAATGCCATTAAAAATCAATACATTATATCATTTAATAAGAAGTTAAATACATTAGTGTTTACAAAATAAAATTGGCATCTACAGATTCTATGAACTTGTAAATGAGAAGGCTTTTTTTCATTGCTCATCACTAGACATTAAATACCAGCATAACATTTAGACACCAAAGCACGTTACATTTTTGAATGATCTTAAAATCTGTGCAAATTATCCATTCTTGCCAGGTAATAACCGAATAGCGGAACTATATTCTAAATAGATGTGATACAATACAGACTCGCACCATGTGGGTACGCATGTTTCCTGCAGATTGTTTAAAAGCTGGTCCATTTTTGTTTTATCAGACCTGACGAGTCCCTAATTAACCACCATATATTACATGCATAAACTCAGATATTGAGGATGATCAGAATAACAAAAAAGATGGCTTGAGAGGGCTTTGGGGTTCCTCTACCACCATAGGACTTACAAGTTGTACAAATCAAAGATGAGCCAGCATGTTCTTTCATACCATCTAGCCAGGAACAGCAGCAGAGCAATTGTAGTCCATGGTAGACCACTCACACTTTACAGAGAAGGCCTGTTTTCTTGTTATTGAATATTCCAGCAGCCTACTGGACTTTGTATTCAGCTTCTGAAAGTTATGGTTTTGAAAAGAACTTGAACTCGGATAATTCATTGGTCAGGCTTTGAGGAGGAAAGACCACCATAGGCAAATTTCAGAATCATATGATGACTACAAGCATGTAGTCACTTTGGCACTGTTAATATTTTCCGCAGCATCTGGGCAAGCTTAATCAGAGAATTCCCAAGTAAGATCATGGAGATCCTGGATCCCTATCAGCTGCAAAGCCTCAAATACTCATGAACACCTTTTAAAAGATGTATATTTAGGTCTGCAAAAAACAAAAAGTTGATGGTGCTTTTTCGTATGGCTCCTACTCCTAAATCGTTGTTATTTTTAGGCAAACATATTAAGTTTCCTAAATAGACATATTTAATGGAACCATGTGCACAATCCAACCTCTTACACAAAAGAGACAGAAAGTTGTTATAAAGCAAATGGGATTTAACCAATATCAAACGAGGCATTGCTAGGTCAGTTACTTACATGTAATGTTTTGTGGCACACAACTATATTTTCACATTAAGAAACTTGTTCTTCAGTGTAAATTAAGACAGAATTGCCAGGTTTGTACCAGAAATTTGCAAAATTTAGACTGCAATAATAGGCATGGGGGAAAAAGTGTGTGGGTCTTATTTATTGTACTAAAAAATATATATAAATTAGCACAAAATCAACTGACTCCACACATACACATAACATTTATAAAAGGCACAATTCATCCAGTGTTTATAATTTACTGGATGCATTGCTATAAAATATTTAGTTTTTTTAAATAAAAATCAGAATTTGTGCACGTATCATCTTTTAACCCCCTTCACTACCAAGATCGAATTAACTCGATCTGCAATAGCACCTGCAACGTCCAAAGATCGAGTCAAGTCAATATGGTCTTATTCTGGAGCAATGCAAATGATTTTTTTTTATTACAAATGAAATTTGTTTGCATATGGGCTGCAAATTGTGTCCCTAAAATTGTAGTACATCAGACATTACAGCCGATATGCAAGAGTGGGATGAACAGCTAGGACATCTATTTGCCTCCTGTCAGAGAAAGGGCAGACCCAGCTGCACCGTAGTGACAGTAGCACATTTTGGCCAGCAGATGGAGCCACCTGCCTGTCAAAGCCAACCAAATGTGTTGATGGGCATCATGGGCAAGGTAGTTCCAAAACATCTGGATTGCCAAAGTTGCTGACCCTGCCACACAATGCGAATTTGCTGTATGTTTATATTGTATGGCTAATGTAAAATGCTTTACCATAGAAGCACTGTTTGCTGTCAGTGGTTTTATGGAAAAGCACCTAGTATTGAAGGGTTTAAGTGACATCACAGGTTAATTGGCTAAAGTGACTTTTCTGAATACAGATAAACCAGCTAGTTGTCCAACATATGTAACACCTGGATAGAAAAAAATAAAATATGGAATTATGACTAATTTATAAAATGCATAACATTTATCTAAACAACACACTAATGTCTCCAATGAGTGGAGTAGAATTGGAAATGAAATGCTAACATTTTTTTGGAATGGTAAATTATTCTGTAACATTTTAGATTTCTATAATAAGAATCATTGATAAAACGTGTAGTTCCTGCATCTTTTTTGGGTCTCAATATTGTCATATCACATATATAAAATGAAGAAAACAATGAGCAAATAAACCGTTTGGTGCATAGTCCTTAATATGACATTACCATGAAAATGCAAAATTCTGCAATTTACTGCAAGCATCTTAAAGTGTTTGCTGCCGCTGCACATATTCTATAAGCTGGGTCATATCATTTGCCAAATATCTAAATAACAAGGTCAGAAAAGATTAAAAAAAAGTTCAGCATAATGAATATGTGCTTTGTCTCCTATATTACATGTTGTACCTGTACCCACAAGGGTTGACCTGATACCGTACAATGACATTAAACATCACAATCTGACTATCACGGACATCGTTTTGCAACACGATTTATGAAAACTTACTATAACTGTACAATTAATCTTTTTTTTTAATACACAGTTAAAATACTAGTCTATAAAACCTGGCAGAAAATAAAAGGCTAAGACTAGAAGCACAATATTTCCATATGGTTTTACAAACTTTAAGCACAAATGGAACACGTGGGAAGGGTTACAGTGATTCGAGACTACAGTGCAGACGATACATCTCACAATTTGCGTACAGTGAAAGCGTGAATACTGCTCTTTAGATGGATTACACAGATATAGAACTACAGACTATTGAATTCTTTTTGTATTTCACCGCAATAGGCAAAGCAAATGCTATACTAGACAGGAGCGATTTAAAAGGATTTAGAAATATATTGGATGCCAGTATGTAGCTACAGACGAGACACATCTGTGGCTTAATATGTACAATGTCAGGGTTATTCAGAGAAAGGTGAAAACCATGAGAATTGGCAGGAGAAGAGAACAATCTAGACAAAATAGCCGATTTGGAAAGCGAGATGAATGGGAGAATTTTTCTGGTTTGGCTATTTTGAACCAGAATTTTCACTTCTCCAGTCATTCTCCTGGTTTTCACCTCTCTCTGAATAACCCTGTGTGATTTCTTAGCAGTAAAATTTTAAATAACCTCGCAATATATCGGCTTCATTTTTCCATTTGGTAACATTAAGAGAAAACTACAGGTCTATTCAAATAAAGGTGAAACTCAGGAGAATGACTGGAGAAGTGAAAATTATAGGTCAAATAATTCTCCCATTTATCTCACTTTATGAATAGGCTATTTGGTCTAGATTGTTCACTTCTCCTGCCAGTTCTCCTGAGTGTCGCCTTTCCCTGAATGTCACAATACTTTGTTTCAATACATAAGGAGAATATTGGAAGTGTTCTCGTGTCCGAATTAAATTTTGCTCATTACAGGCAGGAGTCTAGTCCAAAAAAAATTAAGTGCAGGTACTCTATTAGTTTTGCTCCTCAACCATTGACATTTCACTATAAACTCCACATTCAAATCTGGTATCAATGTTTAAGCGTAAAAATAGGCTGGGCTTTAGGGATTAATTATAATTAAAATAAATATATTTCTGTTGAATTATAAGGAAACATATCACTGGAACCTAAGAAATGCTTTTCAGTGTGTGGGTCAAAAGGGAACTCCCTTCCCTCCCAGAAAACACTGAATGAACTGTGTTCCGTCGCGTTCCCGTTTGACCTGATTCCTGATTATAGCCATTGTTGACAACCTCGGGACCTAAATGAAAACTCTAACTACAAATATGGTAGCCCCAACCACATTTAAGTAGGAACATGCAGTGATCACACCAGCCAACTGGCACTCACATGAACCATTGTGTGCCACTTGCTTTGTAAGTGGTTTTATCTTTTATTTAATTCTATTAAAAATTGCTACAGTTTTATGCTATGGTGCCTATTGTATATTTAAACCTGTAGCTAATACACCAGGAGGTCCCACAGTTGGATCAGGACTTCATTGGTTCATGTGAGTGCCAGTTGGCTGGTGTGATCACTGAATGCTCATCATATTCATTCTTGTATCCATTAGTAGCACTTTATGTGGGGGTGCTTTGAGCTGCTGTGATATTTGTTGGTATTCTACACATTACACTTGCTATTTCTTTACATTTAAGTAGGTGTGTGTTTTCTTGGTGTGATTATGTGTGCAATTCATTAGCAAAATCAACAAAGTAAGGTCACTGGCAGTGGCCATATTGATTTGAAGAAAGGCACAGCATGTTTTTAATATAAATTTGTGGGATATGTTGGGGTATCCCATGGTGCTAACTGCCAATTTGATATGAAGAAGTTCACTATGTATTTTGAAGGTGTAAAGTTACATATATTGTTTATATTTAATGTTGACAAAGTAGCCATATTGCATAATTCAACACGTGTAAGCGTTACCTGGAAAAAGATACTACAGGAACACATGATTTGACCACTACATCAACACTAGTGAACATAAACTGGTAAGTACTGAAGAAAGTACTCAACCCCTTCACTACCGTCATTTCATATACACGATCAACAGCAGCAGACATAGCAGCCGAAGATCGTGTTAACATGATCTGGAGCCATGCTGTATCATTGCAAATGAAATCTGTTTGTTAGCAAATGAATTTCATATGCATTTGGGCTCCAGAAGGTACCCCCAAAGTTTTAGCACCATGGGTATGATGCCCGAGACGCTAACAGTTCTTAAAATCAGCTGCGGAATATCTCTAGCGAACATTTCCCCAGCTGACCATGCATGGAGCTCAGAAGTGTAGTAACTGCTTTTCGCCAGCAGATTGCGACATCTGCTTGCTAAATAGGTTATTTCAGGTATATTCCCAAACATTTATTACTGTATAATTAAGTTTTAAAATAAAAAAAACACTGGTTTCCGACAGTTTTTTTCACTTGATAGTGAAAGGATTTTTTTCACTTGATTTCAAAAAATCACTTGATAGTGAAGGAGTTAAACAGGATTTTTATGGGTGGAATGGGAGTTTGACAAAGTATTTTACCTGAGCCAAGTCACAATGGGGATATGTTTCACCATTATGAGGCCCTGGCTTAACCAACTATTAATAGTTTGAAAGCGTTCTGGCTCATTTACCTTTTAACCACTAAATGATATAGCGAACCAGAATCCTTTCAGAAGATCCATTCAGAATCCCGAGATACAATATATTCCCAACTTTTACATGATCTTGTGCAATAAATATAAATGGGATCCGTTTATAGCGGAGTTTAAAGCAACAGGACAGGTAAAATACGTTAACCATCTGAACTTGTCAACTTAGACATTTACATTATATAGTGTGTGTGTATATATATATATACATATACATAGAGTATAGATACATTATATATAGTAGTATAAGCCAGGAGTAAGCAACCTTGGCCCACCAGATGTTTTGGGCTACATTTACCATGAGGTTCAGCCAACCTAACGAATGTCAGAGCGTCAAAAGAGATGCAATTCCAAACCACCTGGAGGGCCAAGGTCGCTTACCTGTGGTCCAGTATCTCACAGACTAAATATATATATATATTTAGTCTAAGTGTGTTCCCTCTCTCACCCTATATATAATGTACAGTGATTGGCCAATATGCAATAGTGTAATCATGAATAGTGACCTGAAAGCCATCATTGTGTGTAATGGTGATCCATACAACGTGAAGAAGAAACACATAGAAAATGAGTGAAAATGAACACGACAGAAACAAAATGCTCAGACTTTAGCAAGACTCATACCACGAGTACATGTATATTTTATATACACACCACTCCCATACAACGTAAAGGCTCCAGGTATGTATAGGTAACTGCCTAAATAATGTATCCGAAATGTCGTACAATGGGTTGCAAGATGACAACATACCTTTCACAGTATTACTCAAACTATTGTTATATATATTACACAGAATCTGTTTGACATATACATATCTTTCACTTAAAACCTCCCATCTATTAACATATATCCATTCAGTATGGTCTTATTGCCAGCTTAATATTGTGCCAGTCAAATGCTCTTTCCTGTTATCCCAAGAATATGTCTCAACTCTAACGTGAGTAATATTAATATGTAGGATACAACAGACACGGCAATTTCAAGTAAAATGAACCGTATTCACATCTATTAAACTGAATACCTGTTCTAACATCTATGTTGTTTTATAACTTAGGCAAAATAAAAAAAAAAAAATCAAATATAATAATTTTACATTCTTAAATATCGGAAGCCCACTGTATTAATCTGTGAGCCGTTGCCTTATTTGTCAGAAGGCGTTTTGAGGAATGTGTCCTGTAGATTGTGTTTGCAGTCCTGCTTCTCTTATTACCAATGGTATCAGTCAATGAGCTTTGGCTTTGAACTCAGTATTGAATAAATTGATGAGGCAACACTGGTGAGAGTTTAAGGCTTGCTTGTGGCGGTGGTAAACTCCCGGGAGGTGACTGGATTGTCTTGCCAGCTATCTTGCATCTTCTGGCTCCACTTTGATGATTTTTCTCTCTGTGCTGTTTAAGGCTGTTTGTGAGTAATCTTTTAGCATCCCGAGACTATCTGCTGGTACAGAGCAGGAACAAAAAGTTGGAAAAAAGTGAAAATGAGTGCATTTCTATTTCTTAAATACTACTGGTTGATAAAATATTTTATATTTTTTACTATTTTATTAGATCTTGCAAGATATTTTGGTTGCAGTGGCATTTTGAAAATTCCTTCATACAAAGAACCCATGAATCTTAACCCTTTCACTGCTGAGGCCGTGTGGGGAACGTCCTCATTGACTCCTAAAGAAAGATAAGGGGTTCCTTTGACTGTTCCCGACTGTTGGCAGCTAGCAGGGTCATGTTTGGTATCATTAGAAAGGTCAGAGCATGGCCTTTCCATTGATACCAAACATGACCATGTTTAAAGTAAAGTAAAAAAAAAAAAAGGAAAAACATGTTTTATAAAGACGTGAAATGGCCCAGCAGTGAAGGGGTTAATAGCACTGGACTCGTGTATCCACATTGAAAGATTCTGTCACTCGTGTGCAAAAGTGACAATTTCCAGTTTGTGCAGTTGTACTTTGCCCCTTATTTGGCTGCTGCATGATATTCAATGTCATTAAAAATCGCACATTTCAGCAGTAAACTTAAAAGGATGAATTGTGGAAACTAATAATCCGATAATGAGCAAAACCATCTGAATACCTACAGCAAACCTGCATCTCTCAGTATGGTCCCAGTGGTGAGTGCAGTAGCATTAATCTGCGGCTTCATACAGAACAATTGATGTGGGCAGCTCGAGACAGAAGACTGGAAATATTTAACCTGACATGTTTGACGATCCATGCTTTATATTAGCATAAAACCTGCTTTAACCTACAACATCTATTTTAGCAGAAGCTGCGTAATTAAAATATACAAGAATTTGTGTTAAGCTGCACATGTCTGGAACCTGTCAAATTGAAGCATAAATATAGGAGAGGAATCCAATTTAATCTCACCATGGTTAAAACATATTCAACATTGTAGAATATATTACAAGATAGACATTTTTGTGCATTTAGAATTGAACCTGGTGTGATCTACACATGTAAAGCATCCCAGCAAGGCAGTTGCTTCGGCTGATGCGGAGCGTAAAATGTCTCTTTAACTTTTACAAGAAAACAGCTGTCAACTCTCACCTGATGACTGGGATTTGCCATCGCTGCAGGAGTATAGTCTGCTAAGCTCACTGCAAAGCTGTTTTCCTAAATGTTGCTCCCCATCTGACATCACTTGCTGTAGCTGTCGTCCCTGATGGTTTGACATTCGAAGGTTCAATGGCCTTTCACCTGGGAAATAAATAACCAGCTACTTTAAATAGTCCAGGGTAGCCAGAAGGGAACAGAGGAGCATATTTAAAAAAACATGGTATCCGCAATGAAAATCCTGGATCATTTTAAAAATACATTTATCATAAATGCTTGTTATAGCAAGAGCTCAGTGTGATCAATTTGGCTGCCATAGGTGCAACAGAAAAAATTATAAAATATTAAAGTGAATGACATCCCCTTTATTGTAAAAAATGTCATTTTCTTGGCAGCTTTCACATTGTCGTAACAGTATGGTGGTCCTGCTCCCAATGGTCTCACATGTAATGAACAAGTGAATTAACGATGAAGGGACACTCCATGTGCCTTAACAGCTTATACCAGGGATGTCCAAACCCGGCCCCCCAGATGTCCATGAACTACAACTCCCATGCTTCTCTATCCATCTAATGCAATCAGAGATTTCTGGGAGTTGTAGTTCACAAACATCTGGGGGACCGAAATTTGGACATCCCTGGCTTATACTCTTCGCGCAGATAGTGTTGAGGCTTCAGGTACACTGAAATAGATTTGCTTTATATTACTGTAACTACTTTTTTCTAGTGTTCCCATATTTCCTTTCAAATAAACAAAACCTGTCAGGGTAATTCAAAGAGAATCGAAAAGCCACCGCATGTTCGGTGACTTTTCGTTCTCTTCAATTCGGTTCGATTTGGCGATCCCATTTCAGCAACCCTGCGGTATATTCAGCAAGCACCATAGGGTCCCCGAATTGCAGGGAAAGGTCGCAGCAAACCTGCCGAAAACTCACCACAAAACGAGGGCGAACGCACACCGAAACCCGCAAAAACATCTGGATTAACCTGCCAAAAACGCCGGAAAACCCGCGCAGGAGCCGATCACACGCAGCGCAGCCGCCAGAAAAAGCCGAGACCGCAGACGAATGGAGTGAATAAATTAGAAAAACAGTTTGCTTGAATGTTTGAAAAGTGAAACGCTGTTTGCAAAGAAACTACTAAGCGAAAATGTCTGAAATTTACATACGAGGTCCAGGGAATGATAATAAAAAGGGCTGTTACAGAAAAAATAAGTAAACTTAAAGTAACGTTTTTTTTAAAAAAAACAAAATCCCGAAAAATGCTTAAAATATCCTAAAAAAATCTATAAATAAGAGACTTTTTAAGGCAGAATATTATAATCAACGGTTTATTCAATTTTGAATTAAAACTGGAAAATTTATAACATTAAAGCCTATGGGATTCGCCGGAATAAACCTGCCGAATTAAACCACCGAATGACAGGGCATGTAGGGAACCTTTCACTGCTGGGTTTTGTTCTCTGAATAGCCGAAGCATTGCTTCTCTATGAGGATTTCACTGCCCTCGAACAGGCACCGTATGTGCAGGCAATTTGCCAGGATTTCGCGAATTGCCTGCTCTCTGGATAGTCGAATGGCCAAGAAAGGTAACCGAACGCTGATTTTCAGCGTTCGGTTCCCTTTCGGCAGCCATTCGGATCTCTTTGTATAACCCTGAAAGTCACCAGTTTTTGAGAAACCCTAGCCCTCATCTTGGAACTACTATAGATTGTGAATTCTCGACAACTCTAGAAAGCTTGGACATTTGGAATATTTCCATGAGAATGTTCACATCTGATTTGTATAGGAAACACTGTTTCCTTGTGTGATTCACTCAGCCCTTAATTGTGTTTATCTGCTATTAAAAGGGACATTTTAGCTACCATTACCACTTAGATTACATTTAGTGTTCATCGATACAGAAGTCGACCCCATCCCAGCTACACCTGGCTGCTGTGACAGGACTTGAAAGGGTAGATGCCACCTCCACCTTAAAGATTATCAATCTGCAGCCATCTATTTTGTGTTAATGTAGTTTGAGGAGGAATGGGCTTCTGGAACAAGCAAAGGACCAGCTAACGATTCTTGACGCAAGGCATAGTGTTCACTAGTCAAACATTTGCAAATTATCATCAACCACATCTAGCTGCTTCCTGGAGATGGAAGTAGATTTACACAATGGGATGGGACATACGTTTCAACATAAAAACCAAATTATTCAAGAACCCGCCCCCTCCATATAAAAATGGGATGTGGGTCCACAGCAGTTAAATGATAAGCACTTAAGCATACAGTGTTCTTTTGAGGCAACCAAGAGGAATTCGATTTTCATTCTTAGCTGCTGAAATGGTTAGGTATACCACAGACAAATGATTAAATGCACACAACTACATTTCAAGCGCCACTACAATTTGTGCCAAGTCTCCCAGCTTCGTGAAAAAAAAAGAATAGATACCGTAGATACTCGAGTATAGCACGACTCAAATATAACGCGATGGATAGAGATTTATTACGGAAATGAGAGAATACTCAAGACCCGAATATAACGCGAGGAACAAAATTTTACTCTACTGGGAAACAATTAAAATCCTTCCAGGTTCTCTTAACACAGTCAGGCTACCCCTCAAGCCAGGGTGCTCTGCTCTAGAATGATTGAAGTTGTTACCAAGTATGAAGCCACAGGCCACCCATCTTCTTTACTAGCAATTAGATGGCCAGTGGAGGCGAGCGAGGTGCATGATTGGCTTAAACCGAGCGTGCCCTCTGGCCGTGATGGATCCCACCTCTCCCAAATCCGGGAGTTCCTGAATTGTTTGCAAGCATCTAGGGAGCCCGCATTCACTTCAGCAAGAACTTCCGTGAGACTTGGGATCCAGAGCAAGGCAAGGCAAGGTTTTTTTACTTTATTTATTTATTTATTTATTTGTTACACGTGATGCAGATGTCTCGAATATAACGCGACCTCTCCAATTTCAAGGTGAATTTTTGTCACTAAAATCTAGCGGTATACTCGAGTATCTACAGTATACAAAACACAGTGAATATTCCCTTACCTTGACCATCGGAGCTGTCTGATGCCATAGCTGTAGGACTGCTCTCCTCTGAGTTTTGTTTGTAAGAGCCTGTGGAGAAACACCTTTCTGGATACTGCAGCCTCTCATACCCTGAGTTACGGAAAATCTCCATCTGTTTTGCCACCACTTTTTCTAACTGAACCTGAAAATTCCCAAAATTTAGTAAATGTTAGCATCTAAAATACTTGGGTCTTCCTATTCAAAGTTAAATATAATCAACCAAGCAACATGTTATTGAAAGAATCATACAGTGTTATTCATGGATTGCGATGGATACACAAATATAAAAACAGATTTTAAGATTGAGTGTAGTAATGTGTTTGGTTTGTGTTGATGTGAGTGTCACAGTAGATGGGGACAGTGGCGGTCAGTAAGTTTTCAGCCTGTCTAGTAGTGGTTGACTTCAAATTGTGATATTATACGATGCTTTGCGATTCAGAGATTTAGTTAAAGGTGAAATAAAGTTGATTTAGCCTTTAAGCAAATCTCGGCGTTAAATATATATATATATATTTACAATCACATTCTTGCTCTAGTTCTCGCACTCTCCTTTACCAAAATTGTGTGCCCAGTGCAAATGTCATCACAAAATAAATATATTGATGCCATAGGAGATGCGCTCATTCAGGGTTATTCAAAGAGAATCAAAAGGTCACCGCACGTTCGGTGGCTTTTCGTTCTCTTCGTTTCGGTGCGATTTGTCGATCCCATTTCGGCGACCCTGCGGTGTATTCAGCAAGCATCACAGGGCTGTCGTAGTGCAGAGAAAAGCCGCCGAAAATCTGCCAAACACTCACCGCAAAACCCAGGCGAAAGCTCACCGAAACCCGCAAAAACATCTGGATTAACCCTGCCGAAGACGCCGGAGAAACCCGAGCAGGAGCTGATCACAGCACAGAGCAGCCGCCGGAAAAACCCGCACCGCAGACAAATGGAGTGAAAAGAAAAAAACAGTCCGATTGAATGTTTGAAAATTGAAACGCTGTTTGCAAAGAAACTACTGAGCGAAAATGTCTGAAATTTACATATAAGATCCAATGAATGATAATAAGAAGGGCTGTTACAGAAAAAAGAAAAAACGATTTAAAAACTAAACGGAAAAAAAAAATGTTTGCAAAAAAATCCCAAAAAATGCCTAAAAGATCCTAAAAAAATCTAAAAATAAAGAGACTTTTCACTGCAGAGTATTATAATGAACGTTTTATTAGATATTGAATTAAAACGGGAATATTTTTAACATTGAAGCCTATGGGATTCGCCTGAATAAACCTGCCAAATGAAACCACCGAATGGCAGGGCAATTCGGCAACTTTTCACTGCTGGTTTGTGCTCTCTGAATAGCCGAAGCAGTGCTTTTTTATGGGGATTCACTGCCCTCGAACAGGCACCGAACAGGCACCGTATGTGCAGGCAATTCGCCAGGAATTGGCGAATTGCCTGCTCTCTGGATAGCCGAATGGCCAGGAAAGGTAACCGAACACTGATTTTCAGTGTTCGGTTACCTTTCTCCAGCCATTCGGATCTCTTTGAATAACCCTGTAGGTCTTTGTAATAAAACAATAACATTTCTTAGCTCTATTAAATTATTTTTTTTGAGAACGGATTTTACCAAGAAGGATACTTTGAGATTTCTCTCGCTTTCAAGTATGTCCTGGGTGGCGAGTATGTACCATTGGGTGTCTTGCCCAAGGACACTTACTGGAGAGGTGCTCTTGCCGGA
This sequence comes from Leptobrachium leishanense, assembly GCA_009667805.1. Lineage (NCBI taxonomy): Eukaryota > Metazoa > Chordata > Amphibia > Anura > Megophryidae > Leptobrachium > Leptobrachium leishanense. Next base: position 106,565,628 of record CM019069.1, on the reverse strand, counting down.
ATTCGAACCTGTGTCTCCATGTTTATAGAGTAATGATGTTACCTTTACTCCACCCACCCAGTGCAAATTACATATGGCCCGACGTTTAGACTCGTCCTGAGCATTTATCAAGGCCCCTACAAATGGTTGCAACCAGAGCATACATTTGTCACATTAATTTTTTTAGAACGCACAATACCAAACACAGAGAACTCCACTTTAAAACAGATTTAAAGGTTTTAAAAACCTTTTTCTTCCCAAATGTTTTAAAACCTTTATAGCTATATTAAAGCAGAGTGTTGTGTATCTGGCAAATTTATAGACATGTTCACTGCTCACGTTGCGTGTCTCCACTGACATTATATAGATACTATATGTGGAAACCTAAAACTGATGTTAACATTTAAGGTGTGTTGGGCTGAACTCATTCTGCTTTGTCCCTAGATAATACCTCAGTTTGAGATGACATTAACAAAAATACACGCTCAACGGGACAGCAAGAGATTAGCCCACTCTCCGTATGATGGGTGTGCATGCTGTGGGGAATGAAGTGTGAACGAGACGGCTGGATACAAGATGCTTGATGATGAGTTTAAGTGCAAAAAAGAAATCAATAAAGAGTGGGGGATGTTGGGTCAGAACACTCTGTCTAAGTACCTTCATTGTCACCTGGAATTTACTACACTGACTTTGAGATTAACGGGAAAACCCGTCATCAGTATGAAATGTACATTACAGAAAGAGTAAGGGATTATTATTTTTCTGGTTTAAAGATAGGTGACGTCAATCTATTCATGAGTCATATTTACCTTTCACTGCAGAACTTGGTAAATATAGGGATAATTATATATAAAATTATAATTTCTATTTTCCAGAGTTTCAGGAAAGAATTTGGGAAAAATAAAAGAGTGCTGATTGGTTGGGTTATATGTAACATTTTATAGTTTTGAAGTGTAATATGCTAAAAATAAACAAAGCGCAGACATGTTCTATGCACATTCCCACCTGAGGGTTTATTCAATAAGAGGTGACTTGGTGGAGAACTACTGGATAGCTGAGATGTTTAAGGGTTGAATGAGCACAGCAATTGCTCCAAATTTGTGACTCCTGTGCGATTCTTCACCAATTCACCTCGATTTCGATACTCGTAGGTTCTCACCTGTAAATTATGAGCTACCCCTTCCTCTCCTTTGGCTTTGGCCATTGCAAGTTGTTCCTTTAGTGATTCCACTTGCTGTTGAAGCGCTAGTAGTGTCTCCTGATAATCCGCGAAACTGTCCTGTGGCAAACAGAATATTATATGAGCCAAGTTCGTCGTCATCTTAATGGCAGATTAAGAATTCAGGGTGACTCAGACTGATATTACTATGTTTCAACCTACAGCTTTTTAAAGGATTTCTAGTCTTTGCCAAAATGATGAACAAGAAGAAAAAACAATAATACAATTTTTAAAAAAAGCAATATCATGTCTCATAAACCACTGAATGCTCTGTCTTCTTAGATTTTCTGTTCCAGGACATTGGGAACATCAGGATCGATACGATAGAATAAAAAGTCTTGCATGCGGTCACTCGTTGTTCTGCAAATTCAGTAGAAGGACAATACGTCTAGGTGGTCAAGTCCAACATAAAGAAATGGGAGAGCTCACAAATATGTCTGCTTACCTCCTTAAGTACACCTTTTTCATCCCACCCTTAGCCCACACTGAACTTTGATAATAAAACTATAGACAGGTTTGTTTTAGGGAAATATAATAATTATTCTAAACGGATATTGTGATATAACTGAAATCTAAAAAAAATAATACATTTCAGCATGTGGGGCAAAAGGGAACTCCATTCCCATTGCAAAATTAGCAGAGGAACTACGTTCCCACTCAACTTGAGCCGAGTATTTTCTAATTCATTGAGTGTCAAGAGTATTTGCCAATTAGTCCTTCCAGGTTATGCCAGTGTCAGACGAGCGTTCTTCAGAGCAGAAGGAACGTCCGTGAGAGTGGACATTCCTTCTACTCTGACGCCTGTGTGGCCACCTGGCTGAGCGCAGTTAGAGAGCTGCAAGGCTCGACCCTCCTATGAGGATCACACTTTGCAGTACCGTCAAACGCGCATCACAGCTTTTCGACTGGGAAGATTTCAGCACGTCCGTTGTAGAGTGCACAATTCGTGTGTGCGCTATAGCGTGTGGCCGGCTTGTCGAAACGTCACAACGCTGCAACGAGCATCGAGAGACATGTCAGTACGCTCGTCTGACACTGGCTTTAGCCACCAACAATAAATAAGAAGGTAGATGTTCAGAATGTAGATGTCACATAGAATTGATAAGCCAGCCCCAATGAAGATATAACGTACCAACCGTTGGAGGACAGTAAAGGGCAATAAAAAGAGAAAACACAGATTTGACAAGAAATCATAGGACAATATTGGTCTCACAACTACAAAATGATTATCACTGGAACTTTGTGTTCAAAAGCTGGAGCACTGACACTTTAGGAAGATGTGACATCTATGACCTATGTAATGTTACACAAAAGGCTGAATTAACCACTTCACTACCAAAAATGTGTACACGAGATTTGTCTGGAAATACAATTCCTTTTCCATGCCTTTTTTAATGTACAACTAGTGTCTCAGGGAGAAACATAATTCTCTCTGACAGTGTGTTTGGAAAAAACAATCTTTATATACACTTTATATTTCACCTGAAATTTAAGTGTTAACTACGCATCCCACATTTAAAATAAATGCTATGATAATATGCTTTATAACAAACAGCACTTAGTATTGAAAGGGTTAAAGGATGCAGATCATGACAAAGGAAGATTCTCAGAATAATCCAGAATTTTAAGAGCCAGGCGTGAGATTCTAGGAGAAAGTGGCTACCTGGCTCTTGGATTTTCTGAAATAATATATGTTTAGAGGAGGGATCAGCAACATTGGCTGTCTAGATATTTTAGAACTACATTTCCCATTATGCTCTGCTAAACTAACAAGTAACTGAGCATCATGGGAGATGTAATTTGTTAACATCTATGAGCCAAGTTGCTAACCCCTGGTCCAGGTTACATACGCCTTGGCACTACATAAATTAAGACCGAAAGACAAAGGCTATCCTGAACATTGAGAATGCTCTAGTTAGTATAGTCACCGATTCCAGCAGCCTGCTTAATTTATTTAAGCAAGGGTCTGGTGGCTGATTGGAGACTACAGGAGTTTTCATCCCTATGACATCAATGACGCTTCAAGTCTTCTACTGATTTGGGTCACTTTAATATAACCAGTGCTTTTTTTCTTGGAAATAAGGTGGGGCACTCACCATGAAGCGTCATATAGCGCCAGGCAGTGTGCAGCCAATGAAAAGATGGCATACACTCACATGCAGCCAATGAACAGAGCCAGGGCCAGACCACAACATTATGTCACCTAGGTCCAAGGATGAAATGCTGCCGCCCCCCCCCCTCTCAAGCTATTCCCACCAAACTCATCCATGCTTATAGCAGAGCTCCACATCGATAAAACATACAGTAACTTACGGTGTGTATGAGCGTAGCACAGAGACCCCACAGCAACAAACTAACAGTAATGTGCAGTGTGTATGAGTGTATCACAGAGCGCCCAAGTGCAGCATCATTGTTCACTTCATAATTGAAAAGTGAACAATAGTGCTGCATTAGAAAAAAAAAGGAAATATATTTTTATTTATTTAATTTTACAAAATCCTGGTCATGTTATGACCATGAGATCATAATCTACTCCATAGGGAGTTCCCTGCTTGGCTGGGGGGGGGGGAAGAGTCCTCCTTCTGACATCATAACGACCATGCACAATGACGTCAGTGGGCAGGGGAGGTCCCGAAGGCTGTCAGCCCCCTGCGGGAGAGGTCCACAATCGGCACCAGGGTAGCGCTGATCCGCAGAACTTCGATTGGCTGGAAATGTCCTCCACATTTTAGCGTAGGAGCATCCACCCTGCAGATAGGTGCTGGTAGTGGGTATCAGCGCGCACCGGCAGGAAAAAAAAAGCCCAGAATATAACGGATATTGTTAAGTAACTGATATGACGGATTATTATCACATGGAGATGCTTTGGCATAAAAAAAAAAATCACATCAGTCTGAAACATCATGAATAGACTTTTTTTCCAGTGGGAAAACACATCCATTGCCAATAAAACCATTCCTTTGTAAATAATCACACCGCTCAATCTGTCTAATCTCAGCATAAGCCAATATCTAAAAACAGTCAGATTCACATGACATAATATGGAATCCATTAATGGTTGAACTAAAACAAATATGTTTTTCTTGAAATGTAATCCTAGACTAAAACTTTGAGTTCAATTTTCATGATCAAGATAAAACAGATTTTGATCAAAATACAGAAAATAACAGTCTTTTTCAGTTTGAATAGTTTTATCACTAAAATAAAGAAATGAGCTGTTCTGAATAGGAATTTTCAGATTTTATGACCATTATTGGTGACATATGTCTCTGGGATTCATTCACAAAATTGTTATTGTACCCTACATCATGTGTAGTTATATCATGAACTTTGAAAAGATAGGTTTAGCATTAAGACAAATACCTGATTACAGTTGTGATTTATCCAGATTATTTTTTTATGATTTGTAAATCAATGTCTCTGATAGACTATTCTCTTCAAGCAACGATTTTACAGAGTTTTTGGAATATTATTTACCACATCACTCTCTGAAGAATATAATGTAAAGAAATGTGGACACTGTAGAATGATAGTGACATTAGTGCAAAAAAAAAAAAAAGGCATCATTGGAAAGGTCACAGTGCTACCTTTCCAGCGATGCCTCTCTTTAACTCTTTAGGTGCCGACCCAGCTCCAAACGGCGCCGGATAGCAGACTGCTCCCAGAGGTGGCTAACAACTTGGATGTCAGCCAAGCCTCCAGCGCTTTCCCCACCCACTGACGTTGTCACGCTTGGGCACATGGACGTTGTTACCCCTAGCCGCCAAGGGATTTCCCTATGGAAACCCTATGGTGGAGATAGGGGGGTACTTTGGGGAAAACAAATTTACAAGCTTGATTGGAAAATTGAAAATTCACATTTTTCGTTATAGCATTCTGGCAGGGCATGATGTATACATATAATAATGATATATTATGACTTTGCTGAAAAAAATTATATATAATATGTCTGGGTCGTATAATAAAACATGACTTCAAATCGTATTTAAACATGATGAGCAAAAACTGTAAAAAAGTGACCCGAGCACACGGGTGAAATGGCTCAGCAGTGAAGGGGATAAAATTAAGGAGTAGGTGTAACATATTATTCTGCAGTAGCATACTACCTCAGTTTTGAGTCTCTTAGGTGAGAGCTCATCTCTGTCTTCACATTTGGACCTGAGGAAAAAAAAAAGTGTAATTTATATACAGTACTGCTTATGCATTTCAGTGAAAGACATTGCTGTATTTCAAAGCAATATAGGACTGACATGTTTCTCATACCACAAACCACTTTCAAAATGTGCAGCAACAATAATATCTTGGTGTCACTTTCGATTCTGACCTAACATTTTTTTCCCTACATCCAGACAGTGACCAAATCCTATTACTATCAACTCAAGAACATTGTCCGCGTCCGTCCCTTTCTGATACATCATAATTGCTGGTTCCTGCACCTCGCTCCTTATTGGCCTCCCCAATGCCCGCAGTGCCCCTTTGCAATCTGTAATGAATGCAGGTGCCAGGCTTATTTTTCTCACCAGAAGCTCCTCGCGTACCTCCCCCCTCTGCCGGTCCCTCCATTGGCTTTCTGTACGTTTCAGGATACAGTTTAAAATACTGACACTCACGTTCAAATCACTAGACATGTGCATTCGTTTTAGTACTAAAACGATTTAGTCCGAATTTTGGGATAATTTAGTTTTCGTATGACTCAAGAGATACGAAACTGCTCAGTACAAAAAACGAAATAAACTAAAATAAAATGCACAACATTTTAGTTTCAGTCCTTTTTGTGATATTACATTGATGAGTGAAGGAGACCAGCAATGAAGAGCGCAACATCGCAAAGCTACAGAAAAGGTTTGTATGCGTAATCCTTGCTGACCCCTACCCGAAAATCTGACAGTGATAGAGCTCCAGAATACTCACTCGCAGCACAGACGGCCAGCATAGGAGAAGAAACCTTTACTTAACCCTAGCATGTCTATGAGGCAGACAAGATGATAAAAGCAGCTGGAGAGGGAAAACATTCAAATAAATCACACTGAAAGCTAATGACAGAGGAGGGCTGGATAGTAAAAACCCCTTTATAACAAGCAGCGCTGCGAGAAGAGAGGGATAATAGGGGCTTAGGTCTGATACATTTTATATTATCCAGGAGCACTATCCACCTTTCCTCATCTATAAATACACGTTTTATATAAAGTCCCTCTCCTCTCCCAGTGCTGCTTGTTATAAAATGTTTTTTTTTTTTACATCTGATACATTTAGCATCCAGCTCTCACAGTTACTCTGTCATTATGAGCCTTCAGTGTGATTTATTTGAATGTTTTCCCTGGATTTAAAGTGCTTTATTTTAATTTAAAAATAAATTTGCACCAGTCATCTCTTCTCTGAGCTTTCAGACCGATTTACGTTAATATTTTCCCTCTCCCCTGCTTTTATATTCCTGTCTGTCTCCCCCACAGAGATACAAAGTTTAAGTAAAAGTTCCCTCTCCTGTGCTGGATAAGCATTGCATTCCAAAGTTCTGCACCCTCCACATGCCAATGCAGTAGGATGTTCTATATAGAGAGGGGCATTAATTAATGCAGGAGGATGTTCTATACATTATACAGAGGGGGTATTAATGCAGGAGGATGTTCTATACATTATACAGCGAAAGGTATAAATTGAGGAGGATGTTATATACAGAGAGGGACATTAATTAATTCAGGAGGATGTTCTATACATTATACAGAGAGGAGTATTAATTGATGCAGGTGGATGTTGTATACAATATACAGAGAGGGGTATTAATTAATGCAGGAGGATGTTCTACACATTATACAGAGAGGAGCCTTTTTTTTTTAGCCCTTTACATCCAGTGGCTGTGAGCGCGGAGATCGGCTGCTTGTTTTATTATCTCTCAGTACAATGTATCAGGCTCAGCTGTTACAGTAACAACCGGCAATTGGTGATAAAGAGAAGAAAAGGGTCAACTTATCTTTTTAAGATGGAATGCTGAGGAGATTCCCTGAGATGGTCCAAATACTCTACACATAGACAGGAAAAGAAAATTGGGAAGCCTCAGCGTCTAGAATAGATTCCCGTTGGTCCTGGGAAAGCCAGCAGGCTGACTGTGCAGTGAGGAATACCGGCTCGTGCCGTAAGCCTTAACAGGGGCGAAATCACTCCGACACTACAGCTCCCGGCAGCCTGTGCGCATCACCTCACAACGGCTAGCCAATCACTGACTGTTTTACAAACGAATCGTTTGTAAAACAGTCAGTGATTGGCTAGCCGTTGTGAGGTGATGCGCACAGGCTGCCGGGAGCTGTAGTGTCGGAGTGATTTCGCCCCTGTTAAGTCTTACGGCACGAGCCGGTATTCCTCACTGCACAGTCAGCCTGCTGGCTTTCCCAAGACCAACGGGAATCTATTCTAGACGCTGAGGCTTCCCAATTTTCTTTTCCTGTCAGCTGTTCAGTAACTGACTGTAACAGTGCTCAGAGTTTCAGTAAAACAAGGAAATAATATTGTTCTAACCTCATATATAAAAATATTATTTACTAGTTTTATTGAAACTCTGAGCACTGTGATGAGCAGCAGTCAGTTACTGTAACAGCTTTGCCTGACACATTGTGCGGAGAGTGAGAGATACTGTAACAAGCAGCCGATCTCAGCCCTCTGAGGAGCCACTGCAATAGTAATTGTATCCACTGGTTTTCGGATGAATGAAATTAGTTTTTATGCTAAAGAACTGAAAACAAATTTCTTTAGCAACTAAATAAATTGCATTTTAGGACTAATCCATTCTTTCAAACGAAATTTTGTGCTGTGCACATGTCTACAAATCACTCAATAGCTCAACCCCCCCCCCCCTTACATGTCTTCGTTGCTCTGCGAGCACGTCCTGTCTAGCCAACTCTGGTTGGTGGGCGATCTCTGCCTGTCCTCTGTCTACACCCGCCCGGCCATCTCTCATCTCCAAGACTTCTTAAGGGTAGCTCCGGTTCTGTGGAATGACTTACATCAGTGGTCCCCAACCCTGGTCCTCAGGGCCCACTAACAGGCCAGATTTTGCAGATCACCATGGGGAAAAGCAGACTGAATCCTGCAATCACTGAGCAGCAAATCATAACACCTGTGCTGTGCTTCAGATATCTGGCAAACCTGGCCTGTTAGTGGGCCCTGAGGACCAGGGTTGGGGACCACTGACTTACATCACCCTATCAAACTCTCCCCTGATCTTCAGGCCTTCAAGAAATCCCTCAAAACCCATCTCTTCAGATTAGTGAAGCACATCACTAATTAAACTCATCCCTCTGCTCACCTACTCACACATCATGATTGAAGCCATTTCCATGGCCCCACCATTTCTGAACCTCTGGCACTAATGATGACATCCAGTAAAACTCCCTTTGTCTTCCTCAACCCCAATCCCTCTAGACTGTAAGATCCTATGAGCAGGGCCTTCATTACCTCTTGTTTCCATCCTATGTCCATTTATCTGTATCTCGTTCCCTTTGGTTATTGTAAAGCGTGGCGGAAACTGTTGGCGCTATATAAATGGATGATGATAATAATCATTTCAATAAAGTCAACAGAGATATTGATGTAAACTCAATATGGTGGCTCCTAACAAAACACATTAAGGTTCTTTGAGTATATATAAGCGTGAGCAGGGCCATCCAAATGCTGGGAGAACTGATCAACCAGTTAGGTCTCTGCCTAGATGTTTTGGATATGGATATTCCTCATTTGGTTTATGGAATCTAACTGAAGGTCTCTGGTTGTAAGGAAAATAAAGTTTTGTGCTCAATACACTTCGGGCCAAATTAAATACTTGGTGCTAACGTTAGTGCTCACCTGTATGAGCGTTAACGTTAGCCCAAGTAGTTTACACATATCACAATCCAAACGCTAACGGGTTAAGTAACCTGTTAGCGTTTGGTACCTTGTGCTTTTCAGCTCGAGGTTACTGTACTTTGCGCTCCCTATACTTAACATTGGGAGTGCAAAGTGTTAATCAGCGTTAGGATTACAAAGTCCTAACGCTGATTAACAAAAAGTTAACAAAAAGTTAACCAGAGCCAGGACTTGGTGCTAACGGATTCCGCTTCTGCATTATAGACTGGTCGATAGTACACTAGCAGTGATTTGGTGTCTGTAATCCTAGAAGGATATCCAGCAAGAACTGATTTACATCCTTCTGGGCAGAGGAAAGCCCATCCGATCTGATGTCTGACTCAAGATACCACAAAGGAGCTGGTTCATGCTCTTGCCATTTCGCAGCTCGATTACTGCATCTCGCTCCTTATTGGCCTCCCCAATGCCTGTATTGTCCCTTTGCAATCTGTAATGAATGCAGGCGCCAGGGTTATTTTTCTCACTAGGTGCATCTGGCGTGCACCCCCCCCCCTGCTAGTCCCTCCATTGGCTTCCTGTACGTTTCAGGATATAGTTTAAAATACTGACTTTCACTTACAGATCGCTCAATAACTCAACTCCTCCCTACATGTCTTTTTTACTACAGAAGCACATCCCGTCTAGACAACTCGGCGGGAGACCTCTGCCTGTCCTCTGTCTACACCAGCACAGCCAACTCTCACCTCCAAGACTTCACAAGGGCAGTCCCGTCCTGTGGAATGACTTGCCTCACCCTATAAAACTCTCCCCTAATCTTCAAACTGTCAAAAAATCCCTCAAAACCAATCTCTTCAGATTAGCGTACCACATCATTGATGCAACTCATCCCCCTACTCACCTATTCCCACATGATTGAAGCCGCTTCCATTGCCCCACCATTCCCTAACTGCTGGCACTAATGATCCAGTCGTCCAGTAAAATTCTTCCTCAACCCCAATCCCTAGACCAGTCTTTCCCAAACCTGTCCTCTTGACCCTCAACCAGGCCAGATTTTGCAGATCACCTTGGGCGAAATACAGACTGAATCCTGCAATCATTGAGCAGCAAATCATATCACCTGTGCTGTGCTTCAGATATCTCTGGCAAGGCGGAGGGTCCTGAGGACGGGTTTGGGAAACACTGCTCTAGACTGTAAGCTCCTATGAGCAGGGCACTCTGCACCTCTTGGTTCCATCCTATGTCCGTTTATCTGTATCTTGTTCCCTTTTGGTTATTGTAAAGCGCTGCGGAAACTGTTGGGATGTTGGTAATGATTAAAATAAATGGTGGCTAGATTGTCCCTTTAATAGCCATCACGCACCCCAACCTGCAGTCTCATCTCAACACAAACATAGGTCTCACACTTACTACACTGGGACCCTTCGCATACAGCCCCCACATACATGTGTATTAAGTATAAATCTATAAATATTTACTATAAAAATTTCATTATTGTACAGAAAAAATCCAATATTTTATGTGACAGCGCTTCATGTGACATCACCAAATATTCAAATTCGTACACACTATGAAAATGTTTCTTAACCTCATTATCCCTCAGATCTCAGTAATGAGCAATTCACATAATTAATTCTTCAGCTTACTTGCTGGTCCTGTACGTGTACTTGTAAGTGACTTCCCGGGAAATCTGGCGTGCAAGGGTAAATAGCTCATCCCTCCTGGTCAGCAAGGCAATGTCTTTCATACAGAGTTGAGCAGCAGCTTCATTCACGGTTAGCTGGGAAAAGGGGGGAAAAAAATTAGATCGTATTATCCCACAAAATAATTTTGCTCTCTGATATTACAGAAATTTCAAAGTTTAGAGAAAAGTAAAGCAAATACTTTACGCACCATATACCTAACATAATCTTTAATTAGCATTTTGATAAGTGACGTATTACAAAGTGCATGTGCAAAATACCTTCTGGGTGCGGTGAGCCAAAAGTTAGCACCTCCAAAAAGCTGGTGTTGAAATGATTCTGCAATTGCAAAATCATTTTACTCCCCAGAACCCCCATTAAATCCCATACTCACCTCTCATACCGCGGCGAGAAGGTTGGCCTGATCCGCCGCTTCTTCTGCCTGCGAGCGAGTGAGACTGGGAACAAATCTGCAGGGGCAGATGCGACCCCATGTTGGCGTTAGTGCCCAGTGTGTTTTACCTATTTATCTGTTTGCTGCGTCTACCTGACTAATGTTATGTTTCTAATAGCACAGGTGACAGTTTTCTGGCATGTTTTGTATATGAAGTGGTGCTGCATACGAACACTGTTCGATGACGCCCAAATGTAGGGTAGAGTAGACTGACAGGGTTATCCAAAGAGATTCGAATTGCTTGAGAAAGGTAACCGAACGCTGAAAATCAGGGTTCGGTTACCTTTCCTGACCATTCGGCTATCCAGAGAGCAGGCAATTCGCCAAATCCTGTCGAATTGCCTGAACATACGGTGCCTGTTCGGTCCCTGTTCGAGGGCAGAGAAATCCCCATAGAGAAGCAATGCTTCGGCTATTCAGAGAACACAAACCAGCAGTGAAAGGTTCCCCTAATGTCCTGCCATTCGGTGGTTTAATTCGGCAAATTTATTCAGGAGAATCCCATAGACTTCAATGTTAAAAATATTCCCGTTTTAATTCAGTATCTAATAAACCGTTCATTATAAAATTCTGCAGCAAAAAGTCTCTTTATTTATAGATTTTTTAGGATACTTTAAGCATTTTTCTGAATTTTTAAAAAAAATTAAAAGTCCGATTTTTTTTTTTTTTTTTCAGTTTGCTTATTTTTTTTGTAACAGCCCTCTTTATTATCATTCCCTGGACCTCCTGTGAAAATTTCAGACATTTTCGCTCAGTAGTTTCTTTGCAAACAGCATTTCTTTTTCCCAGATTCATACAAATGGTTTTTCTAATTTATTCACTGCCTCCTCTACGTCACAGCTGCTTCGGCTCTGTGTGATTCGGCTCCTGTTCGGCTCATGTTCGGCTCCTCTTCGAAGGTTAATCCAGATGTTTTTGCTTGTTTTCATAGTGCATTCGGTTAGTTTTCGTCAGGTTTTCGGCAGCTTTTCCCTGCAATTCGGGGACCCTGTGGTGTTTGCTGAATACACCGCAGGGTCACCGAAATGCAATCGGCAAAAGGAACCGAATTGAAGAGAACGAAAAGTCACCGAACGTGCGGTGACTTTTCGAATCTCTTTCAGGGTTATCCAAAGAGATTCGAATTGCTTGAGAAAGGTAACCGAACGTTGAAAATCAGCGTTCGGTTGCCTTTCCTGACCATTCGGCTATCCAGAGAGCAGGCAATTCGCCAAATCCTGTCGAATTGCCTGAACATACGGTGCCTGTTCGGTCCCTGTTCGAGGGCAGTGAAATCCCCATCAAAAAGCACTGCTTCGGCTATTCAGAGAACATAAACCAGCAGTGAAAGGTTCCCCTAATGCTCTGCCATTCGGTGGTTTAATTCGGCAAATTTATTCAGGAGAATCCCATAGGCTTCAATGTTAAAAATATTCCCGTTTTAATTCAATATCTAATAAACCGTTCATTAAAAAATTCTGCAGCAAAAAGTCTCTTTATTTATAGATTTTTTAGGATACTTTAAGCATTTTTCTGAATTTTTAAAAAAAAAATTAAAAGTCCGATTTTTTTTTTTTTTTTTTTTTCAGTTTGCTTATTTTTTCTGTAACAGCCCTCTTTATTATCATTCCCTGGATCTCCTGTGAAAATTTCAGACATTTTCGCTCAGTAGTTTCTTTGCAAACAGCGTTTCTTTTTCCCAGATTCATACAAATGGTTTTTCTAATTTATTCACTGCCTCCTCTACGTCACAGCTGCTTCGGCTCTGTGTGATTCGGCTCCTGTTCGGCTCCTGTTCGGCTTCTTCGAAGGTTAATCCAGATGTTTTTGCTTGTTTTCAGCGTGCATTCGGTTAGTATTCGGTGGGTTTTCGGCAGCTTTTCCCTGCAATTCGGGGACCCTGTGGTGCTTGCTGAATACACCGCAGGGTCACCGAAATGCAATCGGCAAAAGGAACCGAATTGAAGAGAACGAAAAGTCACCGAACGTGCGGTGACTTTTCGAATCTCTTTGGATAACCCTGTTTGGATAACCCTGTGAGTTTTTACAAAATTTATGCATTTTGCAGATGTGTCATTTTTACTGCTGTCCACTCTATATTTCCATTTCACCCTAAAATAGAGGTTGTTTGGTGCTGGCAATAAACCCATAATTTTGCCTCTGAGCTGCAAGTGGCTGGAGGTCATGAGGGTCATGACAATGAGTAGTCATAACTTCTAAACTGTATTGTAATGCACCTCTATTATGTACCTGGTACATCAGAACATAATGTGCTTACCTCATAAAGCCATTAAAGCATAAAGAACCACCAGCGCAGTCCTTGTTTTTGTCCTAATAAATACAAAGATGTCTCTGTCAAATATAATCTTATGCAGAAAAAGAATCAGCAATAAAAAGCTGTGACCACACTAACATACAGCAGATTTCATGTGGAAAAACAGATCTGGCGTGGATGGGCAATTCATCATATAGATGTATAATGGGAAATTCCATGTGTTCTAAATGCTATTTTAGAATCTATATAAAATCGGTATTACCACAATAGCATAAGGAGTTAATAAGAGAGCACCGAAATTTCAGGTCTCTCTCCTTCGGCGCACTTCGGCAATTTCAGTTCGCAATCTTTTAAAAGGCGTTTAAAACAATAAAAATGCATGAAAATGTATGGCAATAATAAAAAAGCTGATATAAAAATTTACATAAAGGTCCGTTACAGAATTTAAAAAAAAAAAAAAAAAAATGGTAATCAAAAATGGCACCTACAAAATCTGGAGAGATGTCTAAAAAACACTTTTTACTGCAAATGAAAAAAATCAACGGTTTAATAAAAAATATAGAATGTAATTTATTTATTTTTTACATTGAAACCTATGGGATTCGCCTGTTTAAACCTGTCGAACTGACCCACCGGAAACCTGGGCATTTCGCCAACTCTTCGGTGCAGTCCGGCATTCTCTGAATAGATTGGCCATTAATGCTCTAAAGGACAGATCTGCGGCGATCTGAGCAAAATGCACTGTATTTTGCTAGCAATTCGACAATATTTGGCGAACTGCCAAGTTTCTGAATAGCCGAACTCCCACAAAATTTCACCGTACGGTGAAATTCCCGATTTGGTGGCAAGTTCGGCTTTTATTGAATAACCCCTACAGATTGTGTGTGTGTGTATTGGATTTTAAGGGCAACTTTCTCTTTCTTGGACATTATTAGATCAGAGACATCTTTGTATTTATTAGGACACAAACTGCGAGGTTTTACTTTTTGTTCTTTTTTAAATAATGTTTATTTTTGAAAGGCACTGAAGGTGTTTCTAGTGCGGTGCCCGCAGGCACCTTTAAGGCATACGGCAGAGAACCCATTATACAGGCATAACGTGCCTTGTTTTTCAAGGTGTAGAAGAGCTGCAAACATCAACAACGTCTGGAGATTGGGGTTCTTATTGCTTTTTAACTTCATGAGGTAACCTTCCTATGTTATGATGTACCAAGTACATAATAGAGGTGTAAAAAACACATTCCAATACAGTTTAAATGTTATGACTGCCTACCATCTCATGACCAGCATTCCTGACAATATTCTGTCTACCTTTTGGTGTATTTGGGTATATGCACTTCCCTGTGGATAGCAGCATCATCACATTTTTATTATTCATTTGTCATTCTCTTAAAACTTGTTCAGACATACTCTTCATCTTACCTCATGAAGTGTTAGGTGCTTCCCATCTTTTCTTTTGGAGTCAAATCTACCATAGATGGCGCTGTATTTACGAATCTCCTCCTCTCTGCGAGGGTCTTCCTCAGTCATCTCAAAGATGTGTCCTATCATTTTCGCCATTTTTTTGTTAGTCTTTAGCAGTTCTTTCACCTCGTTCAAGTCACTTTTAGGCAATGAAGGGATCATCCGCTCAACACATTCGGCCACTGAAAGAGCGGCTGCTGCATCCAGAGTTTCAGTGGTGTCCCTAGGAGACGCCGGAGAGCCAAGGTCGGCTGGTGACAAGCTGTGCTCACTTTCTGTGGTGTGATGGCTTTGCCAGTGCCTTCCTTCACTGATGTTCTGTAAAGGAGAATTCCCATCTGATTTGCCAGGCCCAACACTTTGTACACATGTGGTGGCTGCACACTTTGGGACCTTCACATGTGGCTCCCTTGTATTGCTGTTCCTTTCATAGCTGCTGGAGTTTATTCCCAACGAAGAAGGCGATGACTCTGGGAGTTTGTAAATTGGAATACTACTGACGGGTAGAGAGGTCAGAGGCTGGTTAAAAAGATTTGGGTTGGTAACCCAATCTCTCAATGCCTTTTGGAGTCTTCTAACGTGTAGAGGTTTGCTGGCCATACCAACCAAAGCCATTATCTCCAGAAATTCTTCTTCCCCTGCTTCACAAAGCTGCTGAACATCATCTCCACCCTGCTGGATAAAGGCATCAAAATAAGAGAGGAGGTTGGCACGTTGTAATATCCGGTAAAGCTGAAGTTCACCCAGGGTTCTTGGTAGTGAAGATGCCATTGCTGATCAATAGCAAAACCTGGAAGAATAAGAAAAAAAAAGGAACGGTCTCTGATTTAAAATATAAAATAAATTTAAAGGTCTATTACGGTTCTAGAAAAATGATTATTACCTATGCTAAGATATTAAAAATTAAAAGATACACTGTACATTTGTACACATTGCACGTTACTGGGAGTTTTACTGTGGAACTCTGATATACTTATACACTGCGGAAAACTGAATTTTAATGTTGTGAAGCTCTACTGTCACTTTACACTCCTTCAATGCCTGTACCAATTTTAAAGTTCTGTCACAAACCTCAATACCTCCCCGCTCCACCCGCTTTCATTTTTAGACACTTTTCCCCCTCAGAACCGCCACTCACCCGCTTATCAGAAATCCCGTAATTCCCCATACCTCCTGTCAGAACCACCCTCAGCTCCATTTCAGAGGTCGCAAACCCTATTAGATTGTCAGCTCTCAAGCAAGGTCCTCTCTTAGGGCCCTATTACAATTTTCACGCAAACGTTTACGCCGGCGGAAAAAAAACATTAACGCAAGGGGTAAAACCCTTTGCGCTGAACGTCGTATTATATTGTCAGCGCAAGAAACGCACGTAATAGTCTACCGCTGGTGGACCTGCGCGAACATACCTTACTGCTCGCGTCCTATACTTAACATTGTGAGCGCAAATGCGTTTGTAATACCATCCGCGTACCACGCACAATCTATGCGCAGGAATTAACGCACAGCCTTTGCGCGCATAATTTTAGTAACTCCTAAAAGCTGGTGTTAATGGCGAATTCTATCAACCTGGCCGAACCAAATACACCAGCTCAAAAAAAAAAATACGCAGCAAAGTATAGTTACACATTCTACACATACCAAACCAATAAAATTGAGAAGTTGTGTGTGCATTTATTATTGCTGCAGCATATATGCTCAGATTGACTTTGACAGGCGCAACAATTTAACGTGAGATAATTGTGGTTCTTAATTCTGATTGGCTGAATCGCGTGAAAAACACAGTCCGCACAGTTTTCTGCGCGCAACGTTACTGCGCGCGCGTTTGTGCGTGTCTGTTTAACACGCTTTATTGGTCGACGGATGACAAAATACGCGAGGATTGTGATTTCAGCGTTGATTTCTGCACGTTAACGTTTGGCGCGTTGCGCGAGCGTTTTAATGCAAAGATTGTAATAAGGCCCTTACTGTTCTGTGAGTCGAAGTTGTATTTATATTTGTTATTGTACAGCACTACGGACTTTGTTGGCCCTTATAAATAATTGTAACTGTTTTACCTCCCTGTCAGAAACTCCATCCCCTCACCCCCTTTCACTTTCACAATCCCTTCCTGCCTACACCCTCCTTTCCTGTTATCCAACCTAATTAAGTCATGCTACGGCCTCAGCTTTGATGTCAAGCTCTTTTGGCTTTAAACAATGAGACTACCATATTCAAGAGGCCAATGTATGAGATCTATACAGTATGTGTGTGCGCACAAACAGAAATTGCAAATTAAAACCTCTTATATGAAAAAAAAAATACATATATTTTTAGGTTTAAGTCACACCATATGGCCAAAAAAATTCACCAATGAGTCAAAGTACCATAAGGTTGGTCCTAACCTAAAATTTCACTAGGGCATACTATATACTTTACTTACAACACTGCAATGCAAGGTGTCCTGGCTACAGTAATACATTGCAAGGATGATTGTATACTGAACATTGTGTGATAGAAGTGAACCAATCAGAATGATCCTCCAATGCTTAAATAGTCGCGTCTTCGTGTTTATGCTAGTTTTTACTTTTAGGTCCACTTAGGCTAGTGTCAGACGAGCGTCTTTGGAGAGCGGAAGGAATGTCTGTGAGAGTGGACGTTCCTTCCACTCGACACCCGTCTGGCCACCTCGCTGAGCGCACTCAGTGTGCTCAGCGCTGCAAAGCGTGATCCGTCTATGGAGGATCATGTATCCATGCAGCCAGCAGCAAACCTGCCAAAACGAGCTTAACAACACCCAGTATAAAGGGCCCACCTTGGCTCCAGCCAGGGGCCCCCGCTGACTGTTCTAACCTCAAGACCTGCATGCTGACTCATTTCTGAGGAATACTGTCACTACGCTTTCAGCATACCCTCCTTAAGTTTCGGCTAAGGGCAGGAGCAAGGCGCGAAAGACTGCTGGTGTGAGAACGGAGCTCTGGCAAGTTAACTGCATTAACAGGTGTGACCTGGTCAGGGTACAAAGATCTGCTACAATCGTCACCAATGAGGTGCTGCATGATGCCCGTCACTGTGTGCTGCTCCAAAAACAGTGCCCAGTGCTGGAATTGGGTAAGTAGCGGTGAGATATTGCATGCATCTTTTAGGGTAGGGTCAGACGAACGCAGTGTGAACGCGCGTGCAGCCGCACTTTATCACGGCCGTAGTAGCAGCAAATGACGGCCAATGACGGGCAATATACGAAAGTGCGGCTGCGCAATGCAAGCGGCAAACAAACGCATTTTTTCGAGAACGTGTTACCGCTAGTACTGACGTACAGAGTGCGCTGCGTCCGCTAGCGGCGTGTGTGCGTGATTAGGAGACGTCAGACGCTGCTAATGCCCGGCCAACATAACGTCCAGACGCAAAAAGTGTTTTATTGATGATCCGTACAAAATCACGGACGGAAATGCGCATCGTATGACCGCTATCGCGTATTCCGTGAAACAATACGTCCATTCGGTCGAACGCACTTTTTCACGGACAACGCGAAAAATGCGTTCGTCTGACCCTAGCCTAAGACAAATGCGATTGCAGTAAAAAAAATGTACCTCTCCACTCCAGGTTCACATTGAACGATGACACATGCCAACAAAACCACTTTACCAATTATAAGCCCACAGTTAATGTTACTGCCAAATAGGGGCTATTATAAACAACAATCTAAAGTGAAATTGTTAAGGTTTGAATCTGGTCTGAAAACAAAAGCAGCCTATAAACAAAGAATATCATTTGCACTTTATTTTTAGAGCTTATTTTTTCTCATAAAGATCCTCTATGGCCTGAGCATCATGCTTGTTCCAGCTGTCAGCGCACACTTAAATCCTCTTGTCCATGGCCAGCACACTCCTATCCAATGAACACAAAAATAAAATGAGTCAGCCGGCCTTACCCTAAAGTGTGCAGCAAACACGGAATAACCGCACAGAAATTAAAAGCATACCTTTCTTCTACATTCCCCAAAACTATCCACTTTAATCTACCTTTGATCGAAAAGCAGCTGCAATTCCTTAATTGAAAAACATTGGAGCATTATATTCCATTTTCTTCAAGAGGTATACTTGAAATCTCTAAATACTGTATATCCTTGTATTTTGGTGAAGACTGAAGAGCACTTAATGACTAGGCAGATAAATGTAGACACAGGGACTGTCAGCTTGTGTGTTTGCATGACGAAATGTAAAGCTGTGCAGAAAATATTGTTATATAGATTATATTAATTATAGTAATAATAACAATGATCAAAGATTGAGAAAACAAGGGACCAGATGGACACTATCTTCTAGAATCTTAACGTCCTGAATTATTCTACACAAATCTATATGCACATCGTTGACTAACTCCTAAAAATATATAGACGACTCCTAATTTTGCTTATTCACGGTCTTTAAAATATAAGTTTGTCAAACAATTCCTTAAAAAGTTTACATTTCAGCAAACATTAGGCAAGTAGACACCAATTCGATACTACTATCATGGGTTATTCAATGTGTTTGCATGGTGTAGAAAGTACCACTGAAAACTGCCCGTACTGCAGAGCTGACAAGCACCTGCATTTCACATATATTATTATTATTATTCTTTATTTATAAAGCGCCAGCATATTCCGCAGCGCTGTACAATAGGCACAGTATAGACGGGTTACAATACATTGAATAACATTTGACAAACAGTACAAGAGGGGATGAGGCCCTATTCCCGTAGGAACTCACAATCTGGGAGGGTTGGGGTTGGAAACAGGAGGAGAGGACTGCAAGGTGAGAGTGATTGATGGTTGCGTCAGTGAGTTGGGTGGTAGGCTTCCCTAAATAGGAATTTTTTAAGGGAGCATTTGAAGGAAGAGAAATTAGGGGAAAGTCTGACAGTACGAGGGATAGCGTTCCAGAGAATGGGGACTGCGTGTGTGAAGTCCTGCAGTCTATCATGGGAAGAGGTGATGCGGGGAGAAGCTAGGCGCAGGTCACTGTTTGACCTTAGGGAGCGGGCTGGGGTGTATTTGGTGATTAGTGAGGACAGGTAGTGGGGAGCTGAGTTAGTGAGGGTTTTGTAGGTAAGGATAAGGATTTTGAACTTAATTCTGCAGTGGATGGGGAGCCAGTGAAGGGACTCGCAGAGGGGAGCGGCAGGTGAGGTGAATTAGCCTGGCGGAGGCGTTCAGGGTGGATTGTAGGGGGGAGAGGCGGGACAGAGGGAGGCCAGATAAGAGATTATTGCAATAGTCGAGTCGGGAGATTACCAGGGCGTGTATGAGTTGTTTTGTGGTGACAGCGGTTAGAAATGGCCGAATTCTGGAAATATTACGCAGTTGGTATCGGCAGGAGGAGGAAAGAGACTTGATGTGGGGGATGAAGGAAAGAGCAGAGTCAAGTGTAACTCCAAGACAGCGAACTTGGTTTGATGGGGAGATGGTGATACCCTCCACCGTGATAGAGAAGTCAGGAGGTGGGGAGGCATTAGAGGGAGGAATAAGTAGGAGCTCAGTCTTGGACATGTTGATCTTTAGGTGGTGCGAGGCCATCCAGGAGGATATACAAACAGTCACAAACTAGAAAAAACAAACTATGGTGTTACATGATTTTGCATCACCTTTGCTCGCTTGGTGAAGAAAAGGGTGCAACCTAGTGATGGACTAACCCATCAGGAATTCCGACAATGCCTGAGGGCCCGGATGGGGGAGAGGCCCCCCATCAGTCTGCCTTGCTGCCCCTGCAGTGCAGGGACGGGCAAAGAGCATCATGGGGAGTTTCTCTCTGTTACGTTCACCCAGCCAGGCCCACTGGTGCCGAGAGCTCTTCTCAGCCCTTTTGGTTTTATGGGTTAATCTCCGCCCCGGAGTCTCAGCATCTGACCAGACCTGTGGTCACGTGACCTGCACTACCCCATTTAATGACCATCAGTGCACTTGTTCACTGATCCAGTATAGATCTTCCTTGCTGTGTTCCTGAATTCTGTATTTGAATATCCTGGTTCATGACTCCTGGCTTTGCATTCTGACGATTCTTGTATTTAATCCCTGGTACCGTATATTGACTTCCTGGTTTATGACTCCTAGCTTTATATCTTGACTATTCTCTTGCTTGATCCCATTTGTGTTTTGTCTGTGTGGTATTTAGGATTCTGGTTTATGTTTGAACCACACTACAGTCTCTGTTTGTTTATCTGGTGTGAGTCCTAATCCAGTACGAATCCAGTAGGAATCCAGTTTTGTTGTATGTCCCTGCTGGTTGCAGCTCTAACCTCAAGTTATATATGTGAGTCCTGCCCTGCATGTTGCTGACTATATTTCTGCCAAGTCTGTATTTCTGGTGTATGTTGTGTGTATCTAGTGCAGCAGCTCATTGTTCTAGTGTATAGAGACCACCTCAAGGATCTCTTTCTTGTTCAGTTGTTGCTAGATATTCCTTCTTGTCAAGTCTAGTTGAACCCTGTTTCATTGTGTATATTTTCCCACCCTGTACTCTGTATAGTCAGAAGGCCATTCAAGGACCTTTCCCCAGTGCAGGGCCTTCCTCTCGTGTGTGTTTACTGTCTAGTCTTGTCTGGTTCTGTTGCATCCTGTGTCCAGAGTCCTGCATAACGCAGAAAGACACATACCTGCCTAAACGGCTTAAAATACACAGCAGCAAGGACCCCCCTTTGGCTCCTGAGAGGGGCCACCGTAACACTCTCATTCTGGAACATATATAAACACTGATGATTATGATCCAAGAAATATTCGTTCACAGCTTGACAAATCCCGGGAACAGGTAGTAAGTAATGACTAGAATTTTACTTCTAACCCCTTTAATTTCTAA
Source organism: Leptobrachium leishanense (assembly GCA_009667805.1). Lineage (NCBI taxonomy): Eukaryota > Metazoa > Chordata > Amphibia > Anura > Megophryidae > Leptobrachium > Leptobrachium leishanense. Next base: position 106,543,938 of record CM019069.1, on the reverse strand, counting down.
ATTATTCTCTAAAAACATAAATTTAATGTAGATAAATGCAAGGTTATGCACTTTGGAGTGAAGAACACACAAGCAACTTATACCATGGTACCGAGTTAGGCCCTGTCAGACAAACGCAGTGATCACATCCATGTTGCCGCACAGTTTAACGTCCGTCGCAGCATAGAATCATGAGCAATAGAGACCCACACACTAAGAGTGTCCGCACCGAACTGCGCACGCACAACGCACGTGGAAAACGGACGCAAGTTAGGCAAGAACGTAAAACCGCTAACATGGACGCACAGAGTGCACCACGTCCATTACATCCACGTAGCGTTCTGTGCACGTGAGGAGGAGACGTCAGACGCAGCGTATTTGCGACGTCCAGCACCTTGACGCACAAAATAGTCTTTTTCATATTAATTTTGTTTCCCTTTTTTTCTATGTCCATCATAAAAAAAACGGACTGTGTGGTGTATACAGTATCTTCCGTCAGACCGTCCGTCCGTTGTGCACGCACGCAGAGTGCGCTCAGACTGCGTTCGTCTGACATCAGCCTTAGGGAAATCAAAGCAGGAGAAGGATTTGGGAATAATCATAGACTTCAAACTAAGTAACAATGTGCAATGTCAAACAGCAGCCGCCAAGGCCAGCAAGGTATTGTCATGCATTAAAAGGGGAGTTCACTCTTGGGATGAAAACATAATTTTGCCTCTTTATAAATCAATGGTAAGACCGCACCTTGAATATGCCGTGCAATTTTGGGCACCTGTCTTAAAAAAGGATATTATGGCACTAGAAAAGTGCAGAGACGGGCGACTAAATTAATAAGGGGAATGGAAGGGTTAAGTTATGAGGAAAGGCTAACAAGTTTAAACCGGGTTAGTTTAGAGAAACGGCGCCTTAGAGGGGATCTGATAACCTTATATAAATATATACGGGGCCATTATAAACCATTGTCTGGAAACATATTCATTAATAGGACTATACACAGGACACGAGGTCACCCATTTAGACTGGCCAAAAGGATATTCAGCTTAAAGCATAGGAAGGGTTATTTTACAGTGAGAACAATAAAGCTGTGGAATTCTCTGCCTGTTGAGGTGGTTGGGTCAGAGACTGTACAGACTTTTAAAAAACGACTGGATGACTTCCTGCAGACACAGAATATTAATGGTCATAATATTTAATATGTGGGTAAGCTTCTTAATCCAAGGAGAAAGCTGACTGCCATTCTGGGGTCAAGAAGGAATTTTTCCCCAGTGTGTTGCATATTGGCGAGCACGTCAGACTGGGTTTTTTGGATCAACAGCAGTAGCTGATGTGTGTAAGGCTGAACCTGATGGACGCATGTCTTTTTTCAGCCTATGTAACTATGTATGTACTATGTAAATAAGTAAATCTTTTGTCCGGCTTCTGATAATGTGTAGTTGGCTCCTACGTTTGATATCAATTTATTAATCCCTGGCCTGGCTTGTCCCTTGAATATACATATGAATTAAGTATATAACATAATTTGAAACTAGTTTTTTCAGCTCACACCAGATCAGTATTTCACAAGTAAAAAAAAAAAAAATTGGTTAAAGGAGTTTAGAAAAGGGGAAATAATATCTCTCGGTTACAAATGCTGCAAACATCTCACCAACAAAATGATTCTCAGTCATACAATACAAACAGGCTGAAGAGAGAGGCTATAAAGAGGATGATTTACTACTTTTCAAAATCCAGCCTTCCGCCTACACCCAGAGTCCCAGATTTTCTCTGGGAATCTCCCACGCAGGGCATGCACAACCCACCCTCTCCCTCAGGCCATGCACAAAAGGATTTCTAGCCATCTGCTTCCCTCGGAATAATATCATTTATTCTGAAATAATGCTGACGGTGTGCTCTACAATTAAAGTGTGTACAATCAAAGCCTTGTCCGCAGGAGCTCGCAATCTCACTTGGCCAACTTCAGAGCAATTGCTGCAACGCATGTTTTAGCCACACTTTTGAATAATACAAAAAAAAAAAAGCTGTATTCCTTCAATCTAAAAGAATAATAAATTGCATGTTTTGTTAATTTAAGTACAGTATGGTATTTAAGGGCAGTGCCACATTGTGTCAATTCTGGGACTTGCTAGAAAAAATAAGTCATGTTGTTTCTGATACGTTTCGAGACAATTTTGGTCAATTGAGGTACAGGCTCTATTACCTGTTAAAGGGATACTCTAAGCAACATGACCACCTAAGCTATTTTAGGTGGTCATGATGCCCGGAGTATGCTGCCCTCTGTCCCCCCTCCCTCCGCTCAGCCGATCAGCTGTAAATGCTGAAAACAGCTGAGAGGTGGAGAACTTTACTCCGCCCTCCCAGCTGTCAGTCAGCAGAGCGGGAATCATATTTCCCGCTTCTGCCGACTTTTCCCCGAGTAGGAGACGTCATCGCGCTTTCAGCGCGATGACGTCTCCAACTCACCGCAGAAGCTGGCGGCTCCCTCTGAGGGTTAGTGTTGCGCGCATCCTCTTGCGCGCAACACTAATCCTCAGAGGGAGCCGGGAGGAAGCCTGCCGATTGGCTGGCTTATGTGAGAGGCGCGCATGCGCGCTTCTCACGTAAACCAGAAGCCAAGAAGAAGGACGGGAGCGGAAGAGGAAGGAGGTGAGTATAAAGAAAAAAAAAAAACGCCGCTGGAAAGAAGAGGATTTTAGGGTAAGTATTACAGTTACACAAAAAAAAACAAAAAAACTATTTATTAAGGGAATAGGGATAGGTTAGGATTAAAAACGGGGGGGGGGGGTGATTTTTTTGTGAGTGTTCCTTTAAGTAAAGCATGCTTTTTAAGTAGGTACAAATTATACTAGTAGGAAATATTTAATGGATATAAAGTAAAAGTTTATTTCAAACATGCTGGATTGATTTAGATAAAGTTTGAAAATGTTTAGGGCCCTATTAACTCCTTCAAGCTACACTAGCGTTCACATTAGCGTTATCGATTCCGAGGTGATCTGTGCAGAGCGCTAATGGGTTAAAAAAAGCTGTTAGAGATTCTGTACTAGCACTTTTTAACGCTTGCTTACTGTACTTTGCACTCCCTATACTTAACATGGGGAGCGCAAAGTACAAGCAGAGATTAACTAGCGTAGTAACTACCGTTGGCGCCAGCTCTTAGGATCACAAGGTCCTAACTAAAAAAGTTAACACCAGCTCCGAGCTGCTGCCGAGTTCAATGTGCAAAATCAGTTAGCAGCAGCTGAAAAGCCCCCCAAAAATCTAATACTAACCTCTTATCCCGTGGCGAGAACGGTGGCCCAGTCCACTGCTTCTGGCCACCGGGAGCAGAGTGAGACTGAGGGAAAAATCCCCAGTCTCCCTCCGTGATCACTCTCGCAAGATCCTGCTGTTCATGTGACCCGGCAACAGTAGCCTCCATGAAGGCTTAGTTAGGAGTCCTATGAACTCCATTGAGGGGATGCTCGGGAAGGTGCTTTAGTGCTGTGTCGAGCATCCGTGAGCCTAGCGGCTGCTACGATCAGCATGGTGTACTCAGCCTCTGCCCCGTAATCCGCTGGTGAAACCGGGACGCAAAGTGGAAATTAGCAGACGGAAATGTTTCTGCTTAGCGTCCTGGTTTTAGCTCAGGGGACCCAATAGTGCTCCTAGTACACAATAAACGGTCATGGTGGCAGAACCCTAACCCTCTTCTTCTCTCCCTCGCACTAGAAGTTGTGACGGATCTTCAAAGCAGAGGTCTTACTCCACCTTGAAGACTGCCAGTCAGGGGTTGGGAGTTCCTCCATTTTAGTCCAATCTGGTCCAAAATCATTTCCTCGACAAAGGCTCTGAATTAAGAGCCGAAACATCGCTTTTATGATTTCAAATAAAATTGGCTTTTGAGGGAATCTATCCAGTGTGACCGGCATTCTTTTTTCCTGTCTAACCATTTAGAGCAGTGGTTCTCAAACCTGTCCTCGTGACCTCCAACCAGGCCAGATTTTGCAGATAGCTGAAGCACAGCACAGGTGATATGATTTGCTGCTCAGTGAATGCAAGATTCAGTCTGCAATTCTCCAAGGTGATCTGCAAAATATGGCCTGGTTGGGGGTCCCGAGGACAGGTTTGAGAACCACTGATTTAGAGGAGGTTTTGTGGCCAGTCCCCTCCCGAGTACAACCTGAACTGGATTTATGGTGACGTTTTACGTGTGTCTGTTGTTCCGGTTTCCAACTGATCCAAAATTATAATTATCAGCACATGCTCATGTAGTTATACAATGGGTGGGCAAGCATTGCACACGCCACTTGAAATGCTCCTTAAGAAGGAATGCCTCTGTATAAGAAGAATTTATTTGGCCATGCCTGAAAAACCGAGTAAAAAGCTGAGGAAAAAAAACATTTTCTTTTGGGGCGAGGGGCTACCTTTTTTTTCTTAAGTAGGAATAGCAAGGATTAATCAAGACACAATGATCTCTGTAACAGCAACTAGGGTATACTGGTCTCCAGCTTGTGGACTAGACTCAAAGCTGCTACAGCGTCCATCTCTTCTCTTCAGACAAGCTGATTTGCAGCAGCTTCTCTTCTCACAACCCTCAGCCAGAACTTGAGGGAGTGCAATATCTTTATGTGTAGCTCTCCCCACAACACCAGACACAACTTACAGTTGTGTTCAAAATTATTCAACCCCCACTGAAATTGAGTGTTTTGGCCAGTTTGACATTGATTTTGATCATTCAGTCATCTTGCTTACAATTAAATCAAAGAGGCACGTGTAGGTCAGACAAATATAACATAACATTTATAATGAAATAACCACAAATGTCTTTTCTGTGCTCACATCATTATCAGTTTTATTCAACCCCCAAGTGACATTCAATCTTAGTACTTATAACTGTAAAAGGATGTTGTTCTAACAGATTTAAACGTGAAGCATAGCTTGACACAAGTGTCTTGCAGCGATCTACGGGTATCTTCGCCCATTAGTCATGGGCAAAAGCCTCCAGTTCAGTCACATTCTTAGGCTTGCGCACTGCAACTGCTTTCTTTAAGTCCCACCAGAGGTTCTCAATCGGATTGAAGTCAGGTGACTGCGATGGCCACTCCAAAATGTTCCAGCCTTTAATCTGCAACCATGCTCTAGTGGACTTGGAGGTATGCTTGGGATCATTGTGCTGTTGAAAGGTCCAACGTCTCCCAAGCCTCAGGTTTGTGACAGACTGCATCACATTGTCATCCAATATCTCCTGGTACTGAAGAAAATTCATGGTACCTTGCACACGCTGAAGCTTCCCTGTACCTGCAGAAGCAAAAACAGCCCCAAAGCATGATTGACCCCCCGCCATGCTTCACAGTAGGCAAGGTGTTCTTTTCTTCATAGGCCTTGTTCTTCCTCCTCCAAACATAGTGTTGATCCATGGGCCCAAACAGTTCTAATTTTGTTTCATCAGTCCACAGAACACTATCCCAAAACTTCTGTGGTTTGTCCACATGACTTTTGGCATACTGCAGTCGACTCTTCTTATTCTTTGGAGACAGCAAGGGGGTGCGCCTGGGAGTTCTGGCATGGAGGCCTTCATTACGCAGTGTGCGCCGTATTGTCTGAGCTGAAACTTCAGTACCCACATCTGACAAATCTTTTCTCAGTTCCTCAGCAGTCACACAGGGACTTTTCTCCACTCTACGCTTCAGGTAGCGCACAGCAGTCGAAGTCAGCATCTTCTTTCTGCCACGACCAGGTAGCGTTTCAACAGTGCCCTTTGCCTTGAATTTGCGAATGATGCTTCCTATGGTCTCTCTTGGTATGTTTAACATCTTTGCAATCTTCTTATAGCCATTGCTCTTCCTGTGAAGAGTAATCACCTCTTCTCTTGTCTTCCTGGACCATTCTCTTGACTTCATGTTTGTAACCACACCAGTAAATGTCTAGAAGGAGCTGAGTATCACAGTCATTTTAAAGCTGCCTAATTGCTGCTTATTATGCTTTATTGCTGCTCCGTGACATCCACAGGTGTTTTCAATACCTGATTGAAAACACTTGAATGAACCTCTGTTCTTCAGAGTGGTAGTCTTTAAGGGGTTGAATAATTGTGTCAATGAAGAATTCACAAAAGAAACATTTACTACTGTATTACAAAACCAATTGATGTCATTTTAGTTGCATATGGTTCTTTAAAAAGTCCTTGTAGGATTTCATTCTGAATACAATTACAAATGTACACTAAATTCCCTAAAACCCTTTACAACATTGGGGGTTGAATAATTTTGAACACAACTGTAGTTCAGGGGAAAGTGAATGAATGGATATCTTTAATGAAAATGAGAGCAGTTTTATGGACAGCAGAGGGGGGGGGTAATATGACACAATCAACTGAATACATTATCTACATGAGGGAGTGTTGAATTCCTAGAAAAGATACTGAAACCTAATTAGTTACACAATAGACGGGATTAACAAACACAGAGCATCAGATTAAACTAAACACAGAGAGATACAATGTAGACGTATTGTTCTCCAACACAAACTAACTCCTAAAATACAGACAGCTTTGAGATAGAAATATATTTAACCTATTAACCTTTTGGATGCCAATTTATGCCCATTGTCCTTGAGAAATGGCTTTGCCAAATGGGTCCACAATCTCTTTGCAGGAGGCCAGCATCCACACCTCTCCAACAGGCATAGAGGCCATGTAAAGTGTGGGCAAGGGTGCCAAGGACGGTGAGGGCACAAAAAGTAGAAGGAGTTTTGGTTACAATCTCTTTATGCTCATCCTTAAAATGTTGGCAATAATTTTTTTGGGGGGGGAAGAGATTATTGAAGGCCCCCCCCACCGGTTTTCTTTTTAATTCCTGTTACTTCGTATTTTGTTTTCACTTTTATGCCGATTGTAACGGAGATTAATTTATACCTACAATAGTCACATTTTTTTGTGCTGTGTACATTTGTGTGAATTTATTGTCTCAGTGTATTTGTTTGTATCTTGTACATCGATGTATTTTATTGTCAATATATCTACTACAAAATCAGTATTGTTATAGAAAAACAGAATGATGCATTTTTAAAGATGTGACCTACTCCACAAGCTACAGATTCCCTTTAACTCATCGTTAGTGCAACTTATTATAGTGTCTTACACTCCAAATTGGTACTCTGTGGGAGTATTGCTCGAGTTTTATTGGTCAGCACGGAAAAATAAACTAATTCTTTTCACTACATGTTTTTGTAAATATTCTCACCACTAAATTGCAGGTTCTCTAAAAAGGAAAAGCACATTATATATAGTCCAGTCCTACAACCAGTTCAGTAATGATGAGTGCTTGTCCTTTACTGCGTTTTGTAGAGAGTGAGGTGAAGGAGACGGTTATGGTTGAGCAAGATTAAATGGAATGAATAGAAGGCGATTATTCTTTGTTACACATCCAGAGGTATAAAGGCCCTCAGAGATCATCATAGAGAAATTTGTACCTCCCAAGCATCTGCCTTTTGCATCAATAAAACTGCCAAGTAATTCTGTAAAGGCGTGCCTGACGTAGCACTAGTCAAAAACTTTGATCGTGTTGTAAATGTATACACTAATGAAGTCATCTAGAAATGTATAGAAGAGACCAGTCTAGAGTAACACCTTCATCTATACAATGTGTCATTTGTAACAACTGGAAAAGGGACACATTATGGATAATTCGAGTTCTTTGAACAAAATGGTCAGAAAAATGTTGTCTTCACGAGTTATTTTAGTTTAAGTTTATATTTGTTCCTTCTTGCTTACTTTAAATGTGTTCCAGATGTTAATGTTTCATTCCTGATGCTAATTTTATCCGATCTGACAGCTTGCTACTTCCTGTGCTTTGCATTCCCGACCAAAGTTCAGTAAGGTTGAACATCTAAAAGGTGATCGACAGCTTCCTGGGTTGGAAAAGCCCCCCTGTTCAAAAGGTTGAATTATTCTGATGGAATTCCTGACAGCTAGCCATGACCATGTAAAATACTGTATATTAAATGGTCAATGTGCGTACCGTGTCACCCAAAAGCAGGACTTGGTAGCCATTGATTTTTGGAATTTTACCTCTGCCTCCTATTGATTAGTCAAGAAAAACCCAGGTGCAACATTTTGCCTGGGTCCTAAAAATATGTTGTCACTTAAGTTTAGGATATGTATATCAATCCCTTCTTAAGAAGGAAGCCTGCTGTACCTTTAACCCCTTCACTGCTGAGCCATTTCACGTCTTTAAAAAAAACACCTTTTTCTTTTCTGTATTATTGTTATTATTTTTTTTGTTTACTTTAAACATGGTCATGTTTGGTATCATTGTAAAGGCCATGCTCTGGCCTTTCTAATGATACCAAAGATGACCCTGCTAGCTGAAAACAGTCGGGAGATATCTGGGTTCAAAGGAACCCTGATCTCCACCCCTATTCTTTCCTTAGGAGTCAATGAGGACGTTCCCCACACGTCCTCAGCAGTGAAAGGGTTAAAAAAATATGAAGGCCTACTTTTCTAGCCCTATAAAGTCATTACACAATACATCTTTCCAATACATTAGGGTTTGTTTTAAAAGCTTAAAAGCAATGCAAAAAGTTCTACAAGTGGAGCAATCCGTAGGAATGTTCTGCTTGTCACCATGGTGACAGCTCAATTTTTGAAATATTATTAGACATTTACTTTTCCTAAAAAGTGAAATACATTTTCCATTATGATGGGACACCACCTGCCAAACACTGATGCACATTCAAAGTGATGCAGCATGGGCCGTGGGGAACGTTTTGGAACAGTGAATGAATCCACACATCACCCCAAAAGTATCCAGGGTGAATTCTGCCCACAAATAGGGAAATCAATAAAAATAACGATAACTGAAAATTGGGGCAAAATTCTATATGTAGCACAATCTCCATGGAAAACAATAGAACAGAGGGAACATCAATGGTTTCCATGTTGACTGCCGAACTTCTAGAACTTCCCAGCAATTTACATTTCAGAACATCTTTATAAACCTCCAAACTACAACTTGTATAATAATATTCAGTGACAAGATAAAGTATGTCAACTTTTAGAAACCAGTTGGTTTTCTTTCAGGAATTGGTCATAAAATGTTGTTGTCCGATCTACATCACATCATACCCAAACACAACCCTGGTGGGAACCTAACCCCTTCCCGCCACGGGGCGTGCTATGCTGTCCTTGCGGCCGATGAGTTTAATTGTGGCAGGCCAGCATAGCCCTGCTCAGTCTTCATACAGGCTTCCACCCAGTTATTATTAGCCTAGGGGCTCAAATACTTTTTCCAACCTTAGGCTAGGGTCAGACGAACGCATTTTTCACGTCTGCCGTCAAAAAGTGCGTTGATGCGTCCTTACTTTTTTTTTCACGGAAGACGCGATAGCGGTCATACGATGCGCAATTTCGGCCGTATTTTTTACGGATCCAAACCAGGACACTTTGGGTGTCTGGACGTTATGTTGGCCGGACATGAGCAGCGTCTGACGTCTCCTAATCACGCATACACGCCGCTATGCGGACGCAGCGCACTCTGTACGTCAGTACTAGCGGTTCGATGTTCTTGCAAAAATGCGTTCGTTTGCGCTGCGCGGCCAAACATTCGTGCGGCCGTACTTCGTGTGTGGGCCTGCGTTGGACGTCACGTCATTTGCTGCTATCACGGCCGTAATAAAGTGCGGCTAAACGCACGTTCGCACTGCGTTCGTCTGACCCCAGCCTAAACTGTGTATATTTGAATGAAAAGATCAATATGTATAAGAGCAATACAATACGTTGTGCTGGATGATTACTCTAACATAGATGAATATCAAACCAGATTTTAAGACAAATTTATACTTAAATGCAGTCAGTTCTAAAGGGTTCACATATTTTTGTTTTGTAACTGTATAAACCCACCCAAAAAAAGTAAAATTTACATTTTTGGCACCTATATAAGAAATGATGTGTTTAGCTATAAATATGATTGCAAGTGCTTTGGGTGAGTCCCTTTTCAGTGAAAATCTTACAGCATATGTATAATTAACTGGGCATAATGCCACTTTCTTCTTTTTCTAATTAGTATGCCTAATTAGTCTTTCACATATGGATTGGTAACATAATTACGTGCATTTTTATATCATAATACAGGTTCTCTCACGGAAGGAGCTGACCCCAGCTGTTGACAGAAAAAAAGTATAAAATGATTATGAGAAAAATGCCTGCCTAATTTCGCTTTGTTTTCTGAAGTTTTTTTTGCAGGCACCAAGAGAAAGTTTAAATTTCTCAAATGATCTTGGTCTACCATGGTGCATATTCCAAGCTTTAAGCAACAGATGATAGTTTAATTCATCCATCAAATTAAACCACTCTGCGGGCTGAAAAGATGCCATGACAGAACTACAATTAGCTCATCAGATAGCATTATTCTTCTCTAGCTATACTTAATTCTGTTATAAAAAAAACTATGAGAATTACAAAGTTGTCTGAAGCAGAGATGGTGCATATGGATCCATTAAGGATACACTCCAGCCACAATGAGTACATAAGGTTAAGTAGCAATGGTGAGTTGAAGCTGTCACCCTCCTCTTTTTCTGGCCATTTTTGAATCTAGTGTCTGTTGCTAGCGGGGGATGCTTGGAGCACCAGTGAACTTCTTTCTAAAGCGCTAGTGTTTTCTTGTCGAGTAAAACTACCTATGAATAGAAGAAGAGTTGTGTAATAGCCTGCTTTGCCGGACTTAGCTGGCAGCACCAAGTTCTTGTTGGTGCTGCGGTAATTTCTCGACAGCAGCTATACTGCACTGCAAACAGGGGGGCAGTTATACAGGAATACAGTAAAGGTATCCACACGTGTATCCAGTTTGTGGTACCCCGACTCAGGTTGGCCTAAGCTAGCAACTAATCTATTTTATAGGTCTGCCATCTGATAAGAGCCAATTCACTGAGGGACATTAAGAGGTAAATTTTTACCTAGTCTAGTAGATGCATCTGGATTACCACATTTTGAGAGTGTGACTTGGGGTTAAATTTCACTACTGTGAACGGTAACCCCGAGTCACACTCGGGCTGGATGTTTACTCACCTCCTCCTGGCTCCCTCGCTATCCCCGCTGTGTGATCGCAGCGAGCTGCTTCCTGGAAGGCTCCCTGCGAGTCACATGATGCAGGGGGGGCGGGACCAGTGGCAAACTTAGAAAAATTGGATTCTTCAGTGTGAAATGATAAGTGCAATGTTTATGAACGGCCACTAGGTGGCAGTACAGGATAAGAAATAGACCATACATCCTCTCACCCTTGTTTTCAGACAGATTTCAGTGTTTTTTGTTGTATTTTATTGAATATCATTTATTTGCATTATTTTGGATAATTATTTTTGGGATAATAAATTATTATGTCGTGTTTCAAACTTTATCGGACTCAGTGTATTTACTAATTTTTATTTATAAAGAATTTTACCAGTAAGGACTCTTGATTTTCACGGATTTCAGTGCGTGATTCCTAATTATTACAGGCTATCTATGTACAAAAACACATTTCCTTTAAAAAAAAATTGAGACGCTTTTAGACACGAAATTTTGAAAAAATTAGACCGCCAGGGAGGTTAAAATTGGAGGGGTCGCGTTATATTCGAGACATCTGCACCGTGTGTAAAAAAAAAATAAAAAAAAATTGCCTTGCTCTGGATCCTAAGTTTTAACGGGAGTTACAGTAGTCTCGCTGAAGTGAATGCTGGCTCCCTGATGTTTGCAAACACTTCATGAACTCCCGGATTCGGGAGGAGAGGTGGGATCCATCATGGCCAGAGGGCAAGCTCAGTTTGAGCCAATCAATCACCTCGCTCGCCTCCGCTGGCCATCTAATCACTAGTAAAGAAGATGGATGGCCGGCAGCTTCATACTTAGTAACAACTGCAGTCATTCTAGAGCATAGCACCCTGGCCTGAGGGGTAGTTAAGAGAACCTGGAAGGATTTTAATTGTTTACGGTACAGTAAAATTTTGTTCCTCGCGTTATATTCGAGTCTTGAGTATTCTTGCATTTCCATAATAAATCTTTATCCATCGCGTTATATTCGGGTCTCGCTATACTCAAGTATCTACGGTATTCATTTTACTGAATCTATGGTTGTTGGAGGTGCAGGAGCTAAACGCCTTACCTCACAAATATCTCTATTTTTATTTATATGCATATTAAAGGTTATGTTTTAATATGGTTTACTTCTTATGCATTTGTGAAATCCATTTTTAACCTTGACTGCAATAGCAGTTGTTCAAAGCTGAGTTGTCGACTCCATACTGACGTCTGTCAATCAGTGGCCACTGATAATAGATATGGGCATACATATTCAGACTAATCATGATTTGTTCGAATAACAAATCTTCGAAATGCCCGCGTTAGAATGAAAATGTCGAACTGAATGTGAAAAAAACAGTTATCCACCAATAAAAAATAAATTATATATACACACACATAAATATAATATGAATGAATTAATGGTAAATATATTATACTGTATACTATATAAATGCCCCAGAATGCAGTTGTGCCACAGAAATGCTTCCTCAATGACTTATGACAGAGGGATTGTTACGTATTAAAAAACTGGGGGACAATATACAAATTGTCAACCCTCAGACTGCCACCCATTACCAGAAGGTGGGGGGCTATAAATAGAAAGGGAGGGACATGCCCCTGTTCAATCCCCAGCCCCACTATTCAACTATTCAAGGGCATCGGTTAGGAGGCTAATGCAATACTTGTTGAAGGGCGCAGCACAACTGTCCACCACTCATGCATGGAGGAGGATGACATACCTTTGTGTGTCCCTCCCACTGCCCTTCACCCATAGGCAAAGGTGGGGGCTAATAAAATGCTCGGGGGGGAGACATGACAGTGTCCACCTCCCACCGATGCGAATTGGGGGCTATTAATAGAAGGGGAAGAAATCTTCTCATCTCCCATGGTCCTCCATGAAATCCAGTTGGGTAAACAAGATATTGTCCACCATCCAGCCCTCACCCATAGCTAGCAGGTGGAGGTTATTAATAGAAGGGGAACATTATGTTCTCCCAATTTTACCCGCATAAAATGGATATAGGTTGGGACTACTGAAATCCTGGAGGGTTAACATGCCTTTGCCCACTCCCCTGTGGCTAGAAATTCCTAAGCCCCGAGCCAATGACCCCCACAATAACAAAAAAACCTAGTCTGATCACCCTAATAATAGTGAGGGAAGGCTAAAAAATTGTCTGGGAAAAACATGGATATAAAAAGAATAGTTAATTGTAAATACACCAACAAATAAAATAAGATTAAAAGGAATACCCCATGAAGTAGTGGCGCCTCAGAAACGTCTCCTCTATGGCTCATTAAAGTAGGTATAAAGAGCGGGTAAAAAGCGATGATCGGCCAGTGGATTTTCCCTGCTATGTGGAACTCCCACACATTAACGAACATGCAACGTATTTCTGCTCCCAGGTGTCGCCAACTACACTTTGAAATTAACGAATGATTTCTTACAAAAATCAATCACTGAAAAAGACACATTTTAACAAATATTTTCTGAGAAAGCATTGACGTCTTGTGTCGAATCAATATTTCATACTGGTACCTTCTGAGAAAGGAGTTCTAATCTCAGAGCTACAAAATGCCACAAAATTATGTATATGTATTACATTGTATGTATTTATTTCACATAGACCATATTCCTCGCAGAATACCATTGTCTCGAGCAGAAAAAAAACGAGCTCCTGCGGAATATCTCGGGCTGAGACGTTATTATTGCCTCCGATTGCCTCTTAGACTGGCCGTCAACTGGGTCCGTATTTGTGCAATGGTGCGATCATCCGATATTGTCTGAAGTCGTCCGACCAATCCCCCAACATGGAGGTGAATCAGCCCTCTTCCACTGCATCGGACAACTTCAGGTGATTTTTTTGCGACTACAACAGATTAGCAATCTTTGCAATTTGAAGGGGATTCTGTCAGATAAAACCAGACCATCTGGTAGTTACATGAAAAAGATGAATTGTATAGATCAACCGCCGTGACGCAGCAGGAAAATTGCCCCATAGAAAAGTGATTCAGTTCGACAGTCCACAGGATTCAATGTTTCAAATATTTTCTATTTTATTCAACTGTTTATTTTTTTCATCTGCAGCAAGAAGCCTTTATAGTTTGTTTGGGTTTTTTTTGGGCTTTTTTTAGACATTTTTTCTGGATTTTTTAGGCAAAATCTTGGGTTTCCGTTTAAAAAAAAAAAAAAAGACCTAGGCTTTTTTCCTGTCGCCGGACACGTCTTTTTTTTTTCTTTTTCATTCAGGCCGGCTGCTTTCAGTGTTGCTGTCCCTGGCGTTGAAACCTATTTCAGCACCAGGGACAGGGGGTTTCTGGCCTTCTTCCAGCCAGCCTCCCTTCACAGCAGTCCGGTCACTGGGTTCGGCTTGGTAACTCGCACAATCCCCCTGCAGCCCATGACTGTTACAATGTCTCAGACAATGATTTCTAACATTTGCTGAGATGTTGTCTTTGCTCCTCTCTTCTCACTTTCCTGTGAGGCAGAAGAGAGGCAGAGGCTCAAAAGAAAAAATACAATTGTTTTGTTTACTTAAAAGGAACATTATGTGAAAAAAAATCAACCCCTGCACCCCCCTCCCCCCAACATAACGTGTGTATGTACTTATGCAAATTCGCACACAGGGTACACGAGCACCGTCACAGTGATGGATTGATGCTGCGTAAGCAGCTTAAGCCCAAATCTTTCTCCCCAAATGAACATGACTACAAGCGCACAGATACACATGACGTCAGCACAAAAGCAGGGTGAGAAGGGGGGGCACTCATCGCAGCCTGCCCATTTTAGCTTATTAGAGTGTCCCTTTACAATAATTTCATGAACAAACTGAGCAGCAGGAGGGCCCGGAGGTGAAAGGGTGTGAGTTTGGGCAAGGGACTTGACTCGTATGAGAGGGAGTGGGTTTGCGCAAAAGACCAGAGGCGCGTTCAGTTGCTCAGCCGCTGCAATTGCTAAGATAACAACTTGCCACTGAACGCCGTTCTGCAGCTCACCACTTAGCACTGCTAACTTAGCACTTGCAGCCAGAGGCGCGTTCAGTTCCTCAGCAGCTGCTGAATTGTTCCATTGCAGCAGTTCAGTTTGCTGCAGCCGTCTCACTGAACGCTTTGGCTGTGAATATGGAAGCGAAAGGGCAGAGGATTGCTTAATGAAAGGTGCTGTTTTTGCAAAATCCACTTTTGTCCATTTTATTATCACTTTAGTGTTAATGTTTACCATGTTCCAATAAATATTTGGTGTTTTGCTCCACCAAACCTTCAAACTGAACATTTCTTTATTGGATTATTTGCTGCGTGGAGGCGGCCATCTTTCCTACGTCACACTCGGCTAACCCCGCAGCACCTCTCGACTTGGCTGCAAGTGCTAAGTTAGCAGTGCTGAGTGCTGAGCTGTAGAACAGCATTCAGTGGCAGTACTAACTTAGTACTTGCAGCGGCTGAGCAACTGAACGCGCCTCAGGTGGAGAGGTGCTGCAGAGTTGCTGAGTGTGACGTGGGAAAGATGGCCGCCTCCACGCAGCAAATAATCCAATAAGGAAATGTTCAGTTTGAAGTTTTGGTGGAACAAAACACCAAATATTTATTGGAAAATGGTAAACATTAACACTAAAGTGGTAATAAAATGGACAAAAGTGGATTTTGCAGAAACAGCACCTTTCATTAAGCAATCTTCTGCCCTTTCGCTTCCATATTCACAGCCAAAGCGTTCTGTGAGACTGCTGCAGCAAACTGAACTGCTGCAATGGAACAATTCAGCAGCTGCTGAGGAACTGAACGCGCATCAGACCTGAGTGTGGGAGGGAGTTTGTGGGAAGAGGCTGGACCAAAGGGAGAAAATGGCAACTCCAGACCAAAGACGGGGTGTCAGGCAGTTTGAGGTGGTGGCACAGGACTACAGCTTCAAGTAAGGATAAAACAAGAGCGGTACAGCCCATACCCAGTGTCAGTATCCCAGGTTTTGTGTTATAGCGTGTCTGCAGTTGTAAACTGGTTATGTCTGCAATAACCCTAGAACTAAATCATACCAAGTAAAGCAGCGGCGCATCTTCTCCAATCAGCTCTGAAGCAGAATTTGAGGTTAACTTAGTCTGACTCAACAGTGTGCTGTACACAAATTGATTAATCAATAGCAGATTAATCGATAATGAAAATAATTAACAACTATTTCATTATTGATTAGTTGTTTCAGCTCTAAATGCAACTCTGCAGTATGCAAAATTAATAAGGTGAAAGTAGGAAAATCAAGGAAGGTCATCTGGGATTCCTGTTAAACTTCTTTCTTTCACATTAATTATACATATGTCAGTGCACTTTACCTGTTCTCCTCCTCTGCATAAATTCATTATAGGAGTCCAGGGAAACATGGATTACCTGGCATCCCTATCGCTAGTGTTTGTAGTCCATCCAAGAACCTTCATACACACCTATCTCTTTCCATCTGATTTATTAGCTGCTATGAGAATGTGATGGAGCTACACTGACTTGATCTTAAGATGCATGAAAGGGATACTATGACTCTAGGGTTAAAACGGGAGAGGGAAATGGTAGGGTCAAAACATTAACACTTACTTATCCCTGTGCAACCTGCTTCTGTTTTAACCCTTTACAGTAGTTACTTTAAAATACATCTTGAATCCAGCATAGGGCTGGTCTCGAATCCTCCAGGCGTGACATTCTCCCGGCTTGCAGAAAGCTAAAACATGGACAGTGGAAAAGGGCATCTAGCCAATACAAAGGCTAAGAGGCAGGCAGGTGGGAACCAAATTGGCTCCCTCTTTGTAGTACCACAGCAAGACGTTCAGGTCAGCAATTACTGATCTGAGCTTTAAGGAGGAGTTATGTTATGCCTCTGCTTTGGGACAATTGAATCATCCCACCAAGAGCATCCACAGAAGGTGGAGAGTCGTGAGGATGATGAGGACACTTTAACCACTCAATTTACATGGAGTGTCTTCGACCCTCTCCCACCTTCAAGGAAGAGGTTCTTGGAGGACTGATTAAGCTCTCTGAGTGCAGGGATTTAGTCCCACCCAGAACCTGAATGCCGAGCCCAGATTCAGGGAATTTGAGACCCTTTAAAACAAGTTATATCCAATTGCCATCAATGCGCTCCAATATAAGATTGACTGCCTCCTCGTTATCACATGACATCCCGCAGTTTACAGGAAGAGGCAGCATTTCATGTCAGGACTAGTGCCAAAGAAGTCTGATGTTAGATGCCAGGTGAGTTTAAAACTTAACTATATAAGATGCAGAAGAGGCGAGGAGGGGTTAAAGTTTAACCTCTAGGTTTACAACTCCCATTTTAACCTTACCTTTAATTATGAGAACCCATAGAAGAAAAAAATAGTGTAAAGTTAAACTGTACTTTTGATTTTCACATCCATAATTAAGATTTAGATTTTTTTAGTATTCTTTATCTCAGCCTGGAAAAACCTTACAAAAGTAAAGCAATAATTGATCGATGCATACAATACAACAACATACAGCTGTAGCCGTGTATATTGTAATCTCACTTTTCGTAGATCCCACATACGGAGAACTTATTAAAAAAAAACATTAGAACCTAAAACAAATGATTGTGCTTAACTCAGACATGTAATAACTGTCCTGTAAAAAAGCCTCCCCATGCCGCCCGCACTACTTACTAATCTAGATAATAAAATATTAATTTACTGGCCAAGTGACGAATTACTTAACTCCACTGATGTATCTATGTGTCAAGACAAGATCAAATGGCATGTTGACCACAGTCACTTCTCTCAAATATCTAGGTATGTGGTTAGACCCAAATCTATCCTTTGGCCCCCACATCGAAAAACTCTCATCTAAACTTTACCCCAAACTAGGTGCCCTGTACAGAAACAAATCCTGCCTGAGCCCCACGGTAAGAAAGCAAATTGTACAACAAATGCTTATGCCGGCTTTTGAATATGGAGATGTAGTGTATGCAAGTACCCCGCAAACACACCTCCAGAAACTTACTACATTGTATAACTCATTCTGCCACTTTGCGCTACAATGTAACTACATGACCCACCATTGTGACATGTTAAAAGAGCTAAACTGGCCGTCACTGGAATCTAGACGCACTCTTCACCTTTCCAACCTGGTGTTTAAGAGCTTTTCTGGGAAGCTACCACCCTACCTGAATAGGCTGCTTCCCCTAGCAGTTCCCTCATCCTATAACCTCCGATCCAGGACCGGCACCTTACTTGCAATACCACAATACAAAAAAGACAGTGGCTCGATCCTCATTTTCCTACCGAGCACCACAATTATGGAATAACCTCCCAGACGCCATCAAATCTTCCCCCAGTCTAAAGTCACTTAAGAGCTCCCTATTAACATACCTCAATAAGGAATGCACCTGTAAACATGTAACCTAGTGACTATATTTATTTTCTGTTAATCTGTAGGTTTGTGCTATTTTTGTTAATATCTTGTATTTTATTACTTGTATTTCTGTAACACTAACAATTCAATGTTCTTGAATACTTGAAAAACGAGAGAAATCTCAATGTATCCTTCCTGGAAAAACCCTTTATAAATAAATAATAAATGTATGCAACAGGAAACGCTGCTTAGCTTATGCTCAAGAAATATTTTGATGATGACAATACTTTGTTTTACAAATAATACTTCATAAAAATAAATATTTTATCAAACATAGGGTGCCTTATTTGAGAAAGAAAACAACCTCTCAGGTCTATCAAATCAACGTTCAATCAGTTATGAATACATTTCTTTACTACACGCCCTTTGTACTGACATGTAGAAGTGGTCTTCAGACCCTGGGGGTTGACTGAAATTGAGTTCTACATGGTATGTTATTAGGTCCTCTTTAAAGTGACACCTTACATTACTCCTTATATGTGGTAGCATATATTTTTTCTAATACACATATAATAAAATAATATTAATAATAAAAGGAGTAAATCCCTATTAAAGGGACACTTTACGCTCCTGTGTGGAGTGCCCCAACCCTTCCTTCCAGTGCGGTTTGGTATAAATACCTTTCTTGGCCATTCAGCTATCCAGAGAGCAGGCAATTCACCAAATCCTGGGAAAATTGCCTGCACATACGGTGCGTGTTCGGTGCCTGTTCGAGGGCCGTGAAATCCCCATGAAAAAGCACTGCTTCGGCTATTCAGAGAACACAAACCAGCAGTGAAAGGTTCCCGAAATGCCCTGCCATTCGGTGGTTTCATGCGACAGGTTTATTCAGGAGAATCCCATAGGCTTCAATGTTAAAAATATTCCTGTTTTAATTCAATATCTAATAAACCGTTCATTATAAAATTCTGCAGTAAAGAGTCTCTTTATTTATAGATTTTTTAGGATATTTTAAGCATTTTCCTGGATTTTTTTTAACTTTACTTATTTTTTCTGTAACAGCCATTTTTATTATCATTCCCTGGACCTCATATGTAAATTTCAGACATTTTCGCTCAGTAGTTTCTTTGCAAACAGCGTTTCACTTTTCAATCATTCAAGCAAACTGTTTTCCTAATTTATTCACTTCACTCGTCTGCGGCGTCGGGTATTTCCAGCAGCTGCGCTGCGTGTGATCGGCTCCTGCTCGGCTTTTTCCGTGGTTTTCGGTGGGTTAATCCAGATGTTTTTGCAGGTTTTCGGTGTGCATTCGCCGGGTTTTGCGGTTAGTTGTCGTCGGATTTGCGGCAGCCTTTCACTGCAATTCGGGGACTCTGTGGTGCTTGCTGAATACACCGCAGGGTCGCCGAAATGGGATCGGCAAAACGCACCGAATTGAAGAGAACGAAAAGTCACCGAACGCGCGGTGACTTTTCGATTCTCTTTGAATTACTCTGTTAGTGAAACGGAGGAGTTTTCCCAGATTCACACACGTCACCAGGCAGCCAGAATTCGGAATTTCCCAGCTGCCGATAACCAATTTGGTCACCGATTATGTCAGCACACTCTGTGTACTGACACCATCCTCTCCCAGAATGCCCACAATGGTGAATGTCCTGAAAGAAGCAGCGCCAATCCATTGTTTTGCGCAGGTACTATAAAAAGTACACAAGTTCCTAGTGATGCACAATGTGTGTATCCTACACAATACGAGTTGATGGGGACGTAGCCACGCAGACTGTATAGCAAAGCTGCAGGGACTTCCCGCTAAATTACCCAGAAGCAGACAGGGACGAGCACCACACACTAAGGGAGAATAGGTGAACATTTTCACCTAAATTAAACAAAATAAGAATAGGGAAGATGCTGTCAGGAGTAATTATTTAAGAGCAAAAAGGGTGTGTGGGGGTTATTAGAGTGTTCCTTTAAATATTTACTCCCTTCTGTTCGCCATGCCTCAGGAGGACATCTCTCTGCTCACGTTATGCAGTTGATTGAAAAGACAGCGTGCTGACATCCCCATTCAGGATCAAGTGCGCAGCTCAACGCAACGGCAGCTAGCACCTACAGACGCTATATATGCACTTTAATATCCATGCACATACCGTGGGTTTGGATGAATATGATGAGTTTTACATACGGACTAGTGATGGGCCAAACACCCCTCGTGTTCAGTTCGCATTCAAACTCGTAAAAGTTTGACCGCGAACTCGAACACAATTCGAACACCATGCAAGTCAATGGGGCTCGAACGTTTGAAAATTAAGATCCCCTCCAAGAGGGCATATATGCAAGATATTGGCTATAAAAGGTGTATGGGGGTCCAGGTACTGCCCTGGGGGACAGGAAACAAGGACATTTAAAAAATAAAAAGTTTTTAACCCTTTCACTCCTGAGTGCTGAGCCAATTAACTGCTGTGCGCTGAGCTCATTTTTACTGCTTTTGCTCATGGCCCGTCCTATACTTCCTAACCTAAAGACTGCTCTTATGAAGTCCAACAAGTGTCCCAAGTAAGAGGGTTTACCTTAAAAGAGCAGTCATTTGGTTAGGACAGAACAAAACTTGGCGCGAGAGGGTACATTGACGTTGTGCCAGGCTGTGCACTGTATGATCACATTTTGTAATCAAATCTCCATTTATTTCTAAATTAGGTGTTTTTAAGATCTTTTAAAGTGGAGTGCACTGAATTTGGTATAGAGAAATGAAGACTGATCACCAGCAGCTTCTATAAGGTATGCCCTGTCTTTTGCCAAGCTCGCCAATCACTTTGATATTAATATATTTCAAAGGTAACAACACTAACATGCAAAATAAAGTTTGAACCTAATAATAATTATTATTACACAATACAGAACACGCGGCTTTGCCTTCAATTCCATACCAGTTTGCATAAGAGTACATAAAAAAATGTGATATCCCAAAACAAGCTGTCACTTTAAAGGAACACTTTACTCAACCGGAGCACTTTAGTGGTTTAAAGAGGCGATGATATGAGGAGTGACCCCCTTCCTCTCTGTAGACCAGATATAGAGAAAACGCTGGGTGAAGAGCTTCCTCCACTCCACCCTGAGTCACCAGAACCAGACGGTCCACTAGTGACTTCAGTACGTGAAGCATGCTGACATCACCCTCTCTGAGCCTGCCTGCGATAGCGAGTTCTCAGAGATGCAGCTTACGAATCGGTGCTGCACGTGTGCGCAAAGCTACGATCCATCATTCAGTGCAGGTGCTATGGAACTTGCGTCCGTAAAATGTGCAAGTTCTGAGCAATGTGAAATTTCAGATCCTTCGCTAGAAAAACTGCCTGCATCTTAATCCGTCGCTAAGCCCCGGGATGCGCGCGGCAGCGCTAAGCGCCGCTGCAAGCATTCCCTCCATGCAGTCCATAGGACTCCATTGAGGCAAACGCTGCCGGTCACATGACCTGACGGATTTCGCCTCGCAGAACTCCCCCCCCCCAGTCTCTTCCTACTCCCGGCGGACAAAGGAAGCGGTTGGAGCCGCGGCCCTCACCGCGGGATGGAAGGTGAGTATCTGATATATTTGGGACGATTTCTAGTTGGTGCTGACGGATTCTGCAGCAGCAGGATCCATTAGCACCAAGTCCTGGCTGTGGTTAACTGTCGGGTTAACCGCAGCCGGACGGTAATTAGCATTAGTACATTGTAATACTAACGCTAATTAACACTTTGCCCCCCCCCCAATGTTAAGCATAGGGAGCGCAAAGTACAGTAACCTCGCGCTGAAAAGCGCAAGATTCCAATCGCTAACGGATTTTTTAACCAGGGCCACCAGGGCTAACTTTAACGCTCACCCAGGTGAGCGCTAACATTAGTGATAGGAATGTAATGTGGCCCTTAGTGTTGTCAGGGATACAAATACCTTAGATTTCTGCACACAGATCCTGGTGCCGGAAGTAACAGAATTACCTTAAATAGTATCATTATAAAAGGTCCTAGAGCAATCAGTGATAGAAGTACCTCAAAAAAATTTTACTATAAAGATTCTAATGCCATCAGTGACAGAAGTACCTCAAAAAATGTTACTATAAAGATTCTAATGCCATCAGTGACAGAAGTACCTCAAAAAATGTTACTATAAAGATTCTAATGCCATCAGTGACAGAAGTACCTCAAAAAATGTTACTATAAAGATTCTAATGCCATCAGTGACAGAAGTACCTCAAAAAATGTTACTATAAAGATTCTAATGCCATCAGTGACAGAAGTAACTTAAGTATAAACATGAAGCTCCTAGTGCTGCCATGGACTTAAATACCTTATGTAAATAAATATCTTCTATATCATTACCATGATAATCCACCGCCATTAGTAATACAAGCAGTATATATTACAGTGAAGATCCTAGTACGGTCGGTGATATAAGCATCACATATATCACAATAAAAAGTCACCTAGAGTAATTATTATGGGTATGTGAGCATTGCCCCAATGTATGAGTCATTGTTGCAAAGATTCCAATATTATTTTATAACTATCAGCTTAACAATCAATGTTTATTTACTGATATCAGTAACAACAGTGCACTGTGTATATATAATTTTGAAAATCCTACTAGTGACATTGATAAATGTGCCCTATGTATATTAAAAATTGTGAGTATATTAGACGTACCATTGATATGTGTGTCCTATAGTACATATTATGAATATATTATTTTTCCATTAATATATATAGTATGTGTATTAAATATTGTGAATAATATTTTTCCATTAATATATATGCTGTATGTGTATTACATATTGTGAATATATTATTTTTCCATTAATATATATGCTGTATGTGTATTAAATATTGTGAATATATTATCTTTCCATTAATATATATGCTGTATGTGTATTAAATATTGTGAATATATTATTTTTCCATTAATATATATGCTGTATGTGTATTAAGTATTGTGAATACTATTTTTCCATTAATGTATATGCTGTATGTGTATTAAATATTGTGAATATATTATTTTTCCAATAATATATGTGGTGTATGTGTATTAAATATTGTGCATAATATTTTTCCATTAATATATCTGCTGTATGTGTATTACATATTGTGAATATATTATTTTTCCATTAATATATATGCTGTATGTGTATTAAATATTGTGAATATATTATTTTTCCATTAATATATATGCTGTATGTGTATTAAATATTGTGAATATATTATTTTTCCATTAATATATATAGTATGTGTATTAAATATTGTGAATATTATTTTTCCATTAATATATGTGCTGTATGTGTATTAAATATTGTGAATAATATTTTTCCATTAATGTATATGCTGTATGTGTATTAAATATTGTGAATATATTATTTTTCCATTAATATATATAGTATGTGTATTAAATATTGTGAATAATATTTTTCCATTAATGTATATGCTGTATGTGTATTAAATATTGTGAATATATTATTTTTCCATTAATATATATGCTGTATGTGTATTACATATTGTGAATATATTATTTTTCCATTAATATATGTGCTGTATGAGTATTAAATATTGTGGATATATTAGAGGTGCCCGTTATATATCTGTGCCCTCTGTATATATAATATTGTAACTATATTAAAAGGTGACAGTAATAAGTGTCCTATGCTTTTTAACTATTGTGAATATATTACAGGTGCCAGTTATATATCTGCCCTATGCACATTATTATTAATATATTATTGTGCCACTGATCTATGTGCCCTAACTATATTAAATATTGTGAATATGATGTATATTACACATTATGATTCTATTAGAGGTGTTAGTGATATATGTGCCCTATCTATATTAAATATTGTGATTAGTGTCAGTGATATACATGTCAAATCCATGTTAAATATTGTGAATATGATAGTGTGCCAGTGCTATACTTTCCCAGTGTGTGATGTGATCATGTGGTGCCAGTAATAAGAGTGCCCTGTAGAGCCCACACTTACTTGTGTGATGACCAGCCCTGTGCTTGCAGGTTTTGTGCCAGATGCCCTATGCATAGAAGTTGTGCCCCATCCAGATGGTACCTGGCCCTGCCCTTCCTACAGCCCAGCTCAGGCTACTTGGCTGATACTTTGTGACAGAGCTGCCCCTGCTTCTAGGACTCCGGTAAAACCAGCCGATGGGGGTGTCTGTACTTGTCTCTGCACGCAAGGCGCGAGGAGGCTGAGCGCACACCCCACAGCCACCCCCCCTCCGCTAAAGGCCGGCTTGGGATATTCCGCTCTTGCTCCACACGCAGCCCAGCTCGCTCGCTCACTGTCTCTCTGTCTCCCTCCCACACAGGCCCGTGACGCAGTTCCTGGCGTGGGAGGCGGCCCGGGCGTGGGTGGCTGCTGCTTGCTTGCTGCATGGAATACCAAACATCAGAGCGGGCACCAGCAGGGCGGCAGGAACAAACTCCCCGGGAGGAGGGAAGGAGACGGGACTGACAGAATGAAATTAATGCTCAGTAACCCGCTCTCCCCCTCCTCCCCAGTCAGAGAGGGGAAGCACAGGGAGGGGGGAGTGCTTCACCCACTGCTGTAGTGACACTCACTGTGCTGTGGGAGGTGGGTGTGAACTGGAAAGTGGAGAAGGTGTGGTGGGTGAGACAGGGACCAGCGTGTGTCTCTGCAAAGCTGACTGTCATGTGCAGGGTGTAATGCTTCTCATGGGAGGGGAAAGCATGGCAGGCACAGGCTCCAGCACTCACACAGGGATACAGAGAGTGACTGGAACATGTAAACAGTGTGTCCCTGAGGCAATGTGAGGCGAGGAACCCCACCTTCAAGCTGCCAGTGCACTCGGCCACAGGCGTGCGCAGCTTATTGCATTAGGGTGTGCACCCAAAAGCTCAAAAAAAAAATATATATATATACGCGCATTCGGGCCAAAATATATCATTACTATCAGGTCTATTCACTAAAGGTGATACTCTGGAGAGAACAATCTAGACCAAATAGCCGATTTGGAAAGTAAGATAAATGAGAGAATTTGGCTGTTTTGACCTAGGATTTTCACTTCTGCCAATTCTGCGTTTCACCTTTAGTGAATAGACCTGTATGTGTATACTTCAGGAGTTCAGCAACCTTGGCCATCTAGAAGTTTTGGATCTACATTTCCCATGAGTCTCTTCCTAAGTGGCTGAGCAACAAATGAGATTTCGTTCCTAAACAGCTACAGAATCTCACTGCGGTATAGCATTTTGATGTGACATGATGTATATCAAAAAATTTCCATTTGGATTTTGATTACATGCTGCATGTAAAAGTTGTTTTCCCACATTTTTTTAATCCAAATATTTGAAGTTATATATTCTATCAGGGTTATTCAGAGAAAGGTAAAACCCTGGAGAACTTTTGAGATGTGAAAATTCTAGGTCAAAATAGACAAACCCTTTCCAAACACTTTCCAAATCTGCTATTTTGACCTAGAATTTTCACTTCTCAAAGTTCTCCAGAGTTTCACCTTTCTCTGAGCAACCCTGTTAGTGTTACTGTCACGGGACCCCGTGCTCAGATGCTGTGGACTGTACTAAAACCTCGCTCCTTTGCTATTCCCCTCATGTAAGCTATTTGTCTGTTTATGTTTTAATGTTAAAAATTATGTTTTTGCGACTTTCCCCCAGCAGTACATAATCCAAATGCCTTTGAAGGGACACTCTAAGCAATAATCCCCCCCGTTTTTTTTTATGTTAAAATATACCTAGTCCCTCAATAACTAGGTAGGAATTTTTTATTTTTTTTACACTGTAATACTTACCCTAAAATCCACTTGTTTCCAACGGCGTCTTTTTTTTTTATATACTCACCTCCCTCCTCTTCCACTCCCGTCCTTCTAAATCTATAACTTGGCTTATGGTTTACGTGAGAAGCGCGCATGTGCGCCTCTCACGTAAGCCAGCCAATCAGCAGGTTTCCTCTTCTTCTTGGATTAGTGTTACACGCAAGAGGATGCGCGCAACACTAATCCCAGCCGCAGACTATGCTGGCGGCTCGCTCCCGCCAGCTACTGCGGCGAGTTGGAGAAGTCATCGCGCTTTTAGCGATGGGAGGGCGGAGTAAAGTCCTCCGCGTGTTTCAGCCGATCGGCTGAGCGGAGGGAGGGGGGAAAGGCGAGGGCATACTCAGGTGGTCATGTTGCCTAGAGTATCCCTTTAAGTCTGTTCCTCATGTTTACTGACAACAAGGGAAGCCTGGTTTTGAAACTCCAGTCAATCACCATCCAGTGGCCAGGTTTGAAACCCTAACCAATCCCATTCAAGTACTGCTCAGCATTCACTTTAATGGAAACATCTGCAGAAACTTTAAACCCCGGAGCCCTGAAACCCATTGATCCAGCAGGTTGCTCTTTTGGGGTTAGGGTCCCCCTCATGGGAGCTACCGTTGGGGTGATTTTCAGGAGGGAGCTCCATTGGGAACCCTAGTTTATTAGCCTTTCTTGGCCCCAGGAGCTCACAAAGCAGCAGCCAGCCATGCGGCATCACCTAGGGTAACTTCCACACGCTGCTGCTCGTGCCCCTGCCTCCGGATTTGGTCGCTTTTTGGACTGTGACAACATAGGGGCCCGAGCTATCAAACAGTACCCATGGATTGCCGGTGCTCCCCTGAATTCCCCCCCAAACAAGGACCCTTGCTCTGTATGACTGCAGTTAGTTATTTGTAAGACGCCACCAAGTTCCATAGCGCTGCACAATGGGAGAAACAGAATAACCAATATACATACAAGTTAAACACATAGAACAGTATCAGAGAGGCCCTTGCTCAAGAGCTTACACTCAGAGTACCTGATGGAGAGCAGGGTGAATGGCGGTGCCAGGATGTCTGAGGGGGCTGGGATGTGAACTGTTGTTATCTGACTGTACCAAATAAAAAGAGGCCGTGTGAAATGGCCAGTGAGTCTGCGTAACCCAATATGACCAGTGTCGTCTGCTTTATTGGGAGAAATTAAGAACAGATATTGATGGGGAGAATCTGAGAACTGGCGCAGGGAAATGAATCACGGCCACCGAGGGAAAATATTTGACCTGGGCTCTCGTTAGTTACTCTTGTAAAAAAAAATCAGAAATGGGAACCTGTTACTGCATTTGTCTAAGATAATATGCAGATTTAAGCAAAACTGAAAAAAGTTAACTTTTTGCTTGTATTTTGGCGGATTGTGTTTTTTGAATTATATGATTAGGTTTAAAATGTTGAACTCAATCCCGGCGTGGGAAATGAGCTGAGAAATAGCATTGTTTGCTTTTATGTTAAAAGTGGGCGATGAGGATTTCTTTTCCCCCTCTTTTACATGATCGTGTTTGCTCTCATTAGAAAGGCCAGGCTCTGACCTATTCACTGACACCTAACTTAACATTGTGGGGTGTAAAGAATGGAGATGCAGTGGTCCATAGGACACCCGCCTCTCCCTGCAACAGTACAGTGGCTTTTGTTTTAGATGAAACAATGTGTAATAACTCAGACTCTGACCTTTCCACTGATGCCCCATATGACCCTGTAGAATTTCCGGTACTAGAAATACAGTGGCCTAAAGGACACCTGTATATCCAGTAAAGGGAGTTCACAGCTGGGAGGGGGGTGGGTGGGTGGGAGAGACTCTGACATCATCTGCTCTTGAGCGATTATATCAGTGTCCAGGTGAAGTCCTACAGCGAAGGAAAGATGTCAGCCTGCTGTGAAAGAAGGAAATGGCACAGAGCTGCAGGACTTCATCAACGCGCCGAGTACATCCTCTGCACACAAACATGAAACCAGAGGATGCACTCAGAATGTAGTCAGCAGCAAAAAGATTAGAGGGAACAAAGGGGGTAAAGTTTGAGTAGCATATCTATTTAAAATCTTGCTGCCCCGCACCAATAATTAGTCTCATATTTGTACTTCACAATGCTGCCAAGATGTCCACTGTCATTCTTATTTTGTGGAGTGTGGGCAGCAGATATTGTGGTGATTCTAGGAGCAATACCATCCTTTAGGGTGCAGGGCTAGGTGGCAACGCTGAGCTGCGACAAGGACACAAGCACAGAATTTAACGCACAACAGCCTGTTTAAAGACAAATACATGCATTTACACACTGTCACGGTGCTGGTTCCGGGGTAGTGAGGTTGAGCCCAATATGCAATGACAGAAACAAGATAGGCAAGTATATGCAAAATAAAGGGGTATTTATTTAGACACAATAACTATAAAGGCAATATGAAATATAAAGGAGCTGAGTGAAACAGGAGAAACAAGGAAGACAATGGATAATAAATAAATAAGAATAGGATATAACTAAGGAGACTAAGAATTTATAGGAAAATGGGTAGGTAGTGGTACTGAATACACAGATGAACAGGCTCATGGAACAAAGATTAACCCCTTACGGACCAAGGGTCTTTAAAGTCAATGCATTTATGACGGAACAGTTTCGTCATTGGTCCTTAAGGGGTTAACTAATAACGGAGGTACTGGATACACAGATAAACAGAGAGACAAGACCGGGGAACAAGATTAATAATAACATGGACCAGGGAAAACTAAAACTAATAACAAACACTGGATATAGATAAACAGAAAGGCAGGAGAAAGGAACAAGATTAATAATAACAGAGGCAGTGGATATACAGATAGAGAGGCAAGAGCAAGGAAGACGAGAGTCTTTAAAGAAATAGAGTGGGGTTCCAGCAGCAAAGCATCAATAGAGGAATTAGGCAAATGGAGTCCAGTATTCAAGCAGAGTTCGGCAACAGGTTATCCAAATAAAGGGGTTCGGCAATAGACAAAATCCAGAATATCAAGCAGGGGTTCGGCAACAGGTTATCCAAATAAAGGCGTACAACAATAGGCAGAGTCCAGTAATATCAATCAAAGGTTCGGTAGCAGGTTATCCAAATAAAGGCGTACAACAATAGGCAGAGTCCAGTAATATCAAGCAAAGGTTCGGTAGCAGGATATCCAAATAGAGAGGTTCAGTAATTCCAGGGGGGGTCTGAAGACAGGAGGCTTGTTGCAGCTTAGGAGACAGGATACTGAATACATAGGCAGACAATGCAAAAGCAAAGCATCCATAGTGCTTTGCGCTTTTGTACGGAGGTGCAGGCCTCTTGATTAGGAGTACCTGCACCTCTTGCAGGGTAGGAGAGCCAGAAATGAAGGTATGAGGGGTGTGTATTTAGGATTTCAGGAGTACACCAGCGCCGGATTTGGTTTTCTGAGGCGCCTGCGACTGGGTACATGACACACAGCCATACGTTCACATACATAACCATTTATCCCCTACACCCGGGGGTATGTAGCAATAAAACTCACAGCAATGTGCGGTGTGTATAAGCGTGTCACAAAGCTCCAGAGCAATAAAACTCACAGTAATGTGCGGTGCGTATGAGCATATCACAGAGCTCCACAGCAATAAAGCTCGCAGTAATGTACGGTGCGTATGAGCGTATCACAGAGGCCCTCTCTTGCTTACCTTTTTTTTTCTTGCAGGGAGGGGGTTGAATACGAATCAGTGGTGGTCCAGTGGCAGAGAAGGGGGGGTCGAGGAGGGGAAACCCGGCTGGCCGCATTCCATGGATTGCCAGCGGGGCCCTTTATCTCTGCATTGCTGGTGGCAGCCTCTACATCCCTTGTGGTCTGGGTGGTTGTGGGGTGCTGCAATGCGATCTTTGCTTAGCACCCAGAGCACGTCCCACACTGGACACAAGTGCTAGTGATCGTTGATGACCTGTCACCTGACCGCCGGTGTTCTCTGACACAGTCAACTGGGTGGATTGAACAATGATTGCGAATTGATTCACTTTCTGTCAGATTTTTCCGACTTTGAAAGCTAATTCCTCCCAGGGTATAATAAAAGAAACAAATTTAGGAATTTTAGGATATTATTAAAAGTTTTACTTTTTTAATTATATAGCAACTTTAGGGATTGTTGGGGTTATACAACATGAACAATAAATCGGTATCATACCTCATAATTAATTTATTATCTAAGAACATATAGTTTTTTTTTAATAAAGGAAAGTTTTTGATATGATTGCAATGCCACATACGACAACGGACGAGTAAGGAAATACGCATGATGGCGGCGCCCAGGAGGAAACGTGGACGGATGCAACAGCAGGATCTGCAATGAATTAACCTGCCTGGTGGTATTCCCGAGTGTGACTCGGGGTTAAAATTCGCTACCGCGATCGGTAACCCCGAGCCACACTCGGGCTGGATGCATACTCACCGCATCCTTCGCTCCCTCGCCGTCTCCGCAGTCACCGCAGTGTGATCGCGGCAACCGGCGACTTTGCTTCCCTCAAAAATGAAAAAAACTAAATATTACAGTAAAAACTAAATTTTCAATAAACTTTGCTGTGCAGTGGGTGCTGGGATTCCTGTCCAGATGTACACTCCTTTGCCAAAGTAATACAGGACACGGGGTACAAAAAAAAGAGTATTTATTCTCAAAGCAGCTTTACAGAAATAAAAGGCGACTAAAAATAATTTGTAAAATGTAATAAAGTTTTGCAATACAAGTTTCACTGGTGCTTGCCCAGATCCACCAGCGAAACCTGTATTGCAAAGCCTTATTACATTTTAGAAATTATTTTTAGTCGCCTTTTATTTCTGTAAAGCTGCTTTGAGAATAAATACTCTTTTTTTGGTACCTGTATATTTCATTGGCAAAGGATTGTACATCTGGACAGGAATCCCAGCACCCAGTGGCGTAGTGTGGGTTGTTAGCGCCCGGGGCCAGCCAAGAATTGTGCACCCCCCCCCAACCTGTGGACACGTTAGCATGCCCTGATTCCCTTCCACCATTAAGGCATTGAACCCCTTAACTGCGATACAACAACCACTCGGGATACTTGGTTCCAGCCAAACAACATGGTATTCTAGGGTATAAACAGCCGCAGACTTGAAGTTGTGAAAATGAAAGGTCTTTTTATTCCAGCGTAAACAAACACCACACTTGCCTTTGAATCACTGTTGCAGGCGATTAAACAATAAACTACAAATGAAAACTAGGGATGCACCGATACCACTTTTTTTAACACTGAGTACGATATTTTTAAAAAGTACTCACTGATACCGAGTACCGATACTTTTATTTTATGTCATGTGAACGCTTTCCAATAAGAACAGACCTCATATAAAAATGCCCCAGCTCACATGTATATATCCCCCCAGATACATATACACAGAATGTCCCCAGCTCACATGTAGATTGCCCCCAGCTCACATGTAGATTGCCCCAAGCCTCACATGGATATGCCCCAGCTCACATGGATATTGCCCCAGCTCACCTGGATATTGCCCCAGCTCATATGGATATTGCCCCAGCTCTCATGGATATTTCCCCAGCTCTCATGGATATTACCCCAGCTCATATGGATAATGGCCCAACTCCTATGGATATTGCCCCAGCTCACATGGATATTGCCCCAGCTCTCATGGATGTTGCCCCCAGCTCTCATGGATATTGCCCCCAGCTCTCATGGATTTGCCCCCGCTCACCTGGATATTGCCCCAGCTCACCTGGATATTGCCCCAGCTCACATGGATATTGCCCCAGCTCACCTGGATATTGCCCCAGCTCATATGGATATTGCCCCAGCTCACCTGGATATTGCCCCAGCTCATATGGATATTGCCCCAGCTCACCTGGATATTGCCCCAGCTCAAATGGATATTGCCCCAGCTCACCTGGATATTGCCCCAGCTCACCTGGATATTGCCCCAGCTCATACGGATATTGCTCCAGCTCACCTGGATATTGCACCAGCTCCGGTTGCCATGCAGGGGTTGGGGGCCGGATTGCATGCAGCGGTTGGGGGATGGAGGCCATGCAGCAGGTGGGGGCCGGATGCCATGCAGTGGGTGTGCCCGGTCTGGAACAGCGTGATAGTCCATGTTGAAGGGGAGGCGGCTGCGTGCGTGCGCAGGTCACGCGGTCCGGCCAGTCAGGTGGTACAGAGACTCAGTACCACCTGACTGGCCGGACCGCGTGACCTGCGCACGCACGCAACTGCCTCCCCTTCAACACGGACTCACGCTGTTCAGGACCAGGAACTCCCGCTGCATGGCATCTGGGCCCCCTCAACCCGCGGGCCCTTGCGCGGCGCCCGAGGGCCCGGCAGGTCAGTCCGGGCCTGAACTTTCAAAAGAAATTATACGCCCCTAAGAAAACTGCGCCCGGGGCCACCGCCCCCCCAGACCCCCCCCCCCGCTACGCCACTGCCAGCACCCAGAGGAAATGTTTTTGGTTTGATTATTTTATTGAATATAATGTATTTCCATTATTTTGGATAATTATTTTTGGAAAGGAAATGCGTGGTTTTATATAGAAAGCCTGTATTCTGTAGGAATAACTCACTGAAATCCGTGCAAGCAAGAGTCTAGTAAACACACGGAGTCAGAGAAGGTTTGAAACACTAAATAGTAATTTATTATCCCAAAAATAATTATCCAAAATAATGGAAAAAAATTATATTCAATAATATAATCAAACCAAAACCATGCCTCTTTCCTCTGGGTGCTGGGATTCCTGTCCAGATGTACACTACTTTGCTAATGAAATATACAGGACACGGGGGTACCAAACAAAAGAGTATTTATTCTCAAAGCAGCTTTACAGAAATAAAAGGTAAATAAAAATCATTTCTAAAATGTAATAAGGCTTTGCAATACAAGTTTCGCTGGTGCTTGCCCAGATCCCACTGTTGGATCTGGGCAAGCACCAGCGAAACTTGTATTGCAAAGCCTTATTACATTTTAGAAATGATTTTTATTTACCTTTTATGTCTGTAAAGCTGCTTTGAGAATAAATACTCTTTTTTTGTACCCCCGTGTCCTGTATTAAATTGGCAAAGGAGTGTACATCTGCACAGGAATCCCAGCACCCACTGCACAGCATAAAGTTTATTCTACAGTATTTTTTACTGTAATTTTTTTTTTTCATTTTTTAATTTGTCGCCTGGTCCCGCCCCCCTGCATCGTGTGACTCGCAGGGAGCGGAGCCAGGAAGCAAAGTTGCCGGCTGCCGCGATTACACTGCGGTGACTGCGGAGACGGCGAGGGAGCGAAGGATGCGGTGAGTATGCATCCAGCCCGAGTGTGGCTCGGGGTTACCGATCGCGGTAGCAAAATTTAACCCCGAGTCACACTCGGGAATACCGCCATGCAGGTTAAAGTCTTTTTTTTTTAATAATACCAATATATTGCTGCATTACTCGAAAGGTGATTTATTTGCGTTTCTTGCCTTAAAACCCTCATGCTTGTGATTCTAAAGCCAGTATATTCTCTCCAAAGAGTGAGTTTGCATTTGGCTTATGAATTGACAATAGCGGCTGTCCTTTTATAGGATCACACTAGGAGAAAACCCCTATTTGTTTTTTATCTTCTTCACTATATGAATGATGGAAATACTATGGAGCTGACACAAGGGATCGATTGAAGGTGTGTGGGCCCCTGTGAAATTGGAAGAAAAGTGCCCATCTGAACACATACCATAAGCCAGGAGGGCCCACTAGATTGTGAGTGTATGTCCTCTTGATATTAATTGTTTGTCATAACAGTCTTCACTATTTGGGGGGGGTCTTTCTCTTTTATATGCTGAGACCAAGTGTCAGCGACAAGTAACAGATGGACTGAAAAGTTTGATGTTATATGAAGCATTCCACGAGCAAGCCTATTTAGACCTGTGCTGGATCCATATGTTTTTATTTGTTTTACAATATTAATGTAAGAGGTATCTAAATTGGGATGCACCCAAGTTGTTAACCACATTTCCAATATTAATTAAATTTTCTTTTCACATAGGAGCTATAATCAAGGTCTTGTTGGATAATTTTACTTCTAGTACATGAAGGACAAGATAGAAAGGCACACATTCCATTAGAAGCTATTGTGTAGTTAATAATTCCTAAAAAAAAAACTCATCTTAGCATGGTCATGCTTGCGGTTTCAGATGAAACTCATCTGCTCATTGCTAGATGTACAAAAGAGAAATGAGTGTTAAAGGATATTGGGCTCTATTACAATCCCCACGCTAAAACGGGGACGGTAGGGAGAAAAAACTGCGCCCGCAGTTTTCCCCCTACCGCCCCGTTTTAACAGGGGATTACAATACAGGCGCAAAAAATGCTGCCAGCATTGTTTGCACCTGCTAAGTGCAGCCACGCGCATCCTCTCAATGGAGTCCATAGGACTCCATTGACGCAAACGCCGGCGGTCACATGACCAGCCAGATCTCACCTCGCGAGATCCGGACAGTCAGCGTAGGGATAGACAGGGAGAGACTGGGGGAACATTTTCCCACAGTCTTTCCCTGCTCCCGCCGGCTGGAGGAGGTGGACGGAGCCGCGATCCTTGCCGCGGGACAGAGGGTGAGTATAGGATATGTTTTATTATTTTTAAGCCTGGTGGAACGGATTCTGCAGAAGCGGACTCCGTTAAGGCTGGCGGCACACTAGCAAACATTTTGCGTCCGTCTGACCGTACTGTTTGCCGTCCGTCGTAGCTTTATAAAGGAGTCACTGAAACACAACACACGAAGCACCTGCGCACTTTTTCACGGACGGCCAACGCAAATAGCTACGGACGCGAAAACAGCATCGACGTGAAAAAGCTAAACGGACGCAGAAACAATGCCGCCAACGTGCATTTTCCTGGCAGCCTGAAGACGTCAGACATGCGTAGTCGTTTCACACGTGCAGGCGCTCCACACGCTGCATGTCCTCTCACCATCACAGCACGCGTTCGATCGGCAATGGATACAGAGTACCTGATCCAGCTCGTCCAGCAGCATCCCGTGCTGTGGGACACCGCAAATTCCGAGTACAAGGACAAAGTAAAGAAAGGGAACGCATGGACTGAGGTCACCAAAGAGTTGATAGAGGATTATGATTCCATGCCGGAAAGTGTTAAAAAAAACTAAAGTAAGTATAAATTTAAGTGGTATTCATATATATGGTGTCTCGGTGAATGTGTTAGCCAAGTGTGGTAAATGTGTTAGCCAAGTGTGGTAAATGTGTTAGCCAAGTGCGGTAAACATGTTAGCCAAGTGCAGTAAACGTGTTAGCCAAGTGCAGGAAACCGAATAATATAGGACAAATTAAAACTCCGAACTATATACATTTTTAATTTCAAAATTTTCTTAAAACAAAATACACCAAAAAATATAGAAATTACTATACAAAAATGACTATACAATACTTTAATTTAGGAAGCTGGTTATTGAGAAAATGAAAACTAAATATTTACATTTAAATTCTGCCCATCTGCCATGGTATATGACCACTCTCGCTTACAAAATAATCCACTAATGTGTCTCTATACCTAAAGTTTCTCCTATTTTCATTCAAAGCAGTGCTATTCACAAAGTCTTCAAATGCAGCAGAAGAGAACGAGTCATCGAGATTATAGCCATCCCGGTCTCGGACGAAATTATGTAGCACGCAGCAACACTTGACAATGTCAACAGCGAAATTGACATTTACGTTTAATGGTCGATGGAAAATGCGCCATTTGTTAGTAAGGATGCCAAAAGAACATTCCACATAGCGCCTAGCTCTTGACAATCTATAGTTAAACACCCGCTTCTTCTCGCTTAACTGTATTCCTGAATATGGTCGCAGTAAGTTAGAGGACAGTCCAAATGCCTCGTCCCCCACAAAGGCGAATGGCACAGCAATGTTGGTGCCCTGTAATTTTTGTGGCTTTGGTATACTCAGGCTCCTGCTCTGAATTTTGGTCCACAGGGTCGAATTACGAAAAACCGTTGAGTCGGAGTCTTTGCCATACGATCCAATGTCGACATATGTGAATCTGTAGCTAGCGTCAGCTACTGCCATCAGACCAATAGAAAAAAAGTGTTTGTATTCATATATAATGATCCACTTCGCTGTGGCTTGATAACGCGGATGTGTTTTCCGTCCACTGCTCCAATGCAGTTCGGGAAATCTGCTCTTTCTAGAAATCCATGAGATATATGGGCCCATGTTTCCTCGGTTGGTGTTGGTATACATTCTTCTTTCATGGTGTTCCAAATTGTTTTACACACTTTCCGTATCAGAATACCTGCAGTTGATCTGCCGATACGAAAGAAGTAATGTATGTCCTGTAAACTGCAGCCACTTGCAAGATACCTGCCAAAAAAAAAAGTTTAGGGTTATGAGTGCATTTATTAACTTTGTGTCATTCTTTTTCTTTTTTAGTACAAGAAGTAATGATTAAGTGGCGCACCTTGAGGGATAATTACGTACGCAGCCTAAAGAAGCAGGAGGAAGGCTCACGATCAGGGTCGGGAGCAAAGAAGACCCGAAAATACATTTATGCTGATCAACTATCCTTCATTAAAAAAAGTTTAGAGCCAAGACCCACAGAAAGCAGCATCCAGGCTATACAATCAAGCTGCTCAGAATCAGGAGAGCCAACACCCACAGCCTCAACAGAAGAGGGAGCAACCCAAGCCATCCACTCAATGCCAAATAGCACCATTAATGTCGACACAGAAGTCTCAGAAGACGACCTACAGATCATCCCTGAAGAAGGAGATGAAGCCGTCCTGGTTTGCGAATCTGGTGAAGGAAAAAAAAAAAACAGACGCAAAAGGGGAGCCGGTAATGTGGCGGAAGCTCTCATAAAATTCATGGAGTCGCACCAGCCTCAGAAATCGATGGCGGAAGAAGATGATGATGTTGCATTTCTGTATTCACTTATACCTATGATGAAAAAATTATCATCACCACAGAATGCTAGTTTTCGAATCCAGACCATCCAAACACTGGATAGAATGCTTCATGAACCACCGAACCCTGCAATGTCACATACTACAGCAGCGCAATCGCAGACATCAACTTGTAGTGGATACTACGGTAGATTCCTGGAAGCACCAATGCACACCGATATGGCAGACTATGACAATTTGTAGTCGGTTTCTGTTCTTTTGTTAATATAGCCTATTCCCAAACAATTTTTTTTAGTTTAGTTTGTGATAAAAGGTTACAAATGTAGGACTTAAAATTTGTTGTTTATTAAAAAAAATATATATATTTTAAATGCTTTTCTGCATTTACTTTTCAACGTAAACAAATGTATGGCTTGCAATTTGTTTTTTATTAAAAAAAAAATCCCATTTTAAAATTGCAGCCTTTAACATAAGAAACAAAGAAAAAATAAAACATTTATTGGTGCAAAACTTTATTGGCTTCATAGGTTATTATGTCCGGTGTTTGCGTGTGTAGCGCTCACTCCCGGAGGAGCCGCTGAAAATGAACCACGGGTCAGTCTCCCCGCACTAGGGAATAAATATACTCCAACACCGCTGTGGGTTTTTATAATTTAAATAGTTTACTAAAATGTTAAGCAGACGTTGAGACACGGTATTCACAGGTATTATTACAGTACTTTCGTATCGCGGTAAAAACGCGTAGCGGGAAAGAAACGAAACACGAGGCTTCGTATTTCGGAAAAATAATATATTCGCAACCGAACAGAAAAGAATGCAATTGCACGAAATTGCGGAAAAAGGGACGCGTAGCGGAACCCAGAATACAATCTCTTCGTATTTCGATAAACGCGCAGCGGAAAAGAGAAAATATATTCGGAACGTATCTTTAACCCCTGTTCCGATTCGTAACAGAATGAGTCCTGCACAGGTTAAGTCCCGGAATGTAAAAGGTGTGTATGTGTGTGTGTATGGTACCCGGGTACTGTTCAACTGGCCAGTGAATTTACTTAAGGAATGTCTTCGACTAGTCAAGTTGGGGCCCTGTGGACTTTAGAGAGAAAACAGCAGCGTGTTCCTTATTTACAAACGGCCTTGGAGGCCTCTCACCCATCCACCGATTGCTTTAGGCTCCGCTGACCCAGGACGTCTCTCCGCTCGATATTGACTGGGGATACTTGCGGCCGGATCCGTTGTCTAACTTTCCGTAGCTTGTCCACGACTTGTCCAGCTCACCGCCTGCTCTCCGTATCCGATCAACTCGCGGCAACTCCTCACTCAAGGTCTTTGGTTCCTTAATCTGCAGCAAATCTCGGGAACTTGGAGGTCTCCTTCTCCTAAGGCTGGATGACCCGATGTAAGGAACTGACAGGTCTCACTCGCGCTCTGGCCTAGGCCCTCTAGCGATATCTTGCACTGCGTCTGCTCTCCCTCGTTCCCTGGCGCGCTCTGCCGCGTTCTCCACGAGGCTCAGGATGTCAAGCGTCTGTGTCCCACCCACTTCCTGTATGTTTGCAAAGCACGCCGGGAAATGTAGTCCCAATGTCCAGTGTCTCTGATTGCGACTGTCTCCATCTTGTGGCCAAAAATAGGTACTGCCACAGCAAGATTTTAACACAGCGCTACACTCTCCCCCTCCTAGAACTCTTGGGTCTCTCCAAGGAGGTACAACAGTTACATTACATTTCCACAATATTTGAATACAGTTTCCATAACATGTACAGGTTCAGCAGCATACATGCAGTGGGTTAGGAACACTTCCTCAAGTTGACTCATATTTTGGGCTACCTCAGCTAGCATAGTAGACACTTCGGGCAACCTTTGCACTGTGGTGATGGCCTCTTCAGTGCTATGTCCTGGTGAGTCGTAGGTGAGTCGTTGGGGCAGTCGAACAGAGCGTTTTGGTTCTGGCTCAATCAGTTCCTCTTCAAGTGGAAGTACTATAGGTGCTGGCTCAATCAGTTCCTCTTCAGGTGGAAGTACTATAGGTGCTGGCTCAATCAGTTCCTCTTCAGGTGGAAGTACTATAGGTGCTGGCTCAGTCCTTCTTTCTTCCACTGGATCAGACATCTCTTCAGAGTATGATCCCTCCAGTGAAGGCATAGAACTATAATCACCTGAATAAGCTTCAGCTTCCAGAGCTACCGGGATCCCAACAGCCTCAGGGACTTCCAACTGAAATTCAAGAGCTTCAGGGATTTCAACCGTCTCAGGGACTTCCAGCAGAAATTCAGGAGCTTCAGGCCTCAAGTTACTCTCCCACCGCTCAGGAACAACGACAACCTCCTCAGGCTCCGGTGAGCGCATCCAGTCCAGACAATAACTCTCTTCTTCACTGTCTCTTTCACTCTCTTCGGCAACCCGGGTCTGTTGAGACCGAGTAACAGGAGGCAAACGTGGAGCAGGCGGATTTGGCAGAGGCAGTTCGTCCCCCACTGGCATCCTCACAGCCTCTCTCAAAAGTTCTTGAGAGGCCCAGCCTTTCCATCCGGGCGAATCTGATACACTGGTAGACCCGGCAGTTGTTTGCAGACAATGTAAACCTGGGAACTCCACCTATCCGCCAACTTGTGTCTCGCAGCAGCACCCAAGTTCTTCAATAGAACCCTATCACCGGGTTGTAGATCTTGTATTCGAACTTTCAAGTCATAGTTCCTTTTGTTTCTTTGCTCCCTGTTTCCTGAGGTCAAACGGGCCTGTTCAAACGCAGAAGCCAGATTCTTTCGAAGTCTATCCACGTAGTTTCTATGGGAAGCTACTGACGTCTGGTCTAGAGATAACCCAAATGCCAAATCAACCGGCAGTCGAGCCTCCCTTCCGAACATAAGACGGTACGGTGAGTATCCAGTTGCATCGCTCTCCGTACTGTTATATGCATGCACCAGAGTAGCTATGTGACGACTCCAACTCTGCTTCTCCACATTCGACAAGGTCCCCAGCATGTTTAGCAGTGTGCGATTAAACCTTTCAGGCTGAGCATCACCTTGAGGGTGATATGGTGTAGTTCGGGTCTTTTGGATTCCAACAGCTCTAACAAT
This sequence comes from Leptobrachium leishanense, assembly GCA_009667805.1. Taxonomy (NCBI): domain Eukaryota; kingdom Metazoa; phylum Chordata; class Amphibia; order Anura; family Megophryidae; genus Leptobrachium; species Leptobrachium leishanense. The sequence continues at coordinate 106,503,836 of CM019069.1, read as the reverse complement.
TGCCCCACCAGTCTGCTTTCAAAGTCTCTACCCTGATCAGAGTGTATCCTCCTTGGCAGTCCGTAATGAACAAAGAACTTTTCCATCAACACCTTGGCCACTGTCGGAGCGCGTTGATCTTTTGTGGAAAATGCTTGGGCGTAACGAGTGAAATGATCAGTCACTATTAGAATGTTCCCTTGCCCACTAGCATCCGGCTCTAAGCACAAGAAGTCAATGCACACCAAATCCATGGGTCCCTGGCTCTGCAGATGGCTCATTGGAGCAGTTCGGGTCGGTAGAGTCTTTCTCTGAATACACCTCAGACAGGAATGACAATAACTTTCCACTTCAGCTCTCATGCAAGGCCAATAGAACCTATCTCGCACCAGCTTAAAAGTTCTCCCAGCACCCAAATGTCCATGCTCATCATGTAGTGATCGCAGCACACTCTCCCTATGTTTAGTGGGGAGGAATAACTGTTGAATCTCTTCAGCGTTAGTTGAGGGGCCCCTTCGGTAGACCACCCCATCCAACATCTTTAACCGCTCCCACTCTTTGTAGACCAATCTGGCTCCACTCGGGGAGTTGGTTAACAAAATCTCTCGCTGGTTTGCAGTCAGGGCCTTTATGGTCAAGGCAATTAAAGGGTCTCTGGCCTGATCCGTTTCAGGTCCTGTCTCGAAAAGGTAGGTAAACTTTCATCTCTTAACTGCGTAGGGTTACAGTAAAACTCAGGAACAGCCGCAGCCATGACTCCTATGGCCTCCGCTTCAATCCCTCCTTTGACCCGGCGCTCTGTTCCTTGACACAAGCTTGCACCCCGTCTGGAGTCAACTGAGTCCATTCTGTAGTGTAGGGTCTTCTCGATAACGCATCAGCATCTCGATTATTCACCCCAGGGCGATACTTCAGGCTGAACCGAAACCCTGACAGAGCGGCCACCACCGATGTCCCGTTGCGTCCAGTTTTGCGGTAGTAAGGATGTAGGTAAGAGGATTGTTATCCGTCTTGATCACAAACTCGGCTCCATACAGATAGTCTTTTAACTTGTCTACCACTGCCCACTTTAAGGCTAGGAACTCCAACTTGTGAGTAGGGTAGTTCTTCTCTGAAGGCGTAAGGCTCCGGCTCACGTACGCTACAGGCCTCAGCAATCCACCATACTCCTGATACAGGACTCCTCCCAGACCTTCTCGGCTGGCATCCACATGTAGCTCATACGGCTTGTGAGGGTCCGCATAGGCCAAAACAGGAGCTCGGGTTAGACTCTCTTTCAGCTTCACGAAAGCTCCTTCACATTGACTGGTCCATTCACCTTGTATAGACTCTCGAGCTTTCCTTGGCCCTGGAGCTGACGGGTTTTGGTCAGAGACCTTGCAGCCTTCTTCTGTGGTTTCCTTCTGCAGGAGTTTGTTCAGTGGTTGAGCTATTTCGCGAATCCTCCCACAAATCTTCGATAGTATGAACAGAATCCAAGAAAGATCTAAGTTCAGTGACGTTTCGGGGTCTAGGCCAAGAAGCTACGGCCTCCAACTTCCGAGGGTCTGTCGAAACACCTTCTGCTGAGACCACATGTCCTAGATACGTAACAGACGGTAGACAGAATTGGCATTTCTCCAGAGACAGTTTCAGCCCCTCTTCATGGAGCCTCTTCAAGACCTTCTCCAGACGTTGCTCATGTTCTTCCAGAGTCTTCCCAAACACAATTATGTCATCCAGGTACACTAATACTTCGATTAGATTCATATCCCCGACTGTCTTCTCCATCAACCGTTGGAACGTGGCTGGAGCCCCCGTAAGGCCTTGAGGCATTCTGTTGAATTCAAAGAACCCCAGTGGACAGATGAACGCAGTTTTCTCCTTGTCTTCAGGATGCATGGGTATCTGGTGATACCCGCTTCGCAGGTCTAGTACACTAAACCACTTTGCTCAGACAAACACTGTAGGGCATCTTCTATCCGAGGAGTGGCATATTGATCGGGGATGGTTCTCCGGTTCAATGTGCGGTAGTCTATGCATAGGCGGACAGAACCATTTTTTCCGGACCAACACTATGGGAGATGCGTATGGACTCCTGGACTCTTGAATCACCTTGGTTCTTTGCAATTCGTTCAGCTGCTCTCGCAGATCATCTAAGTCTCCTAGCGGAACTCGCCTTGATCTTTCACGAAACGGCTTGTCTTCTTGTAACCGAATGCGGTGCTCAGTACTCTTAGCTAGGCCCACATCGAACTCATCTTTCGAGAACAATTCCTTCCACTTTAGGACTTGAGACTGAAGACGTTTCTCCACTCAGGTGAAATGGGAGCGTCCTTGGGTAGAATCTTTCATCTGGAATCTCTTTATCCACTCCCCTCCTAAATCGGTAGAAAGGGGTGTAGCAGACTCTACTTGCCCGATAGGCATTCGTGCTTTAAGGACTACTGGAGAATCCGTCACATTGCACACGCTGACCGAGACTCTTCCTCGTGTTCTCTTCAGAGCTTTGGTGGAGATTATTTCAGGAATTACTTCGACTCCGGTTTCACTCCATGATTAAAATCGGTTCCCAGCACCACATAGGGACCTGGTTGCGATCCGTTCAACTTGACTGAAGCCCGGAAGCTCGCTACTTCTCCTGCTTGCAGAACCTTCTCTGTTCCCCCAGTCTCCACAGGCGCCCCACCTCGGCAGGTGCCTTTCGTTCTTCGACCATCCTCTGATAGACCGGACGTAACATTGGGTGTACTCCTTGAGTCGAACCTTCTTCAATACAATAGTGTCAGGAGACGCCGCACTAGGTCAGTATTCGTCCCCACTATCAGGGAGCTTCTGTTCGCACCTGAGGGTCGAGGACACCAAATGGCCAATGCATCACAACCCCCAGACTGTCCGATGACTTCAGATCCGATCTCCAACTTCACTTGCAGGTACCCGTCATAAGGGAGTTTCTCAGTGCCGATACCCCATATTTCCAAATCCTTCAATTCTTGCAGAGGAATGTGCTTTAAGTGTTTCTCATAGAAGTCTTTGTAGATCAATGTCACTTGAGCCCCTGAATCTAACAGGGCTTTAGTGTAGACTCCCTCCACTTGGATTGGCACAATAGGAGAAGGACCTATCAGTTGGTCAGGAAACTTGGTGGCGGTATCCGGACGCTTAGACCCAGTTTGCTGTACCCTGGCTTTTTCTTGGCCCGTGTAGGTTTTGGGTGTGCATTGCCTCCCCATGACGTAGACCCGGATGCTAAGGGAGTGACTCTTTCAGTCCTGGCAGGCTCAGCAGTTTCGGCTTTGGCCCTCTCGCCCTCTTAGTCTTGGCTTGGTTTTTGGAGCGGGGTTCAACCTTCGGGCACCTAGGTTGCTCCTTCACTTGTGCCTCTGGCGTTTCCCGCCGGTGAGGTAGATAACAGTCCTTCTAGGGCTTTCAACAGTCCCTCGACTCTATCCTTCTCAGGCTTTCGGCCTTTGCACTGTGCGCGGAAATGGCCCATTTCTCCACAACCGAAACATCTCTTCTTAGAGAGCGGAGACGTAGTTGCTTGTTGAGATTTGGTTAAAGGACTTGGACCAGGCGCCACAGCAACTCCCGTCGTCTGCATACCTGTGAGGAATTTCTGCATTTCTGCCTGCATTTCGGTCACTTCATCACAACTCGGCACAGTTCCGCGTGCGTTGTTGCAATTCAGCTTGAGCTTCCTGTACTTTCTTGACGGTTTTGGACATTCACCACGTTCAGGGAGGTTCGATTCTTTGGCAGCCTCTCTGTAGATTTAAAAACGACTAGGTGTTCTTGTTCGTCCTCGTCAGATCCATAAGTATCTAGAGAGTCGCTTTCAGGCTGCAGACCGTCGTTATGTCTCACAGGTTGTGCATAAGCCCTTTCCCCCGCCTGAAGGATTTCTCTTCCAGTAAAGCCTCTTCTCTCGTACAACTCGGATCAGTTCCAGGTACTTCAGCTCTTGGTTACCTGCTCTGCTTCTCAGCTGCATCATTACTGGATCTAGAGGTTGAGAGCCCCTCAGGATCTGTTTTATTCGGATCTTATCTACTTCGGCCGGTTCGGCCCCTTTCTTCAGGAGTATCTGGTGTAGAATCTTATCTAGGCGCCTCGGTCTCATCTTTCACCTCTTCTCTGATAGGTGTGTTCGTACTGATATACCAGTTCGGCCGCCTTTTCGTTCGCCCAAAACTTCTTCAAGAACGTTTAAGTAATCTAAAGCAGTACAATCTTTTCTACTCAGTTTCAGGTTTCTCACCGCTTCTGACGCAGGTCCCTTTAAGCTCTCGGTGATCCTTTGCTTTTTCTGGGCCTCAGGACATCCCACTCATCCAGAGCCTGCATCGCCTGTTCCACCCATTCTTCAAAGGTTTCTTCTCCCGCCGGAGTTGGTACGTTCCTGTAAAATTTCTTAACCGTCGATAACCGAAGTTAGTGTGAGGAGGGCTTGTTTTCTGACATTTAGCCAGTAGATCTCCAATAGCCAAAATAAATTCAGGCCCGATCATGGCCAACGGACTAGGCGCGGGAACACTTGCGGATTCGCCACGTGGCGCACTTGCTGAATTAGTTGGACTTCACCTCATCGGCCAGTTTCACGCTCGCGCCCTGAAAACATGATGGAACGCCCTTTCTCCACTCGAGAAGAACATACGTGTGAGAGGTATCTGGGTTTTTTCACATGTCCAGTATTAACCCCGATGATCTGGTGCTAGCGTGGCCACGGCCTGGCGAATCTGATCTTCAGCCCAAGTGTCTGGGGAATATCCATGACTAATACAACATTCTAACTGACTACTGTGCTCCCCACACCATTCGGCAACAGTGTCTGGATCCATATTTAACCCTTTAGATGCGGTTTTTACAGAGACTGGATCCCGGAAACGAGCCCCCACGTGTAGCGCTCACTCCCGGAGGAGCCGCTGAAAATGAACCACGGGTCAGTCTCCCCGCACTAGGGAATAAATATACTCCAACACCGCTGTGGGTTTTTATAATTTAAATAGTTTACTAAAATGTTAAGCAGACGTTGAGACACGGTATTCACAGGTATTATTACAGTACTTTCGTATCGCGGTAAAAACGCGTAGCGGGAAAGAAACGAAACACGAGGCTTCGTATTTCGGAAAAATAATATATTCGCAACCGAACAGAAAAGAATGCAATTGCACGAAATTGCGGAAAAAGGGACGCGTAGCGGAACCCAGAATACAATCTCTTCGTATTTCGATAAACGCGCAGCGGAAAAGAGAAAATATATTCGGAACGTATCTTTAACCCCTGTTCCGATTCGTAACAGAATGAGTCCTGCACAGGTTAAGTCCCGGAATGTAAAAGGTGTGTATGTGTGTGTGTATGGTACCCGGGTACTGTTCAACTGGCCAGTGAATTTACTTAAGGAATGTCTTCGACTAGTCAAGTTGGGGCCCTGTGGACTTTAGAGAGAAAACAGCAGCGTGTTCCTTATTTACAAACGGCCTTGGAGGCCTCTCACCCATCCACCGATTGCTTTAGGCTCCGCTGACCCAGGACGTCTCTCCGCTCGATATTGACTGGGGATACTTGCGGCCGGATCCGTTGTCTGACTTTCCGTAGCTTGTCCACGACTTGTCCAGCTCACCGCCTGCTCTCCGTATCCGATCAACTCGCGGCAACTCCTCACTCAAGGTCTTTGGTTCCTTAATCTGCAGCAAATCTCGGGAACTTGGAGGTCTCCTTCTCCTAAGGCTGGATGACCCGATGTAAGGAACTGACAGGTCTCACTCGCGCTCTGGCCTAGGCCCTCTAGCGATATCTTGCACTGCGTCTGCTCTCCCTCGTTCCCTGGCGCGCTCTGCCGCGTTCTCCACGAGGCTCAGGATGTCAAGCGTCTGTGTCCCACCCACTTCCTGTATGTTTGCAAAGCACGCCGGGAAATGTAGTCCCAATGTCCAGTGTCTCTGATCATGACTGTCTCCATCTTGTGGCCAAAAATAGGTACTGCCACAGCAAGATTTTAACACAGCGCTACACGTGATTGCAGCGGAAGATGGAAAATTCCAAATTTTCCCTGAGGGACAGCGCCGCTCCCCACTCACTCCCTGGTGCTGATGGTGGTGGTTGGGGGTGGTTCTGGTATAATATGAGATCTTTGTGGGTATATATGGTATATGTGTGTATTTATTTAGGGTCGAAGTGGGTATATATGTTCTGTGTGTCTCAAGCTTAAATATACTGAGTGAGCACGGCAAGAAAATACTTTAGTTCTTACCTTAATGTGAAGACCAGCAACTCCTCAGGTGATAAGGCGGTCCGCATTTTGGTGTCCATCTTCATCAAAGGCTCTCTCACAGTGGACAACAACTCGTCGAACGACGGTATCGACATCCGGAGCAAGTTGAAGAATTTCACTGGGTCCTTCTCCCGTAGTGGCTTGTATAGCGTCACGAAAGCACCATGACGGTATCGCGCACAGTTTACAGGATGAACCGACCACTTTCTCTTCTTTGTTTTACGCAAATAAGTATATGTGGTGAGCACGAACGCCACAGCCTCTCCTGAATCCATCTTGGATCACACTTCCACCCACAACAAAACATGTTTTTTTTATATTTTCCCTCTCTTTTTTTTTTTAACATCTTTATTTTCAACGTCCGTAATAACTACTGATCGTCTGTTGACATCAATATCTCCCGTCAAAACGTGCATCCGTCACTGATGCACTTTTTACGTGGTACACAAAAATCTCCCGTCGAAAAGTGCGTCCATAACGGACGCACTGTACGCACTACAAGCAGCTAGTGTGCCGTTAGCCTAACACCAAGTCCTGGCTCTGGTTAACTTTTCGCTAACCAGAGCCAGGCGTTAATCAGCGCTGGGACTTTGTAATCCAGTGCTGATTAACACTTTGCGCTCCCCATGTTAAGCATAGGGAGAGCAAAGTGCAGTAACCTCGCGCAGAGGAGCGCAAGGTACCAAACGCAAACGGGTTTCTTAACCCGTTTGCTTTTGGATCGTAATATGCGGTAAATACCACAGCAAATGTTAATGCTTATGCATGTGAGCGTTAACGTTTGTGTTAGGACTGTAATAGAGCCCATTATGTTTAATTATTTAGTCTGCGCACCCAACATTCTTTTGAAAAGAAATTACTAAATATGAAAGTCATTGTATAACATGTAAAACTCTCTGGCTTGACTTCGCAAACAAAGGTTAGGAAGTGGGCTGTCCATATCTGCTGCAGACCTGCTGGTGGCGTGGCTGACTAGGCCAATGCAGGACAGGCAGATCCGGCCACAGTAGCTGCATGGGAAAGTCTGATGTGAAATTGAATTTGATGCCACAATGTCGCGTTCATTCCTCTGTTTCCTTTTAATATCCAGATCTGCTGTCAGGCCTCTCGACGCCGACGCCGTAGGAAAGCCAAAGGCAGCAGTGCCTCTTGCTAAACATTACGCCTAGAAATCTTGGGCCCTATTACAATCTTCACGCAAACGTTTGCGTGCGCGCAAAACGCATTAACGCGAGGGGCAAAACCCTTTGCGCAGAACGTCGTATTACAATCTCAGCGCAACAAATGCGCGTATACATCTACCGCGTGTGAACCTGCGCGAACGCTGCGCTAGCTTACTGTACTTTGCGCGTCCTATACTTAACATTGTGAGCGCAAATGCGTTTGTGTTCTGGTATGCGGATGGTATTACAATCTATGCGCAGTTTCTAACGCACAGCCTTTGCGCGCATAATTTTAGCAACTCCTAAAAGCTGCTGTCAGACTTTCCCCTAACTTGTCTTCCTTCAAACGCTCCCTGAAAACGTTCCTATTTAGGGAAGCCTACCACCCAACTCACTGACGCAACCATCAATCACTCTCACCTTACAGTCCTCTCCTCCTGTTTCCAACCCCAACCCTCCTAGATTGTGAGTTCCTACGGGAATAGGGCCCTCATCTCCTCCTGTACTGTTTGTCAAATGTTGTTCAATGTATTGTAACCCTGTCTGTACTGTGCTTATTGTACAGCGCTGCGGAATATGCTGGTGCTTTATAAATAAATAATAATAATAATAATAAATGGCAAATTCTATCAACCTGGCTGAAACCAAATACACCAGCCCAAAAAAAAACACGCAGCAAAGTATAGTTACACATTCTACACATACCAAACCAATAAATTTGAGAAGTTGTGTGTGTTTTTTTATTGATGCAGCATATATGCGCAGATTGACTTTGACAGGCACAAAAACTTAACGTGAGACAATTGTGGTTCTTAATTCTGATTTGCTGAATCGTGTGAAAAAACAGTCCGCTCACTGATTTCTGCACGCAACGTTGCGCGCGTCCGTTTTACGCGCATTATTTTGCGCGAGGATTGTAATACCAGCGTTGATTTACGCGCATTAATGTTTAATGCTTCGCGCAAAAATTCACACGTTTACCATGCGTTTTTGCGTCAAGAATGTAATAGGGCCCCTTATGTATATGCAGGTTCCTGGGGACTTGCCTGAATCTTGTATTCACTCCAGGAAGCCTCCGGTACATTTCATTTCCACGTTAATGAGGCCTCCTTAAGAGGAAGCTACACCCTCTACTCAGGACTTCCTCATTGAAGTCCTGACTGTGCATCTAAGCAAACCTGCCTCCTAAAAAGCACCCTGTTCCTGAATCTACAGACATCTCTATCTGGCTACTCTACCGAAAACCCATCTGCTACCTCACCGAGATCCCTATCTGGCCACCCTACCGAGAACCATATCTGGACTCCTTCCGATAAACCCACCGGTACCTTCATCCATTGTTCCCTGTCCCCTACTCTATTGGATTACTAGTGTACCAGACCCCTTTTGCTACAGACTGGATAACTCTTCTGCCTGCTGCCTGCTACCACGACCTTTGTCTGGAATACCAACCACGATATTGCCTGCTCCCAACCTGGAACCTTAGCCACGGACTTTAATTTATTTCCTCTAGTTATTCTGTTTCTTCCCTCTGTCAGTCCTTTCCCTGTCCTGTCAATATTGCCTGTGTCATATTACTCTCTATCATAACGGATTCTGCAGAAGCGGAATCCGTTAACACCAAGTCCTGGCTCTGGTTAACTTTTTGTTAACCGCGGCTAGACGTTAATCAGCGGTAGGACTTTGTAATCCTAACGCTGATTAACACTTTGCGCTCCCCATGTTAAGTATAGGGAGCGCAAAGTACAGTAACCTCACACAGAGAAGCCCAAGATTCCAAACGCAAACAGATTACTTAACCCGTTAGCCTTTGGATTGTAATTTGCGGTAACTACTTGGACGAACGTCAACGCTCATGCAGGTGAGCGCTAACGTCAGCACCAAGTATGTAATTTGGCCCTTAGAGATTTCTTCAGAGAGTCCTTGTACCCCTTCTTTCGCACTCCTCTTGTGGTGACCTGTGGAGAGTACAGCACAACCATGGGTAAGCAAAAAAAGTCCATCCTGGAAATATGTATTGCCCAGCGCAGCTGCGTCTTCAAAAGCATTGCCTCTATGCTGGTAACCTCTGCTCAATGGAGAATTTCAATGTTGGTAACAAAGTCATTTCAGTGGATGTCGAGTATGGTGGAAACGCTAAAGGAGTCTCAGGTGGTGGCGGTAGGTAACCCACAACACAGAGCCGTAAACTAGTGTGGTCAGTACGATTGCTCTGTACACACTGATCTTTGCGACTCTCTTCAGGTGCTTGTTGTTCCAGACTCTCTTGTACAGTCTACCAAAGGCACTGTTTGCCATTGAAAGCCTGTTGTCTATTTCTTTGTCAAACCTGGCATCTGAGGCGATGATGCTCAGGTAGCTGAACCGATGGACTATCTTTAGCTCTGATTTGCCAACGGTGATACAGGGGTGATGATAATCTTTCTGAGGTTCAGGCTGATGGAGAATTTCTGTCTTCTTCAGGCTGATTTATAGTCCGAAGAGTTCAGTAACCTCTGCAAAGTAGGATGTCATACGCTGGTACTGTGTGGGAAACAAGGGACCCACTGGGTCACATCTGTTAATGCTGCTCCCTTGCCCGGACCCCCGTTCTTCTACCAGCAGTCTTTTGTGCCTTTCTCCAGCCCTTAGTCGAAGCTTAAGGATGGGTACACTGAGAAAGTGGTGATGGCATTACCTAGAAAAGAGGCAGCACGCAGATCTTGGGGTTTGAACAGTAAGACAGGCTTTAATGAAACATGGGCTAAATATATACAATGCCAGGAGGAACCTAGTGGCCAATGGAAAGTGACACCCTGGCGTCTTGCTCCACTACATCCGAAATCCCTCCCTGGCATCTTGGTGTCTCTTTCCCTCTGTCTCTCCCAGAAATGTCTATCCATCTGGATCACTTGATACACCAACTGATCCAGGGTGGGTGGAAGCCCGATACGGGTGTCTCAGCGTCTCAGACGGTCCTTGACGAAACTGGCCAGCTAGATCGGAATCATTCCCGGTAGTTTCTCCTGCCCACCTTTGAAACTCAGTGATGTAGTCCTCAACCGGTCTTCTACCTTGGCATATGGATCTCTGGTCTGGTTGTTAGAATAAAAAAATCCATTAAAAATAGTCTTTTTTTTTTAACATTGAACCCTATGAGATTCGCCTGTTTGAACCTGTCGAACTGAAGCACTGAAAATCTGAGTATTTTGCCAACATTTCGGTGCAGTTCGGTGTTCTCTGATTAGATTAATCATTACTTCTCTATGGGAAAATTTCACTGCTGCCGAAGGTCTGCGAATTGCAGTGTTTTGAGGCGTACTACATTGTATATCGCTGGCAATTCGACAATATTATAGCTTTATGAATAGCCACGAAATTGCACTATACGATGAAATTCACCATTCGCCACAATTTGGTGGTAAGTTCAGCTCTTATTGAACAATCCTTTATGATATAAATTTAGAAAGGTCACTGGGAGGAGAGCCTATACCTCCCACATATATTTTACAAGAAGAAAGGTATAATGACCATGCTTTTAAAATTACGGTGGGTACTTGCTTCTCATCTGAGGTTTGCATCGGGAAAGGTGGTTGAAGAGATACCTCAATTTGAAGGGTGTTTCTTCAAGAGATTATTGCTCTTGTTTATTGAAAATGTATGCAAATTTTTGGCAGTAAATCACTTTGAATTGTATTCAATGTCAATTATGAATTACACATATGCTCTCAATCAAGGTCAGTGCCAGGATATCTGCCACCCTAGGAAAAATGCTTTTTTCTGCCCCTACTCCCCAGTGATTCCGCACCATATGTTTCCTGTGTTCCCCTAATATTTCACAGACACTTGTGGTCTTTCTCCCCCTTGTCATATTCAGAGAGCAGTGAAAAGCAGAAGAATGACTGGAGAATGGAAAATTCTAGGTCAAAATAGCCGATTTGGAAAGGGAGATGAATGGGAGAATTTTTTTGGTTTGGCTATTTTGACCTAGAATTTTCCATTCTTCAGTCATTCTCCTGCTTTTCACCGCTCTCTGAATAACCCTGTTAATGTTTCTCTGATAACCTCATGCAGAACATAACTTCTGCCATAGTGCCTGTGGTTATATTTGTTAAGCGCAGCGTCCCCTCCCAACGGCACCCTAGGCTATTGCCTAGTTGGCCTAATGGATGCACCAGCCCTGCTCTCAATTTGTAATAAAAGGTGCACATTTTTCACATTAAGACAGTAATATAAATAATACTGTATTGAACATGCAAAGAATGTAATATCTTTTCATAACCTACTTCATGATTATTCTTTGGACATGTGATTCAGTCCTTGGTAGCAATAAAAGTAAGAAGATCCAAAGTGACACATGACACATCAGCCTGTATTTTATAATTTGAGACTCTATGTAACAACTAGAGATGTAGATAGAGCCTTTTTTGCAGGTCATTAGTGGTTTTCAGGTGAGTCATAGTACTCCACATACACAGACTTTGAAAAGGGCAGTCTAGAAAATGTTTGAAGCATGAAAAATATTCTTCTTATTCAGTATGACTAAAACAAATTTGGACAGATAGGCTAAAGCAAATAAATCAGATTAAGGGAAATTGTTTGTGTTATTTTAAGGAATTCTTAATTAATCCAGTTTAATAAAGCAGTATTTTAGTAATTTAGATCATTTACTTATTCGTATCTACAATCCCTCATATATTTATTCAGCAGTCCCCAAGGCACTATGAACTCAGCTTTCTGCTTTTTAATGTCTGTGTGTGGCACTATGTGTATTAAACACATTGCACCCCAAAAGAGAATACAGTATGCAGAATGAAGTAATAAGCATTTTTTTTATTTTGTCATTATTGACAAGCCCATAACTGTATTGTCAATAGCTCTGTTGCTGCTGCCTTATCCTCCTACCAGCAGGTGGCGATTTCTGTGTTTCTCAGACACCGGGACTGTGATTTGTGCCATGTGGCTGTCTCAGTGGTTTAGTAGTTCTGAGACAGCCATTGAATGCAGAGGAGAGCATCAGAGGATCCAGAGTAAAAACCTGAGTTATTTCTCTGTTTCAGAATGAAAAATCTAAAATAAAGGTGTATTAGAACAAGCTCCGTCTCTTGATTCCACAAATGCAACATGTGCACAATATGGAGTAGCCGTTTCTGCTATTCTATGCAGGGAAAGTGGTTTGTGATAGCAAGTGGAGAGCGAAGCAACAAGAAGACTGTAAGCTCAGTTGTACCACTGTGAGCAACCCCCTGTGACTTTGCATGCCACCCAGTTCAGGGCTCGTCTGCCAGTAAGATAGCAAGGGGAGGTTAGAAGAGTGACCAAAATGCTCACATGCAAATGTGCTGACCCAGGGTCCCATATGAGGAGCTCTCCCCTCCATCTGCCGTCAGGATCCAGAGCCACGTGAACTGATTGGCTCTCATGGAAAGGCAAGTAAAAATGTAGGAGAGGGTGTGTCAGTGTTTGTGTTTGGGGGGTCAGTGTATGTATCTATGTGGCAGCAAGTCAAGGTCTGTGTCAGTGTGAGTCAGGGTGTATGTGGTGTAGTTCAGGGTCTGTTTAGTATGTGTGTGTGTGGTGAAGTTTTGTTCTGTTTAAGTATGTGCGTAAGAGTGTGTGTGGGAGTCGGGGTCTTTGAATGTTTTACTCTCTGTGTATCTGTGCCTCTGTGTTTGTCTCTATCAGTGTCTTTTTAACGGTGAGTGTCGCTTTCACTGTCTTTGTTATGGCTTGTGTATCTCTGACAGTTTGTCACGGAGACGAGAGGATACTAGCCCAGGATGCAGTGATACACACCAGAAAGCCAAGATAAGGGTAAACAATGAGGGTTTATTATATATACACAGCAATGTATGAGTGAGGGGGGAGATGGGAATGTGGGAGACACAGAACACAAAGACTGGACACAGTGGTGTAGCATTGAGGGCCACGGGGGTGGTGACCCCAGGTGCAATTTTCTTAGGAGTGCAAAATTCCCCCCACTGAGAACCAGATTTTGTCTGATTCCGGGCTGTGTGCATTTTAGGCTGGCGGCACTGTGGCCTACCTAGGCCCAGTCGCTGGTGGAGAATCCAAGATGGCAGCTGACCCCTCTGATGATGTCACGAAGGCTCCTGACTCAGCTCAGACATTGTAGCCGCCGCTTTAGGTGTCGCCACCCAACCTGAGCCCTCAGACTGGTTCTTCTGGTTTAGCCACGCCCTCCTCAGAGTGCACGGACTGGAAGCTTCACCTGCAGCCGCTTAGACCACGGTAAGGTGCTGGCAAGCAGAGGCTCAGGCAGGGCAGCCCCAGAACCACAACCCGCTCACTGCAAGGAGAGAGAGGAAAGGCTGCACTAGAATTAGCGGCTCTGCCCCCTCCATCCTGTCAAAAAACAAAGCTGTGAGTCTGCTAGTGGGAGCAGGAGGAGGGGAGCGCATGCTTTTGCAGAATCAATTTGCACCAGCTATCCCCCCCCCCATTAAATCAGATACCCACTTTTCATCCAGCGGCGAGAACGGTGGCCCGATCTGCTGCTTCTGGCTTGCGGGAGCAGAGTGAGATTGGGGACAAATTGTTCCCAGTCTCCCTCCGCGATCACTCCAATGGCGCTACTCAGGCACAGTTTTTCCCCGCTAGCATCCCCATTTTAGCATTAACTAGTGCATCAGGCCCATAATTTGAAAGAAATGGTGGAAGTGCTCAAAACCTCAGACATATGCCAACACCCACTGATGAAGCTGTATTCGGCAAAACGCGTCTGAGGTGTATTTTAACATTGTTATAATAAATCTTTGTGAATTTTTCACCCTGTAAGACCTGTGGTGAATTTTTCCTCTGGTATCCTGAATCGACATCCTGAAGGACCAGGTTTTCCAGACCATTGGACCTCTGATAGGGGAATCGGTGCCCCTTGATTTAATTTACCAATCTGCTTTCTTTTTGGTGCCTCTTTGTTTAAATTGGCACCAGAAAATGTGAGTATACTTTCTGCTTGAGATTTCCTTGATTGTGACAAAATAGTCTGCACAAAACTCTCCTCTTTTTCGTTTTCCCCTGTTGCCTCTACATTCAACCTATCGAGTACGTGCCCCCCAGGCTGGATAGCCTCCAAGGTAGCCAAAGATTGGGAGTATTAGCGCCGGACACCAGTCCTTCGACATGCCAACATGCCTCCTTTCATTTAACTCTTCTATTCAATATTTTTATAAATATATTTAATTTTTAATTTCCTTATGTTTTTCACTTTAAGAACATTTTGACGTCTCTTTCTTACTATCTCCTTTTGTGCATTGTGAAACCTGCTGTGTAGTGCATTTTGATCCTGTGCACCTTTATGTAAATACTCCCCGGCCCTCACGCACAATTTCTAAATATTTTCCAAAATTTCTCATTGCTGCCCCTTATTTTTTTTTAGATCTACCAAAAGAACAGCTGACAGTTGTCATGAAACCTTATATACCTGAAGTACAACTACATAATCAGAATGCTGTACTCTCATCCTGATGTCTGTGTGCGTGAAATTGACTGATACAATAGGAAATCAACCCCTGCACCTATTTAGCGCAATTTGCACTCCTACGCAGCATGCGTAGCGTAGGAACCACAAATTGTACACCGCTATGGACATGTGCCCTTTTAAACCCTTTACATATGCAAGTTCCATAGCTACAATAGTGCGCAAAACCGCTTTTTGTGCATATTTGTATATTTTGTTGTATTCCTAGCCAGGTAATTTTTTTGCTGCTGTCCCCTTCCATGTTTTTTTTTTTTTCAGTCCCAAAGTGGAAAAATTTTGGTGAGGGTATAAATATAAACCGACCACTTTGGCTTTTAGCTGAGAAGCAACAGGAGGACATGTGGTTGCTTGTAAAGCAACTTTTGGTTTCATTAGGTTATGACCCACCTTGAAAGAGGTTGCCGCGTCGTGGCAAACGGGCTTAACTTTACTTTAATGGCTATTCAAGTAAAATAAAACCTCTGTTTTTGTTTAGCATGGAGCCATAGGAATAAGTGAAAATGACTACCTTTTTTCTTGCAAGTTCCATAGTGCCTGCACATAGTGATGGATCGGAGCTGCGCAAGCATGCGCTCGCTTTCGTGTGCTGTCTCAGAAGGTGGTGTCGGCACGCTCCCTGTGTGTTGACGTCACTAGTGAACGATCTGGTGACCGGTAGCTGGGAAATTCAAAACCCCAGCTGCTGGTGAGGCTGGAAACGTCTCCACTTCACCCAGCAATTACACCCTATTGGGGCAGCAGTGAGGGGGCACTCCTCACATCCTGACCACTTAAATAAAATATAGTGGTCAGGTTGAGGAGAGTGTCCCTTCAATGGCTCTGATAAGTTTACCAGAGCCCTGGCTAAAGTGGCGTTCGAATGAGAAACTGATTAGGAACAAAGGAGGTTTAAGAATTATCACTGTATATTACACAAGAGGAAAGGGGAGTGAGTTCCTTTGTTTATGGGATCAGGCGGGGGTGTCTTTGTTTTCATGGGCGGAAACATGGCTCTTTGTGATTGGGTACAATGGGGAGATAAACAATGGAAAGGAGGGGGAAGGGAGGTTATAAAAGGATGTGCGTGAGACAAGTTTGGGATTGCAACTAATTTTCTTTTACTTACAGGTCACCTGAAATCGCTGGAATGTCTGGAAGGAAGAGGAGCGTCCCTAAGAAGTTTCTGGAAGGAGAGTCTCCATGGACAGCAGGACAGCAGGACTCGGCAGCGGGGACGAGGAAGACCCGATCTGGAGGAACAAGGCGTCCGGTGCAGGGAGTATTAGCAGGCGCAGCGGCTGCAGCGTCTCCTATTCCTGTTTCTGATATCTTTCCTCTTTCTCCTTCTGTCCCCTGTCCTTTGTCTCCGGTCTCATCCTCTTCTGTTCGTTCTGTCATTATCACCCAATACTCCCCTACTTCCCCCACGGCTTCTCCCACCTCTGCTCCCCGCGCTCGGCCCGCATCATATGCCCCGCTGCATCGCTCTACGGGGGCAGGCGACCCGGCGGCCGAGCGGCAGCCCGGGCATAGGTATAGGCTGCCACCATCCCCTTATTTTTCCCCAGATGTCCCCGGGCAGGAGGGGGTGGGTTCCCAGCGCATACCTGCGGCCTGCGATCACTCCATTGTTCGTGCCCAGCAGGGGGGGGGGGGTCTCGTGCAGCAGCCGCCGCCATTTGCAGCATGCGAGCGGCGGCCATCTTCTTTTTTCCAGCGTGGGAATTTGCGCATGCCCAGGAGCCCCTCCGCTTGGTCTGATAACATCAGAGCTCCACCATCACATGGTCAGACACCATGTGAGCGGCCAGGAGCCAATCACATTAAATCAGCGCCAAATTTGAATGGGGAAGCTGGCTGGAACAGTGGATATGCAGCCCAAAGACAGAGGGATACTGCGGGCGCGCACGGCCATCAGGTACAGGGGGACAGAGGACATTTTCAAACAAGATTTAGCATAGGGGGGGAAACCAGCTTGAAATAAGCCCCAATCCCACACGTAATATGCGCAGCCAGAGAGACGCAGAGGGCAGCAGGGCTGACATGGTGCAGGGGGAGTGCAGTTCCCGGGTGGGGTCTGTGTTTAGGGGTTATTGCTCGCCCAGTGGATTGCGGGATTTTGCTGGGGATGTTGTTCAGGGCCAGGACAGGGGGGGCCCCCCCTTATTTTACCAGGATAGATCTTACGGAAATGGCCAGGTTTATGGGAAGGACAGCGCAGGCAATGTGTACGTCAGGCTTCAGGGAGAGCATCAGAATTTTCCTGCTAATACAATGGATACATATACTGACATTGTGCAATTACAGGACACAGAGCGTGGTTCCAGGGCGTCCAGCCACGAGGAAAGAACACGGCATGGAGAAGAGAGACAGCAGTCAACAAGGTTTAAGGACATGGAGCGACCGGGAACCAGCAGAGGAGGAGCAAGCGGATCGCAGACGGGTGAATCGCAGACGGGTGTATCGCAGACGGGTGATCGGGTGACGGCTGCAAAGAAGGGTAAGAGGAAAAGTTTTGTTGATTCAAGTGATGTTTCAGAAACGGATTCTAGCTCTGATTCTGATTCTGAGGGGGGGAGAGGGGGGAGAATAAGAAGCTGTTTAGGATGGTTAAGAAGATGTGTAGAAAGCAGGGCAGTAGAGGAAGAGGGAACGATTCAGACTCAGATGAGGGAGATAGCGGGTCTGACAGTGAGGGGAGTCTGAGTTTCAGGGGACGCGGTTAATTCCATTGTCATCACATTTAAAGCCTAAGACAATAAGAAAGGCGCAGGAAGGGAGATACTTGGATTTATTTACCATTACGAGGGAGGCAGTGGCAGCAAGGGGGAGGGGGGAGCAGTCTAGAAAAAGGGGATCATTTATGGAATGGGTGAAGAGGTTTGCAGTTTATGCAGAATGTTTTTTGGGGAAACATCCAGGTCAGGTCAAAGGTATGTTGAGGTATTTGCATTTAATCACAGATTGTGCCACGGCGTATGGGGGGTTTTCATGGAGGGATTACGATGAGGAGTTTAGAAGGGGTAGTGTCGGAACGGGAAAAAAGGGGAGGAAGGATTTCGGGGTTAAGGTTTTGGATACATGGTCCAGGTTGGTGAGGGTGTATGATGGTCAGGGAGGGGGAGGGCAGGGGCTGAACAGGTCGGTGAAGAGGGAGACAAGGGAATGCTGGGCTTTTAATGAAAATAGGTGTGAGAAGGGCATGGGGTGCAGGTACAAGCATATCTGTAGGTTTTGCGGGGGTGCGCACCCAGGACTTGATTGTAGGCGGAACAATGCGGGGAGGAACAATTCCTTTCGTCCCCCAGGTAAATGGGCAGGAGGGCATGCTGGGCCCAGCCAGAACACCGGTCCGGGTAAATGAGTTAGTGGAGGAGTTGAAAGGGTACCCGGAAGCGGAGGGCAGGGAGATACTGAGTAGCGGTTTTCACGAGGGATTCAGGATACCGGTTATGGGGAATGTAAAGGGGGGTAAGAGAGTAAAAAATTTGAAGTCAGCGTATGAGCTACCGGAGGTCTTGAAGGAGAAGTTGGAGAAGGAGGTGTTACTAGGTAGGATGGCTGGTCCATTTGTAAAGTCGCCAATAGACAAGCTGGTGATTTCACCCCTGGGGGTGGTACCTAAGAAGGAGAAGGGGAAATACAGGATGATCCAGCATTTGTCTTATCCGAGAGGGCAGTCTGTGAACGATGCTATAAGTCAGGAAGATTCTTCAGTTACTTACCAGTCTTTTGATCAGGCAGTGAGTTTGGTACGTGAGGCTGGGCGGGGGGCTGAGTTGGCAAAGGTTGACATAGAATCGGCTTTCAGGCTTTTACCGTTGCATCCAGAGAGTTTTCGGTTGATGGGGTGTAAGTTAAATGGACAATTCTACATAGACAAGTGTTTACCCATGGGGTGTTCGATATCATGCGCTCATTTTGAAAGGTTTAGTACATTTTTGCACTGGTTGGTGGACGAAAAAGCAGGATGTAAGAGTATGGTGCATTATTTGGATGACTTCATGATAGTGGGCGCCGAAGGGACGGGAGAATGTGGCAGGGTCATGGAGGTGCTGTTAAGGACGTTTGCTCAGTTAGGGGTCCCGGTGGCGGAGGACAAGTCAGAAGGGCCCTGTGTTAAGTTGACGTTTTTGGGCATCGAGATTGATTCGGTGAATCAGCTATGCAGGTTGCCGGAAGATAAGGTGGCGAAACTGAGGTTGGCTATTCGGCAGGCAATGGAAATAGAGAAAATCAAGCTTAGGGAGTTGCAGAAGCTGTTGGGTTTGCTGAATTTTGCATGTAGGGTGATTCCAGTTGGCAGGATATTCAAGAGGCGGATGGAAATTTGAACCAGGGGGGTCACCAAGCCGAATTTCAGGATTAGGGTAAACCAGCAGGTTAAGGAGGATTTGGGAGTGTGGGATTTCTTCTTGAGAGATTTCAATGGAGTGAGAATCTGGGAGGAGAGGGTCACAGCGGAGGAGAAACAGCTGTTTACAGATGCCGCGGGAGCTTCTGGTTTTGGGGCATACTTGAGTGGAAGATGGTGTGCTGGGGAATGGCTGCAGGAGTGGATTCAGAGAGGTTGGATTACAAATTTGGTGTTGCTGGAACTCTTTCCAATCGTGGCAGCGATTCAGTTGTGGGGGAAAGAACTGGCGAATAAAAGCATTTTGTTTTGGTCAGATAACCAGGGTGTGGTCCAGGTGCTGAATAGCATGTCAGCATCATCCCCTCAGGTTATAACCTACGTTAGGTATTTGGTATTGTTATGTTTGCAGAACAATATAAACTTTAAGGCTAAGCATATCCCGGGGGTGGAAAATGTGGTGGCGGATGCATTGTCTCGGTTCAAGTGGGATGTTTTCCGTCGGTTGGCGCCGGAAGCGAATCTGCAAGGTGAAGGCTGCCCTTCATTTCTTTGGCAGATTGGGAACAGATAGAAGTCATCAGTGAGTTGGTGAGGAGATCGTTGGCACCAAAGACGTGGGTATCGTACAGCAGACATTGGAGGGAATGGAACGAGTTTAGAAGGAGTCGGCAAGGGGGAGCAGATAGAGTGTTCTTAGAATACTTGGAGAATTTAAGGGGTAAGGGGATAAAGAGGGGATTACTAGGAAATATTTTATCTGGTATTTCGTACTTTGCTCGGTTAAGGGAAGAGAGGGATGTTACTAAAAGATTTGTTGTTAGGAAGATTTTGAGAGGATGGGGTACAATGGGGGACAGGTGCAGTGATAAGAGGGAGCCGATAACGCGAGAGAGACTGGTAGCTTTGGGGTGAATACTTGGCAAGGTCTGTAAGGATGGGTATGAGGCCAAGCTGTTTAGGGCGGCTTTTGTTTTATCTTTTTCAATGGCTTTAAGGATCGGGGAGCTGGTTGCTCCAAGCAGACATTCCACCCAGTCAGGTTTAATGAGGGAGGACGTGAGAGTGACAGAGGGGGCCGTGTTGGTGTTAATAAGGAAATCGAAAACGGATAGAGAAGGAAAGGGGGTGTGGGTCGCTGCTAGGGCGCAGGCTGGGGAAGTCTGTCCATTGGGATGTGTGAGGGGATACTTGGAGGTGGCTCCGGCAACAGGACACATGTTTCTGAGGCACAAGGATGGTACTAACTTATCGCAGTACCAATTCAAGACCGTTTTGCACAAGGCTGTTGAGAGTCTTGGTTGGAAAGGGAGTTGCATTGCTCCTCATTCATTCAGGATAGGGGCAGCTACCACAGCAGCGGAACTGGGTTGCCCTACAGAGCAAATTAAAAAATTGGGCAGATGGAAATCAGAGGCGTATAGGCGGTATGTAAGGCCTTTAAGGAAGTGAGGGGTTGTCATATAAAGCGGGAGGGGAAAGGGAGGGGGGGACAAAAAAAATGTGATTGTGATTTGTTGGAAATGGTGGTTAATATGTTCCTTTTTTGTTTCTTTTTTCCCAGGTCGGGCAATGAGAGTCTGGGTCCTGGGACACTCCTACGTGCACTGGGCGGCAAGTTATGCTGCAGGCACAAGGAAGGGAGTGAACCTGGGGTTCAGTCTCCAGGAAGTAGGGATTAGATGGGTAGGAATGAGGGGTATGAGGTGGGATCAGTTGATAGAAATAGCACAGACGTCCAGGAGAAAATGGGGAGGCCGGATGTTATGATAATACATTTAGGTGGTAACGATATTGGCAGTATACCAGTTCATGTACTTCAGGAGTTAGTTATGGAGACTTTTAGGTGGTTTGGGAGGGAGTGGCCAGATGTTAAGATTGTCTGGTCTAGCGCGATTTCTAGGCTGACATGGAGAAATTGTAGAGATAGGAGGGCAGGGTGTAGAGGTAGAAAAAAATGGAATCAGGCAGCGAAGAAGGCGGTGAAGGAAATAGGGGGAAGGATTTTGGAACACACAGGCATAAAGACAATTAATGAGGAGTTGTTCCGGAGGGACGGGGTCCACCTATCGGAGGCCTGTAACGGACTCTTCACTGAAGGCATCGAAGCCATGATAAGGAGTTTGTTGTGAGGTAAGAGGAAAAGGTCACGGGTTTTTTATTTGGTGGCAGTAAAAAGAGGGTCCTCGTTTTTTGGTGGCGGCGAAATAGGCGGCCTGGCACGTGGAGGGCGATAGGGGGATGATCTGCAGGGTACGGGGTGAGTGTGTTCGTACGGCCAAGCTCAAGTGCCTTTCTGGTTTGCAGATCCTCTCGGCCTGCTATCTGCCATAAAATAAACTGAGCAGATGTGTGGTCAGCCTGCTTAGCCACGTGGGCGCTATTTCTGGGCAATGCTTGTGGTGCATTGCAGTTGCCAGTGTTATCTGGCTGCCAGTGTTATCTGGTGTAGGAATTTGGCATACGAGGATCGATAATAATAATTCTGCCTTAGAGGCAAAGAATTTGGCCTTAAGTAATAAAAGACGTGACCTTTTCTAAATGCCAATACTTTGTTGTGTTTTTTTTACGGGAAGGGGGTGGGAGGGCCTTGGGGGGGTTAGGTTTAAGAAGGTAACTTACATGGGAGAAGATGTAAGAAGAGAATAGGGGTATAATTCTTAGTTCGAATGAGAAACTGATTAGGAACGAAGGAGGTTTAAGAATTATCACTGTATATTACACAAGAGGAAAGGGGAGTGAGTTCCTTTGTTTATGGGATCAGGCGGGGGTGTCTTTGTTTTCATGGGCGGAAACATGGCTCTTTGTGATTGGGTACAATGGGGAGATAAACAATGGAAAGGAGGGGGAAGGGAGGTTATAAAAGGATGTGCGTGAGACAAGTTTGGGATTGCAACTAATTTTCTTTTACTCCCACCCAACCCACCCTGTTTTTATTTTTTCTTTCAGAGATGCTGGTTCTCTACAACATCGGAAAGGTCACGCAGCAGAAGCACCACAGATAGGGGCAATGGAGTGGTGATTTCACTACTCATGCAAGACCGCCTGTGGTTTCCTATATGGAAATATGCCGTGTTGCATGAACCTGGTTCATGGTTTAAATGGCCGTGTCTGGGGGATTGTATAAATATCGACATGGTTAGTCTACCTATTGCATCAAGTGATACACCATGTTACATGAAGCCAGCCCGAGGTTTTTTGAACGGCCAGGGTTGGGGGATTGTCTTTGATTAAAAGCATGGTTAGAGTAGTTATTATCGATCAGACAGTATCCCAAGATTTGGGTACTTTACCATGTGGCAGGAAGCCAGCTGG
Source organism: Leptobrachium leishanense (assembly GCA_009667805.1). Classification (NCBI taxonomy): domain Eukaryota; kingdom Metazoa; phylum Chordata; class Amphibia; order Anura; family Megophryidae; genus Leptobrachium; species Leptobrachium leishanense. Next base: position 106,481,313 of record CM019069.1, on the reverse strand, counting down.
TGGTTTGTTCGGCCACAGCTGGGGGATTGCGCTTTAAGATGGACATGGTTTAGGTTACGGAGGAGCGGCGAAATAGGCGGCCTGGCACGTGGAGGGCGATAGTGGGGGGATGATCTGCAGGGTACGGGGTGAGTGTGGTTCGTACGGCCAAGCTCAAGTGCCTTTCTGGTTTGCAGATCCTCTCGGCCTGCTATCTGCCATAAAATAAACTGAGCAGATGTGTGGTCAGCCTGCTTAGCCACGTGGGCGCTATTTCTGGGCAATGCTTGTGGTGCATTGCAGTTGCCAGTGTTATCTGGCTGCCAGTGTTATCTGGTGTAGGAATTTGGCATACGAGGATCGATAATAATAATTCTGCCTTAGAGGCAAAGAATTTGGCCTTAAGTAATAAAAGACGTGACCTTTTCTAAATGCCAATACTTTGTTGTGTTTTTCTTTACGGGAAGGGGGTGGGAGGGCCTTGGGGGGGCTTTAGGTTTAAGAAGGTAACTTACATGGGAGAAGATGTAAGAAGAGAATAGGGGTATAATTCTTAATACTACAAAAAAAAGGAAAAGTGACTCCGCTATCCCACCCTTTCTTTGTCCTTAAATAACTGGACAGATACCTTGGTGTGTGCTGCTTCTGCCCTTCAGCTTAGGGTTTCTGAAATGCAGAAATCCATGTATGGAATTTGTGTATCTACACATCTTGTGTTACATAAGATAAGCAAATCATGGATTGCGCAGAACTTGCAGCCTTTTGTTCAGCAGTGCTTTTACTGTGTGATGGCCGGGAGCTGTGCGCCCATGTGCAGAATTAACCTTAAGATCACTATGAACTATCCCAGAATTTTTCTTCGTATAATCTGTGACATTTCTAAAATACTACCAATTGGGGTTTTTTTGGAGTACTGATAATGGTAGTGTATTTTACATAAAAATCATGTTATAAATGATAAAAGCACTTCAGTATAATTAAACATGTATGATTTAAGATCATCATTAGAAGTTAACATGTCAAGGATTTTTTTTATTTTATTAAATAAAAAAAATTTATACAATAAATGTTGTTTAAGTAACCTCATATCAGCAAGAATGTGAATGTATTTATTCACCTTTGATCAATGCAGTATTAGATAAAAAAATTGGTTAAAGAAGTATACGTTTGTGAAACAATTTTGACTATGTGTGTAAGTGTCATTTTTCTCGCAAGTTACAGTACCAGGGTTCCGCCAATTGAATCATTAACCATCCAGACCTCTGAGTCACTGACAGTATCATTTTATATTGATTCGCACACAGGGAACTCATAGAAGCTATTTATTATACCTCCACCGACACAAATTGACTACTGCAGGCTTCATTTAACACTGTTGTGATGGAGTAAAGAAAGGGGACTAAACCTGAACTATTGTAACAATTTCACTGGACCAAGAATAACTGTGGTTTAAAAAAAACCTTACCACATGTTACTACTGTGTGATGTAATATAGGCCAGAAAAAATATGTGGAATCCAATCCTTTCAGGATGCTCGAGACATTTTTCTATTAATTCAAAATCTCTTCAGAGAACATATTTCCTTTAACCTGCAATGGTCATAACAGCAGCGAATTAACAGTGAAATACGGTGCAGTTAGTGCAGATTGCCGCAATTCGGCGATCTTCGGCAGCAGTGAAATTGTTCCATAGAGAAGTAATGGTTAATCTTTTCAAAGAACGCTGAACTGCACCGAAATGCCAGTAAAATGCCCTGATTTTCGGGGTTTCAGTTCAACAGGTTTAAACAGGTGAATCCCAAAGGATTCAATATACAAAATAATATTATCGTTTTAATTTTTTTTTATTCAAACATTTATTATTTTCATTTTTTGGCAAACTATATATAATTGGAATTTTCATATTTTATTTTTTTAAGGCAAAATTTTTGATTCCCAGTTTTTTTTAAAGATGCTTTTTTTTCTGTAACAGACCATTTTATTATTTTTAATTTCCACACATTTTCATTGTTTTAAACACCTTTTAACCACTTGAGGGCGAAGGACGTGCAGAGAACGTCCTCTCGTTTCACTCCCGTGCGTGGAGGACGTTCCCTGCACGTCATCGCGTTCAAGCTCCCCTCCCGCCGATACTCACATCTCTGTCCGGGGTTCCACACAGGTCTGACTTTCTTGAAGTCAGATCTGCGTGTTTATACCCCTGAGGGTGCACTGACATCATCGCACGATGATGTCAGTTTCAGGCACCCCCCTGGGGGGGAAGAGCGCCTGAAAGGAGGGGGGAAAGTCCTTCGGAGCTCTCTACCTCCTGATCGGGAGGAGATTAAGTTAAAAAATAGGCACTGCTGGAATGAGCAGAGTCTGCCCTTTCCAGCAGTGCTTCTCAACCCCTGAGGTGCTGGTCCGCAATCCGGTACCAAAAGGCGCCAGATCGTGGACAACTCATGGTAGGGGCTGACATCTTGGATGTCAGCCAAACCTCCGGGGATCCCCCTCACCCACTGACATCTTTGCGCATGGTCCAATGATGTCAGTATGAGAATTAACCCCTAGCTGCCAAGCGGTTTCCCTATGGAAACCCTATAGAGGAGATATAAGCGTCCAAAGGAGGCCCCTATCTCCCGATTCATGGCAGCTAGACTTTAACATTGGGTATCATTGGAAAGGCCAGAGCAGAGAATTGTGAACAACTTTGGGTGATCAATGACACTTCTTCTACGGTTATTTAAATTTCCCTGTCATTATCAGCGTAGGTTGCAACAACAGAATCTATTAAATAACCCCCTAAGTAAAAGTTGATCCTTGAACCCTTGAGGTTTATTTAAGTCAGTGATGGCGAACCTTTCTGAGCCTGACTGCCAAAACTGGATCATTAAATCAACGTATGTCTCAAAGTGTTACCCTGCAATTAGACCTGAATACTGATTATTTGTTTTAGAAAAACACTTCATAAAGCTCCTACACACCCCTATTATATACCTATAAGGGTGCCTACAAACCCATTTTTTCCTTATTTTATGTCCCCCTATTTTATAATTTCCACACCCCATCTCATTATTTCCTAATCCCCCAATTTTATTATTTCCTTCCCCCAATTGTATTAATTATTTCCATATCCCTCCGATGTCATTATTTCCATCTACTCCCAATTTTATTATTTCCTCCTACCCCCATTTTATTAATCATTTTCACATCCCCCAATTCTATTAATTATTTCCTCACCCATTTTATTATCACTTTCCATTTTATTATTACCTCATCCCCCCAGTTCTATTAATTATTTACACAAGGTGGCCCTTCTGGGGTTGGCTCCACTAATTCAGAAAAAATGCTTAGTTAATTTACCCCTCTACCGCATGGGTCATGTATCTGCAAGTGATCGCCTGTATCTGTGCTTGATCGTGGCTCTCGCAATCTCGGCTCTGCTCCTGCGAGATGTTTCACATATCTTTACATGAGTTCGCCGGAGGGCAACCGAGAGTACGACAGGCACGTTTAAGCACAAATGCAGGTGGCCACTCGTGGGTACGCAGCCTGCGCGACAAAGGGTTAAAATAACTAAGCGGCTGTTTCTGAATTAGAGCATCCACCCCCAGGCAACAGGAAGCCCACATCCTACACGGGGCACCATCCAACCGGCCGGCAAAGTACATCCGATGGCCAATCTCAGGGCCGTAGGAAGGGCGAGGCGAGTGAGGCACGTGCCTCGGGCACAGCTGTGAAGGGGCGCAGCCATGGCTCGAGTCCTGCGGGGAATGCTGCGGGAACGCAGGCTGCGGGAACCTGCGTTCCCGCAGCTTTCCAGCAGGACTTGAGCCATGGCTGCGCCCCTTCACAGCTGTGAAGCGCCCAGCCCAAAACGATTGCGAGCGGCCGCTTGCTTCCTGCTTGAACGGCCGCTGACAGGAAGTGCAGCTGCTCACCCGGGATCTACGGGGGTGAAATGTGATGGCTGGGGATATTTTACTGGGGGGGATATTGTACTGGGGGGGATGTGATGGCTGGGGATATTTTACTGGGGGTGATTGAAGGCTGGGGGTATATTACTGGGGGGAGTGAAGGCTGGGGGTATATTACTGGGGGGAGTGAAGGCTGGGGGTATATTAATGGGATGAGTGAAGGCTGGGGGTATATTAATGTGGGAGTGAAGGCTGGGGGTATATTAATGGGGGGAGTAAAGGCTGGGGGTATATTAATGGGGGGAGTGAAGGCTGGGGATTTATTAATGGGGTGAAGGCTGGGGATATGTTACTGGGGGGTGTGAAGGCTGGGGTATTTTACTGGGGTGGATTGAAGGCTGGGGGTATTTTAGGGGGGATTGAAGGCTGGGGGTATTTTACTGGGGGGATTGAAGGCTGGGGTATTTTACTGGTGGGAATTGAAGGCTGGGGGTATTTTACTGGGGGGATTGAAGGCAGGTATTTTACTGGGGGGTCAAAGCTGGGGGTATTTTAATGGGGGGAGTGATGGCTGGGGATATTTTACTGGGGGTGATTGAAGGCTGTGGGTATATTAATGGGGGAGTGAAGGCTGGGAATTTATTAATGGGGTGTGTGTGATTGCTGGGGATATTTTACTGGGGGGTTTGAAGGCTGGGGTATTTTACTGGGGGGGAGTGAAGGCTGGGGGTATTATACTGGGGGGGAGTGAAGGCTGGGGGTATTTTACTGGGGGAGAGTGAAGGCAGGTATTTTACTGGGGGGGAGTGAAGGCAGGTATTTTACTGGGGGGAGTGAAGGCAGGTATTTTACTGGGGGGTCAAAGCTAGGGGTATTTTACTGGGGGGGAGTGATGGCTGTGGGTTTATTAATGGGGGGAGTGAAGGCTGGGTATTTATTAATGGGGGTGTGATTGCTGGGGATATTTTACTTGGGGGGGTTTGAAGGCTGGGGGTATTTTACTGGGGGGGTGAAGGCTGGGGTATTTTACTGGGGGTGATGGCTGGGGGTATTTTACTGGGGGGTGATGGCTAGGGGTATTTTCCGGGGGGGTGATGGCTGGGGGTATTTTACTGGGGGGGAAGTGATGGCAAGGGGTATTTTCCTGGGGGGGGAAGTGATGGCCAGGGGTATTTTACTGGGGGGGGAGAGTGATGGCAAGGGGTATTTTCCTGGGGGGGGAAGTGATGGCCAGGGGTATTTTACTGGGGGGGAGTGATGGCCAGGGGTATTTTACTGGGGGGGAGTGATGGCCAGGGGTATTTTACTGGGGGGGAGTGATGGCCAGGGGTATTTTACTGGGGGGGGAGTGATGGCCAGGGGTATTTTACTGGGGGGGAGTGATGGCCAGGGGTATTTTACTGGGGGGGAGTGGTGGCCAGGGGTATTTTACAGGGGGTGATGGCCAGGGGTATTTTAGGGGGGGTGATGGCCAGGGGTATTTTAGGGGGGGTGATGGCCAAGGGTGCCCTGGCAGGGGGGTCTGACTGTAAATTTGGGGGAGACCTGATTATGTATCTCTAGGAGTCAGAGAATGCCAGCCTCTCACCTGGTTCACAAATTGGTTGCTATAACACAGGATGCTGCCATCTTCCCAGCTCCACACAGCCACTCCCAAAATTCAGCAGGGGGGAGGGGGCAGCTATCCACCTGCATAGCACATAGCAATTCTGCATGATGTCATCACCCTGGGCCGTGCAGTGCTGGTTACCATGGAGGGGGCAGCAGGGCTGTGAGTGAAGGGAGGAATGGATTGAGAGCTGCTCTCACAACTCACCTAGGAGTCTGCCTGGTGCTGCCTCTCCATCCAAACGAATCAGCGTGTGGCCCTGAACTTCCTGTGAGCGGGAACAAGTGGCTGATGGGAGGAGGAGGCGGAGACAAGTGGGAGGAAGAGACGTCCTACCAGATCCACCTCCACACTGTCAATGACTGGCAGAGCGTCACTCATTCAGCGCGCAGCTTGCGCGTGAGTGAACATTTATGAAGCTACAGGCAGCCCAGCGGCCCAAACATTAAACAGCCTACCGGGATTTCTCCCGGCATCCTGGTAGGCCAGTCCGGCCATGCCTGGGGGGCACTATCCATGAGACCTGGGGGCACTATCCATGAGACCTGTGGGTATTATCCATGAGACCTGGGGGCATATCCAGGAGACCTGGGGGCAATATCCATGAGACCTGGGGGCATATCCAGGAGACCTGGGGGCTTTATCCATGAGACCTGGGGGCACTATCCATGAGACCTGGGGGCACAATCCATGAGACCTGGGGGCATATCCATGAGAGCTGGGGCATTATCCATGAGAGCTGGGGCAATATCCATGAGAGCTGGGGCAATATCCATGAGAGCTGGGAGGCAATATCCATGAGCTGGGTCATATCCATGTGAACTGGGGCAATATATACCCATATGAGCTGGGGTCAATAATATCCATATGAGCTGGGGTCAATAATATCCATGTGAACTGGGGAAAATAGTCTGGGGGCTCAGTGCTGTGTATATTATTCTGGGGGAGGTGTATATTATGCTAAATGTTCTTTTGCTATACATGCATGTATTCTGTGTGTACTGTATTTGTACATGTACTGTGTGTGCACTATATATGTAGGGCCCCATCACCTCCTTAACGCTAGCACTCAGACATGTGAGCGTTGGTGCTAAATTAAATGAGGTTACTGCATGCTGCCCATATCACATCCTAGCACAGGACCCTCATATTACAATCCCAACGGTAACAGGTTAAAAAATCCAGGAGATTGTGCTTTTCAGCGCAAGGTTACTGTACTTTGCGCTCCCTATACTTAACATGGGGAGCGCAAAGAGTAAATAGCGTTAGGATTACAAAGTCCTAACGCTAATTACCATCCAGCCATAGCTACAAAAGTTACCCACAGCTAGACGCTGGTGCTAACTGATGCCGCTTCTGCAGAATCAGTCAGCACCAACTGGAACCCCCCCAAAAATCACATACTTGCCTCTCATCCCACAGCGCAAAGGGTGGTCGATCCACTGCTTCTGGTCGCGGGGAGCATCCAGGAGCTTAGCACTGCACCACTGGTCGGGGACTCTGATTTTTAAAATTATGTAGGGGGGCCACAATTTTCTGTTTTTGCCTCGGGTGCAAAAGGAGCTAGCTACGGCTCTGGCCAGTCTTTGCCTGGTAACAGCGATGGTGAACTTAAGGCTTGTGTCCCAGCGAAGAGGGCCCTGCATGCCATAGATTCGCCATCTCTGGTTTAAGTGATGGACATATTATTTATCAAAAACAATAGTTGCAATCTGTATCTGTTTATTCTCAAAAGGGCCTCTATTAAAATGCTCTGTAATGCCTTTATTCCACAAACATCTGTTCAATCACAGTAACTGCCACATATCCAGTCGCCAGCGCCGCAGGAAAAATAAACCCAGTGCAGGTTCATTCATACTTTCATGAATCCACCCCTCCATACCTTCAGTTCTGTTCTTAGCCTGCAAGAGGTGCAGGTGCTACTCATCAAGATGCCTGCATCTCCCTATAAAACAGCAAAGCACCCACAATGCTTTGCTTTTACATTGACTGACTGCCTGTCAACAAGCCTCTTGTTTCTGTCTACCAGACCCTCTGTTGCCGAACCTCTGCCTGATCTAGACTACTCTTCTGCTGAACCCTATATATATATATATTATTTATTTTTTGATAACCCATTGCTGAACTCTGCTTATGTTATACTGGACTTTTCCTTATTGCTGAACTCCTCTACTGATCGCCTACTGCTGAACCCCTGCTCGAATACTGGACCCTGTAATTGTCTACTCCTCTGATATCATTGTTACTGGAAACCCCGCTCTGCTTATTTAAAGGCTTCTTCCTTATCTTCTTATTCTATATTTTCCGTGGATTTGTTAAATTCAGTTTCCCTGGTTCTGTCTTTCTATTCACCCATGTCTACTGCCTCTGTTTAAGCTTATTCCTATATCTTTTGTTTTGTTGTTATCTAATCTGGTTCCCTGGTTCTGTCTGTCTACTCCTATATCCAGTACCTGTTATTAGTTTATCCTTGTTCTCTGGTTCTGTCCGTCTACTCCTATATCCAGTACCTGTTATTAGTTTATCCTTGTTCTCTGGTTCTGTCCGTCTACTCCTATATCCAGTACCTGTTATTAGTTTATCCTTGTTCTCTGGTTCTGTCTGTTTAGAGCCTTATCACTAGTTCCCTGGTATATCTTTCTGTAAATCCAGTACCTTATCTACTTTATTGTTGTTCCTCAGTCTCTTTAGTTACATCCTATTTCTGTTTATTAGTTATCCATTGTCCTCCCTGTTTTACTCGGCTTCCTTTCATTGCCTTATTGTTCTTGCCTTTCAATAAACCCCTTTTATTTTTGTGTATATACTTTCTTTACCTTGTGTTTCATCGCACATTGGACTCGACCACACAACCCTGCCAGCTGTATCGTGACAATAACACTATTGTACAAATATCATATTAAGAAACTTTGAACATCAGAATAATGGTTTTGTTATGGAAACCCTTCAAGGTGATGCTTAGTCATAGGGTGGTTTAATTCATAACTTGGTGTCTTTCATACACCACAAGAGAGCAGCATGGTTTGCCCTAAAGAATGACGCTTGGGATCAGCCCATATTCCCCACCCCATTATTATACAGGACTGTCCTGTTCAGGCTTCTGCATTACTCATTGTAGATAAACAAGGAACTGGTAAATACTGTAAGCGAAATGGAACAACAGAGTGTGCTCTTCATGCTTGGTTAAATATTCTCATCTCCAACCCTGCAGGACCACCCATGCTTCTTGCTTAGAAAGAAGACACATATATTGTATTCTAACTTAACATTTTATGCCATTTATAAATTTACGCTGGATTCTTTTTCTTTTTTTATTAATTAATTTTTTTTTATTGTCAACGTTGGCAGCTGTACAACAAACAATATAGTGACCATGCAGGGCATACTATAAGAATGTTATACAGGAATAAACAATGCAAAGCATATAAAAGTAAATACATTCAAATTTAGGTCCACCCAACCAAGCCAAGTGATATTCTCCACATTATAGTAATAGGAAAACGTAGATGTGGTCTGTCCAGCCCCAACACTTTCCTCAGATGCCACCACAGAGTTCTACCTGCTACACCAATTGGTCTAAAGCAGTGTTTCCCAAACCTGTCCTCGGGACCCTCAACCAGGCCAGATTTTGCAGATCACCTTGGGGAAAAAGCTAGGCTTGTGCACCGATTTTTTTTCGGTTCGATTTGTTCGGATTTTTAAAATATTCGGTTCGGCTCGTTTTTCGTGTACATTTTTTTTTGGAATATTGACAATTTTTCGTGTTTTCGGGTCACTTTGCTTGTTTTTTGTATCGACTTTTTGTGATTTCGGAAATTTTCATTTTTTTCGGAACGTCTGTTCTCCTCGTTTCAAAGTGTCTAACTCTATTCGTTTTTACGTTAACTACTATGGTTTACTTTTTTTATACTTAATATATTTTTTTATAATAAATTTTTGGTTTGTTTTTCGGATCCGATAATTAATTCTGTCGATACGATAATTCTGGCGATTCTATCGTGTTTTTTTTTTATTAAATAAAGATCCTTTTTTTCTTATGAATATACATTTCACAACTTTATTTAATCACATTAAAAAAATGGTATGAAAGCCAAGGAACAAAAAAAAATGAACAAAACGATTTAAAAAACGCTAAACTGACCCGAATGGTCTGACTTTAAAAATAAAAACCAGAACAAAAGGTTTTAAAACGGAAAAATAGTTGATCAAAATGATCTGAAACGAAAAAAAACCAACAAATAAAATGATTTAAAACAGACAAAAAAAATAAATTAACCCTTTCGCTGCTGAGGCATTTCACGGCTTCCCTTCACGCCTGTGTGCGGTCTGCTGCTGAGCTAATTTTTAACAGTTTCGCTCCTCTTGTTTAAACGCGTTTTGAAGCCTTATTTTATAATATGACCCAGACATGTTATATATCGTTCTTTCCGGCAGACTCGGCAGATGATTCATAATATATCATTATCATATGTATGCATCATGTCCTGTCTGTATATTATAACAAAAAATTCAATAAAATTAGAATTTTCAATGTTTGTTTTACAAGGTGTAAAGTGTTTTTTCCACATTTTAACATGCGAGTGTTTGCGGTTATATTTTATGAGGACTTGTTATATTTTTTTGGGTGAAAATTACACTATTTTTAAACAAAAATCCTTAGTGCAGCATCATTGTTCACATTATAATTGAAATGGGAACAATATTGCTGCATTAACAAAACAAAACAAAAAACCTGTTTATTTTCTTTATATTTTAATTTTTTATAATTTTTAAAATTGTCATGTTTGGTATTGTTGGAAAGGCCATGCTCTGGTCGATCCAAAGATACCAAACATTAACCGATAGCTGCCGCGGATCGGGAGATAGGGGGTTCCAATGAACCCCCTATCTCCACCTTTGGTCACAGTTAGGGGTTAACTCCAGAACTGACGTCATTGTGACGAGGTCTTGGGACTGTCGGCAGCTGCTGTTCCCCCACGCTGTTGTCTTCCTGCAAAGACGTGACCATGTTGGCGGGCAGCGTCTTAGCGGGCAGCGTTGGGAGAGAGAGAGCTCATAGCTGGGAGGAGGTGTTGCGTGAAGCCGCGAACAGGGACAAATAAACTAGACCTGAGCCGCACTGAGGATCTTTGGGTTGTGTCGGAGAAGACTTCACGCAGTGCTGCCATCAATATTTTTTGATAAATTCTTGGTTATACAATGAATGTGACTGTGGACAAAAATCTGTGTTGTTGTGACATCGCCTTGAAGTGGAAATAGGCTGGAAGACGGCCGCCATTGTACACAGGCGGCCATCTTGTTCAGAATATTGGTTCACTTGTATATAACTAGACAAGTTTGTAGCTGAGACTAGAATGAGGTATACGTAGAAATTTAGGAATGCGTTTAGATTAGCAGAAAAGCAATTAAAGCCTTATGAAAGATCTTTGCTGTTTCTGGCATGGAGAAGTAGATATTCCAAGGTCGTTGGGCCCGTGGAAAGACGAAGGAGTATAGAAGACCGGGCCCCAGGCCATCTGAATAAACATAGCCGATAGGGAGGGAGGCACTGCCCGGAGAAAGACAGCACAAACAAATCACAGACTGTCAAACTAACGAGAAGTGTATCAATTTATAGTTATATGTGGAATGTTCTTTGTGTTCGAATTAATGATGGGAGGTATTAACCCACGTAGGGTGGAATAGAGTGTCATAGGGAGGTGGGCTAATGGGGATGTACCTAATTATGTATTTGGGGCATAAAACCTCATGTCTCTGTGTAATCGGGGCTCACTCTAAGCGATTCAATCCTGTGTGAGCACTTGTGTGACGACACAATAAACTCTTGCCTTTCCTGAAGAGACTCGTGTTTGGACAATCCTTGCTTGTGTCTGGTCCGGCGCCGTTAATGAAGTGAACCTGTCTGACTCCGGCTACATTTTCTGGGGTCTCGATAGCCGGGATAACGGGCCTTTTGCCAAGACACAGGCAACGGCTGCTGAACACAGTGCGGCGCTTGACTGCAGCAGTGCCAGAATCCCGATGGTTGGGGGCGTCCGTTGAAGGTGAGCTGACATCTGCAGGCGCCAAGCAGGATTTCCTGTACAGTGGACCTCATCTCGTCCCAAACAGACCCCCCTGACCCAGGAAAACTGGGACACCAACGAGTCTGAGGAAACAGCAAGCAGCGCCGGCGATAGGTAACGTGTCTTCTATGTTTTGTATGTCTAAAGGAAATACCGGTATCTAAGGGAAACGTCCGACTGCGATAGACGGATAAGAGGATGCGATGGCCACCATCCTATTGGCATAGCTTTCCCGCCGCTGGTAGCGCTGACATTGCTAAGGAGCCAGAGTGGCTAGCGGGCGTCTGGATTCGGGGGAATTGAATGCCAATCAAAGGGTAGTTCTGTATGAGAGGGAGAAGGTAGCTGCGTGGAGTTGCATAGTTCAGTGTTTGTAAATAGAGCTTCGCCACGTGGGTAAAAGGGAAAGGAGGAGGGATTTTTTTTTTCTGTGACTGGGCTAAGAGCCTGAGTCAGTGCCTAGTGTGTACGCCGTATAGTGAAAAGGGCTTATAGTAAAGCCAGCGATAGCTACAGAGATAGACAAGGAACGAGGTGCACATAGCCACAAGCAGTCAAGAGTTAGAGTTCAAATTACGGGGTATAAGGAGCCACTAAGGAGGGAATACGCCCTCGGCTAATGGAAAGAGTTGAAGTGATATATGTTCTGTATTGTGCTGAAAGTATCTGATACGGAATGTGTTGTGAATGAATTGACTCGAGTGCTGTGAGTGAACGTGCGCCTACTCGCTCCACGAGGAAGCAAATACGAGATTTGACCCAGATAATTACGGTTTCGGCTCAGGCGACTGCAGTCGGCTACTGAAGGGGGAAGCGTATGTGGATGCGGATAAATTGTTGACTGAAGTATCAGACTGTAGATTTTAACTGTTGTTGAAATAAGATATTTGTATCGCAAAAAGTATTGTTTTCAGGAGTGACAATGGGTAACGGGTCATCAAAGCCCAAGAAGGTAAAGGAGGGTGAGATGCCCCTAGAATATATGGTGCGGAATTTCGAAGCATTATATAAAAACGTATGATTATGGTGTAGAATTGACAAAAGAGAAATTAAAAGTAATGTGTACAGTTGTGTGGCCGTTATTAGTCCCAGGATGGCCAGAGCAGGGGTCAATGGACCCGGAGTTAGTACAGAAGGTACATTCCCAAGTTACAGAGCAGTATGGACATCCTGAACAATACCCGTATATAGATATATGGAGATATTGCATTAAAAACCAGAGTCATTTTATAATGATAGCGGGGAGGAATAAGAAACAGGACCCCCAAAATAAGGGAGATAGAGAGGCTCCACCAGAAAAGATTGAGATGCCCGATGGGAGCATATATAAATTAATTAATATTTCACGGAGTGAGATAGTTGCGGTGCTGTATAGTTTATATGTGTGGTTCAGACTGATTTTGTCCGATTGTGTTTTTAATTGATCATTAAACTGTTCAATTAAAAGTTGAGATTGAGCGTCGTCCCTGGTGTAATAGGCCCCTCCTTTTTCTGACAGACTGTTTGCAAGAGAGAGGAGGAGGAGGGAGCAGTTTGTTTTTCTTTGCTCTCTGAAAGGTGGAAAAAATAACCCTTTGTGTACTTGTGCAGCGTACTATGTTTAGCTAATTTTAGTGTGTGTTACAATAGAATATTTGTCTGAAGTCGGTTGAGTGCAAGATATATGTTTATATTTTGTGTTGATATTATTCCGAAAGTTTAAGTTTAATAAGTATGTAATAGTATACAATATTGCCTACTAAAATATAAAAATTTATTAACAAACTAAATTGAAATATATGAAACGGTTAGAAAAATTAATTCGAGAAATAATTAAAGTAATTTTTCTTTACTGTTTTTACAAGGTATGTTTTTGTTTGATTTTTGATGGAATGATTTATTTTTATTGTTTTTTTTCGATGTAGTATTAAGAGTCTGTTTTGGGCTATGGGAAAATATTTCTGAGAATATTATTTACACAATGTGTATATGTATATGCCCGAATGTCCCATCCAGCTCCTGGGGCGGGATATTTTTTGCAAATTGCAAGCCCAAATTATGTTTTTTTTTTTCCCGGGGGTCACGTTCAATTAAACCTGCCGGAGGGTGGCAGTTTTGTTCGGTAGTATAATCCAGCCAGCCCGCACAACCCCCAATCTGTGAAAATCGCAGTAGTTATGCCGAGGGAAGAAGAATGGCGCACGGCACCTACTCTGTCTGCCACGCTGGATCCGCACGCACTACTCCTTGGAATTCCTGAGGTGGGGGGCGGAGGACAACCCGCCCAGATTAGTTGAATTAAAGTCCGGCGCAATACCGGTGGCTCTAAGACAATATTATATCCCAAAGAAAGCCAAGCAGAATATACAAATATATTTGCAGAGATTTAAAGACTACGGTATATTGAAATTCTGCGTGTCACCGTGGAACACACCATTGTTCCAGCAAGACAACTTTTTTTATTTTTTTTTATTTTTTTATTTCTCAGTGGGAGGTATCTACAATGGATGCGCGCTCAGCCAGGACCTTTTGTCCTTCCACGCTACAGTATGTTGATTAATTACACTGGTTTCCCCCACAGAAAAAGACTGTTTATCTGTCACAAAACTTTTGCTACATCTGCTAAGCCAAACAGGTTACAGAGTGTCTAAAAAAAAAAGAGAAAGCACAAATATGTAAACAGAGTGTAAAATACCTGGGATTCCAGTTAACAGGTACCAAACGTGCACTAGGGGCAGAAAGGAAAGAAGCAATGTGCCGCATACCCCAACTAAAGACCAGGAGACAAGTCCGTGAATTCCTGGGAGCTGCAGGCTTCTGCCGCCTGTGGATCCCCAACTTCGCAGAAATTGCCAAGCCGCTTCATCAAGCAACCAAGGAAAGAGAATTAGACCCCTTTCATTGGGAAGAAGAGCAAACAGCAGCGTTCCTGAAATTAAAGACTCTGCTGATGGAAGCTCCTGCGCTGGGTCTGCCAGATCATAGCAAGCCTTTCCAGCTGTTCGTACATGAATATAACCAAACAGCAACAGGAGTATTGGTCCAGACCTTTGGCTCGTGGCTGAGGCCTGTGGCCTACCTCTCCAAGCAACTCGACCCTGTGGTCTGCGGCCTACCCCCATGCCTGAAAGCAGTGGCTGCCACCGCAATGCTGATAGCAGAAGCAGACAAGCTGACCCTTGGACAAGTTCTTTATGTCAAGGTGCCCCATGCTGTCAAGGCCTGCTGGATGTCAAAGGAGGTTACTGGTTCAGCAACAGCCGGATGACGAAGTACCAAGCCATGATGTGTGAAAATCCACGGGTTCATTTGGACCTCATCGCTACCTTAAACCCTGCTACTCTACTGCCTGACTGTGAAGAAGATCCAAATCATGAATGCCTCCAAGTCATGGAAGAAGTGTTCAGTAGCAGGCCAGATTTGAAAGACGTACCCCTAGACAAATACGATCTACAGCTATTCACTGATGGTAGCAGCTATATGGATGATGGGAAGGAAGTCTCCGGCTATGCAGTAGTCTCAACAGAAGAAGTTATCAAAGCAAAGCCACTGCCAGGCCATACATCGGCACAACTAGCTGAAATAACAGCTTTAACCAGAGCCCTTGAAATTTCTGAAGGCAAAAGAGTAAATATCTACACAGATTCCAAGTACGCTTTCATGACAGTCCATGCACATGGTGCACTCTACAAAGAAAGAGGTCTACTCACGTCTTCAGGACAACAAATTAAATATGCTGCAGAAATCACGGCCCTCCTGGAAGCAGTGTGGAAACCAAGTGCTGTCAGTATCATGCACTGTCGAGGCCACCAAAAAGGCCGTGATGAAATTCCAAAAGGTAACAGACGCGCGGACCAGGCCGCAAAAGCAGCTGCAAAACCGCCACCACCAACAGAAGCAGAAGCTCAAGCTAAAGTACTGATCTGCAAGCAAGAGCCTCAATCTTCCATGCCAAATTACGAGTTCTATATGAATTTAAAAAAAAAAATTTGAACCCCACGGGGAGTTCATTGAAATAATATTGAACAAATGGCAAGATGATTATGAACTGTTAGAACTCAATTATGATTATATCCAATGGTTTTTTCCAACTCGAACACAAGGCCGACATTTCTACTCTACTCCCCTAAATCCGCAAGAGACATGTCTAATGGTTAACACCTCAGAAGTTCAGCAAAGACTGCGCAGAGTCTGCAAGATGAGGCTGAAATTCTTCGGCGTAAAAATAGTGGGGGAGGAGGAAGACAAAGAAATAACTGAAGTTGAACGAATTGAAATTTCGCGTCACGTTTTGAAAATTTGACAATCAATTCTCACAATAATCTATGAATCACACGAATACTGCACAGTCTAGGAGAATTTATCTGGGGAAATTATGGAGAATTGGCACGATACAAACCAAAACCAGTGGTGGCTGCACTCCTACCGGCGCCACTGAGCGAATGGACATCTGTGTACTCAGAGAAAGAAAAGAAGTGGCTGACAGACGAACCCGGAGGGTATGGAGAAGATGGATGGTTCCAGATGGAGAACGGACTAATAGTCCTACCAGCAACACTGGCTCCTGAAATCGTAAGAGCACTTCACGCAAGTACCCATGGAGGAAGAGAAATGATGGAGCAACAGTTGGAGCCTCATTTCTACGTACCAGGATTGTCAGCAATCTGCAAAGCAACAGCTCAGCAGTGTGTAACATGTGCCAAGAACAACCCGAGAACAGGCCCCAAAGTTCGGGAAAAGTTGAAAGAATGAACCGTACCCTAAAGACTTTGATGTCCAAACTGTGCCAAGAGACGTCACTAGGCTGGTTGGACTTGCTGCCGATAGTCCTTTTGCACATTAGGTGCAGACCAACCCCCCAATTGAAGCTACGTCCATACGAACTTATGTTTGGACAGCCAACCCCTCTGATTAATGGACTAAGGGGGGACCTTCGGGCATTGGGAGAAATTAAACTAAATGATCAGGTAGTAATGCTGGGTAAATCAATGCAGAAGTTAAATATTTGGGTGGGGGATAATATACCGTATTCTCTGTATCCTTCACTGTATAAGTATTGTCCGGGTGACTCAGTATGGGTAAAAGAGTGGAAAAATGATCCACTAGGTCCAAAATGGAGAGGTTTTTATTTTGTCCTGTTATCAACCCCTATAGCAGTAAAGGTTGCCGAGGTGGTCCCGTGGATATATCACTCCAGGGTAAAAGCAGCCGCAGCCAGTCCTGAACCAACATGGAAGGTTGTTACCAACGAGACCAACCCACTGAGGCTGAAGCTGACAAAGACCACAGCCATGAGCACCTAAATGATTCTAACCCAGATAATACAGAGGATCAACAAGTGGGTGTTTTGATGGGCACAGGTCCTGACCACCCGCCAACGGGGGATACCCACAGGGTGTTTTTTAGGGGCCCGGCCCCCACCCTTGATTATCCAGAAATGTTCTTTACTTTTGAAATTCCAGTGGGGAGGGATTGGGTTTATGTGACTGTAAAAAGAATTGCCCAAGGAATTCTGACACTCGGGGCATTTGTGGTGCTGATTTTATATTTTGCTAATTTGATTTATGGACTCTCGCGTGGAGTATGCTCTAATTGTACGGGCAATGTGGGGAAAGTGGATATTTCCCATATCTGGAATGGTACGCACCCGGTGATGGAGAACCGTACCATGTGGAGACAAAAACGAGAGGCGCTATCTGGAACCAACCCAAGAGGACACTTACTTGTGCAATTCAAATATGACTATGCTAAAAAGTCTGGGCAAACTGTATGCTGGGTGTGTAGTAGACTGCACCCAGAGACAATTCATATACCATTTGCCTCTGTTCCAATGAATTTGAGTATGTTTGTATCAGGGAAAAGGCAGAATCAGTCAGTCCCGGGTACCCTATAATAGGACCAGTGTATCCACCAGAATGGTGTTTTCAACTAGGACCAGATAAAGAAACAAATAACGAGGGGAGGTTATGTAACTCAAGTCAGTTCAACTGGACATTATACATTTACATATTCAAAACAGGACAAAAGACAATTTATTTATACATACGATGCAGGCAACTCACTAGAGACCAAGAGGCGGTGATTGGGAATGTGACCAATGGGAGGCAGGGT
Organism: Leptobrachium leishanense; assembly: GCA_009667805.1. Classification (NCBI taxonomy): domain Eukaryota; kingdom Metazoa; phylum Chordata; class Amphibia; order Anura; family Megophryidae; genus Leptobrachium; species Leptobrachium leishanense. Next base: position 106,463,672 of record CM019069.1, on the reverse strand, counting down.
GCAGTGGATATGATGAGACGGCTGAGACATTTTGCGATAGAGATATCAAAGGGAACACTACATTTATTGCTATTTATAGTGAAAGGAGGATACCAGGTGTGCTGTGAAAGGGTGTGTTACACATAGGTACCACCAACAATAACGGGAATGTGTTATTTGGCTAAGCTGGTCCCAATCCAGAAACTAAGGGGAGAAGACACAAACACAGACACAGAACTATACTCTAGGTACCCACTGGTGTTTGAAAGACCGAAGAGAGAATTGTTTGCGAAGATGGATCGAATATGGACATGGTTGCCAGCATGGACTGGATAGGGAGGAGAGATGATGAGGAGATTGAATAGCTATGTCAATCTGATGGATGAGATTCTGAATAGGACCAGTATGGATATCCAGCTGTTGAATCTGGAAATGCGTGAGTTATGAAAGGTGCAAATGATACATGAAATGGCGCTTGAGCAGATCAGTGCGGCCTTGAATGGATTGTGTGAAATGACAATGCACTATGAATGTTGCACCTTCATCAGAAACACTACACACGAAGTCCCAGACTATTACCAGGTAATTCAAGATCATCAGGAGAAGGTAGCACAGTTGCAGGGCACAGCCAGGAGGATTGCTGCCGAAGGCTGGAATCCGCTCCGGGGGTTTGGGGCAATGGGAGAATGGTTTGGTTCCATCTTGAGATTCATCTCAAAGATTGGATCCATGATACTCATGATAGTGGTGATCTTGATCATAGGGATACTGATATACCGCATAGGGCTATGCATATGGCCACTGTGCAAGTCAGCACTGATAATTCCACAGGGTATGTTCCCAGTGAAAGAAACCCCCCCTTTTTCAGTAGTTTCAGAATAGTGGAGTGTAATGGCTACAAGTGCCAGGAAAAACAAATCCTGACACTTGAGCCAAGGGGGGAATGAAGTGGAAATAGGCTGGAAGACGGCCGCCATTGTACACAGGCGGCCATCTTGTTCAGAATATTGGTTCACTTGTATATAACTAGACAAGTTTGTAGCTGAGACTAGAATGAGGTATACGTAGAAATTTAGGAATGCGTTTAGATTAGCAGAAAAGCAATTAAAGCCTTATGAAAGATCTTTGCTGTTTCTGGCATGGAGAAGTAGATATTCCAAGGTCGTTGGGCCCGTGGAAAGACGAAGGAGTATAGAAGACCGGGCCCCAGGCCATCTGAATAAACATAGCCGATAGGGAGGGAGGCACTGCCCGGAGAAAGACAGCACAAACAAATCACAGACTGTCAAACTAACGAGAAGTGTATCAATTTATAGTTATATGTGGAATGTTCTTTGTGTTCGAATTAATGATGGGAGGTATTAACCCACGTAGGGTGGAATAGAGTGTCATAGGGAGGTGGGCTAATGGGGATGTACCTAATTATGTATTTGGGGCATAAAACCTCATGTCTCTGTGTAATCGGGGCTCACTCTAAGCGATTCAATCCTGTGTGAGCACTTGTGTGACGACACAATAAACTCTTGCCTTTCCTGAAGAGACTCGTGTTTGGACAATCCTTGCTTGTGTCTGGTCCGGCGCCGTTAATGAAGTGAACCTGTCTGACTCCGGCTACAGCCTAAGCTTAACAAAACCATGCCACGGTAATCAAATCTCAAGGCAGTACAACAAGGTTGTGTTAGTGTGTGACATTTTTTGGCCAGGCAGGCCGTGTAGAATGTGCACAGTCACATTCATGGCCACAAATATGTTGACAAATTTATGACAAAGGGTCCATAGAAATGTCAATAAATTTATGTACATATAATTTTAACAGTGTGGAAAAGAAACCAAGCAATACATATTAACTTATTAAGTAAGGAAAAGCAACGCACACAAACAGGAAAATATAGAAAAAATATAAAATTTATTTACAACATGCCACATGGCATTGGCAAACTGCCCAACAGGGGCACAAACATACTCATAGGGGAGGAGGAGGCTGGTCTCTACTGCCGCTCCAGGATGTCAACGGCGTTATTAATATGCTGCCTGAACTCCTGCAGCAACTCCTGGATGGCTTCGTAGTTGGCGCCAGCCAGGCGTAGCTCGCCGATCGCCATCCTGACGCTGGACCTGTCAGTGTCCGGTCTGGCTTCTCCTTCTATATCCAATAAATGAAAGAAGGAGAATACAGTAAGTAAAGCAGGTTTCTATTTTTGACTGAAAGTCTTGAAAAAATATAACAGTAGTATATACCAGTGCTGGCGGCCTCCTGAGGCTCCGACTCCTCCGACTCCTCCTCCTCCACCACCACCGTCAGCATCTCTTCCGGTGCTATATCTAAGAAATTAAAGAAATAAAAAATACAGTAAACAACAAAACTGATTTATTTTTGAACAAAAGTCGATGCAAAATACAACAGTAAAAAAAAACCTGGACTTGCGGCCTCCTGCTGCGGCTCCGGCTCCCTCTCTCCATCGCCCTGCTCCTCCTCTTCCTCCTCCTGCTCCTCTTGTGCTATATATAAAAAAATTAAATGAAAATGCAGTAAACAAAAAATGTTTCTGTTTTTGACCAAAAGTCGTTGCAAAATAAAACAGTATATACCAGCACTGGTGGTCGCCCGTGTCTCCCCCTCCTCCTCCACTGGGGCACTGGTGCCCGCCGGGGCAGATGCTGCCTTTGCCTTCCTGTCTTCTGCCAAATCCAAAAAATAACACGTAAATAATGCAGACTGGAAAAAATGGTATATCTATACAATATATTGCCGAAAGTATTGCGACACCCCTCCACTACCCACTAGCACTACCAGCTTGACCCACCACTACTCCCATCTCATAGTTCTAAAGTCACAAAATATTTATTTATTTATTTCCTCTGCACATAGACATATATTACCGTTCAATTATATATTTTTTTCAGAAGTAAACATTACGTTTATTCAATAAAAACTATTATTTGTGTTGTGTGCGTACAAAACGCATTGTGCTGACTGCTTTTAGTTATTTTATAGATGCCTCAGCCTCAGTTTCACTTTCAGTTTCTGCGAATAAAACTGTGGATATTGCCGAAACAACAGAAATCCGCCATTTTGTTTTGAAATTTGCATCTAAAGCGTTCAATAATGACACTGCTGTAGCAAACTGAATTGCTGCGATGCATCAATTCAGCAGCTGCTGAGGATGTATTGAACGCGGCTCTGTTTGGATGCACTTTCAGAAGAACTACATGTCCCATCCTACCACTTAGCAGAGACGCAGAGATTTTTGTTGATGCGCAGGTGGGAGCCAATATTGGGCAAGCTGGGGGTCATCTCGTATGCATCACTCAATCACAACAACCTCCCCCCCAGCACACTACAGTACACACAGTGCCAAAAGAAATCCAGCATTGTAACTTCATCTACATACATCAAATATCACAATTTTCACAAATACGTAAAATCCCAAAAAAGAAGAGCTATGGCAAAAATGCATGTATGACGAGTTGTGAAAACGCAAAGCTATACACAATCACATTGCATGAAAAAAGGACTAGATAAATCAACGTATTTCTGTGCACATTAGCACATGCAAGCACATTATTATTATTATACAGGATGTATATAGCGCCAACAGTTTGCGCAGCGCTTTACAATATAACATGACACTTACGTTTGGCTATGACACGACGGATGTGCCTCAGCTGCTCCTGCTCGCGTGCCTTCAGATCGGACCAGCGTTTTCGGAGCTGGTCCTTCGTCCGGTCTTTCCCAAACAACTCCAGGATGGTGGTTCGGAGCTTGTCAAGGATACGGTCCTTGCGGGCGTTATTCTTCCTGCCGTAAGGGCCCTTACGGCAGTCATAATCTCTTTTGTCAAAGATGCGGACCAGCTCCAACATCTCCTCAAATGCCATGTCGCTGGCCCGCTTCCTCCTGGGTGGTGTCTCTGGGGTGGAAGCAGATGAGGACGAGGAGGTGTCCGAATGGGACTCTCTGTCTCGTCTTTCAGCCATGTTAAATTATAAATAATTTCTTTTTTTTTGGCCTGTGAAAAAAATTGCCAAAACTGGCTCAATAAAGTTACGACATCCGCGCGCGCGCATGGCATGCGCGACCCGCGGACGAATCGGATCCGACCCGATTACGAAGGAATTATCGTATCGACAGAATTATCGGATCATTGGAAACAAGAAACAAGTGATACGCATTTACAAATACAACATTTACAGAATCAGCGATATAACCGATAATAGTTAAATATATGATGTCCAGAATTACCGAAATGGAACCGAAATCACGAATGGAACCGAAATCATGAATAGAGCGAAAATAGATTTCGATTTGACACATTTCAAGTCCATTCGAAAACTCTGAAAATTTTTCGTTTCGGCTCGGAAAACTTTTCGGTCTGTCGGTTTTCGGGTCCGATCCGATTCGGAAAATCGGCTGAATCCGAAGACCCGAATCGGGAAATTTCGTGAAAATTCCGAAATTCCGAAACCCGAAACGCACATCCCTAGAAAAAGCAGACTGAATCCTGTAATCACTGAGCAGCAAATCATATATTCACAATATTCATAAATGATCTGCCCAATGTCTGCAAAGTCTCAACTGTACACATGTACACAGACGACACTGTAATCTACACCAGCAAACCAGATCTCCCACAGCTGGAGGCCGTGCTGCAAGACCAATTCACAGAGGTTGAAAAGTGGATCAAAGATAACAAACTTTTTCTAAATGCTGACAAAACTGTTACAATGCTCTTTGGAACAGTACCTAAACTACCCAAATTGCAAACACCCCATCTATGTGTCAGGACAAAATCAAATGGCACGCTGGCTGACCACAGTCACTTCTCTCAAATATCTAGGTATGTGGTTGGACCCAAATCTATCCTTTGGCCCCCACATTGATAAACTTTCATCTAAAATTTACCCCAATCTAGGTGCCCTGTACAGAAACAAATGCCTGAGCCCCGCGGTAAGAAAGCAGATTGTACAACAAATGCTTATGCCAGCTATTGAATACGGAGATGTAGTGTATGCAGCTGCCCCGCAAACGCAACTCCAGAAACTTACTACATTGTATAACTCATTCTGCCACTTTGCGCTACAATGTAACTACATGACCCACCATTGTGACATGTTAAAAGAACTAAACTGGCCGTCGCTGGAATCTAGACGCACCCTTCACCTTTCCAACCTGGTGTTTAAGAGCTTTTCTGGGAAGCTACCACCCTACCTGAATAGGCTGCTTCCCTCAGCAGTTCCCTCATCCTATAACCTCCGATCCAGGACCTGCACCTTACTTGCAATACCAAAATACAAAAAGCAAGTGGCTTGATCCTCATTTTCCTACAGAGCACCGCAATTATGGAATAACCTCCCAGACGCCATCAAATCTTCCCCCCAGTCTAAAGTCCCTTAAGAGCTCCCTATTAACATACCTCAATAAGGAATGCACCTGTAAACATGTAACATAATGACTATTTCCTTCATATTTATTTTCTGTTAATCTGTATATTTGTTTTGCGTTAATTTCTTGCATTTCACTATTTTGTATTTCTGTAACCACTCAATGTTCTTGAACCCAGGACATACTAGAAAATGAGAGAAATCTCAATGTATCCTTCCTGGTAAAATCCTTTATAAATAAATAAATAAATATCACCTGTGCTGTGCTTCAGCCATCTGGAAAACCTGGCGAGGCAGAGGGTCCCGAAGACAGGTTTGGGAAACACTGGTCTAAAGCAAACCCCAACCAAAGTCAATGGACCTTTACAGTCACTTGGGACATCAAGAAGTGAGCACAGCCGAAAAACAGATTACTCATATGGTCCATGTCGGCCACTGCAGCCAAAGAAAGGTGACTTTGAAGGGGGAAGCAATGATCACCAAACCCTGCTACGAGAACAAAACTTTCTACGATACGTCCAAATCAAAAAGGGAAATGCCTCATGAACTCTCACTTTGCAGTCTCCCAACATGGACAATATATCCCATCAATGACAGATGGTAATAATAAATGAATACAGATTTCAAACTACAAAGGAGCTCATATGGAACATAGTGCACCGGCCAGTGTTCTAGAGGCCCAGAGTCAACAACCAAGGAGTCCAAACAATCCAATAGCAATAAAAAGACTGGTCCCTGCCACAAGGGGGAGTCTTGCTGTGTAGAAAAATGTAATACTAAAAAATAAATAAATTACTATTTACAATCATTTAGATACCTGTATCTCTGGAGTCCTACAGGCTAGAGGGACATACAAGGTATCCCTGGACAGGTCAGAGTCTGGCCATGTCATGGCCCGCCAACATGACCATGTAAGAAAAAAAAATTAAAAAGGAAAAAAACAACACACCCCCTTTTTTTTGTTCCCAACAAGTTTTACATTTTGATAAACCTGCTGAAAAGTTGCCAAAAATAAAGCAGCATCAAAAAATGAAGTGATAAAAACGTCACATTTTGAAAAAGACCTTCGGCAGAGCTGTAATGTGATACCTAGAATTTTGTTTGCTCTGGGCAGAAATAGAGCATCATTTTCCATTGCCAGGGTTAGACTTAGAAATTAAGGCTAGGTTTGGTGCCTCAAAAATACATATATATTTTCTAATGTGAATATACACCTGCATATAGGTGGAAGCAGAAAAAATATATGACCCAAAGAAATATTTTTCTCAGTACATACATATAGATATAAAAAGCATCCTAAATTCTACTACTATGCCACACATCTTACCCGGATCCTTGACTGGATGTTTCTCCGCCCGACAAACTGTGGCTTGATTTGGAAGAGGAATTGGCATATACCGCCGTCTGTGGACAGCACCGTGGCTACCGTCCCATTTGATACGACCTACGATGCCGACCTGCTGTCCCTATCGGGCCACCTCGTTGGTATGGTGGGCTCTGAGTGGTCTCTACCAGTTCCCTTCCTCTGCCCAGGAGCATTTCCATGCTAAATGGCTTACTCCACAACTTGACGCTTCGCCTCCATTGTTTTGTGCCAGATGGGAACATTTACTGGATGAATCCTTTTCCCTGGAACTGTGGTCCAAGACTATTTACTTGACTCTCTATGGCTGCCGAGTGTCAGGCTCCCCGCCGATGACCGCAATGTGCCTGCCATTTGTGTACCTGGGCAGCACATGAAGAGTGCTGCTCAGCCTCAGCACTGGCTGTCCAGACAGTCAACAGTTAATCACAATGCACACACACACCACACCCCTGCTGGAATAAAAGTACCTTTCCCCCTTCCATCAGGGCCTTTGCATTAAGTGTATCTACCGGCTAAAGTTCAGACTTACTCTGTATTGCTCCAGACATACCTGTGAAACAGACCCAGCTCACCCATATGACCACGGCTTTCTGGATATCCCTTCTGTACTGAGCAAGGATCCGTCCCGTGTCCTGTGTACAGCATCCTTGTGTTCTCCTCAAGGTATCTCTAAAGTTCTCAGTGTCTCCAAAGTCCTCCAAGTGTCCTGGCACCTTCTGTCTCATCATGATCCCCCTCAAGCATTCTCAAGACCCCTGCTGTATTCAGATTCCCGGTATCCTTTCATCCACCATGGTCATCCCTCTGCAACCCCAGTATATCATGTGCTTGCTCTCCTGCTCCTGCCTCCACCCTTGTAACCTCAAGTGTTAATTCAGTTATGGATCACTGCATACCAGGCTCATACCCGTAAGGCCAGTACCCCTCCGGCGCTGATCCTGACACCGAGCTTTCAAGTATATTGAGACCTCATACAAGCTCTTAATGTACTGGTATAACACTCCACACCACATTTCCAAATTCGCGGGGACTTCGGAGTGTTGGTGTTGTGGGACAGGGGTCGGCACATATCTACATGTATGGTGGGCGAGCTCACATATCTCCCCCTTCTGGGGCTTAGTGGGGGAAGTCATCATGGAGATTACAGGTCTTGATGTGACATTCTCCCCCGTCGTTTAGTTATTGCTACATCTACAGGGCCCTACTCATCTGTTAAAAAAAATCTATAGCCTTCTGCCTCCTCTTAGCAGCTAGGCAATTGATACCCCTGCACTGGATGTCTCCAGTCGTCCCTACCTTTACAGAGTGGGCTGCCATGGTGGAGAGGCTACAGTCTGTAGATGATCTAGTGGCTCTTCAGGAGGAGACTACCCCAGCTCATCTCCTTCTCTGGTGTTATTGGGATAGCTTTTGTGCCTCAGTTGCACACGGGTGGCTGCGGATGAGCCGGATGGGTGTTCCTCGCTGTGACGTTTTCCCTTGTTGTGACAGCGATCCTTCCTTCTGTGCACCGTTGGGTGGTAGAGCCCGCCTGACTATTTCATTTGCTCTCTCGCGGTTTCTACTGGTCAGTTTGACACTTTGTTCAGAATAAAAAAAATCTTGAAATTAAAACAAACACTAAGCACAAATTCTAGGTTTTGTTTTGATTCTGATGGACAATTACCTTGTCTTGTAAATGAGATACAAATATACTGTTATTTCAAATACTCTGATCCAATAACTACCTGTTACAGTATTTCTTTCCTGTATTTAATTTCTTATCATGTGAGCATTTCATTACCCGCATACAGACATGTTCCTTTGCAAATTCAAGAGCAATTTGTTCACATTTCATTTATTAATTGGTAGGTGAACCTCGTATTGTTCTGTATTCTGTTGAAAAGAAGACAAATTTCAATGAGAATTGCATCAGCAGCTTTAGAACAGCTTCGTTGGCAAATTAGATTTATGGAACCAAATGAATGTTACCGGAGAGACATAAAGCAGACAAGCAGCTTGACACCTTTCACTCGATTCAGGGCTTAGTCAAAATTGAATGTCTTGACCCTGTATAGGCAGAACTCCGTCTCTAGTGTGAGAGCAAAGCTTTTTTTGTGACAATTCTTTGATTCAATACATCCAGTTTGCAAATGAGCATCTTGGGGAGTCACTTTGCTGCTGTACAGTATGTACTTTTTATATTCTGAGCAGGACAGCTTCCATCACAAACATTTTAACACCTCCTACACTAAAGGTTGGGCCACTATGCATAGATTCTGAAGGACATTTAAATGGCCCACACCCTGAATTTTAGAAAAAATGTATTGTTCTGTTAATCAACCTGACCCAAGTGAAATATGCAGATTCAGTTTTTCATTTTTGTGATTTTCACTGTATGTTGTGGAATTGCTCAAACATTACCTGAATGGAAGAGGGTCTGCTGTGCTGGGGACAAAATGGCTAGAAGATTGTAGGAGATTTTAAACTAGTGGAAGGGGTGGGGATACGGAAGCTTACATAATGGAGATAGAACAGAAAGTGGATGGGATTCAGCACAGATTAAGTGGGGTGGAGATGTAGGAACAGAGGACGAATGCAATTATTATTATTATTATTATTATTATTCTTTATTTATAAAGCGCCAGCATATTCCGCAGCGCTGTACAATAAGCACAGTATAGACAGGGTTACAATACATTGAACAACATTTGACAAACAGTACAGGAGGAGATGAGGGCCCTATTCCCGTAGGAACTCACAATCTGGGAGGGTTGGGGTTGGAAACAGGAGGAGAGGACTGTAAGGTGAGAGTGATTGATGGTTGCGTCAGTGAGTTGGGTGGTAGGCTTCCCTAAATAGGAATGTTTTAAGGGAGCGTTTGAAGGAAGAGAAGTTAGGGGAAAGTCTGACAGTACGAGGGAGAGCATTCCAGAGAGTGGGGGCTGCGCATGAGAAGTCCTGCAGTCTATCATGGGAAGAGGTGATGCGGGGAGAAGCTAGGCGCAGGTCGCTGTTTGACCTTAGGGAGCGGGCTGGGGTGTATTTGGTGATTAGTGAGGACAGGTAGTGGGGAGCTGAGTTAGTGAGGGTTTTGTAGGTAAGGATAAGGATTTTGAACTTAATTCTGCAGTGGATGGGGAGCCAGTGAAGGGACTCGCAGAGGGGAGCGGCAGAGACAGAGCGGCGGGTGAGGTGAATTAGCCTGGCGGAGGCGTTCAGGATGGATTGTAGGGGGGAGAGGCGGGACAGAGGGAGGCCAGATAAGAGATTATTGCAATAGTCGAGTCGGGAGATTACCAGGGCGTGTATGAGTTGTTTTGTGGTGACAGCGGTAAGAAATGGCCGAATTCTGGAAATATTACGCAGTTGGTATCGGCAGGAGGAGGAAAGAGACTTGATGTGGGGGATGAAGGAAAGAGCAGAGTCAAGTGTAACTCCAAGACAGCGAACTTGGTTTGATGGGGAGATGGTGATACCCTCCACCGTGATAGAGAAGTCAGGAGGTGGGGAGGCATTGAAGGGAGGAATAAGTAGGAGTTCAGTCTTTGACATGTTGATCTTTAGGTGGTGGGAGGCCATCCAGGAGGAGATGCCAGATAAACAGTCACTGACTTTTGAAAGGACAGGGGGAGAGAGATCAGGGGTAGAGAGGTAGATCTGAGTGTCATCAGCGTAGAGGTGGTAATTAAAGCCAAAGCTGTTGATGATTTTGCCCAGGGAGGAGGTGTAGATGGAAAAGAGCAGAGGACCAAAGACAGAGCCTTGAGGTACACCAACAGATAGAGGCAATGAGGAGGAGGAGTTACCAGCTAAAGGACACACAAAAGGACCTGTTGGATAAATAGGAGTCAACCCAAGCAAGTGCAGTGTCACCAAGACCCAGAGAGTTGAGGGTCTGTAGAAGGAGGGGGTGGTCAACAGTGTCAAAAGCAGCCGAGAGGTCAAGCAGGATGAGAATAGAAAAGTGGCCGTGTTTTTTAGCAGTTAGGAGATCGTTGGTGACTTTGGTGAGGGCAGTTTCAGTTGAGTGTAGGGGACGGAAGCCAGATTGCAGGGGGTCAAGTAGGGAACTGGAGGACAGGAAGAGGGAGAGGCGGTTGAAGACTAGTTTTTCTAAGAGCTTTGATGTGAAGGGAAGCAGGGATACAGGGCGGTAGTTGGATGGAGAGTTGGGATCTAGGGATGGTTTCTTTAGTAAAGGGGTAACTAGCGCGTGTTTGAAGGCGGATGGAAAGGAGCCAGTGGAGAGAGATAGGTTGAAGATGTGTGTGAGAGCAGGGGTGAGGGAGGAGGAGAGGGGAGGAATTAGATGTGAGGGAATGGGGTCGAGCGGGCACGTGGTGAGATGTGAGGAGGACAATAAGGAATTGACTTCCTCCTCAGTGGCTGTGAGGAAGCGGCAGAGGGTGGCAGAGGGGACCTCTGGGAGTGGAGGTGGCAGATAACTATCTTGTGTTGGGATGTTACTTCTGATAGTTAGAGTTTTACTGAGGAAGTAGTCTGCCAGGTCTTGAGCGCTGAAGGCAGCTGTGGGGGGAGGTGCAGGTGGGTAGAGGAGGGTGTTGAAGGTGGACCAGAGCTGTTTAGGGTTGGAGGACAGCGTAGATATAAGAGATGAGAAGAAGGATTGTTTGGCCAAGTGGAGGGCAGAGGTGTATGACCGAAGAATAAACTTGAAGTGAACAAAATCAGCTTCAGAGCGGGATTTCCTCCAGGCACGCTCTACAGTGCGGGAGCATCTTTGCAGGTAGCGAGTTTGGAGGGTGTGCCAGGGCTGAAGCTGGCAGCGTGGGGCCTTACAGAGTCGAAGAGGAGCAAGAGTGTCTAGAGCAGAGATAAGCGTAGTGTTGTAGTGATTAGTGGCAGCATCAGGGCAGGTGAAGGATGAGGTATGAGGGAGGTGGTGAAGTAGGTTGGAGAATTGATGGGGGTCCATAGCATGTAGATTTCTGCGAGTGTGTGTGTGGGGTGGGGGAGCAGGGTGTTTAGGAAGTCCAGATAGGTTGAAAGAGAGAAGGTGGTGGTCAGAGATGGGGAAAGGGCGACAGTTGAACTCAGAAATGGAGCAGAGTTTGGAAAAGACAAGGTCAATAGCGTGACCATCGCGGTGGGTAGGGAGGAGGGAGGATTGTGTGAGTCCAAGGGAGGACGTGAGTGAAAGAAGTTTGGAGGCAGCAGGGACGGAAGGATCGTCTATGGGAATGTTGAAGTCCCTGAGAATTAGGCATGGAAGATTAGAAGACAGGAAGTGAGAAAGCCAGGTAGCAAAGTGGTCAAAGAACTGGGAGGTTGGTCCCGGTGGGCGGTAGATGACTGCCACCCTGAGAGCCAGAGGAGAGAACAGGTGGATGCAGTGTGTCTCGAAGGAGGAGAAGGAGAGGGATGGGGGTGGAGGGAGATGCTGGTAGGTGCAGGTGGGAGAGAGCAGGATTCCGACCCCGCCACCATTTCTCTCACCCGGTCTGGGGGTATGGCTCAAGTGTAGACCGCCATGTGAGAGAGCAGCAACGGAGGCTGTGTCAGAGGGAGTTAGCCAGGTTTCAGTTAAAGCTAGGAGGTTGAAGGAGTTTGAAAGGAAGAGGTCATGGATTGCTGTGAGTTTGTTGCACACAGAGCGAGCGTTCCAGAGGGCGCAGGAGAAAGAGGACAGGCGCTGAGGGATTATGGGAATGAGGTTGCTGGGCTTGCAGGGAGGTGATTTATGTGCGATGGAGATAGGATGAGAGGGAAGTATTGGATGTGTTGTGGGGCCAGGGTTAGGGGATATGTCACCTGAATAGAGTAACAGCAGGAGGGTGAGAAAGAGAAGGTGGGAATGGGATTTGTGGGAGTGGGAGTGATTGGCAGCACGAGAGATAGAGGGAGACCATGTTCTGAGGAAACAAAGGAGCTCATGTGAGGCCATCATGTGGGACGAGAGGAGGGAGGGAGAGATGCAGATAGTGTAGGGGTCGGTGGTAGAGGGGCAGGAGTTCCATTTAAGGAGAAAGGTAGAAGTAAAGAGTAGAAGCGTGAGAGAAAGCATGATATAGACGTGTGTTTACCCAGAGTAAAAAGTGGGCCTTGCAGTTCCTTCCTCCAGTCCCGCAACTCCAGGAAATCAACTCTGAACGTCCACTTAGGATGCCACTGAACTCCAGGAAATCAACTCTGAACGTCCACTTAGGATGCCACTGAACTCCAGGAAATCAACTCTGAACGTCCACTTAGGATGCCACTGAACTCCAGGAAATCAACTCTGAACGTCCACTTAGGATGCCACTTGGGGAGGTCACAAGAGCCAAGCCTCAATGGAGCCAGTCTTAGCTGTTATATAGGGCGGACTGATTGCATTCAGGCAGTTAAAAAGTAAACACCTGAAGCTGGATGGGCTGTGTCAATAGGGCAGGAGATTCACATGCTAATTAGCAAAGCAAATGGTGGAGAAAACAAAAATAAATAAAAAAACAGAAAAAGACCAAGGTAACGTTACAATGTGGGTGCCTGCGAATACTGGGTGATGGGGGTCCTACCAGCAAAAGTATGCAGGGGATCAGTTGAGATGTGGGTGTCTGTGGATAATGGGTGATAATGTCTTACCAGCAAAAGTATGCAGGGGATAAGTTGAGATGTGGGTGTCTGTGGATAATGGGTGATAATGTCTTACCAGCAAAAGTATGCAGGGGATCAGTTGAGATGTGGGTGTCTGTGGATAATGGGTGATAATGTCTTACCTGCAAAAGTATGCAGGGGATCAGTTGAGATGTGGGTGTCTGTGGATAATGGGTGATAATGTCTTACCAGCAAAAGTATGCAGGGGATCAGTTGAGATGTGGGTGTCTGTGGATAATGGGTTCATAATGTCTTACCTGTGGAGAGAGGAGACACAGGAATTAGGGATCGTGATGGTGGATGGCATAGGGGATCTTGATACATTCATTCCATGTGGGCCGTGACCAGGCCTGGACTGGCCATCGGGCAAACAGTCCGGCGTGCCCAATTACATAATCAGAGGGAGAAAGCCCTGCAGCCGGTGTTCTGCCATAATGGCGAACTTGCCATAATGGCGAACCGCATCACTTCCGGTGCACCTACGTCACTAAAAATGATCAAAAACAGCTGTGTACAGCATCCGGAGGTACAACTCTAGAAACGCCCCGTCCCTTTAGAAACGCCCCGTGCCAGCACCCCCCTCCCCCGGCCGCTCAAGTCAATCAGCCGCCCTGTCTCAGCACTTCTCCCCGCACTGAGCATCACTGACTCCGGGGAGGAATTGCTCTATTCTCCCCTGGGGGAACCTTCCATTGCAGGAGACCCAGGGGTCCTTTGCAGCCCAATAGAGCAATCCCTCCCCGGAGTCAGTGATGCTCGGTGCGGGGAGAAGTGCTGAGACAGGGCGGCTGATTAACTTGAGCGGGCGCGGGGGGGTTTGTTGGGGGAGACGCTGAGATGGTTAATTCGTTCTGTCTGTGTTCCAGCGTGTATGATAAGGGGAGGAGAGGTGCTGGCACGGGGCGTTTCTAAAGGGACGGGGCGTTTCTAGAGTTGTACCTCCGGATGCTGTACACAGCTGTTTCTGATCATTTTTAGTGACGTAGGTGCACCGGAAGTGATGCGGTTCGCCATTATGGCAAGTTCGCCATTATGGCAGAACACCGGCACGAGCAGATTATGTCACAGGGGGCGCCACATGACGTCTGGCGGCAAATGTCACTCGGCGTGCCCTGTGACATAATCAACGGGGCGAGCGTCCTCTGCTTATATCATAGGATGATAGGATGTGCCGGCTGGCATCCTGGAATCCCCAGGTCTTGGCCTCCCAGCCGTGGCCCGCAGGGAGAAGATGGTACTGACCAGGGGTAAAATTATTCATGGGTTCAGCAGCTCCCCCTCCCAAAAAAAGTGTCCCCCTATTTACCTACCTGTGAAATAATAGAATTTTTAAAAAATTTGCCTCCCCTAAAAAAGGATTTGCCCCTAATTTTGTCACCCAGTTATTCATCAACGCAACCGCAACCCGTTGAACGCAGCCGACGATCCACCAAACACACCCGCAAACCGCTGAACGCAGCTGACGACCCGCCGAACGCAGCCGATGACACGCTCGAACGGACGGCCGAATGCCGTTGGAAAAAATCGACCAGCCAATAAAAATAAAACCACCAACTTTTAAAAGGCATTTAAAAAACTATAAGTTCCTGTGAATAATAATAAAAAGGTCACAGGTTACAGAAAAAAAAGGTTACAGAAAAAAAATGGTATTAAAAAAATAAATAAAAATCGGGAAAAAATATTTCTCAGTAAAAAATCCCAAAAATGTCTAAAAAAATAAAGTTTTTTGCTGCAAATGAAAAGCATAAAAAGATGAATAAATATTTAAGAAAACGGGGAAATTATTTGCAGTGAAACCTATGGAATTCGCCTGATTTAAACCTGCCAAATGAAACCACCAAACATCAGGGCATTTTGGTGCTGTTAGGAGTTCTTTGAATAGATTAACTATTACTTCTCTATGGGGATTTCACTGCTGCCGAACAGCACAGTATTTCGCTGGCAATTTGCCAATATTTGCCATCTTTGTGAATAGCCGAATGGCCACGAAATTGCACCGCATGATGCACCGTACTGTTCGGTGTAATTTCTTGGCCAATTCAGTGCTCTTTGAATAACCCCTAAAGAGCACCTAATGTAAATTCCATTGTATGGTGCGGTTTCATTGCCGTTCGGCTATTCAGAAAGCTGTAAATTCTCCAAATACTGGCGAATTGACATCGGAATAAGGTGCAGTTTGCCTCAGATCGTTGCAATTCGGTGACCTTTGGCAGCAGTAAAATTGATCCATAGAGAAGTAATGGCTAATCTACTCAGAGACGGTGAACGTTACCGAAATGTTAATGGGAATTTCACTTTTTTTTTTAATGCTTCAGTTCGACGGGTTTAAACAGATGAATCCCATAGGATTCAATGTAAAAAAATATTATTGTTTTTATTCAACCGTTTATTCTTTTCAGTTCTAGCAAAAAGCCTTTTATTTATTTTAGGTGTTTTTTGGGCAAAATTTTTGATTCCCTTTTATTTTTTATTCTGTATAAAAATAGGGAATCTATAGAGGTGATACAATGAAACATTCATAGTGCATAAATTTGCATAAATGGAATAGTATGCCCCTCTGAAACATTGATATTTTAATATTATGGAAAGGAGAAAATAATTCCTTGGTTAGCTTTATTGACTCACTGAACAATAATGGTTTTAACTTAAAATTTAACTCTAATATCAGTAATTCCTGGATCTGACTATATACATCAAAAATGAGAAAATAGAGACAATAAACATTTTTTAAAAAAACAGATACGAATACTGTGATACATAGAGGCAGTTCACATGCAGCAAAATGGTTAGACAATGTGCCGAAGCGTCAATTAACCAGTACCCCGGCTGGGTGGAGTAGAGGTAACATCACTGCTCTGCGTGGAGAGAGCCTGTGGAGACATGGGCTCAATCCCAGCAAGAGCACCTATCCAGTAAGTGTCCTTGGGTAAGACACCTA
The DNA here is from genome assembly GCA_009667805.1 of Leptobrachium leishanense. Lineage (NCBI taxonomy): Eukaryota > Metazoa > Chordata > Amphibia > Anura > Megophryidae > Leptobrachium > Leptobrachium leishanense. Next base: position 106,447,434 of record CM019069.1, on the reverse strand, counting down.
ACGGTACATACTCGCCACCCAGGACATACTTGAAAACAAGAGAAATCTCAATGTATCCTTCCTGGTAAAATACTTTCTCAAAAAAAAAATTAAAAGAAACTTCAGAACAAGAGGTGTTTCAAACTCAATCAACTAAGATCGTACAGAGATATCTACAGAAAGAATACAAGAGAGAAAGATTAAAGAAAGATTTAATAAAAGTAAGGAAAAAGGAAAGAAATTAGCTATTTACTAGAGGAATCAAAGACAGTGGAAAGGAGGAAGATAAATTTAAATATGCTTTCATGACACAGTTTAATCCTCATGCTAGGAAAGTTAGATTTTAAAGAAGCACTGGCACATTTTAAAGTCAGACCTGGTTTTAACGCAAGATATTCCAAGTTCCCCAGTAGTCATATTCAAGAAAGCTCAGAATTTAAAAGACCGTCTATTCCCTAGTTTACCCCCAAGTGAAGGGGAATAACGAAAATAATGGGATTTTTAATATTCACAGACCAGAGGGTTTCCTTAAATGTGGAAGATGCAAAGCTTGTATTTACCAAAAGAAAAAACAGCTAAAAGCAATGTATCAGGAAAAGAATTTGATATCAGGTCCTTTATTAACTGCAATAGTAAGGGAGTGATTTATCTGTTAAAGTGTCCCTGTAGGGAGAACTACACGCAAATTAAAAGTGAGCGTGTTAGAACATTTAGGGAATATTAGAAGAAATAAACTAGATCACAGTGTAACAGTCCACTGTAACAATTGCCCCAAGTTCACTGTAGATAAATTTAAATGGATAGGTATAGATTTAATTATTAAGAATTGGAGGGGGAATCATCTGAGCACTTTGGCCAAGAAGATTCTGGATCTACAGAATGGGCACATGGAGAAATGGAGGCCATAACCTCCCTGGCGGTCTAATTTTTGCAAAATTTTGTGTCTAAAAAGCGTTTCAATTTCTTTGCAAAGGAAATGTGTTGTTTTATATAGTAAGCCTGTATTCTGTAGGAATAAGTCACTGAAATCCATGCAAGCAAGAGTCTAGTAAACACACAGAGTCAGAGAAGGTTTGAAACACGAAATAATAATTTATTATCCCACAAATAATTATCCAAGATAATGGAAATAAATTATGTAGCGCTGTTTAAAGACTGTGTTTGCTGCATTTACTTATTATGGCCACCAGGGGGAGACAGAGGCAATATGAACTATGTTGGACATAAACGGAACTACAATTTCCATCATGCTTTGCGGGAGTACAGGAACTGGGTGGGAGGAAGAGGAAGGAGATCAGCAGCCTTGTGCGGAGGAGAGGCAGAGTGAGCCGAGCGGCGAAAGGTGGAGGACGCACGTGAGACTGCCAGGGATCGTGAACAGGCCGGATTGCAGGCGCTGCCTCGCTGGTGCTGGCGAACGGGACAGTGACCTTTCAGAGACTTGCCTACGCACCGCTGAGAGGTTGGAGTAGCTAACTAGTTCCGGCTGGACCCCGAGTTAGGAGACCGCGATGATCCATTGGGAGTGCAGGCGGTAGACCGTTGTTCGCAGTGTGGAGATCAGACAAGCAAGGAGCGGATCTGGTGGCACAGAGTCCCAGTGCATAAGCGGAGAGACATCCTTGGTCGGGCGCTGAACAGTTTGTCTATCGGATGGGTGAGAGGCCTCCCAGGCCGCAGTTTCCAAATCTAAGAACCTCACGCTGCATTATTGTTTAAATCTACAGGGCCCCAACGTGACTAGTCGAAGATTTGTTTGTTTCATTCACTGGCCAGTTGAATACAGTACCCGGGTACCTGAGACAATACACATACACCTTTTTGAGACATTGCATTGATGGGACTTACACTCCAGAACTAAAGGGGTTAAACTTTTCTTTTGCCGCCGCGTGTTTTTCCCGCATTACGAAATCCTGTCGTTCAAATACCGTATCCACATTATATATGCTTCTTTATTGGGATCAGTAAAGAATATAATCTATAAAAATCCACAACAGTGCTGGTGTATATTTATTCCCCAACGCGGTGAGACTAACCCGAGGTTAATTCAGTGGCTCCTCCGGGAGTGAGCGCTACACGTGGGGGCTCGTTCCGGGATTCCAGTCTCTGTAAGAAACCACAATTAATTATTGGTTAATTATGGATCCAGACACTGCTGCCAAATGGTGTGAGGAGCAAAATAGCCAGATAGAGTTAAGCATAGTCATGGACATTCCTGCAGACACTTGGGCCGAAGATCAGATTCGTCGGGCCGTGGCCGCGCTGACACCAGATCATCGGGGGTTAATTCTGGACATTAAAGCGAACCCAGATACTTCTCACACATATGTTCTTTTTGAGTGGAGAAAGGGTGTTCCAGTGTGTTTTCAGGGCGCGAGCGTGAAGCTGACCGACGAGGTGGAAGTTCAACTGATTCAGCCAAGTGCGCCACGTTGCGATCCCGCGAATGTTCCCGCGCCCAATCCGCTGGCCATTATAGGGCCTGAATTTATAGTGGCTATCGGAGATTTGCTGACTAAATGTCAAAGAACAAGCCCTCCACACACTAACTTTGGTTATCGACGGTTGAGGAATTTTACAGGAAACGTACCAACTCCGGCGGGAGAAGAAACCTTCCAAGAATGGGTAGAACAGGCGATGCAGGGTCTGGATGAGTGGGACGTCCCTGAAGCGCAGAAGAAGCAAAGAATTACTGAGAGCTTGAAGGGACCTGCGTCAGAGGCTGTCAGAAACCTGAAGTTGAGTAAGCAAGACTGCACTGCTTTAGATTACCTAAACATATTACAGGAAGTCTTTGGGCGAACAGAAAAGGCTGCTGAGCTCATGTACCAGTATGAACATACTTACCAACGAAAAGGTGAGAAAATGACTGAATATATGAGGCGCCTAGATAAGATTCTGCACCAGATACTTCTTAAGAAAGGGGCCGAACCGGCCACAATAGACAAAATCCGAATGCAGCAGATATTGAGGGTCGCTCAACCTCTAGATCCTGTGATGTTACAGCTAAAAACCAGAGAAGGTAACCGAGAATTTAAATACCTGGAACTGATTCGAGCTGTTAGAGAGTAGGGATGAGCTGTTCGGTTCGGACAGTTCGTAGTTCGAACCGAACTTAGCGTGTTCGGTCTGCTCGCGAACTCCGAACATTTCCGGGTGTTCAGCGCATGTTCGACCACAATGCATCACAATGGGCCACAATGCACTTTCCCACTGGCCTGAAGCTCATAATTGGCTACAGCCTTGCACCTGACCACAGGTCTGGTGCAAGACAGGTTCAACAGTATGCCAATCACGGCTCAGAGTCCTGATTGGGCAAATTTTGCCCAATCATGGGCTCACAGAGCTAAGTCCCGCAGCACACTATATAAGGTTTCCACGCACCGCTTCAGCATGCATTTGAGAGGAGATTTCATAGGAGATTGTTGTTGTGTGTTCTTACTGCCGGTCTGCCACTCTACGGGGGGGTCTGGGGGGGTCTCATTTCTACAAAACATTTGGGAATTGAGGTGATCTGTGTCTTGTCACTGGTGCCAGCAAGTATTTTGGGGGTCTCACAAATTTCTACAAAACATTTGGGAATTGAGGTGATCTGTGTCTTGTCACTGGTGCCAGCAAGTATTTTGGGGGTCTCACAAATTTCCACAAAACATTTGGGAATTGAGGTGATCTGTGTCTTGTCACTGGTGCCAGCAAGTATTTTGGGGGTCTCACAAATTTCTACAAAACATTTGGGAATTGAGGTGATCTGTGTCTTGTCACTGGTGCCAGCAAGTATTTTGGGGGTCTCACAAATTTCTACAAAACATTTGGGAATTGAGGTGATCTGTGTCTTGTCACTGGTGCCAGCAAGTATTTTGGGGGTCTCACAAATTTCCACAAAACATTTGGGAATTGAGGTGATCTGTGTCTTGTCACTGGTGCCAGCAAGTATTTTGGGGGTCTCACAAATTTCCACAAAACATTTGGGAATTGAGGTGATCTGTGTCTTGTCACACAGCCAGTACCACTCAGTATTTTGGGGGGTCACTAATTTTACAAAATATCTGGGAATTGAGGTGATCTGTCTCTTGTCACTGCCAGCAAGTATTTTGAGGTCACTAATTTCTACAAAACATTTGGGAATTGAGGTGATCTGTGTCTTGTCACTGGTGCCAGCAAGTATTTTGGGGGTCTCACAAATTTCTACAAAACATTTGGGAATTGAGGTGATCTGTGTCTTGTCATACAGCCAGTGCCACACAGTATTTTGGGGAGTCACTAATTTTTACTAAATATTTGGGAATTGAGGTGATCTGTCTCTTGTCACTGCCAGCAAGTATTTTGGGGGTCACTAATTTCTACAAAATATTTGGGAATTGTTATAATCCGTGTGTTCTCACTGGCTGCCACCCATCAGGGGGTCTCACTGATTTATAGGAGGTTTCTGAGATTTGTAATCTGTGGCTTCTCACTGCCACCCATCAAGGGGTCACACTGATTTATAGGAAGTTTCTGAGATTTGTAATCTGTGGCTTCTCACTGCCACCCATCAAGGGGTCCCACTGATTTATAGGAGATTTCTGAGATTTGTAATCTGTGGTTTCTCACTGCCACCCATCAGGGGGTCCCACATACTTCTAGCAGATTTATGCAAATTGTAATTTGTGTCTTCTCACTGCCACCCATCAGGGGGGGTCTCACTGATTTATAAGAGGGAATTGTAATCTGTGTCTTGTCACTGGCTGCCAGCTATCAGGGTGTCTCACTGAGTTATACCAGAGTTCTGTAAATCTTTAATCTTTATACCAGAGTTGAATCAGAGTTCTGTATATATTTAATCTATATATCACTCACTATGTCTGAAAGAACAAAAAGGACAGGCAGACGCTCCCAGACACAGATAAGAGGGCAAGCAGCCCCTGTGTCGGGAGGCTGTGCCTCTGGTCGTGGTGGACGTGGTGCATCCTCTGCAGGGGCACGTTTGTCCTTTCTAACTGGTGCTGGCCGTCTTAAGCATTAGCAACATACTGAGGATTTGGTGGATTGGCTAACCAGGCCATCCTCATCCTCCGAGTCCTCTGCAGACAGGCTTGTAGTGCTTTATAGTCCACCTCAGCTGACAAAACATCTAATGCAGCCTCCATGTCCACAGCTACTCCTGCCGTAGCCTCGCTATCACACACGGAGGAGTCAGCTGAATTGTTTGACTACAATGAGAGTGACATGCTGCTTGAGGATGCGCAGCAAGTACAGTGCTCTGATTCAATCTTTGAGGTTGAGGAAGGGAGTATAATCAACCTAGAGGAAGGGGGTGCCAGTGATGACACACAAATAACTGGCACTCATGTTGCCCCAGCAGCTGCAGCATACTGCCAAGTTGGCTCCAGTGACGAGGAGATAGGGGGTGAAGATGACATTGATGATGAGGTCACTGACTCCACCTGGGTGCCAGATCGAACAGAGGAATCAAGTGAGGAGGAGGGGGAGGAGGAGGCACAGCAAACACGAGGCACAACATCCTCTATGACCAACCATAGCACTAGCGAGTCCAAGGCATCAGATGTCAGAGCTGCTCCGGTGCAGAGCGCTTTTGTCTCAAAGCACACATGCAGGAACTCTGTTGTCTGGGAGTTCTTTAAGAAATGTGCAGCAGAGCGCACCGTTGCTATTTGTAATCTATGTCAGATGAGGCTGAAGCATGGGAAAGACACCGGACACTTGGGTACCACGTGCTTGAGGCGACATATGAACACCTGCCACACATCCCGTTGGCGCAAAACTTTGCGTAGGTCCTCCTCCTCCTCATCTGTCTCTACCCCCACTGTATATCCTGCCATGTCATTGCCTACAACCGCCACTGACAGGGATGATGCTACAATAATAGATGTACCAGCTCCTTCCTCACAATGTGACATCATCCCATCAGCTGAAGATTTACGCAGTCAGATTACATTGCCGCAGCTGCTGCAGCGTAAGAAAAAATATAGTCCCAACCATCCCCAAGCACAGCGTCTAAATGCCAGCTTAGCAAAATTACTCGCATTGCAGCTGCTGCCTTTCCAGCTGGTGGACTCTGCTCCCTTCCGTGAATTTGCTGAATGTGCTGTACCACAGTGGCAGGTTCCAAAACACCATTACTTTTCACGCAAGGCCATTCCAGCACTATACCAGCACGTGGAAGACAATGTTCCATTGTCATTGGGAAAGGCAGTCAGCAACAAGGTGCATGTGACTTTAGACACGTGGTCCAGCAAGCATGGACAGGGTCGTTACATTTCCTTCACGGCACACTGGGTAACTCTGATTGCAGCTGGGATGGATTCAAGACGGGGCTCTGTGCTGGAGCTTTTTCATCCACCACGCCTCCAGAAAGCTGCTTGTATGAGGTCTGTCTGCTCCACCACCTCTTCCTCCTCCTCCTTCTCTGTCTCTGGCGAAGTGGCAGTTAAACCGACGCGTGGCAGGGGCTACACAATGGCTCAAGCAAAAAGATGTCATACTGTGCTTGAGCTGGTTTGTTTAGGGGACAGGAGCCACACCAGGCCAGAAATTCTGTCAGCTCTGCAGGGGCAGGTGCAGAGATGGTTAACACCACGCCAGCTTCAGCTGGGAATGATCGTCTGCGATAATGGCAGCAACCTTCTCTCCGCCCTATGCAAGTGTAGCGCTCACTCCCGGAGGAGCCGCTGAAATTGAACCTCGGGTCAGTCTCCCCGCACTAGGGAATAAATATACTCCAGCACCGTTGTGGCATATAATGAATAACACGGTGTTCGTGGATTTATTTACAGTACTTCGTAATGCGGGAAACGCGCAGCGGAAAAGAAATACGATGCTTCGTAGTTCGAGGAAACGCGCAGCGGAAAATAAATACAAAGGTTTCGTAATTCGAGAAACGCGCAGCGGAAAATAAATACGATGTTTTGTAATTCGAGAAACGCGCAGCGGAAAATAAATGGAAAATTATCTTTAACCCCTTTCTTCGTTGGGGAGGGAGTCCCGCACAGGTTGTGTCCCGGAATGTAAGCGTGTGTGTGTGTTATGGTACCCGGGTACAATATTCAACTGGCCAGTGAATTGCTTAAGAGGTATTTTCGACTAGTCAAGTTGGGGCCCTGTGGGTTTTGGAAACAAACAGCAGCGTGCTTTCTTGGTTTTACAATGGCCTAGAAGGCCTCTCACCCATCCGCCAGATACTTGAGGCTCCGCTGGACCCAGGACGTCTCTCCGTTCGATTTTGACTGGGCTCTCTTGGCTTCTGGATCTGCTGTCTGGCTTTCTGCTCCTGCCGCGACTTGTCCAGCTTACCGCCTGCTCTCCCAGTCCGATCGACCTGCGGTACTCCTTACTCGGGGTCCTCTGGCTTCTTCAATAGCAGCTTGGGTAATCTTGTGGATCACTGGGTCTCCCTTTGGTAAGGCCGAGTAACCCGATCTGTAACTCCGTTAGGCCGCACCTGCGCTCCGGCCTGGACACTCTGTTACGTTCTGCAGCACTGTGTCTTGTCTCTCTCACTCCCTGGCGCGCTCTGCCAGCTCTCTCCACGAGGCTCAGGATGTAAGTCTCTCTGTCCCACCCACTTCCTGTCTCCGTTCCCAAAGCATGCCGGGAAATGTAGTCCCATTGTAATATTCAGTGTCTCACATTGCGCTTGTCTCCCTCCGGTGGCCAAAAATAGGTACTGCCACAATAAGGAATTAAACACAGCGCTACACAAGGGTAAATTGATGCATGTACCATGCCTAGCACACATCCTAAATCTAGTGGTACAGCGTTTCCTAACCAAGTACCCAGGGCTGCCAGAGCTTCTCAGCCAGGCCAGAAAAGTCTGCAGCCACTTCAGACGGTCATTCCCAGCAAGCGTTCGTTTGGCAGAAATTCTAAGAGAATTCCACCTTCCCACAAACCGTCTGATCTGTGACATGCCCACCAGGTGGAACTCGACATTAGCAATGCTGCAGCGTCTGCACAAGCAGCAGAGGGCCATCAACGAGTACCTGTGTGAGTATGGCACAAGGACAGGTTCAGGTCAACTTGGTTCCCCCCCGCAGTGGCTGATGATCAAGGATGCATGCACTGTACTGTCACCATTTGAGGAGGCAACGAGGATGGTGTGCAGGGACAGTACATGCATCAGTGACACAATTCCTTTAGTGTTCCTGCTGGAGCACACTCTGCGGGGAATTATAGATGTGGCTCTAGAGGCAGAGCAGCGGGAGGAAGAGGAGGCCTTCCCTGGCTCTCAAGGCCAAAGTCTTTCCGCAGACAGCATTCCAGCAGGTCCTACTCAGTTCAGACAGGAGGAGGATGAGGAGGAGGAATATTTAAGTAGTGGGGGCATTGAAGGTGGGGATTCCTCAAGGGAGGGTTTCGTGTGCCCAGAAACACAAGGGCTAGTGCGTGGCTGGGAGGAGGAAGTGCACGATACGGTCATCCTCATTGACCAGGAAGACTCGGAAGCTAATGCCACTTCCAACCTACGCTGCATGGGCTCCCTTATGATGCAAAGCCTGCTAAAGGACCCCAGGATTTGTGCTATCAAGGAGAGGGATCATTACTGGTTGGCAACCCTTCTTGATCCACGATACAAGGGTAAAGTTGCAGAGCTCATCCTGCCCGCACAGAGGGAGCACAGGATGAAAAAACTTGAGGACGCTCTAAAGCGACACTTGTGCAACACCTTTCCAGGCACTGGTAGGTTACCAAGTGTTGACACAAGTGCTTCTGAGGCTGCGGATGATCAGAGGAATAGTGGTGAAGGCCAGGGCCGCTTGACTGATGCATTTTTAAAATATTTTAGTCCACGACGCCCAGGGACATCAAATGTAGGCACCCATTGCCAGCGTCTTCACCATATGGTGCAGGACTACCTAGGGGCAAGGGCAGACCTGGATACCTTTCCAGCAGATGATCCACTGGCTTACTGGGTGTTGAGATTGGATCACTGGCCAGAACTTAGCCAATATGCTATGCAGCTACTAGGTTGCCCTTCATCCAGCGTGCTTTCTGAAAGGACGTTCAGTGCCGCTGGAGGTTTTGTCACAGACAAAAGAGTGCGTCTGTCCCCCGACTCTGTAGACCGGCTGACATTTATAAAAATGAATCAGTCCTGGATCAGCAGTTATCAATCCCCTGATGCTGACGTAACGGAATAGATTGAGGATGTCTTCTGCATGCACAAAACCTCCAGCACTGAACTCTTCCACAATACCACAAAAGGTGAATGCACTTGCTGCCTTGAAAGGCACAATATTTGGCTGCACTGACGCCTGTGCCAGATTTATATCATTTTAGTTTTTTGAACAGCAGGGTCCAACCCTGCACTCTTCCACAATACCACAAAAGGGTTACGGTGTGAATGCACTTGCTGCCATGAAAGGCACAATATTTGGCTGCAATGACGCCTGTGTCACATCTATATCGTTTTAATTTTTTGAACCGCAGGGTCCAACCCTGCAATATTCCACAATACTACAGAGGGGTTACTGTATGATAGTACTTGCTGGCAGTCTGGCACCAAAAGCACAATATCTGGGTGCACTGACTCCTTTACCAGATTCATATCTTTTTAATATAGGACCACATGGTCCACCCCTGCATTCTTCCACAATACTACAGAGGGGTTACTGTATGATAGTACTTGCTGGCCTGGCAGTCTGGCACCAAAGGCACAATATCTGGGTGCACTGACGCCTTGACCAGATTCATATCTTTTTAATATAGGACCGCAATGTCCACCCCTGCATTCTTCCACAATACTACAGAGGGGATACTGTATGATAGTACTTGCAGGCCTGGCACCAAAAGCACAATATTTGGGTGCACTGCCACTGACGCCTGTATCAGATTCATATCCTCAGAGGGGTTACGGTGTGACGGCACTGTTGGGGACGCTAAAGGACCAATTTTAAAGCACCTATTGTTACTTTCATCCAAAGCCTGCATAAGTTTCACAATAATTTAGGCAAAAAAATCAGTAAACTTTTTCTGCGTGTACAAAAATGTCTCCTCTTTTCATACCGACTGCCGCCCCAAGCAGTTGTTTATGGATAGATTAAAGGAAAAGCATTTACCGTCATTTGAAACGTAATTTTTTGTTTTTAAGTGTTTCTATACATCCAAGAAATCCGCCACTTCACAGGCAGGTTATGGGGACCTCCTAGGCACGATATTTGAAGGAAATTTTTGTTTTTATTTTTAACCCTTATTTCATGGAAAATTCACTATCCCATTTAAAACGGTTTTTTTTTTAAAACTTTTTGTCCTTGTTTCCTGTCCCCCAGGGCACTACCCGGACCCCCATACACCTTTTATGGCAAATATCTAGCATATATGCCCTCTTGGAGGGCACTCTAAAAACCGAATTTTCAGCCCCATTGACTTGTATTGAGTTCGTGTTCAGGTTCGGATTCGGATTCAAACATTTGGAAAGTTCGGGTTCGGGTACGAACCCGAACTCGGTCGTGTTAGGCTCATCCCTATTAGAGAGGAAGAGGCTCTGCTGGAGGAAAAATCCTTAAGGAGAGGAGAAAGAGCTTACGCACAACCCGTGAGGCATAACGAATATTTGCAAACTGAAGATGATTCGTTGGACACCTACAGTTGTGTTCAAAATTATTCAACCCCCAATGCTGTAAAGGGTTTTAGGGAATTTAGTGTACATTTGTAATTGTATTCAGAATGAAATCCTACAAGGACTTTTTAAAGAACCATATGCAACTAAAATGACATCAATTGGTTTTGTAATACAGTAGTAAATGTTTCTTTTGTGAATTCTTCATTGACACAATTATTCAACCCCTTAAAGACTACCACTCTGAAGAACAGAGGTTCATTCAAGTGTTTTCAATCAGGTATTGAAAACACCTGTGGATGTCACGGAGCAGCAATAAAGCATAATAAGCAGCAATTAGGCAGCTTTAAAATGACTGTGATACTCAGCTCCTTCTAGACATTTGCTGGTGTGGTTACAAACATGGTGAAGTCAAGAGAATGGTCCAGGAAGACAAGAGAAGAGGTGATTACTCTTCACAGGAAGGGCAATGGCTATAAGAAGATTGCAAAGATGTTAAACATACCAAGAGAGACCATAGGAAGCATCATTCGCAAATTCAAGGCAAAGGGCACTGTTGAAACGCTACCTGGTCGTGGCAGAAAGAAGATGCTGACTTCGACTGCTGTGCGCTACCTGAAGCGTAGAGTGGAGAAAAGTCCCCGTGTGACTGCTGAGGAACTGAGAAAAGATTTGTCAAATGTGGGTACTGAAGTTTCAGCTCAGACAATACGGCACACACTGCGTAATGAAGGCCTCCATGCCAGAACTCCCAGGCGCACCCCCTTGCTGTCTCCAAAGAATAAGAAGAGTCGACTGCAGTATGCCAAAAGTCATGTGGACAAACCACAGAAGTTTTGGGATAGTGTTCTGTGAACTGATGAAACAAAATTAGAACTGTTTGGGCCCATGGATCAACGCTATGTTTGGAGGAGGAAGAACAAGGCCTATGAAGAAAAGAACACCTTGCCTACTGTGAAGCATGGCGGGGGGTCAATCATGCTTTGGGGCTGTTTTGCTTCTGCAGGTACAGGGAAGCTTCAGCGTGTGCAAGGTACCATGAATTCTCTTCAGTACCAGGAGATATTGGATGACAATGTGATGCAGTCCGTCACAAACCTGAGGCTTGGGAGACGTTGGACCTTTCAACAGGACAATGATCCCAAGCATACCTCCAAGTCCACTAGAGCATGGTTGCAGATTAAAGGCTGGAACATTTTGGAGTGGCCATCGCAGTCACCTGACTTAAATCCGATTGAGAACCTCTGGTGGGACTTAAAGAAAGCAGTTGCAGTGCGCAAGCCTAAGAATGTGACTGAACTGGAGGCTTTTGCCCATGACGAATGGGCGAAGATACCCGTAGATCGCTGCAAGACACTTGTATCAAGCTATGCTTCACGTTTAAAAGCTGTTATAACTGTAAAAGGATGTTGTACTAAGTACTAAGATTGAATGTCACTTGGGGGTTGAATAAAACTGATAATGATGTGAGCACAGAAAAGACATTTGTGGTTATTTCATTATAAATGTTATGTTATATTTGTCTGACCTACACGTGCCTCTTTGATTTAATTGTAAGCAAAATGACTGAATGATCAAAATCAGTGTCAAACTGGCCAAAACACTCAATTTCAGTGGGGGTTGAATAATTTTGAACACAACTGTATGGATCCGAAGTTGACAGACAAGAGCATCTGTTTGTTCCTATATCCACAGAGAGTGCTGCGAAAGAGTCAACCCTTCCTACATATAGCGAGATACACAAGACCGTTAAGAAGGTGCAAGAAGCTCAAGCTGAACTGAAACAGGCACACACGGACCTGTGCCAAGTACTTTTGAAGGTGGCAGAGACACAGACCGATATGCAGAAGTTCCTCACTGACATGCGGACAACGGGAGTTGCTATGGCGTCTGGCCAGGGTCCTTCAACCGAATCACCACGAGCAAGTGCGCCTCCGTCTTCAAAGAAGAGATGTTTCAGTTGTGGGGAAATGGGTCATTTACGAACACATTGCAAAAACCAAAGGCCTGAAGGAACTAAAATGGAAGAGTTTCTAAAACCCTTAGAAGGGCTGCTGTCTACCTCCCAGGCGGGAAACGCCAGAGGGCCCAAGTGAAGGAGCGAACTAGGTGCCCAATGGTTGAAAACCGTTCCAAACTTCAAGCCAGAACTGAAAGGCCGAGAGGGCCCGGATTTTTGCCAACTGTTGAACCTACCAGGACTGAAAGAGTTACTCCCTTAGTATCCGGTCCTATGTCATGGGGAAACAATGCACACCCAAAACCTCCACGAGTCAAGAAGAAGGCCAGGGTACAGCGAACTGGGTCTAAACCTCCTGCGACTAAGACAAAGTTTCCTGACCAGCTGATAGGTCCTTCTCCCATCGTTCCAATCCAAGTGGAGGGAGTCTACACTAAAGCTTTGTTAGACTCAGGGGCTCAAGTGACGTTGATCTATCGAGACTTCTACGAGAAGCACTTGAAACATTTACCTCTACAGAAATTGAAGGACCTTGAGATTTGGGGTATCGGAACTGAGAAGCTTCCCTATGATGGATATCTACAGGTGAAGTTAGAAATTGGATCCAAAGTCATCGGGCAGTCTGGAGGTTGTGATGCATTGGCCATTGTGTGTCCTCGGCCTTCAGGGGCCAACAGAAGTTCTATGATAGTGGGGACGAATACTGATCTGGTGAGACGTCTTCTGACTCCTATAGTAATGGAAGAAGGTTCTGCCAGAGGAGTACACCCAATGTTATGTCCGGTCTATCAGCGAATGGTCGAAGAACAGAGGGCATCTGCCGAAGTGGGGCGGCTGTGGAGATTGGGAGGAACAGAGAATGTTCTGCAATCAGGAGAAGTGGCGAGTTTCCAGGCGTCAGTCAAGTTGAACGGATCACAACCGGGTCCTTATGTGGTACTGGAAACTGATCTCAGTCATGGGAGTGAGGCCGGAGTAGAAGTAATCCCTGAGATAATCTCCACGAGAGCTTTGAAACGGACACGAGGAAGAGACTCAGTTAGCGTGTGTAATGTGTCTGATTCTCCAGTGATCCTGAAAGTACGAATGCCCATCGGGCAAGTATCTTCCGCTACACCTCTCTCCCCTACTGATTTAGGGGGGGGGGAGTGAATAAAGAGACTCCAGCTGAAAGGTTCTATCCTAAAGATGCTCCCATCTCGCCTGAGTGGAAGAAACGACTTCAGTCCCAGATCCTAAAATGGAAGGACTTGTTCTCGAAAGATGAGTTCGACGTGGGTTTAGCTAAGAGTACTGAACATCGCATACGACTACAAGAAGATAAGCCGTTTTGAGAAAGGTCAAGACGAGTTCCGCTGGGAGACTTGGATGATCTACAAGAACAGCTAAATGAACTACAGAGGACTAAGGTGATTCAAGAGTCCAGGAGTCCGTACGCTTCTCCAATAGTGATGGTTCGAAAGAAGAATGGTTCTATCCGTCTATGTATAGACTATCGCACGCTAAATCAGAGAACCATTCCAGATCAATATGCTACTCCTCGGATAGAAGATGCCCTACAGTGTTTGTCTGGAGCAAAATGGTTTAGTGTACTAGACCTGCGAAGTGGGTATCATCAGATACCGATGCATCCTGAGGACAAAGAGAAGACTGCGTTCATCTACCCACTGGGGTTCTTCGAGTTCAACAGATTGCCTCAAGGCCTTACGGGGGCTCCCGCCACGTTCCAACGGTTAATGGAGAAGACAGTCGGGGGACATGAACCTGATTGAAGTGTTGGTGTATCTAGATGATATTATTGTGTTCGGGAAGACTCTGGAAGAACATGAGCAGCGATTGGAAAAGGTCTTGAAGCGGCTCCACGAAGAGGGGTTGAAACTGTCCCTAGAGAAGTGTCAATTTTGTCTACCTTCCGTTACGTACCTGGGACATGTTGTGTCGGCAGAAGGTGTTTCGACGGATCCTCGAAAGTTGGAAGCCATAGCTTCCTGGCCTAGACCCCGAAATGTTACTGAACTTAGATCTTTCCTGGGGTTCTGCTCATATTACCGAAGATTCGTAGGAGGATTTGCCAAGATAGCTCAACCCTTGAATAAGCTCCTACAGAAGGAAGACGTGGAAGAAGGCTCCAAAGCTTCTGATCGAAGTTCGTCGGCTCAAGGGCAAAGGAAGGCTCGAGAATCCATCCAAGAAGAATGGACTAATCAATGTGAAAGTGCCTTCATGAAGTTGAAAGAGAGTCTAACTCCAGCTCCCGTCCTGGCTTACGCTGATCCTCATAAGCCGTACGAATTGCATGTGGATGCCAGCAGAGAAGGTCTAGGGGGAGTCCTATACCAGGAATATGGTGGATTGTTGAGGCCTGTAGCGTATGTGAGCTGAAGCCTTACGCCTTCAGAGAAGAACTATCCTACCCACAAATTAGAGTTCCTAGCCTTGAAGTGGGCGGTAGTAGACAAGCTGAAAGATTATCAGTATGGGGCTGAATTTGTGATAAAGACTGACAACAATCCTCTTACGTACGTCCTTACTACTGCGAAACTGGATGCAACGGGACATCGGTGGTTGGCCGCTCTGTCAGGGTTTCAGTTCAGCCTTAAGTATCGTCCTGGAGTGAATAACCGAGATGCAGATGCTTTGTCAAGAAGACCCTACACTACAGAATGGACTCAGCTGACTCCAGATGGGGTGCAAGCCTTATGTCAAGGGGCAGAGCGCCGTGTCAAGGGAGTAGTTGAAGCAGAAGCTATAGGAGTTATTGCTGCGGCTGTTCCAGAGTTTTATTGTAATCCTACACAGCTGAGGGATGAAAGTCTACCTACTTTTTCGCAACAGGACCTGAGAGCCGATCAGGCTGGAGATCCCCTGATTGCGTTAACAGTGAAGGCTATAAACGTGAACCAAAGGGAAATTCTACTGACAAATCCCCCAGAAGGAGCCCGATTGGTGTACAAAGAGTGGGAACGGTTGAAGATGTTAGATGGGGTGGTCTACCGAAAGGGGCCCCTCGAACAATGCTGAAGAGACACAACAGTTGTTCCTTCCCACCAAACACAGAGAGGGTGTGCTGAGATCATTACACGATGACCATGGACATTTGGGTGCAGAGAGAACTTTTAAGCTGGTGCGAGACAGATTTTATTGGCCCTGTATGAGATCTGAAGTTGAAAGTTACTGCCATTCGTGTCTGAGGTGTATTCAGAGAAAGACCCTACCAACTCGAACTGCTCCAATGAGCCACTTGCAAAGTCAAGGACCTATGGATTTGGTGTGCATTGATTTCCTGTGCTTAGAGCCGGATGCTAGTGGGCAGGGAAATATTCTAGTAGTGACTGATCATATCACCCGTTATGCCCAAGCGTTCTCTACTAAAGATCAACGTGCTCCTACAGTGGCAAAGGTTTTGATGGAAAGGTTTTTTGTTCATTATGGCCTACCAAGGAGAATCCACTCGGATCAGGGCAGAGACTTTGAGAGTCGGCTTGTTGGGCAATTGCTGGAACTGTTAGGAATTCAGAAGACCCGAACTACTCCATATCACCCTCAAGGTGATGCCCAACCAGAAAGATTTAGTCGCACGCTGTTAAATATGTTGGGGACACTGTCAAACAGAGAGAAGCAGAATTGGAGTCGTCACACAGCTACGTTGGTGCATGCGTACAACAGTACGGAGAGTGACGCTACTGGATACTCACCTTACCGTCTCACGTTCGGAAGAGAAGCTCGACTGCCTGTTGATTTGGCATTTGGGCTATCTCTTGATCAGACGTCTGTGGCCTCTCATAAAATTGTGTGGATAGACTTCGGAAAAATTTGGCTTCTGCATTTGAACAGGCCCGTTTGACTTCAGGAAGCAGAGAACAGAGAAATAAGCGAAACTATGACTTGAGAGTTCGTATACAAGATCTACAACCCGGTGATAGAGTTTTGCTGAAGAACTTGTGTGTTTCTGCAAGGCATAAGCTGGCGGATAGATGGAGTTCTCAAGTCTACATTGTCTGCAAGCAACTACCGGGTCTGCCAGTTTACCAAATCCGACCGGATGGAAAGGCCAGGCCTCTAAAAAACTGGCACCGAAATCACCTGTTGCCTTTGAGAGAAGCTGTAAGAATACCAGTTGGAGACAAACTTTCTTTGCCGAACCTGCCTGTTCCACGCTCGATTCCTGTTACTCGGTCTCAACAGACACGGGTTGTTGAAGAAAGTGAAGGGAACAGTGAGGAAGGAAGTTTTTGTCTGGACTGGGTGCGCTCACCCGAGCCTGAAGAGGTCATCCCAGTTTCTGAACGGTGGGAAAGTAACCTGAGGCTCCTGAATTTTGATTGGAAGTTCCTGAGACTTTGGAAATTCCTGTAGTTCCAGAAGATGTGTCCATAGATTATAGTTCTATGCCTTCACTGGAAGGCTCATATTCAGAAGAGGTGTCTGCTCCAGTTGTGGACGAGAGAGTTGAGCCCGTACATGTGGCACTTCCACACGAAGAGGAGATGATTGAATCAGAGTCTAAACGTTCTATCCGACCCCCGAAGAGACTCACCTACGATTCACCGGGACATAGCACTGAAGAGGCTGTTACCACAGTGCGAAGGTTGCCTGAAGTGTCTGCTATGCTAGCTGGGGTAGTCAGGGGCATGAGTCAACTTGAGGATGTATATCTGACCCATTATATGTTTGCTGCTGAGCCTGAATATATTGCCTAATGTAAATGCTGAAATGTTATGTAACTGTTACACTTCCTTGGAGAGACCCAAGAGTTCAAGGGGGGGAGGGTAGCGCTGTTTAAAGACTGTGTTTGCTGCATTTACTTATTATGGCCACCAGGGGGAGACAGAGGCAATATGAACTATGTTGGACATAAACGGAACTACAATTTCCATCATGCTTTGCGGAAGTACAGGAAGTGGGTGGGAGGAAGAGGAAGGAGATCAGCAGCCTCGTGCGGAGGAGAGGCAGAGTGAGCCGAGCGGCGAAAGGTGGAGGACGCACGTGAGACTGCCAGGGATCGTGAACAGGCCGGAGTGCAGGCGCTGCCTCGCTGGTGCTGGCGATCGGGACAGTGACCTTGCAGAGACTTGCCTACGCACCGCTGAGAGGCTGGAGTAGCTATCTAGTTCCGGCTGGACCCCGAGTTAGGAGACCGCGATGATCTATTGGGAGTGCAGGCGGTAGACCGTTGTTCGCAGTGTGGAGATCAGACAAGCAAGGAGCGGATCTGGTGGCACAGAGTCCCAGTGCATAAGCGGAGAGACATCCTTGGTCGGGCGCTGAACAGTTTGTCTATCGGATGGGTGAGAGGCCTCCCAGGCCGCAGTTTCCAAATCTAAGAACCTCACGCTGCATTATTGTTTAAATCTAAAGGGCCCCAACGTGACTAGTCGAACATTTGTTTGTTTCATTCACTGGCCAGTTGAATACAGTACCCGGGTACCTGAGACAATACACATACACCTTTTTGAGACATTGCATTGACGGTACTTACACTCCAGAACTAAAGGGGTTAAACTTTTCTTTTGCCGCCGCGTGTTTTTCCCGCATTACGAAATCCTGTCGTTCAAATACCGTATCCACATTATATATGCTTCTTTATTGGGATCAGTAAAGAATATAATCTATAAAAATCCACAACAGTGCTGGTGTATATTTATTCCCCAACGCGATGAGACTAACTCGAGGTTAATTCAGCGGCTCCTCCGGGAGTGAGCGCTACAATTACATTTAATAAAATAATCAAACCAAAAACATGCCTCTTTCCTCTGGGTGCTGGGATTCCTGTCCAGATGTACAATCCTTTGCCAAAGTAATACAGGACATGGGGTACCAAAAAAAGAGTATTTATTCTCAAAGCAGCTTTACAGAAATAAAAGGCAAATAAAAATAATTTCTAAAATGTAATAAGGCTTTGCAATACAAGCTAATGGATCTGGGCAAGCACCAGCGAAACCTTTATTGCAAAGCCTTATTACATTTTACAAATTATTTTTATTCGCCTTTTATTTCTGTAAAGCTGCCGTGAGAATACTCTTTTTTTTGGTACCCCGTGTCCTGTATTACTTTGGCAAAGTACATCTGGACAGGAATCCCAGCACCCACTGCACAGCCAAGTTTATTGAAATTTTTTTTTTTTACTGTAGTATTTTTATTTTTGAATTTGCCACCTGGTCCCGCCCCCCTGCGTCGTGTGACCTGCAGGGAGCGGAACCAGGAAGCAAAGTCGCCGGCTGCCGCAATCACGCTGCGGTGACAGCGGAGACGGCAAGGGAGCGAAGGATGCGGTGAGTATGCATCCAGCCCGAGTGTTGCTCAGGGTTACCGATCGCAGTAGCGAAATTTAACCCCGAGTCACACTCGGAAATACCTCCAGGCAGGTTAATGTCGACTTCGACATTAACCACCTGGCTGCTAAGGACGCGCTTAGCGCGTCCAGCCAAGTGGTTTCTCCTGTGCTATGGACGCGTCCTAGCACAGGAGGCAGCAATCAGCTGGGATTCCGGCCGATTGCTGCGCTCCCCCGGTGCCGGCTGGCATCTTGGATGACATCTATTACAGGCGCCCCCCGTGAGTGCGGGGAAGGTGCCTGAAAGGGAGAGGGGGGAGGTCTTTGGACCTCTCTCCCTCCCGATAGGCACCGTTTGGAAGGGCACAGCCTGCCCTTCCAAACAGTGGCTGGCTTTAACCCCTTGGGGTCCGGATCGTGATTCGGCACCGAAAGGCGCCAGATCACGATCCTCTCCCGGAGCTGGCTGACATCTTGGATGTCGGCCAAGCTTCCTGGATCTCCCCCTGACGACGGGCGTCATCATACATAGCGCGATGACGTCAGTTCTGGAGTTAACCCCTAGCTGCCACCATTGGTGGAGAAAGGGGGTTCCAATAAACACCTATCTCCCGATCAGTGGCAGCTAGGGCTTAATGTTTGGTATCGTTGGATCGGCCAGAGCATGGCCTTTCCAACGATACCAAACATGACCATGTTGAAAGTTAGGGGGGGGGTGAAAATATAAAAAATAAACAGTTTTTTCGTTTTGTTAATGCAGCAATATTGTTCCAATTTCAATTATAATGTGAACAATGATGCTGCACTAATGATTTTTGTATGGGGTGCGTTTGTTAAAAATCGTATAATTTTCCCCCCAAAAAATAACGCTAGACTGGGCTGTAAATTGTATGGCTACACATTGTGTACGATGGAAAGAAACCATAGAAAAGGTGGAGAAGTATGTTTGTAGGTCAACCATGATTTAAAGCCAAATTTTGCACAACTGGTACGTGAGGAGTGAAATCTTTATGCTGCTTGGGAAGTGCATGGTGAGCACATCCCCCACACGTCATGGTGTCTCAGCAGCAAAAGGGGAGATCCCATCCGCTCTGGACAGAGTTCCAGGGCGGTTTGACTTTAAGTCAGACTGTCCCATATGACCTATTCCGGTGCAAGGATGTCAGTTTCAGGCCCCCCCAAAGAGCCAGGAGAGTGCCTGAAGGCAGGTTGGTTCATCGGACCACTTTCTCTCCCCATTGCTAAGTGGCATCGCTGGAAAGGTCACAGCCTGATCTGTCCAGTGATGCCGCTCATTAACCCTGTGACTGAAGGAACTATTCAGGCAGAGTAGATCCCCTGTAAAAGGTCTCCCTTGCCCTGGAGAATTCGCGAAATAAATCAGCAGCCATAGGAATCCAGAGATATAAAGTTTGTAGAATATTTCCCCAAGCACTGGCCGAGACTCAGTGTAGGGGGTAAATAACATGGGTATATTTATTGTGGAAAACACTGGTTGCTTTTATACAAACTATCCCCATTCCTCCTTTCGTCCACAGACATACTGGGGCAACAGCACCCAGAGCCCAATTTCCATTCATAGAACGGGTTGCCACTGCCTCTAGTGTGAGCCCAGTATATTACCATACAATATGGGCTCCTGCCTCTAACTCAGTGTTTCCCAAACCTGTCCTCAGGACCCTCAACCAGGCCAGATTTTGCAGATCACCTTGAGGAAATGTAGACTGAATCCTGCAATCACTGAGCAGCAAATCATATCACCTGTGCTGTGCTTCAGATACCCTGCAAACCTGGGGAGGCAGAGGGTCCTGAGGACAGGTTTGGGAAACACTGCTCTACCAAGCCAAGCCCAGTTTGGGGGAATTTGCCATAGCCCCTCATGCAAACTCACTTCAGCCACTCGGAGTGGTGCAACGGTTATGTGTCCAGAGCAGCCTGATGTCCCGACTTTACTTTGCACAGTTAACTGGAGGTGATCCCAGTGGAGCGGCAGCACAACCCGGGTACAGCCAAGTAAGCTCTGGTCCTCTGGCTACTTCTCACCAAGAAGCACCCGGATTCACGAATGGGGACAGAGCGGTGAGCTGTGGAAGTCTGGCGGCTGGTGTAGTGTACCTGGGCAGCAGTTCCATTGAGTGACGCACTCTCTGCGGTAGGGGTGGGTAGCTCAGATGTTGGGTTTCCCATTGGAGCTCCCACTCAGGAATCACCCCATAGCAGGCTGCTCTCTTTAGGGACACACCGCTCAAAAAGCACCGTGGTGGCGCGAATGGTGGCTGGACCACTCAGCGTTAAAGGGTGGTGGGCAATTGGGGACAGTTATAAACATTGGAACATAAATATTGGGGAAAGAAATAACATTGTATAACAACAAAATAACATTGACATGTGGAACTAGACACCTAAATAATAACACGAATAGCTATGAATGGATGAATGGCGTGCATGCGGCTACACAGGGGAAGATACAGTTACACACACCTGATCGGACCCAATTCGTAACAATTGACACAGGATACATAATTAACAATGTAGCAGGGACAGATATATAGAAGGGAAACCAAAAATACATACATAATTTAACACGAGTTAAGGGGGGGTTTGTGACGGAACAGCCGCCACTTCTTTAGGCGCCAGTCCGATTGGCGCCGGATCTCGGACTTCTCCCAGAGGTGGCTGACATCTTTGTCAGCCAAGCCTCCGGGGCCTTCCCCGGCACACTGACATCAGTAAGGGAATTAACCCCTAGCTGCCCAGGGATTTCCCTAGGGAAATCCCTATTTTGGAGATATGGAGGTTCAAAGGGACCCCCTATTTCCCGATCATGGTCAGCGAGAGGGTCATGATTGATGCCATTGGAAAGGCCAGAGCAAAATGTAGTTTTTTCAGTTGTAGCTATAATCATGTATTTTCTCAGTTACACGCTCCCATTTCTATTTTATTTATTTTCTAAACAAGGAGTACATCATAGAATATATAACCACAAAGGCTTGGAGGATAAATTGTGAAAAAAAAAATTTTTTACACACTGTAAATTATTGAAATCTGTATGGAAATTAATTTTGTTTTGTTACAACATTCTGACAGGACGTACACATATAATAATAATAATAGATTATGAATCTGCTGAAAATAAGGATATATAATTTGTCTGGGTCCTACCAAAAACATGATATCAAAACACAGTTAAACATGGAGAGCACAAAACAATAAAAATTAGCTCAGCACACAAAGGTGAAATGACTCAACAGTGAAAGGGTTAAAGACGGTTTATTCTTTAAAAGACATTTTTTGTATATAACTTTTGTATTTTCTAACAGACTTTTTAAATTATTTTTTAAAGGTTTTAATATTTAGACATTTTTATTCGCAAAAGATTCTTTAAGAGCATAAATTCTAAAAAAACCTAAGTGAAATTGTAGGTTCACTAAAATCAAAGACAGGGCTGTTAGTAACTGCAGATCAAGAAAAGGCAGAATGAAAAAATGAAAAATAAGCAAAGAACCTATGACAAGAGACATGCATATCATTGATAAAAACCTTACTAATAAAATGTGATTGGTTGATTCAAGAAAGGTGTTGCAGTAACTAAACAAAGTGAATGTGAACAAAGCTCCAGGGACGGATGGAATTCACCAATGAGTACTGAGGGAGCTATGTCTGGAAAAAAGCAAACCGCTGTTTTTAATCTTTCAGGATTCGTACCAGAGGATTGGAGAAAAGCTGATGTGGACCTTATATTCAAAAAAGGTTCAAAATGTAGGCCTGGGAATTATAGACCCGTGAGCTTAAAATCTGAAGCTGGGAAAGTATGAGGTGTTACTAAGGGATGATATTCAGCGATTCATTGGGAGGTATAATTAGCAGAAATCAGCATGGATTTATGAAACACAGATCAGGTCAGACTAACCTAATTGCGTTCTATGAAGAAGTATAGATCAGGGGATCACAGTGGATGTGATTTACTTGGATTTTGCCAAAGCTTTCGACACAGTTCCACACAAGAGGTTACTATTCAATTAAGAAAAATTGGTCTAGACGAAAATCTTTGTTTTGGGATAGAACACTGGCTAAAAGATAGAGTACAGAGAGTGGTCATAAATGGGAAATTTTCAAGAAAGACACCAATGGTAAGTGGTGTCCCTCAGGGGTCGGTTATAAGACCACCTCTTTTCAAATTGATTTATAAATGATCTTGAAATAGGCATCAAAAGTCATGTGTCAGTGTTTGCAGATGATACAAAACTAGGAAAAGTAATACAATGTGAGCAGGATGTTACTTCGCTGCATACGAATTTAGATAGATGATATTTAATGTAGATAAATGCAAGGTTATGAAATTTGGAGTGAAGAACACACAAGCAACTTATACCCTATTTGGGTACAGAATTAGGAAAATCAAGGCAGGAGAAAGATTTGGGAATAATCATAGACTCCAAACTCAGCAACAATGCCCAAAGTCAAACAGCAGTCGCAAAGGTCTGCAAGGTATTGGCATGCATTATAAGGGGAAATCACACTCGGTATGAAAACACAATTTTGCCTCTACATAAAATCAAAAGGTGAGACAGCATCTTAAATATGCCATGCAATTCTGGGCACCGCTTTTATGTAAGGTGAGGATATGCAAACTTCACATCGCTCGGAACTTGCGTACGTTTTGTACACAAGTTCTGTATTGTCTGCACAGAACAATGGATTGGTGCTGCACATGCAGCAGCAATCCAATGGCTGACTTCTCTCAGGAAGTTTGCTATTGCGAGCAGCCTTAGAGAGGATGATGTCAACATGCAGAGTGTGCAGACATAAATCGGTGACCAGCATCCAGGAAAACTAAATCTAAATCCCGGCTTCCTGTTGATGTGTGAGGGTGGAGGAAACTTCTCCACTTCAGTGTTGAAAGACAAATGGCCGAGGAGGGAGAGGGGAATCACTCCATACAGCCCGACTACTGACTTTTGGTCAGGGTGTGTAGAGTGTATCTTTAACAATTCACCCCTTATACTAAATTTCAAGTGACTTGTAAACATAACCAGAGCCATTATAAACTTAGCAGAGCCACGGATGTGTATGAAGTTGGTAAGTTTACAACAGCTCTGGTTATACTTACATCGGACTTGGAATCTAGTCTCTCCTTTATAATGTATAAGCTGTGAAAACGTAGAACAGTCCAATTTTCAAATGTCCTATTGCTGGTCTTTGTGAAGCTGTTAATTTGCAACGTTCATTTAGAAACCAAACTACGCACAGCAGAGGCTTCCTCTAACATCCACCTCCACAAATGACATCACATCCACCACAGCCCCCACTGCTGATGGTGTAATCAAGAACACATCCAAAAGGTGACATACGTGTGAAAATCAGACATCAGAAAAAGCATTGTAATGCACAGAAAGGGACTGACAGTAACCGTAATATTGTACATTTATAGATACGTTTTACTATGTAGCTGAAAAGGGCGACTCACACCTTGCATTCAAAAAGTATTCAGATCTGTTCATTTTACAAGTTTGTATATTGCAACTGTATGCTAAAATTTTAGTATAGGAGAGTGAAGCGCCCACCAGAAATTGTGCACACAATCCGCTCGCTAAACGTTGCGTATGGAGGTTCCTCTAAACAACCCTAAAACCCTTTCTTCTGGGTATGCGAAAATTGTTTAATTTCACCAAGTAGGGTCAGAAAAATATTTCTATAAATTGTTATTCAATAAAATCACCCTTAACCATATTCTGTGCAGTTTGTGCATGCGAGCGTAACTACAATACGATGATAGTGGTTTTGTTTATAGGCAACAGATTCTGCACCATTTTTTGAGGTGCGCTTGCAATGGAGCCGAAACTTTTACCTAAAAATTAAGCTAGTGTCAAACTGTAGAGACTTTTGCATTCAAAAATTATGCAGAATCTGTTTGTTAGGAGTTATGGATAGTTTTTAATGATATTTTTATTTATCCATTCGTTTTTCAGACATCACTTTAAGTACCTTTAACATTGGATGTCAAGGTTAGTAGTTTTTATTAAAAATATTTCCGAAACCGTACCTACCAGTCTCTTCCTGATGCTGGTCATGTTTCCAGCCCTGGTGCCCACTGGAGGGCCGGTTATGCAGACTTCCACCGTAATCCAGGTCATTCTGCTAGCTACATTTCCCTACACCTGTGTAGCCAGCTATTTAAGGACGTCACGCCCTCTAGGCTCTGTAATGGAGTTTTGTCTAGTTGTTTGGAGGTGTTTCTAGTGCTCCAGCTCCTAGCTGTCTAACCTGCCTTATTTAACCTAAATTGCCCTTGCCGCGTCGTGTCCCTAGTTACCCCTTAGTCTTGCCCTAGTTTATGTTCCCTATTCCTCCTGGCTTCACCTATGCTTCAAGTGCTCCTATTTGTGAGTGCTGTCATAACCAGTATTATGAAGCCCACTATCCAACTCAGTCAGTGTGCATAAGACCTCACCTGTGGCTACAGGGTATTCTACCTGCAATACCTGCACTGCGTAGCCCACTATCAGTGGGCCAAAGACCTCACATGTGGCTACCAGGTATCCAGTCTACAAGACCCACACCAAGTAGCTCGCCATCCATAGCGTCAAGGCTTCCAGCCATCTATCATACACTCGTGTACCAACATCCGTGGCTACAATCTCCAACGGATCCGGATATCGAGAGCATCCCACCATCTTTTCCTACTAGGTACCAAGTCCTGAACTTCCAGTCTCCATCTCTGCCTGCAAGGACTCAGACAATATAGCCCAATAGCCTCAACCCTGCCTTTCTGGTCTAAGCTTGTATCCAAAATTCTTGTATCATCGCCTCCTGTTTAGATCTGCTAGCTCACCCCCCGCGCTTGGGATACCAATATTTCAGTTGAACTTTGGGTTCCACCATGGCATATGCCAGGTGCCAACCTGACATGCTACTTAAGGTAGCATCATTTTGCCCCATACTCAATATGAGGATGCATGGTAAGCCCACATCCATTTTGGACAACTCAAGCAATACTCCAGGCAATTTATGGTGCGTTGAAAGACTACTTTTTTTGACCTGAGAATTTACTCAAGTCCTTTTGAGGTCTTTTTTAAACACAACTTAACTATTTCAGCCTTAAAGGTGGCACCATTTATGGCAAACCTTTGACAAATTTGCAAATTAAAAATAAAAAGCTGAAATAATCACATTAACATAAGTATTAAGGCCTTTTGCTAAAACATTTGAGAATTTTAAGATTTCTCATACATTTAGCACATAGTTTGTATACTGCAACTTGCTATAGACTCCTGTGGGGGTTGAGGCATAATAGTACACAACACAAACTGGAGAGGCACAGGCGCTTAGGTCAGGACTAAGAAATCTGAAGACTCTTAAAAAGGAACAACTGCCAAACTGTGGAAAGTAAAGAATGTAAAGTGCAGAAAAAGACTAGAATGTCTTTTTAATCTTTTGTGGCATCTCATTTGCTGCAGTTTTGTGGATAAATGATTTTAATTATTTAGGAATTATATTATAAAGAAAACTGAAAAAAATTCTCGTTTCCTATATTTTCATAAATTTTTATTCATTTTAATTTGTTGATTGCCAAGTAAGGCATGATATAGAAATACGTACAATAAGTGCAACAAATGTAGAATTGCTAGTACAAATTTATGAAATTCGACTTTTTTTCATATTTATTACAGTGTTTTGTGTACGTACATAAGGTGTCACAGAAGGCTCACATTCAGGTTGCCTTTTTCTTTTTACCTCAAAAATAAACATTTACGTCCATATTACATTCTTCACGCTAACGTTAGCATTAGGGCCACCCATGTTACATTTCGAATGCTAACGGGTTAAAAAAAAAAAAAAAAAACTATAGCGATTCAGAGCTTGCGCTTTTCAGCGTGCGCTTACTGTACTTTGCACTCCCCACGTTAATCATAGGGAGCGCAAAGAGTTAATTAGCATTAGGATTACAAAGTCCTAATGCCAATTACATCCCGCTGCGGTTAACTGAAACGTTAACCACAGCTAGGACCTGGAGCTAACGGATTCCAGTTCTGCAGAATCAGTCAGCACCAGCTGAAACCCCACCCCAAATTATTATTTTTTTCTTCATAAAAAGATTGCATACCTCTCATCCCACGGCGAGAACGGCAGCCCGATCCGCTTCTTCTTGCTGCCAGGAGCAGAGAGAGACTGGGGGGAAATGTCCCCGCCAAATATCCCTCTGCGAATCACACCGCCGACCTACTCGATCTCGCGAGGCAAGATTCTGCAGGTCATGTGTCCGGCAGTGGAAGCCTCAACGGAGTCCTATGACTCCATGGAGGGGATGCTCGCGACAGCGCTTAGCGCTGCCTTGAGCATGCCGAGGCTTAGCGCCGCGTTATGGGGCAGGCTGCTGGATTAGTACCTGCTAATCACGCTAAAAGGGGGACGTTAAGGAGAAACTGGCAGGTGCAGGTTTTCCACCTTAGCGTCCCCGTTTTAGCGTGATGAATGTAATATAGCCCTTAGATTTTTTTGGATTTAGACACTACTGCTGAGTAACCATTAGTACAGTTGAAAAATATTTTCAGTGTTTTGTATATTATCCGCTTTAATAATAATAAAAAACCTATTACTCAACACAAATGTTTTTAAAATTTATTCCAAAAAAAAGAGAACAGATAAATTATAAACAGGTATGTCTACTATACAGGTATGTCAAACAAATCATACATTTAATGTGTGCAGGACCAACTCATATTATTTAGCAGCGACACTGTATGGTTTTTAAATCTTTTTGTCCAAGTTCGTGGCAACCGCAGTGCTTTCTACTTTTTCAGGATCTGTGCTCTTGCCCGGTTAATTTTCTCTGCTGTAACATTATCGGAAATTGAAGAACATTTTGAAAGAACCATGTTCATTTCATTGTCATTTTTATGCTCAATAGCAGCTTCAGCAGCTTGATCCAGATCTCTAAAAGGAGATTAATCAGGAGAAGTGTATCAGAGAAAGCAGATTATAAAATATCATACATATATTACAAAGGCAAAGATAGAGAGTCAGAATTTAGTGGGAGTTACAGATCAGCTGGTTCAACCGTAATTCCGTTCACCATATTAGATTAATGAAATTATTCTTCATGCACAGGGTATCAGCACTGCTGATGTCACTTTACAGCACATAGGCCTGGATCAGAGATGCGTCATTAGCCAGGGGGCTACACGTGTGGCCTATCCTAGCTGAAATCTCAGCACAGAAAGTAGAACTTCTATCAAGGCTATGTGTTACACGTGAGCTGTGGGTTGCGCAAAATCTACATGACTCTGTGGCAGCTGCGAAA
Organism: Leptobrachium leishanense; assembly: GCA_009667805.1. Classification (NCBI taxonomy): domain Eukaryota; kingdom Metazoa; phylum Chordata; class Amphibia; order Anura; family Megophryidae; genus Leptobrachium; species Leptobrachium leishanense. The sequence goes on along the minus strand of CM019069.1, from coordinate 106,419,365 downwards.
CAAAAGCCATAGTGAGCTCAGTACAGACCAAGTAGAAAGCAGATATAGCGAATATTAACTACAATAACTGATAATTCTGCTTTTCAAGGAAGACATATCACTTCTTTATCACAATAGATAAAATGACCTCTATAGACAGAGATATCCACATAATTATTGTTCATAGTGTAAATGACCTCATCCTCTGCTCTAGGTAAAAATTCCTTTTGTCAATTCTCAGTGGATGACTTTTAGTCCTAGTACCATCTTGTAAATCTTTGCTACTCCTACAAATGACCGGTTTACAGCATTTTACATGTGAACCATCAGACACATATCTGACATTGTCCCTATGGTATATTTACATCACAACAGTATTCTGTGACTAAGACACTGGATTCACTGCCAGAAGTATATGCGTAGAGCAAAAGAATGGAGGGTATGCACAGTAATGCAGAGGCTATCAATCTCTCCTGATTAAAAATTGGGAACCATTTCTTATGGACTCGCTGCTTTTTTCTATAGCAGCCAGAAATTGGCATACAAGAACTTTAGAAACTGTCCATCACTAACCTCCTGCACCTAAGCCTTTTTAGGCCTAGCACTGCCTGAACCAAATGCTCTTTAAACCTGCCTCTTTAAAATTTACAAACCCTAAACTCCATCTGTACGGCTCATGATAAACGCAAGGTTATGCACTTTGTAGTGAAAAGCACACTAGCAACTTATACCCTAAATGGTACGGAGTTAGGGAAATCAAAGCAGGAGACGGATTTGGGAATAATCATAGACTTCAAACTAAGTAACAATGTGCAATGTCAAACAGCAGCCGCCAAGGCCAGCAAGGTATTGCAATGCATTAAAAGGGGAGTTCACGCTCGGGCTGAAAACATAATTTTGCCTCCATATAAATCAATGGTCAGACCGCACCTTGAATATGCCGTGCAATTTTGGGCACCTGACTTAAGGATATTATAGCGCTAGAAAAAGTGCAGAGATGGGCAACTAAACTAATAAGGGGAATGGAAGGTTTAATTTATGAGGAAAGACTAAAAAGCTTAAACCTGTTTAATTTAGAGAAATGGCGCCTTAGAGGGGATCTGATAACTTTATATAAATATATACGGGCCAGTATAAACCATTGTCTGGAAACATTCATTAATCGGCCTGTACACATGACACGAGGTCACCCATTTAGACTGGGTGAAAGGAAATTCAGCCTAAAGCAAAGGAAAGCTTTTTCTTTACAGTGAGAACCATAAAGCTATGGAATTCTCTGCCTGTTGAGGTGGTTGGATCAGAGACTGTACAGACTTTTAAACAATGACTGGATGTTTTCTTGCAAACATATTAGGTGTTATCATATTTAAGCTGCTTGATCTAAGGAGAAATTTGACCGCCATCTGAGTTCAAGAAGGATTTCTTTCCAAGTATATTGCATTTTGGCCAACACTTCAGGTTTTTTTTTTGCCTTCTTTTGGCTCAACAGCAGTAGGTGATGTGTGAGAGGCTGAACCCGCTGGACACGTTTTTTTTTTTTTCGGGCTATGTAATTATGTAACATTAAATTACTACTGTATATGCTTTCTTACCCAATTAAAAGCAGTGCCTTCACTCTTTGTTCAGGATTTACTCGTGCAACATACTTCTTTGCTTCTAATTTATTGTGGTGTTTCATACAGATCTCAACAAATGGCTGAAAAGCAAAGCAAATACAGCAGTCAGATTGTGAAAGGGGGATTTAGTGGATGCCTCTATACTGAAAGAGTTGCTTGGCTTCTACACTATGCATGTAGCATGTTCCAAACAAATGCAAATACTGTTGTATGGATCACACAGGAAGAAGTGATTAGAATAGTTTTAGTAAAGCAATGTTGCAAAGTGTGGAAGAAAAACGGATCTGAAGGGCTAGTTCATCCTTCCAATTGTGCCCTCCCTACTACTCTCATAACTCGCTCTAGCTGAATTGCTTTCTGGGCAAAAGATACGGCAGGTCATTGTTAGCTGGCCAATGGCTCTCAATGTAGCTGCATTCAAAGTCCTTGGATTGGCTGGATGCTTGTTTGAATATTCTGTCTTCCCCAGGTCATGTGGCTGCTAAAGCATGATCCAAAATGCATAGAGCAAGCCCAGGACTGGAGTAAAGGGTCAGTAGGAGTTACAGTTTAACCCCACCATAGCTGCACATGCCTAAAGATATGGCATGTTTCATACAAATGTTTTTTTGCTCTTTGTGTCTCTCTCTTTAGCTGACACCGTGAAAACTACAAGAAATAAAACCAAATAATGTTAAAACTTTACAAGTCTCTCATGCAAAATGAACAGATCTTTGAACATATCTTTCAAACAGAAATATGATAAATCCATTTACATTAACAGATCGCATTCTCCATATAAAGCGATATAAAACATTATACACAATATAAAACGAATACAGAGGTAAATTACCGTGTGCACCTCTAGACCACATGCAGATAAGGTTCTTATAAGGAGTTATGTCACACCCAGAGCGGTCTCTCCTCAAGCAGCTGCAGCAGCTTTGAAACAGGAAGTTTCAGGAAGGAACTAGTGGACAATCCTGCCTACTGTCTCTGGTGTATGCAGCTCTTGAAACCAGGAAGTACTGGCTCCCACACCTCCAAACATGTAAGGGACAGCACAGCTCCAAAAAAAACATGTCCCTTGACAGTTACACCCACCATTACAGCTTCAGATTTTTACCCTGGCGGATTCACTTAAAAGGGCCATTACCAACAAAAATTAAATGTCCTTATTGTGTTTGTTTTATGTTGCTGATATCTTACATGTGCTTTGTTTTTCTCTTGTATGTTTAGTTATCCCCTTAAGGATGCGTGGGTGGTGCCCTTAAGGGGTGGCTTTCACCGGCGAGGCATACAGGTATGCCACTCCGACAGCTTCCGTGCGGGCTTCGACCAACCACAGCAGCTGACGCGCGGTGCAAGTCGACTGAGAGGAGGGGCCGAGGCAGCCCCATTGGAGACCGCGAGGTGTACCTGTACGCCCTGCGTCTTCAAAGCCCTCCCGCCACCAGGACAGTATAGAACGTCCTGCGGTGGGAAATGGTTAGGAAAAATTGAACTCTGTATGTGTCACTGGGTTTATCCATTTTGTTATCTTAGGTGTTGTAAACTGCCCCCCCCCCCCCGTATCTTTACCTCACTGTGTGGTTTTGGCCATATATTGGAGTCTATGGGTCAGACAGCTGACTCAAATCATTGTGTTGTGCGGGATGTATTCAAATGGTACATTAGAAGTCTTTTAAACTCCCTGTCAGATTTCATTCAGCTGCCGGCTCTTATCTCAGGTAGCCTAGAGAATAATAGCCTTATCTAAACATTCCATCCTCCAGCGCCTTTTCTGGTAAATATTGTAGATTAAATAAACAAGAACCACAAAATCAAAGCTTTTGGTAAATGTTGAATCATTGGAAAAAATCCAAAAAAATGGAAACCAGAGATAAAATTAGGGATTTTATGTGCAATTACTTCAGGAAAAAAAAAACAGCAGCACATGTTTATAAAGTGGTTTTATTTGTAATGCACAAGTAATCTTGTTACCATTTATGTCAATGGAAGTGTCCCTTTAAGGCTTCTCTAGACATGCATCTCCACTATAGTGACAAGGCTCTTTCAGAATGCTTCACTAGTTTCGTAAAAGCCATCAGAAGGATTTCCTAAGTTTCTAAATCCTGTAGGAAAGACTTCTGAGGTTCTATTTAGGCTGGGGTCAGACGAACGCATTGCGAACGTGTATTTACCCACACTTTATTACGGCTGTGGTAGCAGCAAATGACGTCCAACGCAGGCCCACACACGAAGTACGGCCGCACGAAAGTTCGGCTGCGCAATGCAAGCGGCAAACGAACGCATTTTCGCAAGAACGCCGAACCGCTAGTACTGACGTACAGAATGCGCTGCGTCCACATAGTGGCGTGTGTGCGTGATTATGAGACGTCAGACGCTGCTCATGTCCGGCCAACATCACATCCAGACACTCAAAGTTTCCTGGTTGGGATCGGTTTGAAATCATGGCCAAATTGCGCATCGCATGACCGCTATCGCGTATTCCGTGAAAAAGTATGTCAATGCGTTCGGACGCACTTTTTTACGAACGATACGAAAAATGCGTTCGTCTGACCCTAGCCTAAGCTTTCCTCAGATGCAGAGGTTTGCAGTGCAACATTAGCTGCTTCCCTGCATTTGCAAAGTTATTGTAAGCCTAGGGATTACCATGTACCAGGCAATTGTTCGATCCTTGGGAAGCTTCCCATTTCTGTAGTAACAAGGTATATTTTCACAAATTGTCCATGCACACTTGAGATCCCTGTAAAGTAGACTGTCACAGATTACTGACACATCAATACATTCCACTTGGTTCTCACCCATCAAAAATTCCCTTCTCATACGTGAAAGATAAGTGCAGTTTAACCCCTTAAGGACGTGTGGGTGGCGCCCGTAAGGGGCGGTTTTCCCTGGCGAGGCTTCCAGGTACGCCTCGCCGGCAGCGGCCTCGCGGGCCGCTGACTTCGACCCGCCCCGGCAGCCGACACGCATCATTGATTACAGGAGGATGGCTTGATTTCAAGCTGTCCCACTGCAGTCAAAGATGCGCACCACGCATCTGCTGCGGGGAGGGGCTGAGGTGGCCCATTGAAGACAGCGGAGTGTACTTGTACACCCTGCATCTTCAAAGCCTTCCCACTGCCAGGACAGCATAGAACATCCTGCGGCGTGAAAGGGTTAACGTGCACAAACTTTTTTGTTTGTAAACAACACTTATGGCAGTGATGGTGAACCTTGGCATCCCAGATATTTCTGTACTACATATCCCATGATGCTCTAAGGCTGACTGAGCCAAGGTTTGCCGAAGTTGGGAAACTTTACATTTAATTTTCGCAAGATTATGTAAAAATAAAATATGAGAGTAGGGACCTGCAAAGCTTCGAAATTCGATTTGAAAACAAATCGCTGGATGTATTAGATTCAAAAAAATTTCAAATCGATCATTTAATTATAAGAAGCTCTGGTCTTAGAGCTTGTCTGGCCGCGATCCGTGTCCCTAGCAGTGCAGCGTGCCTCCCAGACGCACATCACACGTCTGGGAATGGCACGATGCTAGGCGCCACCCCCTCCAGCAAGACAGACATGTGAGAGTGACGTCTCACGGTGCACAGAGGAGGCTGAGGACGACGGCATGGTGAAAGCTGCAGGCAGTGCGAAGAGGTGTTCGGCCGAGACAGAGGCGCGAGCAGCAGGCAGGCCTGAGCCAAGTTGGTGATGGTGAATATACCTACCCTGTCACTATTATATTGTGCTTCTTTTGCAGGATGGTGTAGCCAGGTGATGGAATGGATGATTGATTCATCATCACCAGAAGAAGATGGCCGTCGGGGGGGCTTAAAAGTAAAAACTGGCCATATTAATTGTGGGGAGATAATAAATAAGGAAAGTGGAACTCACCGATTTGATATTCGATTTCGAACCTTAACAGCTGATTCGAGAGAAAAATTGTGATTCGCAGGGCCCTATATGAGAGGTGTGGCTCTAGCAAACTGACTTAATAGATTTAATTGAAACAAGTAATTACCAAGTAACCAACTGCTGACTTTTTAGTTTTCGAAAATTTCTCCAACTCCTCCCAGTCCTCCTTCTCTGCCAAAGCTGAAATCTTTAGCCACCAGTATCTGGAAAACACAAACAAATATCTCTGTTATGGACAAGAATATGTATCTGCTTTAACAATAATAATAAATAGAAAAATGCTCATTTAGATATGTCAGTACGGCTTTAAAACGGCAATGAAATTAACCACTTGGCTGCTATGGACGCGCTCAGCGCGTCCAGCCAAGTGGTTCTCCTGTGCTACGGACGCGCTCAGCGCGTCCGAGCACAGGAGGCAGCAATCCGCCGGATTCCGGCGGATTGCTGCGCCCCCCCGGTGCGGGCTGACATCTTGGATGTCAGCCCAGCACTCGGGAGCCCGGCGGGGACATTAGATGTCATCGCGGCTACACGATGACATCTAATTCAGGCGCCCCCCCCCCCGCATGTGCAGAGGAGGCGCCTGAAAGGGAGGGGGGGGGGGGGAGGTCCTTCGGACCTCTCTCCCTCCCGATCGCCGGGGAGCAGGGGGTTAAGACAGGCACCGCTTGGAAGGGCACAGCCTGCCCTTCCAAACGGTGGCTCTCATTAACCCCTGGGGAGCTGGATCACGAATCAGCGCTGAAAAGCACGATGACGATGACGCCAGTCCTGGAGTTAACCCCTAGCTGCCACCAACGGTGGAGATAGGGGATTCATTGGAATCCCCTATCTCCCGATCCGTGGCAGCTAGGGGTTAATGTTTGGTACTGTTGGATCGGCCAGAGCATGGCCGTTCCAACGATACCAAACACCACTGTGAAAAAAGTTTTAAAAAAAACAAATATAGATTTTAAAAAAAAAACTTATAAAAAAAAAAAAATAAACACTTTTTTTTTTTTTTTTGGTTTGTTAATGCAGCAATATTGTTCCCATTTCAATTATATTGTGAACAATGATGCTGCACTAACGATTTTTGTATGCGGTGCGTTTGTTAAAAATTGCGTAATTTCCCCCAAAAAAAAATGTAACGAGACCCCATTTCTAATTTTTTTAACAAGCGCACCCCATACAAAATACAACCGCAATTGCTCGCATGTTAAAATGTGAAAAAAATACACTTTACACGTTGTAAATTATTGAAAATTCATACTTTATTGCATTTTTTGTTATAATATACAGACAGGTCATGACGTATACATATAATAATGACATATTCTGAATCTGCAGAGTCTGACGGAAAGAACGATATATAATATGTCTGGGTCATATACTAAAATAAGCCTTCAAAACACATTTAAACATGATGAGCAAAACCGGTAAATATGACCTCAGCACAGAGGCGTGAAACGCCTCAGCAGCGAAAGGGTTAATACCGGTCTTTTACAGAAAGAATTAAAATGTATTTTGCTTAACCGCAAGATCCTCTTTTTTGGTACAAAAAAGTAGGACTACTGGAGCGACAGGGTTAGGCCCACTCCTTCAAAAGTGCAGCACTGACTGGATCCAATATATAGAAGGTCAGGACAAAGTGTAGTGGAATTACACAGAAAAAAAAATAAAAGAACTGAGCACAATCCCACTGCATTCATGAACCTTTATTATTTGAGAGAAGGCTTGAGAAAGGCTGCCAGTAAGAGGAAACATTGCAATGTTTAATAAAAGGTGCCTGAACGCAGTGTCCAGGCACTCTGTGGATTGTGTCCAGGCCCTTTAGTTTTTCTTTGCATGTGCTGGGGGGGTTGGTTACCCCAGGACCTATGGAGCAAGTGCATACTGCAAGGTACAACTCTGGATTTGTGGAGCCGTGTGCAGGTCACTTATATGCTATTAAAGTGTAGTGGGATGTTGCGATAGAAGCAAAACACAATGGAAAGTGAGAAATACAAAACTAAAATACAATGGAAGACAAGAGGGATGAGGAAAAGGCACAAAGGAGGCAAGACTAGTTGTGAAGAGGTATTCCAAAACCTTTGGCTGTAGATCTAGGAAGCCTAATCCTTACGTGGTCTCTAGCATCAAAGACTGTTTAGGGAGACTATGGGGAGGGGGTATCTACTAAACGTCGGTCTGTGCCAGCATTGTAAAAAAAATAATAAAAAAAAGGCTAAAATCACTGGTATTGCAGTACCGAGAAACACCAGCACTTCTAGACAGTTTTTGAAATCCCAGCAAACACAGGCACTTAGTGATAACCCTCTATATTACCTGGCCTTTTATTTTTCTTTAATGCAAAGACTATCAGGGTTATTCAGAGAGCGTGAAAAGCAGGAGAATGACTGGAGAATGAAAAATTCTAGGTCAAAATAGCCAAACCAGAAACATTCTTCCATTTATCTCACTTTCCAAATCGCCTATTTTGACCTAGAATCTTTCATTCTCCAGTCATTCTCCTGCTTTTTACGCTCTCTGAATAACCCTGTTTGTCTTGCCACCAACATACCTTAGAGTTTCCATATTTTGTGGTAGCAATATCCAAATGTGGCTAAACATAAATACTGGTCACTGCTAACAAAGTATTTGTCCCAAGTGGAATTCTGTGAAAACCCCTTTCTGACTGCACAGCATTGTCACCTTAATACATTACATAATTACATAGAGGACGCCCATATGTTTTTAGCCTGAGTTCAGCCTTTCACACATCAGCTACTGCTGTTGATTTAAAAAATAAATAAATAAAATGGGGCAGAATTATGCAACAAACTGTTGAAAAAAAGCCTTCTTAACCCCAGATGGCGGTGAGATTTCTCCTGGGATCAAGCAGCTTTCATCCACATATTAAATATTAGAAATTTTAATATGTTTTTGCAGGAAATCATCCAGTCATTGTTTTAAAGTCTGTAAAATCTCTGACCCAACCACCTCAACAGGCAGAGAATGCCCAGCTTTATTACTGTCACTATAAAAAGTAAAAAAAAAATAATATGCTTTAGGCTGAATTTTCTTTTGTCCAGTCTAAAGGTTTCCCATGCATAGTCTTATCAATGAATAGGTTTCCAGACAATGGTTTATAATGGCCCCGTATATATTTATGTAAGGTTATCAGATCCCCTCTAAGGCGCCGTTTCTCTAAACTAAACAGGTTTAAACTTGTTAGCCTTCCCTCATAACTTAAATCTTCCATTCCCCTTATGGATTTGCTGCCTGCCTCTGCACGTTTCTAGTGCTGTAACATCCTTTTTACAACAGATGTCCTAACTTCACATGTAAATTAATTTCATGCAGAGTATATGAAATAAATTTTATCAAATTACCGTTTATCAGGAATTTTAAAGTCTTTATAAAGCTGCTCTGCTTTTTTAAGCATTCCGTCAAGTAAAAGATTATAAACGGTGTCATGTAAGGAGTAGTCAAGGTAAGGTTTATCAAGTTCGTCTTGCAATTTGCGCTGCACCCTTAGCAATTTGATTTGATCCTCTGTGGCCTGTGAAATACAAACATAATATCATTAATAAAAATGCTTTTTCTTCAATTTTATACTAAACGCTTTCTGGTTGATACGATTCTTATTTTCTGCTATTGTAAAGCATTCGATCATTGCGCTCTTGTATTTGCTATTTTTTCATTGTTTAATTGAACACTACACACTAAACCAAGCAATAAATCAGCATTTTCTCTGTACATCAAGGAATATTTGATCCTAAGAGAATTTAAACACAGCAAATTAAGAAGCACTTAGTGCTGTCAGATGCCCTCACCTTAGCAGCCAACTCATTTTTGGCCTTGTTGTATTCATCCGCAGCATTCTGTAACTCAGCAACGCGGCCTTCTACTCTCTGCGAAGATAAACCATCAATGTTAATACAAGTAACATGAAATGTGAGAAGTACAGCTCAGGAGGGAAAAGTCTGCAGACCCTTCTCTTAAATGGTAATAGGAAGTAAATAATGAATGTAAATGAGGAAGATACTTGTTTTAACATGCGGAACGAATTCCGGTCTTGTTTGAAAACCTCTAGAAAGTCCTTTCAAAATTGTAATAATACATCTGATATTTATCGCTTTTGTTGTATATAGCAGCTTTGCAAAAGTATTACTTATGAGGGCCTGCAAAAACACAAAGTTATTTTGTCCGCTTATGCCAGTCTTGTTTACCAACATTTCTTTAAAATTATACACAGATTTATGGCACACATTTGTTATTACCTAAATAACAGAGTACAGGGTACTTGAAGCTGCAGGATTTGGAAAACAATGACTGAAACACACAAACAAGATCTCCTCCATGTCATTTCCCAAAGTCACAAATGGCTGTAACTTCCTAGCTGTAGCTAAGAGTTTTAACTGTAAAGATCTCAGAACAACAACCCAGAGAACAAGTGATTAGAGTCGAGCTACGAGAACCCCTTCCTTGCACATCAACCACACACAGTGGTACTCTCCCACAGGGCCCTGATATGCCGGGCCTAGACACAAATTTCATAAAAATGAGAGGCAGTCCCGGTGCAGTGTACATGGATCTTTATTGGAGTATGGATAAAGGTGACATTTCGACCCATAAGGCTCTAATCATGCCATATAACAATATTCAATGTTGCTTTATATACATTTATCGCAGTCAGTGCAAGGATTACAAACAATAGGAGGAGCAAGGAACACAAGCTACATTTCCCATCATGCTCCATGTTCTTAAAGGGCATCAAAGAAAAAAAAAGTTAAACCTAATAAAAATCAAATAGAATGCACCGTATAACTGATCTAGAATATGACAAGACAAAACAAAACATCAATAAGGTACATCAGAGTCAACTAGGCTAGTAAACCAGAATTAAATAATAATATAGGGGGAAAAATGGTTATATTATTATTTATACATATGGCAGTCCATAATATTTTTCTCAACCCATCTGTAAGATATAAAAGAGACTCCCTATTCTGTATAGTCACAGGTACCTGCCACAGGTACTCCTCCTCCAGGTTCTATTTAACCTTGATCTGCGGGAGCTCCAGGAAGGATTCATTCCCCAGTAAGTGAGTTTATCCCATGATGGGCAGTCATTAGGTTTGCAGAATAGGACCTGCCAGAGGGTAGTTTACATTGACGTTGTTGGCAGGCTTAAGCAATTCCCGGCCGTTCATTGCAAACAAAATTTCCACCATTTTATTCAACAAAGCTCAGATTTAAGAATTTTTCAACAAGTGGTAAAATCTGGTATAATGTACCCATGTACGAAGCTGTTGCTGGAGTGCTCGCTCCCTGGTTGTTATTATAGTGTGGAGGCTTTTTATCTCACTTTTTGTCCTCCACTATAACCCTTGTAGATATAGATATATATATATATATATTTAGGTGTATGGGAACGGATGTGTGTCTGTGTTAAGATGTATGTGGATGCGTAGGCATAATATATATATTTCTGTTTAGTGGTAGACAGAGGTGGGCCGCTAAATTTAAAAATGCCCGGGCCTATTTTTGTCCCAGTCCGGCCTGACCAGGAGGGACTCTCATTTTCCTGGAATTAGTATAACAACCCAATCATTAAAACCAACAAAGCACTTCATACAGCACCGTATTATAAAATCATACCTTTTCTGATGAATAACTGGAACGAACAAAGTAGTTTCCAAGTTCCTGGTGGTTATCATCCTGATTGTAGAGATCTTTAAGCGTCTCGGGTTCTTGGTGCTTGCAAAACTGATAAAGCATATCAAAATTATACAACTGGTTCCATAAAAATATGACAAGGTTTACAGCACACTCAGGCTTGTAAGGAAAGTGTCTAAAAGGTTTAAACAAAGCTTTAGAGGCGGGCTGGCCATCAGTAAACCATCCTGGACAGAAGACATCGGTAATAGGGATTTGCTTGATCTTATTAGTGCATCAACCATTCAATAAACTGAGATGTGAATACCTCAAGCATAAGAAAGGACAAAACTGATTATTAAAGGCCAATCACATTGTATCTGGAAAGAATATAAAGGCGGGGGGGGGGGAATGGACAAAAAAGTATATATTGTTTCTGGAGTGGGATACATCTCTGTTATGATGTCGAAAGATGAAGCCATGCCCTCAAACAAGAAGATAAAACACATGTCTGTTGTCGGAGGCTTCCCATGACAAGAAGGGAGAAGCAACTGAAGCTTGGGAAGCAATATGGCTCTAAAATTTACGTGATCAATGTGAGTAAAAGTGAACTCCGTACTGGACGATTAAGATCTGGGAAGACTTTCATGTGCAGGCAACCTATGATGGGTTTGCAAGATTGTCCTAATATTCATATACGTATATGTAAAATCGCATTTATATCTAACTGGCATGCCGGTTTCAGTATTTAGCTCTTAGTCCAATTTACACGTTTTATCAAGTTTTCAAATCAGTTATACAGAGTTTAACAATTGTTGGAAGAGTTTTATAAAAGCAAAATTTATTAGGGTGGTGTAAATAAAATATGTATAGATTTAATGTCATTACAAGAAGAATAAAGACTGGTCATGGCGAGTTGGATGCACTTTGTTTTCACTGTCTCTAGTACAGACATATATGATAAAAATAGGTTTACACATTGGATTTTAACTACACATAAGCTAGCAGTTTAGATTTGGTTAAAGTAAAATCAGTATTAAGTGTCATCTAAAGCAAATTCTTACACAACATCTAATATTTATTCAGAATAAAAAAAGCTAGTAAAGTGCTTGTAAAAGTATCTAAAAAAAAAACATACGTATTATGGCTAATAAACCAAATTTACTAACGGAGCCGAATACCAGTAAGAGTACTGATACAGAGAAAAGAAGTAATAGGATAGAACCTTACCAAGAGGCTAATAGAGGGTAACCCTTAGAAAAGATGAAAATCACAAAGCCTATTCAGTAGGGAAAAACAGCAAAATACTAATTACAACGTAGGTCAGCATCCCAGAAGGGCACCAAACCAGAAGAGAACGATGCAAAAATATATTCGCAAAACAGAACTCAAAAATAAGTGCTACAGGGATAGTCCAACTATCCGGCCTAAGAAAAATAATTACTAGCCGTAGCCCATATCCTATAGAATAAAGAAGCTCCTTGCAAAGAGGGAAACGGACCTTAAGGGACCGTGTTAGATAGGACAGCAAATAAAACAACTAGGGGGGTTAACTGCATAGATACCAAACGACATCAAGCAATAATGGGGGTAGCGCTACAACCCCGCATACAAATCAACGGATAGGCAAATCCTGCAGCGTCGCTGTAAAGAATCAACATATATAAACATAACCGTATATTTAAAACTCCATGTGGAAAACGTGTTAAATGAACAGAGGATCGTGGGCCAATATAACATTTCAACGCGTTTCACCGAAATTACACATCGCTTCATCAGGAAAGAGCCCTTCGTAGTAGCATAGAAGGGAAAAATGGAAAAGAGCAACCAGGCTAATAAAGATCACCATCATCTGACAATACAAAAGGTTTGATTAAATAAAGTTTGTCTAGAACACTTGTACCTGTCGATAAAGACTTAATGCTGTAGGGTGATTCTGCAATGTCATGAAGAAGTCGCCACGATTAAATTCATATTTCATATATGATACAACAGTATAAACTGTAATAAAATAATAAAAAAAGAGACTAATAAAACCATTTCATTAGAAAAAATTATTAATACGATATGTAAATAAATAAGTAAGAAATTACTATTTTAATATAAGCAACAGTTACATAAGTGCATGTTTGTGCCACATTCTACAATTCTCAGTCACAAAAAATAAGTTTACATAGTGAGGTACATTTCCAGTGGGATAGTGTGGGGAGAAAAAGAGCAAAAGACATAACATTAAGCGCTATAGTTGCTAAATCATATGGATTTGCTTTGACCTCTTTGCATTCAGAACTTACTGCAATCTGGTGCTTGAAAGCAGATTTGAGTCTCAAAGGGAATAGGGCACAGGCACAACAGGTAAGGGTGGAAGGGTGACAGGAAAGACGTCAATATAGGTAGGGGAAAGGAGCAAGGATCCATGGAGTGTTGAGAGATAATTTTGGGAGATGGAGCTAGTGCTTTGACACTATATATAATAAACGGGCAAGACATGAAAAGGGGCTAACCTCTATCCACAGACAGCTGTATTCATACTGAACAGACATCGCTTGCCACACAAATCCCAACATAACAATTGAATATATTCACACTGTATGCAAATACTAACAAATCACAACATACACGCCTTTACAATGTATGCAAAGAGAAAATCTCAAATAAGACCTACAATGGAGGGTGTCTTTGACAACACCTCCAAATAATACTTAACCCATTTACAACTAAGTGGTTTTCCATGAAACCACTGCCAGGATCTCGTGGATTTATGGAAAAAAAACACTTTCCATTGCAGACACTGTAAAAATATATGTACCGCTTTCATACATTTTTGAAACCATAAGCTTATTTGAGAGGCAGAGGGTTCTTCCTGCTTTTCATTGGTTGACATGTCCAAGGTGTTGACAATTTGGTAGCAAATCCTCGGAATTCCAAGGCTTTATTGTTCTCACAGTCAAGAATCTTTCCTATGCTTTAGGCCAGTGTTTCCCAAACCTGTCCTCCGGACCTTCAACCAGGCCAGATTTTGCAGATCACTTTGGGGAAATGCAGACAGAATCCTGTAAATACTGAGCAGAAAATGATATCACCTGTGCTGTGCTTCACATATCTGTCAAACCTGGTGTGTCAGCGGGTCCTGAGGACAGATTTGGGAAACAATGCTTTAGGCTGTATTGCCTTTCATCTATTCTAAATGGGTGACCTTGTGTCCTATGTATAGTCCTATTAATAGTGTAGACTGGATAAGCCATGTTAGTCCAGATGCCAAATATCACCAAACTAGAGCAGTACGTAGTGATACCTTTTTTATTGGACTAACGTTACATGTAAAAGACAAGCTTTTGAGAGTAGGGATACTGTCATTTGAACAAGTACTTGGTACTGGGCCGGCATGCAGGTATCCAGGCTATGGGGCTGCTAGCGAATTGCATTACGAGCATTCCGCTAGCATTCCCCCCTGGCTGACCAAGCACCGACTGGCCGCGTCACGTGTTCCTCCGAGCGGTTGCAGGGCTGTGACGTGACCTCCAGCCGTGAACTCTCGGGGATCATGCGAGAGCGGGTCACAAGCTGGCAGCTGCTCGGAGGACCACATGACGCGGCCAGCCGGTGCTCGGAAGAAAACATGGTCAGAGGGGAATGCTAGCGGAATGCTCTTAATGCATTCCACTAGCAGTGAGGTCTGTGTCTGGGTGTACATGAGGTCTCTGTATACATGAGGTCAGTGTCTGAGTATGTGAGTAAATGGAGTGTCTGGACATACATTTCATATTAACATAAACCGGACTGGCTTTCAGCAAAAATCCTAAATTATTTATTGGAAAGCGGTCACATGACTTTAAATAAAAGTATTGGTATTCGGTATCTGAGTACCTGAAAAAAAATGTATCAGTATTCGGTCTTAAAATATTGGTATCACTGCATCCCTATTTGAGGATACAACTCTTAGACTTTAAAAAGTCTGGAAGCAATACTGAGCAAAATCATAGAATTGAACAATAAAGAGCCAAGCAGAAGGGTAGGTGGTTAGGATGGGTGTTGTAAATAGTGGAATAGTATGGTCAAAAAGGGTAAACAAGCAGGACAGATCATAGGCCCATAAATAACAAAGAAGCATCATGAGGTGCATTTGATGGTGTCTGAAGAGGAACAAGTCAATGACAGGACTTTATTAGAGTAGAAGTGGTAGAGGCCAAAACAGTAATTGAATTTAAGCAAGCATGGGATAGGCATAAGGCTATCCTAAACAAAAGATAAATCCAGGTAAAGTATCCATGTAATTGGGCAGACTAGATGGGCTGAATGGTTCTTATCTGCCGACATTCTTCTATGTTTCTATGTTTATTAAAAATTACAATGCTGAATGTTACGTGACATTATGGTAGGGAGTTAAAAAGCCAGAGTCTACATTGAGTCCCTCCTTTATAGTGTTAAAGTATGATCATTTTTATTTCAGATGTCCTACGTTCATGAGAGTCTTTGATCCTCAAGTTGTACATGGAGTGGCCTGTCAGAAGGAAGTGATGTATTCCTATTAATGAATAGGTTTCATAGGTTCAGTATTTTATCACCGTTGCATTCCACTCATCAGCTTTAAATGGTAGAAAACCAGACAGCTTCGCATCTCCTTCTCAGGATAGTACTTGTCTGAACATAGGGAAATAAAGATTTCCCGGGATATTCTTGCATTAAGTGAGTGGACTTGGGCGATTTTTAGTAATTGAAACAGTCAAACACTAGGAGCACAGATTATATTTAAATTATTATAAGTCTTACCAAGGTCAGTGTCTCCACTCTCAATAGATTTGCTTAGAGCCAGATTGCTTCTCTTCATCTTTAGAAGCAGTGGTACTTGGTCCTCGGATTTTGACTCATACTCCAAGAGCTAGAAGTATTAAAACCATACTTCCAATTACTCAAACTACAAAAGGTATTAAAGCTATTTAAAACATAACTCATGGAACAATATCTGAGCCAAATAAACACATGCCAAAACTGGTCGCGGAACGATTAAAGTGGTTTATTTTCCCCAAGCCATACATTTTTAACAATCAAACTGCAAAAGCTTTGTAATGACATTTGAGATTCAATTAGATATATACCAATGCCAAAACGTCCGTTTAATGGTTAGCAAAAAGTGACTAATATAAAGAAACCATCAAAATATTGTTGGTTTGGAGAGGACGTGCCTCGAGGGAGCTCTGCTGGATTCTGCTGATAACGGTGGTTTTAGGCTGGGGCTTCTCCTTTTATTACCACTTATTGAGGTCTCTGGAGGACTGGCCATAACGGGGATTGCTCTGGGCACCGTTTTGTCCCCCCCAGCCAGAGTCCAGCTGAGTTTTTGCCTGACGGGCCTGTTACGTGTCAGCCATCTTGCGGCCTACTCCTCTGCATCCGGAAGGCTGTCCTCCCCCCTGCTTCCCCAGCAGATAGTTGGATTGAGTGCTTGGTGGCTGCGGATAGTGAGGATGGAGGATCCCTGTCCTCCAGTCTTATCTGCGGCACCAATGAAGTCGCTATCGATGGTGCGGATGGAGCGGCGGAGCCTGGAGCGGACTCCCCCTGCACATGGCATGGAGGCTGCGTTTGCGGCCCTCGAGGCCTGCTTGGCACCGCTGCAGAAGGAGGATGAGCACCTGCTATCTCGGGGCTTGTGGAGGCGACTGATGGCTGCAGTGCAGACTTAGGGTTAGGGCTAGGTTTAGGGGGGGGTTGTGGCTAGGTTTAGGGGGATGGGTTAGGGCTAGGTTTAGGAGGTTAGGGAGTTAGGACTAGGTTTAGGGGGGTTAGGGTTAGAGCTAGGTTTAGGGTGTTAGGGTTAGAGCTAGGTTTATGGGGGTTAGGGTTAGAGCTAGGTTTAGGGAGTAGGGTTAGTGTTAGCCGCTGGGATTTTGGATGTCTGAAAGTTGGCCGTCAGGGAGTTGACTGTGTAGGGAAGTTGGCCGTCGGGATTTTGGCATTAGGGAACCTGGTTGTAGGAATTTCGACCCAAACCCCTTTAAGACAGGTGTGGGCAACTACAGCCCTCCAGATGTTTTGAAACTACAATTCCCGTGACGCTCGGCTGCTCATTGGGATTGCAGAACCACAAGGGAAATATAGTTCCAAAACATTTGGAGGGCCAGGGTTGCTGACACCTGATTTATAGGAATTTTTAATTTTACAATATGACATTTTGCTTCCCTGTCCTGGGATACTTGTAATAGAAATCCTGCTGTAATTTGTTTCTGAAAAACATTTTATAAATATCTGTTCATCAGAAACAAATTACACCAGCATTTCTATTAATTACAAGTATCCCAGGACAGGGCAGCAAAAAGACATAATATTAAATACGCCTATAAATCGGGGGGGGGGGGGGGTCAGCAACCCTGGCCCTCCAAATGTTTTGGAACTATATTTCCCTTGAGGCTCTACAAACCTAATGAGCAGCCAAGCATCACGGGAAATGTAGTTTCCAAACATCTGGAGTGCCATAGTTGCCCACACCTGCTTTAAAAAGGTGCTCGGAGACAGCTTGAAAGCACAAGGTAAGTGGAGAAGAGACCGATTTTTAAAAGAAGCAATTGGAGAGCAAAGATATCTAGAAGTAGTCTATTCTTTTAAATTAGGACAAATGTACTAGCTGGGTGGATTAGAGGTTACATCATTGCTCTCAACTGTGGAGACACAGGTTCAAATCACAGCCAGAGCACCTCTCCAGTAAGTGCCCTTGAGCAGGACACCTAACGATACATACTCGCCACCCAGGACATACTTGAAAACGAGAGAAATCTCAATTTATCCTTCCTGATAAAATACTGGGGGGGGGGGGATATAGGATATATACATATATATCCCAAATAGTTAACGTTTTTGAACCAACAAGGAAGGAAAAGTTTTTTTCTTTAGCACAAAAAATTAAATGTAAATCAAATCTGCAGGTGTCAAGAATTGAAATAGTGCCTATTTTCTGGTTTATACTTTTGTTTGATAAAACACAGAAAGTGGCAAAAAAAATAAATAGATATAAGAGAAAAAAAAATACAGATCTAGGTTTAAAAAATAAAAAAAACAGAATGAAATATATTTATACCTTTATAGCCAATTCTGTTCGCCCACAATCACAAGCTTTAGAGGCAATTTCAGAGTATGAAATTCCAGGTGTATCACCCAGTTTTTGATTAATGGCTTGAGCTACTACTTCATCAGATTTTTCTTTTTGTTGAACCTATAGTGTCACATAAAAATAAAACATTAAAAATCACAATAGACAGATTTTATCCAATTCCACAACAATTCACAGTTATTACCCATCACAATCACATTGTTGTACCTTGTAACAGGCCCAATGAGCCAAAACCCGACTGACTCCTTGAAAGTCTGACAGCTTTAGATATTCGCAAATTTTAACAGCAAGTGGATAAAGTCTTCGTAAAACTAATCTGAGAATAGAGGGGGGAAAAAAAAGCATATGAAACTCTGAAAAACACAATGTTAAACATGATGTCATTCTCGAAAAACACCAACAGGGTTATTCAGAGAGCGATGAAAAGCAGGAGAATGACTGGAGGATGGAAAATTCTAGGTCAAAATAGCCGATTTGGAAAGTGAGATGAATGGGAGAATTTTACATTCTCCAGTCATTCTCCTGCTTTTCACCGCTCTCTGAATAACCCTGCAAGTAAAAAGGACAGTATCAGATTGGCTTACAATTGTTTATAACAAGGTATTGTGGACTGAGGACCGGTGTACAATGCAGCAGAAATAAAAATAAAAAAAAAGCCCATGTTGTGACCCAAAACAAAAACAAAAAAAAAACCCACCACTGACATTTCCCAAAGCACAGGTAACTACACTGAAGCTTCTCCCGCTGCTCTTAAGATTGAAAAATGCCAGGTTTTCACAAAAATTTTAGAGTTGCAGCACAGGTGATCTTCCTGTGAATAAAAGCAAAAAGCTCAACCCAAAACCCTTCTCACTTGTCATTCTCATACAGACTAAGCCCTCTTTGAAATCTCCAGTGACAGATAAAGCTCTAGGCTTTCCCTGTCACTCACATTATTCTTCTGAGTCAGGAAAAAAATATATGACAAACACTTGCGACACTAAAGTGTCTCCCTTAGACAATCTATGGTGTTAGATATTCCAGAAGAAGCCAACTCTACTGGCAAACACAGAAAGCTGCTCAATCCAGTTCACGGACCACAGTGATGAAAGCAGGAATGGAGAGCAAGAACTGTTTAGCTGGCATATCTGTGACTAAATACATTCATTTATGAGCAAGTGACTAGTTATGCTATATCTGTGTATGTGCTCCTTTTAGAGAGCAGCTTGAAACATACACATCTACAGGGAGGAATTATTGGGATTAACATTGAAATACATGGGAGTTTAAACTAATTAGAATAAAATACATAAAAAATAAATAAGGTATACATGTTTAATTGTTCTTTTCTTCCAAACGAAAGCCAGAGGTAAACTGCCCGTGTCATTCCTGTAAACCCTTCACTACCAAGTAGTTTCGCCATAACATGTCATTTATCTAATCTACAGTATTTGACTGTTAATGAGGTGGAGGAGGGAATGTTTAGATACAGGTGCAGGAGGTATATTGTCCTGCCTCTGCTATCTGAGATAAGAGATGGCAGCTGAATGAGATAAACCGGGAGCTTAAAAGACTTCTAATCTACCCCTTGCCGATGTCCTTTGAATACATCCCACACAATACAATGAGTTTTGAGACAGTGATCAACCCATAGACTCTATTAAATGGCCATTGCCACACAGTGAGGAGCAAGTGCTGTAAAGATACCGAGGGAGGTTACAACACAAAATATTACAAAATGGATGCACCCAGAGACACAAAGTAAATCCTTTTCTTAACTAAACATACAAGTGAAATACAAAGCACATGTAAGATATCAGCAACATGAAATAAAACACAATAAGCACATTTCATTTTTTTGGTGGTAATGGCCTCTTAACATGATAATTATTCCTTAAATTGAAGCAAAGATTAATTGGGGTAACAGAAAATTGAATATTTTATTCCGCATTGCCAATAATACGACACACACACATACCTGTCTAGCAGCACCTGAACGGTAAGCTGTTTGTATCTTCATAACAATCAAGGAAAAACAGCAGCTTAACAGAATTAACACCAACGCTCTTATTGTGTTAACACATATGACATATTGCCAATGAACGAACATTTTGAAACGCTTCCAAAGGGTTTGCTGTATTACGAGCCCACATAATATTATTCAATAGCAGAAAACACATACTGCTGTGTGCATTATTAAAAAGGATACTGCGTGATGCTTAAGGGGATCCCGATCTGATAGTCTTTGATTGCATTCAGGACACGAAGATCATGACACATTACTACAAAATCTGAAGGAGAATATTTGTCTAGAAAGCATTTTCCAAAAGACGCAGCCTGAAGAAAAAGAAAAATACATAACAGAGCCTCATAAAACTACTCCTGTTCCAATACATGTATGTTGGCATTTGAGATACATATTGGCTTGAGAAAGGTAAAAATACAGAAGAAACATTGCCAGTTCAGTACCGCATTAAAAAGGTGTCCTAAATTTTGAAAATAAACGAAAGACTGTAACTTGACTCTACAAGAGACTTATCTGAAAGAATTTAGAAGGCGTTATTGATTAGAAAGGTAAAAAACAGACACCGGCTCGAATCCTGGCCAGAGCACCTCTCCAGTAAGTGTCCTTGGGCAAGACACCTAACGGTACAAACTTGCTTACCCAGGACATACTTGAAAATGAGAGAAATCTCAATGTATCCTTCCTGGTAAAATACTTTCTTCAAATTTTTTTTTTTGAGTTTTTTTTTTTTAAAAAGTAAAAAAAACACCAACCCCCCCCATTAAAAAAATAAAAAAAATAACACACCCCAAAACCAACTAGTAACATAGGAATCATGAGGTCATACATTCTGTACACTGGGTCTGGAAATGTCTATAAGGCTCAAAGGTGAAAAAAGGAAACACTTTCACAGCCAGAAAAGAATATCACTAGTCAATCCATCGCAGTATTGACATTGCCATCTTTTCAGTTAAACCATTTTGAAGCTGTATATTTTGTGCTTAGATCCATTTTTGTTTGTTGTATATAATAAGAGGCCATTTCACCATCCCTAGTAGGTAATCTATACCTTGAGTGACTTTCACTAGCCAATACACAGGCCAACACCTTATCATTTTGTGACATGCCATCTTTATACCAAAACCACTTTAGAACGGTGTACTTTGTACATGCGCAGAATGATTTTTGACCTTTTCTATGAAGCACTTTCATCAGCCCCACTACTCCGAAATCTATACCAAAATCATTTGGTTAAACAACCCTCTAAAACACAGGAACAGGATAATTATTTAATGACCCTTTTACTATAGCTTAAGTTGTGAAAGTCTATCGAGCAGAGGCTTCAGAAGAAGAGGGATGACAAATTGAAAGCAAGGTAAAATAACAAAACAGTGCTCGCGCCACCTGTAGTTTGCTAGAAAGACTGAGCAGCCAACTCCCTAAACATTTTATTCATAGAGATGTGCACTCCAAAGTTTCTACTAAAGGCAAGTTTATTGGACATACATTAAGATAATGATGCTCTGATGAAGTCCCAGGGACAGGATGAAACGCGTCAGCACTACGCCACTATTACCATACACACTGGACCATTGTGACCCCATACGCTGCTGTGAGTACGAGAGGCGCTCCTGAACAACACGTGAGGGGAATACACAAGGACGGAATGTGAGTTGGATGGTTTTCTTTTGATATTGATTTGAGTAGGTAGAACGGAGTTGGACACCCACAGTTTTACCCATATGTTGGAGATTTAATAGAAACGTTGAAGATTCAAGTTTAAAAGTCTGTGATAAAATAAAAAGTATAATTGAACTTTTAATCTGTCTCCTTGGTCTTCATGCTCTCTGGATAACTGAAGATTTCCCTGCACAACAGAAAGAGAATGCGCTGCTAAAAACCAGGAGATTTCATTTTCATGCAGAGTTCGTGAGAGCACACGCAATTGCTTCCCAGTTTGGCCTTTATAGCATACAGTATATTGCCAGAAATACAGCCACAGACTCTGCTTTTAGATCTGTGTTATTTTTTATATGGGTTGAATAAATCAATTTGAAGATCGACTTTCAAAATAAGTATTTTTAAGTGTTATTTCACTGCATGGTGTGTGATCACGAGAGACAACTGGTGGCAATAAGACTGCACTTAAGCACTTTATGTTTGTATCAGTTATGATATTGGAAGAATTTTATGTCTATTTAACAAACACTATTTTAGTGCGCAGACTAATTTATGTTTATACATACATACATACATACAGAAAAAATGGCGTCGCGCCCATACTCACCAGAGGGGCTGCAACAGCCAGGAGTAACAGCCCAGTTCATGTATAAAACATAACAAGAGAAAAAAGGTGTCATCTGCGCTCGTTTCTATGTATTTCCATGTACAACAAAACACTATCAGGAGGTTTTAGTTTGTTTCAATGGCCATTGCACCGTAAGCTCACTCGCCCCATCAAGGCACCTCTTCGTAGAGTGAGTACCTAACCAATGTACCAAAAGCCGCTCTATTGAGCAGCTCCATGCCCCTCCTGCTGCTTTTCAGCTAAGGAAAGGCATAAAGATGGTGGGTTTTATTTATACATGCACCAAACAGTTCCCATTTGGGGTTGAAAACAAAAACATGGAAAAAGGAACAGCAGCAAAACGACTAACTGGTGTTACAAGCATAATATACATACATACAGAAAAAATGGCCATTGAAACAAACTAAAACCTGCTGATAGAAACGAGCGCAGATGACACCTTTTTTCTCTAATTTAGGTTTATGGTGGAATTTTTTACTAATTGGGTGGTGATCAGAGTTTTCTTTGCTGCTGCCTTTTTCCGTATTATTGGGTTAATGTATAAAAAGTATAGAGTAAGAGTGTGAGCCAAAACATTGGTTTAATGTGTGCCCAATAAATCTGTCTTAAGAATAAAAATGGGTATGCATGGCTTTATGGGTATAAAAAGTCTTTGCCAGTGTCCATGTCTGTTTCCAGATGTGTCTGTGTCTATAGCCCTTGCTGTCTCCAAGTTTGTTTGTGCACGTCTGTTACCAAGTGTTTCGAAGCAGATTTCTTTCTGTCAGTGTCGGTCTCTACATTTATCGGTGTATCCCTGTCTCTGTCAAATGGGTAAAGGTCATTTTGCCCATGGTATGCAAGCTTTAAAACATTGAAAGTAAGTGAACAGTGAATACAGGAATGAAAGCATACAGTGAAAAGCCCCTGTGTGTTTACACTTGCATATAGATAGTAAAGAAGAGGCGGCATCAGTTGAAGACATTGAACATGCACAGTGGCTGCCAACACAAAGATCATACTCCTAAAAATCTAGTATAAAAAGAAAAGGCACTGTGACATATTTTGTTGCACTTACTCTTAGAAGGGATTTCTGCATTTCTGGAGTATGTTCGTAACCAGCTGCTTCTATGCACTGCTCCACCGCTAACGAGAGAAGATTCTGCTCTTTTATTTCCCGAAGATAATCATCAGCCTTCTGGCTTTCTTTCTGTAAACAAACAAAAATGGCACAATGTCACCCCAAGGCACACCCTGCCAACATATGTATAAAAGGCATCTCAGTATACAGACAATCAAGGCTGTGAAGTTTCATCTTATGTGCTAAAATGCCATAAAAAATAAAAAAAACCCTTATGCAGCCATGAGATTGGCACTCTAGGATGCCATGTAAATACTGAAGATTTACAAAATGATGACGTTAGCCAAATCTATTGCAAAGCAAAACTCTCCTAAGCCAATTTTATAATCAAAGCCATTTTATTGTGGCTGTAATTGCAGACCGACAGTGCTGCTACCAAGTACAGTCAAGGGTCTGCTTAGATCAAAGTGATATTTGAGGTTCATCTTTGTAATGTTTAATTTGCAACGGCTGTGCAAAAAAAAAAAAAAAATGTATTCATAACGCTTTTACCGTACGACTGAACTATTAAGAGAAGTGGGGAAAAGGGGATCTAATTAATTTCAGAATGTTCTGCTGTAGCAGCATTGTATAGCTGAATCAGGAGACGCAGCAGCAGAATCACGAACGGAGAAGGGGACCATACCAAGACACAGACACTGCAGTCCATGAACACATGAGTTTATTAACCAGCTGCACCAAACTGGGTCTCAGTGGAGCAATTTCTAACACAGAGCACGGGGCATAATTCTCTCAACAGTCATGTAAACAACTTAAAACCAGGCCTTTATGCAGTATTTGCTCTCCAATCACAAACATTACAATTCACTCTGCATATTGATATTTGTCACACATAGATCATGCTAAAGTTTAGCGTAACTAGTAGCAAGTTGCTCAAGAGAATTATTGCCCGACTTGTAGGTGCCCAAATGTCCATTCTAATCTGTGAGGAAGATTCCATTCCCCTAATATGGGCACATGGCTTCCTGACGGAGTTAACCCTGATCAGTGCTGGCTCGATGGCGTCCAGAGCCGTCACACTGCATCTCTGTCCTTGACAAAGACACTGTTGGGCTGTATGCAATTCTTTTGAAAGTTATTTAAGATGCATCACAGCAGTGCTTTGCATCACAAGAGTTAGTAACAGTCTAAGGCTAATGTCAGATGAGCGCACTCTGCGTGTGTGCGTGCATGCATAACGGACAGACGTACTGGCGGAAAATACTGTAGACACCACACGGTCCGTTTTTCTTGACAGACGTAGAGAAAAAATAAATAAAAGGAATTATGGGAAACAAAATTAATATAAAAAAAATGATACAAATTGGAAAATGATATGAAAGGACATTTTGGATGTCGCAAATGCGCTCCGTCTGACTTCGCGTCATCACACACACAGAACGCTATGCGGACGTGGCGCACTCTGCGCGTCCGTCCTAGAGGTTTTACATTCTTGCCTAAATTGCGTCCGTTGCCATCGGCGTGGTGAGCACGTACTTAGTGTGTGGGTCTCTATTGAGCACGATTCTATGCTACGACAGACATTAAACTGTGCGGCGACACGGACGTGATGACTGCGTTCGTCTGACGCCGGCCTATGTAGTAAAAGTCAGAGACTCACTGTTTATTATGCTTCTCCTTGAAGAGCATTTGATTTGGTGCATGCGCGCTAGCTGCTACCAAAGTACTCCTTCGGTAGGACTATCATCATAAAAGGTTGACTGGGCAGCAAGCTATTTGTTTTGCTGAATGCATTGCCTGGCACTGGGAATGATGGGAGAAGTAGCGGGGAATAAGAAAATAAATAATAATAACTCCTAGGTGTAAATTTTAAATTAGATCTGTACAATTTCCATCCAGAGAAACATACCTCATATTCTTTCTGTGCCACCAAAAGAAGTGCTCCAGGAGCCATCGAGGCAATTTTGAAAATCTCTTCAGTTGCCTCTAAGAAAAGCATAATTATGGTTTGAAAGTTGTAAATCACTCAGTTTATGCAAATAATGATATCACTTCTGAACTTAGAAAATCTTAGTGAAGAAAAATAAACCGAACATACAAAAGCGGGGCCTTTCTGTCTGCAGCAGTTTATTAACCCTTTCACTACCAGTTGATTATTTAAACCCCAGTATTCTCCCTTCACCACTCAAATTTTCCTTTTATTGCTCTCCATCCTCTCCGTTGCACCAACATTGCCACAGACACACCGCTTTCCTTTCACCTTCATGCAAGCAGATTCAGTGCTGCTATGAATCCACAGCACTTGACAGGTATAAGGAGAATCTGGTCCTTCCGCTGGTGGATCCACCTCTAGCACTGAGGCTGCCCTCACATCTCTGATGCTGACAGGAAGACTCATCTTCAGCTGTAGTTTGGGAATCCATCCAAGAGTACATTTTCAAAAGAAATTAGTTACAGTGAAGGTCTTTCCTTTGCTAGTGTCGTCTGTGTGTCTGGATCATGCTTTCACGAGCCTTTGCTAGGGTCGTCTGTGTGTCCGGATCAGGCTTTCACAATCCTTTGCTAATGTCGTCTGTGTGTCCGGATCATGCTTTCACGAGCCTTTGCTAGTGTCGTCTGTGTGTCCGGATCATGCTTTCACGAGCCTTTGCTAGTGTCGTCTGTGTGTCCGGATCATGCTTTCACGAGCCTTTGCTAGTATCGTCTGTGTGTCTGGATCATGCTTTCACGAGCCTTTGCTAGTGTCGTCTGTGTGTCTGGATCATGCTTTCACAATCCTTTGCTAGTGTCGTCTGTGTGTCCGGATCAGGCTTTCACAATCCTTTGCTAATGTCGTCTGTGTGTCCGGATCATGCTTTCACGAGCCTTTGCTAGTGTCATCTGTGTGTCCGGATCATGCTTTCACGAGCTTTTGCTAGTGTCGTCTGTGTGTCTGGATCATGCCTTCACGAGCCTTTGCTAGTGTCGTCTGTGTGTCCGGATCATGCTTTCACGAGCCTTTGCTAGTGTCGTCTGTGTGTCTGGATCATGCTTTCACAATCCTTTGCTAGTGTCGTCTGTGTGTCCGGATCATGCTTTCACGAGCCTTTGCTAGTGTCATCTGTGTGTCCGGATCATGCTTTCACGAGCCTTTGCTAGTATCGTCTGTGTGTCTGGATCATGCTTTCACAATCCTTTGCTAGTGTCGTCTGTGTGTCTGGATCATGCTTTCACGAGCCTTTGCTAGTGTCGTCTGTGTGTCCGGATCATGCTTTCACGAGCCTTTGCTAGTGTCGTCTGTGTGTCTGGATCATGCTTTCACAATTCTTTGCTAGTGTCGTCTGTGTGTCCGGATCATGCTTTCACGAGTCTTTGCTAGGGTCGTCTGTGTGTCTGGATCATGCTTTCACGATCCTGAGCACCACTTATAGGGGAGGGGGGGGATAAACCAAAAAACACACCACAATCATATTGGGATAATAAAAAAACTCAATACAAACTTGGTATTTCATGTAGAAATTCGTGCGTGGATGGGGATATTATCCTCACTCCATCAAGCTCAGGCACCATTATGGACGGCTCATCCAGATGAAATTTGCAGCTGTGTCAAGGTTATACCAGCTTTCATAGAGAACAGAGACTTGCAGAATTAACTGAACTACATCAATAATAGAACGGTCTGCATCTTTCTTTTCTTTCAAATCCGTCTGCTTTTAAAATACCGCCCCCCCCTCCATGCAATGATATTTTAAAGATATTGCAGAAGGTAAGTAAGTGACTACTATAAGGTTATTGTAGACGGGCCACGTTTACCATGAAATATAGGTGCTACCGAGTAGCCCATGAAACGGATCTCCCACAGTGTATAGCATTTGTATCTGGGGGAAGGAAACCCCTTATGGCAACAGGGGTGTGGAAATTATATTTAAAAAAATAAATCTACTTGTCCAACAGACTAAAGTGGTGTCTGATCTACATGTCCCGATTAAAAAATAAAATAATTTAAAAATATATATATCTCTTAACAGTCTTACAGTTTTTGGTTTTAGGGTCCCTGCTTATATTTTTATTGTAGCTGTAACCCTAATAAAATGACATTTATATATACTATACTGTACTGCGCTGCTGAACATGTTGGCGCTTTATAAATAAATGTAATTTTATTAAGGCTACAGCTTCTGCTTGTATTTTTATTGTACATCGCTACAGAATAAGTTGGCATGGTGTTTTAACATGCCAAGACATTCTGCAGCACTGTACAATAAAATTACAAGCAGAAGCTTAATCTCCCCATCCCCTCTTCTATAATATGTAGTTGCCCTCCCCTGCATCCCCCTCTTACCTGGGGACGTTATTATGCACAATTAACAGGGGTTTTTTTTATTCTCTTGCCAGACTGTATAACTCCCAGTTACAGGCAAAGCAGTTTTACATTTCCCGCTCGACCAGCAGAGTGAGCTTCTGCACCTGTGCCGAGCAGACAGCCCGATTTATATTGGATTGGTTACTGCATGAGCCAAAGACAGGAGGCGCGGACAAGCAGCTCCTACATGGAGCTGTGCTGTAGTCGGAGGTCTGCGAATTACTGGGCGAGCCGCGCCAGCAGTCAGCCCAGTTCACTAGAAGCTCATCATTGCGGCAATCAGAATTTGTATCGTTACTACCAGCTCCTATCATTGCCACTATCTGCTTCTAGGACGCCGGGCTGACAGCTGGTCACAGCGCACTTGCCCGGCGTCAGGAACAGGGTGTTGGCATTTTAAAACACCATGCCAACTTATTCTGTAGCGCAGTAAAATAAAAATACAAGCAGAAGCTGTAGCCCTAATAAAATGACATTTGTACTGTACTTCACTGTAGAATATGTTGGAGCTTTATAAAAGGTCATTTTATTAGGGTTACAGCATTCTGCTTGTATTTTTGTTGTACTGCGATGCAGAATAGGTTGGCGTCTAAATTACATTTATTTATAATTAGGGTTACAGCTTCTGCTTGTATTTTTAAACCGCCAACATATTCTGCAGTGCAGTACAATAGAAATACAAGCAGAAGCTGTGACTCGAATAACTAAACAACATTTATTTATAAAGCGCCAACATACTCTGCAGCACGGTACATTAAAAATACAAGCCTTAAAAGCAGAAACGGTAATAAGGTAAAGAGAATTTTTTTTAATCAGGACAAGTAGATCTTCAGGGACAAGTAGATCAGACACCACTTTTAGTCCGTTGGACAAGTAGATTATATTATAATTTCCACACCAATGGTTATGCTTAGACCCTGTGTAAAGCTGCGGTTTTCTAATACACACACACACACGATCCTGAAGTTGATTTTCTTTTGCCAAAAGTTCATGATCATACTGTGAATTGCTCATTATGGGATCTTTTGAAATACGTAGTTCCCAATAAAATCCGACAAATTTAAATGAGATAAGAGTTTCAGCAATTATATATAAATCGACTGAGTATAGGATATGAAATGCCTTCTTCAGCTTTCCCAGCCACAAGGAGTACTTTATCCCACATGACAGCAACTGCAACATGTTTACTGTAAGGACGTATGCACCTTAAACGCAAAAAACAAAATATAGATAATGCATCAATATTCACAAGGACAATAGCACAAAAATGCAAAAAACAAAAAACTGAACCCTCAGTGAAATATGTCGAAAGAGAATAGACAATGTAATTGCAGATCAGATTTGTCTGAAGGTGTATTTCTGGTGGCTTAAAATTGTTCTTTGTATGTTAATTTGTATACCGTTGTCTTGATTGTATGCAGCATATTCTGGGCCTACAGTGGTGTTTCTTTTAACCCCTTCACTAGCAATTGTGTTTTGTTGGAAAGAAAATATATATTTAAAACATGGGATGCAAAGTTAACAAGTATAATGTAAAACATCAATTAACAGAGA
The DNA here is from genome assembly GCA_009667805.1 of Leptobrachium leishanense. Classification (NCBI taxonomy): domain Eukaryota; kingdom Metazoa; phylum Chordata; class Amphibia; order Anura; family Megophryidae; genus Leptobrachium; species Leptobrachium leishanense. The sequence continues at coordinate 106,389,910 of CM019069.1, read as the reverse complement.
TTGTTATTACAGAAGTTAAAATAATGGTAATCTACTCTTGTAAACAAATACGGTACTTGAAAAAGCGAACATAAGTAGCAAGTCAAACCAATCCAAAATGTTTATTGTGGTTTAGAAGCACTAGATGGTACAGTCGACAACTTACAAGTTTTTAATATTGAGCTTCTCAGACTCTTTAACTGGAATCTTAAAACAGTGTGAAGGGGGGAGAATAAATAAATAGAAACATAGAAAATGTCGGCAGATAAGAACCTATTGGCCCATCTAGTCTGCCCAATTACATGGATACTTTACCTGGATTTATCTTTTGTTTAGGATATCCTTATGCCTATCCCATGCCTGCTTAAATTCAATCACTGTTTTGGCCTCTACCACTTCTACTGGAAGGCTGTTCCATGTATCCACCACACTCTCAGTAAAATAATATTTCCTGATGTTACTTTTAAACCTTTTCCCCTCTAAGGCCGGGTGCACACTAGACTAGATAAGACGTTTTTTGTAACGCACTAACGCGCGTTAAAAAAAAAAAAACATCGTACCCGACGCTCGTCCACGCCCCCTTGCGTTATCTTCCATAGGAGGATAGCGGAGCACCGTCGACGTGAATCCTAGCGTTCTAGAATGGCGATGCGCTAGGATTCGCGTCGACGGGTGCTCCGCTATCCTCCTATGAAGATAACGCAAGGGGGGGTAGACGAGTGTCGAGTACGAGGATTTTTTTTTTAACGCGCGTTAGTGCGTTACAAAAACGTCTAGTGTGCAGCCGGCCTAAGACTATGTACTCTTGTTTTGCTACTTTGTTTCCTTTTAAATATACTCCCTTCCTCTACCTTGTGGATTCCCTTTACGTATTTAAAGGTTTCTATCATATCTCCTCCGTCTCGTCTTTTTTCCAAGCTATACATGTTAAGATCATTTAGTTTCATGTTTGTACAGAAACAAATCCTGCCTGAGCCCCGCGGTAAGAAAGCAGATAGTACAACAAATGCCTATGCCGGCTATTGAATACGGAGATGTAGAGTACGCAGCCGCCCTGCAAACACACCTTCATAAACTTACTACATTGTATAACTCATTCTGTCGCTTTGCATTACAATGTAACTACATGACCCACCATTGTTACATGTTAAAAGAGCTAAACTGGCCATCGCTGGAGTCTAAACGCACCCTTCACCTTTCCAGCCTGGTGTTTAAGAGCTTTTCTGGGAAGCTGCCACCCTATCTGAATAGACTGCTTCCCCCAGCAGTTCCCTCATCCTATAATCTCCGATCCAGGACCAGCATCTTACTTGCAATACCACAACACAAAAAGACAGTGGCTCGGTCCTCATTTTCCTACAGAGCACCACAATTATGGAATAACCTCCCAGACACCATCAAATCTTCCCCCAGTCTTAAGTCACTCAAGAGCTCCTTACTAACATACCTCAATACAGAATGCACCTGTAAACATGTAACCTAGTGACTATATTTCCTACATATTTATTTTCTGTTAATCTGTATATTTGTGTGTTTTTTTTAATATCTTGCATTGTATTACTTTGTATTTCTGTAACTGTAACTCTTCAATGTTCTTGAGCCCAGGACATACTTGAAAACGAGAGAAATCTCAATGTATCCTTCCTGGTAAAATCCTTTATAAATAAATAAATTAATTAATTAAGCCTTTCCTGGTAACTTTTCTCCTTCAAGCCGTACACCATTTTAGTAGCCCTTCTCTGAACTCTCTCAAAGATGTCTCTATCCTTCTGGAGATACGGTCTCCAGTACTGCACACAGTACTCCAAGTGAGGTCTCACCAGTGCTCTGTACAGTGGCATGAGCACTTCCCTTTTCCTACTGCTAATACCTCTCCCTACACAACCAAGCATTCTGCTAGCATTTCCTGCTGCTCTATTACATTGACTACTTACCCTTAGATCCTCTGCAATAATAACCCCTAAATCCCTTTCCTCAGATGTTGAGGTTAGGACTGTATCAAATATTCTATATTCAGCCCTTGGGTTTTTACATCCCAGGTGCATTATCTTGCACTTATCCACATTAAAACTCAATTGCCACAGCTCCGACCATTTTTTTAGTTTACCTAAATCATTTGTCAATTGGCTGATCCCTCCAGGAACGTCAACCCTGTTGCAAATCTTTGTGTCATCAGCAAAAAGACATACTTTACTGTTAATACCTTCTGCAATATCACTAATAAAAATATTAAAGAGAATGGGTCCAAGTACTGACCCCTGAGGTACCCCACTGGTAACAAGACCTTGCGCCGAATAAACTCCATTTACCACAACCCTCTGTTGCCTGTCACTCAGCCACTGCCTAATCCATTCAACAATATTGGAATCCAAGCTCAAAGATTGCAATTTATTGATAAGCCTTCTATGCGGAACAGTATCAAAAGCCTTACTGAAATCGAAATAAGCAATGTCTACTGCACCACCTATGTCTATTATTTTTGTTACCCAATCAAAAAAAATCAAGATTAGTTTGGCATGATCTCCCTGAGGTAAACCCATGTTGTTTCTGGTCCTGTAATCTATGTGTTTTTAGATGTTCAACAATCCTTTCCTTTAACATGGTTACCATTAATTTCCCCACTACTGACGTAAGACTAACTGGCCTATAGTTCCCCGATTCCTCCCTACTACCCTTCTTGTACATGGGCACAACATTTACAATAAAACATTGGTCGTGCTGGAAGCCCTCCACAATTGAGGTTTGGCTTTTATTTTACAGAAATATTGCTGTGGTGAAGGGTTCTAATCTCTAGTTGGTGTCCCTTGTAACCAAAGCTCCCTCGATCTTTGTGCCCTCATCCTACTCGACACCCTTGCCCACACTATCCATGGCCTGTTGGAGAAGTGTGGATGCTGGCCTCCTGCCAAGGGACCGTGGACCAATGTGGCAAAGCCAACTCTAAAAGACAATGGGCACCTAAGGGTTAACATGTTAAATCTCTTAGTAAACAGATTACTTACAAAAACTAAACTCCAAAAATGCAATCTAATGTAGACCTGTTGTCAGTACAGTGGATCCCTGTCTGTGTAATTGTTTGCCCTTAGATTGATCGGATGTTCAATTGTTGTTGATAATGTGTTAATCCCATCTGTTTTAAACTAAATCAAGGTCTCTGTATCTCCTGAAGGAATTCACATCCCCCTAATGTAGACAGTGTATTCTGTTGATTGTGTAATTTTATCACCACCCCCTGTTTCTCATATACACTGGTCCCCAATTTCAAATTAAAGAGATCCTTCTTCCATGCCCTAAGGTCTTGTCGGATATTTGGGGAGAGAAATATAATTATACAGCACTCCTCAACTTCTGGCTGAGGGGTGTGAGAAGGGAAGCTGCTGCGGATCTGCTTGACTGGAGAGAAGGGATGGAGGTTGTAACAGGTTTGAGTCTGGTCCTCAAGCCGGAGACCAGTAAACCCCAGCTGCTGTTACATCCCTTATCCAGAATAATTTCAAGTAGGGTCTGCATTATCAGCATACAGGCAGAAATGGCTTGGTGTAAAATACAGTAGAGGTGATAAAAATGGTCAGCTATCCTGCTCACGAGGATTTGTATAGACCAGATTATTAGCAGTATGGCTTCCAAAAAATATTTGTAGTAAGTGATGCCAAAGTTAAGCAGCATCCACTATGATCCTTAGCTGCTGTCTCCCAGTGCTACTGCGAGCGTTCGGGGAGGGGATGATGCCACCACGCAAAGCATGTGAACATGTTTGGTCCCCAAGATGGAACTTGGCAGGCGGGATATCCCACCTGCCGAGTGACAGCAGTGTGGTCATAGGAAATGCAGTTTCACACAGCGATAGATCGGACAAACAGGGCTGCAGGGAAGTGCTCTTGTAACAAGAGGACGCTTAATACATATAAAACAGTAAGTGAATACCGAATTTTCTCCATTAATACAAACTTTACACAGTACACATTATAAAGCAATTCTCAAAACAATGATATGCATCATTACCAGGCCATCTGTTTTGGGGCTGTCCGAACACCTGAAGTGAACTCACACACTTTCTCCTACAATACAATAGGAAATTAAAGCATGTAGCATTGTATATAAAAGCACTTGGAGACACTGTACATATTTGTCAGTGATTACAGCAACACTTGATTTATAATTAGAAAATAGAAGCTCAATATATGTTTGTATCGTTCACAGAAATACTATTCATCATTTCTTCGCCAACAATTCAAAAGCCTACAGTATACATACAGGTACTTTTAATACAATAAAAAAAGGGGAAGCGACACAAAATGACAAGAATGCCCCTTTGCTGTGGAGGAAGTGTACAAACTGTAATTAGAACCAACGCCATAACTTACCTTCTCATTTCCCACGCCGGCAGCAAATTGGGAGGAGACGACACAATTACTCAGTCTAATGAGGCCCTACCAAGGCTGGACCGTTTATTATGGTTTGCTGTATCTCTCACCCTGAAGATTTCCTTGGCATTTCAATTCTGGCTGCATGTAGGCCGATTTGCATTCCTTTGTAATGGCTCCACCAAGCAAAACCCTATGGGACCTTAAGGGGAGATCCCCGAAGGGCAGGCCATGGTCTATTCTCATTAACTTGTTTCTACTCCGACAGTTTAGAACACCTTGCAAAATATTACACTGAATTCTATGGCAATGCTACGTACCAGCTCGGCACGCTATGAGAAGAGACAAAAATCTATATCAATTCTATTCATCAGTAACATTATACAGACATACCTTTAAAGACGTTTTACCCATCCACATGTATCCAGTGTCTGTGAAGAGTGCAATGTGTTTGTAATTGAAAGAAACACACATGTCCAAGTAGGCGCCAGCCATTGGACTCATTCCAGGGAGAGTCTAAAATGGAAAGAAAAAACAAGCTGATTTTTTCCTGTGACGCATGCCGACTAAAAGTTTTTTCCCTCTCCTTTCCTATATGATATAAGTAAATATATCCTATATAATTCAATCTTGTATGAACTTTGGATCAGGGATCGAAACACTGTGAACCTTTATGGTCTCCGTGCAATCCCCTGACATCATGTACACATAAACTTGTGCAAGTCTCCTTAGACTTCAGGAATCTATTGGCTTCAACACCATACCACACTAGGGCTGCAACTAACGATTATTCTCATAAATCGATTAATCTGATTAACCGGCCAACTAAAGAAAAAAAATAGTTTACTTAACTTTCGCAAATTGCGTATCTTGCTTACTTTTCACACAAGGTATGCGAGTGCTGGTCAGAGGGATGGGTTGATGCATACGCAGTTTAAGCCCATGTTTGCTTTCTCAAATAAACATGACTACAAGCACTTTGGCATAGAAGATGATGTCAGCATGAAATCGGGGTTACAAAGCTAAAGTGATCAGGGTGCGTAGAGTGTCCCTTTTAAATAATTTCGTGAACAAACGAATGTTCAAGTGGAAGGAGGTACTGGAGGTGGAAGGGAGTGACTTTGCTCAAGCGACTTGACCGGAGTGTGAGAGGGAGCAGGTATGGACAAAAGACCAGATCTGAGTGTGGGAGTGAGTTTGGGGAAAGGACCAGAGCAAAGGAAGGGAATGGCAGTTCCCGACCAAAGAGGGTGTGGCTGGGAGGGTGGGATGGTGGCACAGGACTCCAGCTTCAAGTAAGGATAAAACACAGGCATACAACTCCTTCACCCAGTGGCAGTATCCTACTGTTTGTGTTATAGTTCTGCTACTGTTGTAAACGGAATAAAAACAAACTGGTTGTGTCTGACATAACCCTAGAAATAAATCATACCTAGTAAAGCAGTAACGGGTCTTCTCCATTCAGCTCCGAAGCTGAGGTTATATACGTTTAACGCAGTCTGACTCTAAACAGTGTGTGCTGTACACAGGACGATTAATCAACACCGATTAATCGACAATGGAAATAGTTGACAACTATTTTAATCATCGATTAGTGGTCGATCAATTAGTTGTTTCAGCCCTACACCACACACTATTGAAGTGAAGGATTCCGCTATACAGATCGCAGAAGTAGGCAGGGCAAATGTCCCCCAGGCCGCCGCAATGTGCCTCAGGGAGTTATTAGGCTGTTTGTTTTTGTATTGAATCGCATCTCGCGGACGCGCAGAAGCATTAGCGCCGGCCCTGCCCCCCACGTGATGCCTCCGCAGCCTCATCCATGCTAACGTGCCGTGCACTAGCTGAAGAGGAGGGAGCGGTCGACGGTCAGTGACGTCGGGGGAGCCTCGGCCTGCAGACGCCAGCCTGCGTGCTGCGCACCATCCAAACTGCATCTAGGAGGGAGCACCGCGGAAGCCAGGCCAGCCGCTGCCCAGGCTGACTGAGAGACGGAGTGAGTACCGGGCCAGAGCATCCATTTGGAAGACCGTTGATGGGGAGTGATCTGCTGGCTGCTGCTGACCCACAGCTAGGCCTGGGCCCTGGGGAGACAATAAATTGAGAGACCTGCCTGCTGTATGGGACAATAAATTGAGGGGCATACCTGCTGTGTGGGACAATAAATTGAGGGGCTTGCTGTGGGGACAATAAATTGAGGGACCTGCCTGCTGTATGGGGACAATAAATTGAGGGACCTGCCTGCTGTATGGGGACAATAAATTGAGGGACCTGCCTGCTGTATGGGGACAATAAATTGAGGGACCTGCCTGCTGTGGGGTCAATAAAGTGAGGGGCCTGCTGTGGGTTGTAAAAAAAAGAATAGGATCAGCCCAATGTTATTTATTACTAAATTTTCTTCCTGTGTTTTTTTTAAATTTTGCACTATGGGCCTCTGCGTTGTACTTGCCCCTGGGCCAAAAGTTGCCCCTGGTAAGGAGTCCCTTTTTAAAATGATTTCATGAACAAACTGAGTGGGGGAGGGACTAGAGATGAGAGGGCATGAGCTTGGGTAAAGGACTGGACCTGAGTGTGAGAGGGGGTCAGTTTGGACAAGAGACTAAAACTGAGTTTAAGAGCGAATTGCGGGGAAGGGATCAGAACCAACAGGAGTGACGGCAGCTCTGTACAGGAATGAGGGAGGGTGGGGTGGTGGTGCAGAACTCCAGGCTCAAGTAAGGATGTGACACTGGTGATACAGCTCCAAACACCCAGTGGCAGCACCCTACGGTCTGTGCGATGGGTTTCCTACTGTTGTAAACTAAATAAACACAAACTGGTTGTGTCCAACATAACCCTTGAAGAACATCATACAATCAGCTTCAAAGTGTCTGCTGATTAATCAAACAACCAACTAGTTGACAACTATTCTCATTATCGATTAGTTGTTTCAGCCCTATGCAGAAGTGCAGAGTATTTCGCTGTCAGTTAGCCTGTGTTGCTGAATCTATTGGATGCAGCACCGCACGGGCCAATTGAGAGGGAGATAGTATACGGTGCAGTTTCCGCCTGTGTGAAACATCATAACGAATCAATTCGTTATTTCGGAAGCACTTCCGAAATACGAAATCGATGGAATTTCAGACGAATTGCGAATCGTTATGAAACATAATGCATACCCCTACTAAATCCATCTATCGGTCTACACATATAAAATCCGTCTCCTTGTTTCTATTTACCTGCGGAATATGCAGTACTCTGCCAACTGTTAAGGACAGAACAGACCAAGACTTGCTACCTTATACTTTAATAATAATTCTAAATGTTCTGATGTAAAATTGCATAATTAGCAAAAAAAAAAAGGATTTAAAAATTCTTACCAAAACAGAACATGTTGTATTATCTAGTAGATACAAGTCTTTTCCCACTGCAGCCAAAACAAGGGTTACTCTGTCTTGGAACAGAACGGTCCAGCAAGAAGGCTGAACTTTGGATCCTGTGGGGGGAGGGGGAAAAAAAAGGATTGAAAAGAAGAAGATAGGCAGCACAAAGACAATATTTGTAAGAGATGATAAAAGAAATCATACTACGAGGTAATTAAGTTACCTGTGATTTCTGGCATCCTGCGTAATTTTAATTCCTCTATGCTTGAAGTAAGTGTAAAGGTTAGTGCACGTGTTAAAATAGCAATGCCGGTTCTATATTCCGAGTGAAAAACCTTTGCTTCAACAACTTGATTTTGCTTTACTTCCTGAGGATAAAAAAAAGGGAGAGACTAATGAAAGCGGCATGGGATAAAAGCATACCGGAGATGTTGCCAGCAGCCTTTATCCAATTATTTACGAGGGGGAAAAAAAAGGGAACGCTATTAAAAAAATTTAGTATTCTTTTAATTTTTACACTGCAATGGAAAGTTGTTTTCATATAAACACACTGGGTCCTGGCAGTGGTTTTATGGAAAACAAGTGGGCAGTGAAGGGGTTAAGTATATGTCCTCATATTCTAAAATCATTTTATGAAAGTCAGCATTGAATAGTGGCATATATTGTTTAAATAGTTTTTTGGAGATCTGCACTCTACATTTCCATTTTGTCCAAATGTATGATACATAACAGTTTTAATATTTTCTGTTCAATTAGTAGGAATAAAATAGAAAAAGTTAAACTTACATTTCCCAAACTGAAGTGACGCTTAAACTCACAAAAGACATCGTATATTAAAACCGTTCCATCTTCCTGGATACAGAGCAGATCCTCTGTTACCGTCCATCCCAGGTACACAACGTGTCCACTTTTCCACTACACAGCAAAAGCAACATGCAATGAACATATGTCTGGTCTTTCACACATATAGTGAGTACTACCTTTATCTGCTCTTGGATAAAACCTTACAAAATAGGAGACTTCGAGCAAAAAAAAGAAAGTAATCATGCCAACATGGAAATTAAAAATTATCCCAGTCTACTCAAGGTGACCCATCTCGAACCCGAAATAAAAAAAAAAGGCGCAGACTAAAAGAAGCTGTTTTTCAGCAAATAAATCTTTGCCATATTATCCACTGTTGAGAAGTGCCTTGATTCCATTTTTTCCTCCTCCCTGAAGGCTGACGGTCAGTGTCAATCCTTTTTTCAGCTCCTGATGAAGCCGCTTTCTTGTAAGGGGTGAAACGCGTTCAGCGGTTTGCTTATGTGTTTTTAACAGTTGTTTGATGGTGTCTTTATCCATTCTCGCTATCTACTAATTATTGATCATCACTCAATATGGGGTGGTTTTTGCCCTCACTAGCTCTATGAGGATAGAAGGCTGTGGCTAATTAGGCCTCTATGACAATGTTGCACGTTTGTAGCTCAGTTGATGTTAAGTAGGCAGCAAGAACTTGTTAGATTTTAATTTTCTGTATGAATATAAATATCCTGTATTAAAAAGCCTGTTATGATAGAAAGGAGGGGTCACAGCCCATTTTAAGTGTCAATTCTGTATGTAGACAGTCTTTTCTTACATAGGATGTGGCTTGTGGAATTTAGCCAGATTTGCTGTAAGGTCTTTGTTACATGAAGTGCAGGAAAAAGTGCGCGAACATTGTAAGCTAGAGAGAAAACATAAAATTTGACGTAGAAATGCATCTGTATGCTGATTGGCTATAAGTTCTTTGAAATCTAATAAATTGGTTTGTCTGAACAAAGACAGGCAGACATGATGCAGCCATATCGTGTGTGTGGGTGATATTACTGTCTCCACTAGCGTCAGGGCGTATTTTATTTTTAGTATTTTCTTATTTGGAAAGAAACTTGCAGATGTTTATGGTATTCCAATTATGGTAATTAGTAGGGTTGCACCGATAATAGTACCGGTGCCGATACCGGTGCTCTATCGGCATTCGGACAGACCCTGCAGCTGCTCACCGCGTTCATACTTACCTTCCTGAGCAACGCCGGGAAAGTCTTTGCGCGTGCACTTGTTGGAAGGCCCCCAGCCGCGATCACGTGGGACCACGTGGTCACGGCTGGGGGCCTTCCAACGAGCGCACGCGTGGAAACTTTCCCGGCGTCGCTCAGGAAGGTAAGTATGATCGCGGAGAGCAGCTGCAGGGCCTGTCCGAATGCCGATAGAGCATTCGGACAGGCACCTGGCACTCACCGCGTTCATACTTACCTTCCTGAGCGATGCCGGGAAAGTTTCCGCGCGTGCGCTCATTGGAAGGCCCCCAGCCGCGACCACGTGGTCCCACGTGATTGCGGCTGGGGGCCTTCCAACGAGCGCATGCGCAAAGACTTTCCCGGTGTCGCTCAGGAAGGTAAGTATGAACGCGGTGAGTGCCAGGTGAGCTGGGGGGCATATCCACGAGCTGGGGGGGCAAAATCCATGAGCTGGGGGGGCAAAATCCATGAGCTGGGGGGGCAAAATCCATGAGCTGGGGGGCATTACCCATGAGCTGGGGGGCATAATCCATGAGCTGGGGGGGCATAATCCATGAGCTGGGGGGGCATAATCCATGAGCTGGGGGCATAATCCATGAGCTGGGGGGCATAATCCATGAGCTGGGGGGGGCTTAATCCATGATCTGGGGGGCATAATCCATGATCTGGGGGGCATTATCCATGAGCTGGGGGCATTATCTATGAGAGCTGGGGGCATAATCCATGAGCTGGGGGCATAATCCATTAGCTGGGGGGCATAATCCATGAGCTGGGGGCATAATCCATGAGCTGGGGGCATAATCCATGAGCTGGGGCATAATCCATGAGCTGGGGGCATAATCCATGAGCTGGGGGGCATTATCCATGAGCTGGGGGGCATTATCCATGAGCTGGGGGGCATATCCATGAGCTGGGGGCATTATCCATGAGCTGGGGGGCATTATCCATGAGCTGGGGGGCATTATCCATGAGCTGGGGGAGCAAATAGAAACATAGAAAAATGTCGGCAGATAAGAACCTTTCGGCCCATCTAGTCTGCCCAATTACATGGATACTTAACCTGGATTTATCTTTTGTTTAGGATAGCCTTATGCCTATCCCATGCTTGCTTAAATTCAATTACTGTTTTGGCCTCTACCACTTCTACTGGAAGAGTGTTCCATGTATCCACCACCCTCTCAGTAAAATAATGCTTCCTGATGTTACTTTTAAACCTTTGCCCCTCTAATCTAAGACTATGTCCTCTTGTTTTGCTATTTTGTTTCCTTTTAAATATACTCCCTTCCTCTACCTTGTGGATTCCCTTTACGTATTTAAATGTTTCTATCATATCTCCTCTGTCTCGTCTTTTTTCCAAGCTATACATGTTAAGATCATTAAGCCTTTCCTGGTAACTTTTCTCCTTCAAGCCGTACACCATTTTAGTAGCCCTTCTCTGAACTCTCTCTAAGATGTCTATATCCTTCTGGAGATACGGTCTCCAGTACTGCACACAGTACTCCAAGTGAGGTCTCACCAGTGCTCTGTACTTGGCATGAGCACTTCCCTTTTCCTACTGCTAATACCTCTCCCTACACAACCAAGCATTCTGCTAGCATTTCCTGCTGCTCTATTACATTGACTACTTACCCTAGATCAGGGGTCTCAAACTCACGCCCCCCAGATGTTTTTGCCTACAAGTCCCAGAATGCTTTGAATGCAATAGGTGGCCAGGGAATCATGGGAGTTGTAGTTCAGAAACATCAGGGGGCCAGAGTTTGAGACCCTGCTTAGATCCTCTGAAATAATGACCCCTAAATCCCTTTCCTCAGATGTTGAGGTTAGGACTGTATCAAATATTCTATATTCAGCCCTTGGGTTTTTACGTCCCAGGTGTATTATCTTGCACTTATCCACATTAAAACTCAATTGCCACAACTCCGACCATTTTTTTAGTTTACCTAAATCATTTGTCATTTGGCTGATCCCTCCAGGAACGTCAACCCTGTTGCAAATCTTTGTGTCATCAGCAAAAAGACATACTTTTCCATTAATACCTTCTGCAATATCACTAATAAAAATATTAAAGAGAATGGGTCCAAGTACTGACCCCTGAGGTACCCCACTGGTAACAAGACCTTGTGCCGAATAAACTCCATTTACCACAACCCTCTGTTGTCTGTCATTCAGCCACTGCCTAATCCAGTCAACAATATTGGAATCTAAACTCAAAGATTGCAATTTATTGATAAGCCTTCTATGCGGAACAGTATCAAAAGCCTTACTGAAATCTAAATAAGCAATGTCTACTGCACCACCTGTGTCTATTATTTTTGTTACCCAATCAAAAAATCAATAAGATTAGTTTGGCATGATCTCCCTGAGGTAAACCCATGTTGTTTCTGATCCTGTAATATATGTGTTTTTAGATGTTCAACAATCCTTTCCTTTAACATGGTTTCCATTAATTTCCCCTACTCTGACGTAAGACTAACTGGCCTATAGTTCCCCGATTCCTCCCTACTACCCTTCTTGTAAATGGGCACAACATTTGCTAAATTTCCAGTCTTCTGGGACGACTTCCTGTTAACAAGGATTGGTTAAATAAATCTGTTAATGGTTTTGCTATTACATCACTGAGCTCTTTTAATAATTTAGGGTGGATCCCATCAGGCCCCATTGACTTATTTGTCTTTACTTTAGACAGCTGCTGTAGAACCTCCTCCTCTGTAAACTGATATGTAAATGTCTCTTTAGTGTTCTCTCCTAACTGAGGTCCCTTTCCTTCCTTTTCTTCTGCAAAGACTGAACAAAAATATTCATTGAGGCAGTCAGCGAGACCTTTATCCTCTTCTACATACCTTCTTCCTTTGTTTTTAATCTAACTAATCCTTGTTTTACTTTTTTTTCTCGTTTATGTATCTAAAAAATGTTTTGTCCCCTTTTTTTACTGACTGAGCTATTTTCTCTTCTGCGTGTGCTTTGGCAGCTCTTATAAATTGCTTTGCCTCTTTCTGCCTAATCTTATAGGTTTGCCTATCTTCTTCACTCTGAGTTGTTTTATAATTATTGAATGCTATCTTTTTGTTCTTATTTTGGCCACTTCTGCAGAGTACCACAGTGGTTTCTTCCCTTTTTTGTTTTTGCTAACAAGCCAAATGGAATTTCCATGAGTTGGGCCATATCCATGAGCTGGGGGGCGATATCTATGAGAGCTGGGGGCATATCCATGAGCTGGGCATATCCATGAGCTGGGGGCATATCCATGAGCTGGGGGCATATCCATGAGCTGGGGGCATATCCATGAACTGGGGGGGGGTGCAAATCCATGAGCTGGGCCATATCCATGAGCTGGGGGCATTATCTATGAGAGCTGGGGGCATATCCATGAGCTGGGGGCATAATCCATGATCTGGGGGGCATAATCCATGAGCTGGGGGGCAAAATCCATGAATGCTGGGGGGCATAATCCATGAATGCTGGGGGGCATAATCCATGAGACCATATCCATGAGACCATATCCATGAGACCTGAGGGCATATCCATGAGACCTGAGGGCATATCCATGAGACCTGAGGGCATATCCATGAGACCTGAGGGCATATCCATGAGACCTGAGGGCATATCCATGAGACCTGAGGGCATATCCATGAGACCTGAGGGCATATCCATGTGAGCTGGGGGCATTTTTATATGAGGTCTGTTCTTATTGGAAAGTGGTCACATGACATAAAATAAAAGTATCGGTACTCGGTATCGGGGAGTACTTGAGAAAAAAAAAAGTATCGGTACTCGTACTTAAAAAAGTGGTATCGGTGCATCCCTAGTAATTAGGAGTAGGATATTGATTTGATTAGCTAAAATTTGTTATTTAACAGAACTGCCGAGGTAATAGAGAGATTGCTCTGGCTTGATAGTACCTTATGAATATACTTGGTTACAAGTGAATTGGTTGCAGACATGTGTTGCAGTTAATCAAAGCAAAGTATTTTTAAGGCTGCATGTGATACCCTGTCAGGTCTGAATTAAGTATGCCTGTTGCTCATAGAACGGTTTGATGAATACGGAATGGTAATTGGGCTACTATTAGATGCTTTGGTGCCCCTTTTCCCTCCACTACCCCTTTAATTAATTTGTATATATCAGGTTATAATTATATGATTGTGTGTATCCCTATTAAGCAAATATGCAGAGGGTTGGCTATAGGGGACCTCTCATAAATATCAATAGTGGGTAGGCAATCACTTCTGCCGAGGGATTTCCTTTCCTACAACTACCCTTTTGAATTGTAGAGGATTAGCCTATTACCTTATACACGGTTAGAGACTCTAAAAGTGTGCGTGGATGGGTCAGTAATCAAATTTTGATGTTATATGTGGTCTTGTGTGATTGTATCGAGGTTCTCTGCCTGGTAACTTGTTGCTACAAGGTGGTATTTTTTTTTGACGGTCATTGTCAAATGGACATTGGGGTCAAGTGCAACACAAAAGAAGTGTGAGAGCTCACCAAGATTTAAGTAAATATTTTCATCTCACCATCAGCCCACTTTGAAAACGGATATTGGTAATAAAACTATATAGTCAGGCTTCTTCTTAAAAACGTATAAGAATAGTAAATATATTTTTTATGAGTTGAAAAGATAAAGATGTTCCCACCTGACATGTCAGCCTCCCAGTGGTTGGGTTCTTTGCGGACCAAAAAAGAAATAGTAGTATTCTAGTTAGTGTGTCATATTTGACACATAGGGACACCATCATTAGTGTACAAAAGCTCCAAAATCCATCTCTTAAAATAACATTAAAAAAACAAATCAAAGAGTACATTACCGCAAAATTTAAAAACATACCGGAATAGAAGACAGACGTATACCAGAAGCAGAATAGATCTCCAAAGTAGGTCGGGAACTGCTTGGCTTGTCCTTTGACAAATCTTTCATTAAAGCTTGAAAAGGACAAAAGCAAAAAGGATTAAGAACATGCAGTCATACAAAAGTACAACATCAGTCTTTAAAAATGAACAACATTAACTAACGATTATTTTCATAATTGATTCATCGGATAAAAAAATGTGTTGGTGTTTCTTTTTAAGTTAAAAAAACATTAAAATAAATGAATAAACCCTTCCCTCAAATTTAGGGAGTAGTAGATAAACCTAGGGGCCCACTACACATTTTTGGGTGAGGAAATGTTTTAAGTACAGATTTGTGTAAATTTAGAGATGCACAACCAGAGGCAATATTCTAGGAACCCATAGTTAGGAGGGCCTTAGATTTGTCAATCCCTAGTTTTAGCAATCTGGCCCACCTATGGTTACATTTATAAAACCATAGAGCATTTACAGAAGGGGTTTTCTAAAACCGCTTTACAACAAACTTCAGCCGCTTTAAAAATTTGCTTTTTTTTCTATGAATTCCAAAATAAATAAAATAAAAAACCTGTATGATCCTGTCAGGAATCCGGATTTGAACATGACTGGACATATGTTTACACAGTGAAACAAAAAGGCAAATAGATTTATTTTTCAATTTTAGCACAGAGATCGAGATCTCCCAAATGTAAACAAATTAAGTTGATCTCTCTGGAGCCCTAAAGAGACACTCCAGCCATTAGAAACTTTTAATGTATTTTAAATAGCCGATTCAGTTTTCTGAATTACAAGGCTTTTTTCCACCCAGAACACTGTCAGTTTGTGCTGGATAGTGTTTTGGGGATTAGGTCGGGAATGTATAATTCTGTGAACTGATGACCAGCCATTGCCCCTACTTGCACTAAGAGGCATCAAATAAACTGGATGCTAGAGCTAGTGCGCAGGCCCCATCAGCACTGCTACAGGAAAAGCATCATTGTCAAAATGCAAGATGAGAGAGGGCGGCCCTGGCATGAATTAAAAGGGTATTGAGGGGTTAATAATGAAGTTTCCCTTTAAAAACCAAACAGTGGTGACTGTTACAGATCCTTTTGGCAAACACTGTCTTACATGTTTATATGTGTAGATATGTTATAACTTTGAAAGTGCCCATGTTCATCTATTCTACAGTAAAAGGTGGTTCTTATTGCCTGCGTATTAAATGGTCAGTGTGACGTAGCCCTGTATTTACACATATTCATTGCAATTGTGTTTCACTGAAGCTTCTCGTTTGACAATTTTTATCTACACTATACAATAAAAGAATTCTAACACTAAACTTGAAGGAAAAAAAAACAAAACAAGTAGAATTTCAAATGGTTTACTATTAATGCTTTACCATCCCCTCTCCTATTTAACATGAGAAGTTTTATGAATTGAAAAATCATACATTCCACTTTCCCTGTGCCTCCAGTCTCAAAGCAGTTCTAAAAACTCATTACTTTAGAAAGGCCTCACTCTGTAATACATCCATATTTCCTGATCTATCTCCCACACAGCCCGCAGGCACCACATTAATTCTCATAATTCATTTAAGGCTAATGTCAGATGAACGCAGTTAGAGCGCACTCTGAGTGTGTGCACAACGGACGGACATACTGACGGAAGACACCACACAGTCCGTCTTTCTTGACGGACGTAGAAAAGAAGAAAAAAGGGGAATTTATGTGAAACAAAACTAATATGAAAAATGATACAATTTGGAAAATGATATGAAAAGCCATTTTGTGCGTCAATGTGCTGGACGTCGCAAATGCGCTCTGTCTGACTTTGTGTCATCACACACACACAGCATGCTATGCTGACGTGCGCACTCTGCGCGTCCGTCCTAGAGGTTTTACATTCTTGCCTAAATTGCGTCCGTTGCCATCTGCATGGTGCATGTGCACTTGGTGTGTGGGTCTCTATTGATCATGATTCTATGCTACAACAGACGTTAAACTGTGCAGCGACACGGATGTGATCAATGCGTTTGTCTGACGTGGGCCAAAACCTCTCCTCCGTGTGTCACCCCATTCCTCTTAGGAAAGCAGTACAATTTTTAAGAATTTACAATCTATCATATAGGTCTGAAACAACTAATCGATAATGAAAATAGTTGACAACTAATCGGTTGGTCGATTAATCGGTCTGTGTAAAGCACACATTGTTTAGAGTTAGACTCCCTTAAACATTATTAACATCAGACACTCCTTTGGAGGCGATTGGAGAAGACGTGTCACTGCTTTACTCCATATGATTTAGTTCTAGGGTTATGGTGGACGTCACCAGCTTGTTTTTATTTAGTTTACGACAGTAGCAGAGCTATCACACAGACTGTGGGGTTCTGCCACTGGGTGGAGGGACTGTATCACCAGTTTTATATCCTTACTTGGAGTTCTATACCACAACCCCACCCTCCCTGCCCCCCTCTCTCCAGCCCTGGCAAACTCCCTCCCAAACTCCGGTCTTGTCTCTTGCTCAAACTCACCCCCTCTCCTCTCCAGTCCCCCCACCCAGTTTGTTCATGAAATCATTTTAAAAAAAAGGGACACCATACACACCCTGACCATTTTAAGCTTATTAACCCCTTAGTGACCGGGCGGTTTTACAAAAGTCCGTCCTTTAGTGCCCGCTACTATTTTTACGTTTCTGCACTGTTTGTGTTTAGGTCAAATTTTCCTCTTACTCATTTATGAAACCCACACATATTTTACACTGTTTTTCCCGCCATTGAATGGACTTTCTAAAGATACCATTATTTAAATCTTATAATTTACTATGGAAAAAAAAAGAAAAAAAAAAAAACCCACACTTTTATGAAATTTAATCCCCAAAATCTACAACCGCCAAAAACGACCCAGGCTAAATAATTTCTAAAATTTTGTCGCGAGAATAGAAATACCCAATTTTTACATGTTTTTGCTTTTTAACCCCTTAACTGCTGAGCCATTTCACCTCTGTGCGCTGAGCTCATTTTGACCGTTTTATGCAAATTTTTAAATGCCAGCCTAGGTCCTATTTTAGTAAACCCCCCCCCCCAGACAATTTATTTTGTTTTAAAAATTTTTTTTTTTTTTTTAAATTCTTAAAAAAAAATATATTTGTACAATAAACCTGGTCATGTTTCTTATCTTTGGAAAGGATCCCCCTATCTCCACTTGGCAGATGGGGGGGGGGGGGGTTAACTGGCCCACTGACGTCCTCACACATATGGTGCGGATGTCAGTGGGTATGGAGGATCTCGGTTTGCAGCCCTGTTAATTCACATCGACGGGGAGGCTTTGATATAGTACACTTGTTGCACGCGCACGAGGCCCCGTTGCAGCATCACAAAGCTGCGTCGTACGCCAGTAAGCACGTCAGTACGGGCACACAGTGTGCTCGTCTGACGCCAGTCTTATACGTGATACAAAACTTGTGTATGTACGTACAAACGTTAAATACACTATGAAAATTGCAAAGCAAAAAATATTGTAATTTTTTTTATTATCCGGTAAAAAAAATAAAAAAAAAATAGGCCAACTAATAGATTATGAAAGTAATCATTCTCTGTCTCAAACTTATTCGTTAATTTTATGTTTTGCCCTACTCATTTTACACTCCTGGGGCTTTATAAATAATAGTATGGCAATTTTTCTTTCATTTTTTGGGGGGCTGAATCACCCTGAAACCAATGCCACTTAAGTAAAGTGCAGTCATGTTTGGGAAAAACACCTTTGGTTTTTCAACAAGTGAAAAGCAGTGTTTCCAGGCATACTCGAGGTAAAGTCGATGGAAGGTCAAGGTAAAGTCAATGGAAGGTTATCATAAGCCTGCATACTGAATAAATAGAAAAATATTATAGCTTTTTACACTGCATCGAAACTGATCTGTTTAGGTTTTTGCTTTACCATTAATAACAAATTTTTTAAATTTTTTATTTTGTACCAATTGATCCTCCATATGGTCCAACAGCAACTAGACAATCTTTAAGATCTTCTCTCAATTTCCACTCCATTTTGTATAAATCGAATTTCCTGTAAGAAAAACAGGAATGTTATAAATTAGAACAGATATTACAGCCTGAAAACTAGTCCCCACTACTCACCATTTTTTATGTCATCTTTATTGTATTTTTCAAAATAAAAAAGGGGTACAGACAGGAAGCAAGAAAAAAAAAATCATTCTGTGTCAAAAATAACCTGTACAGCCAGTATGTAGATCAGGGCAGAACACAGTTCTATATATTCAGCGAGCACCAAAATGTCTCTCGCTGCACTTCGGCGAATTCAATTCACCGACCCTGCGGTGAATTCAGCAGGCACCGCAGGGTCCACATAGTGCGCCAAATCAACCAGCTGAAAGCCGCCAATAAACCTGCTGAACGAAGAAGCGGATCTGATAAACAACCAAACGCAGACAATCAGGGTTATTCAAAGAGCTCCGAATTGTGGCCGAAAGGTATCGCAACAGTGAAATTCAGTGTTCGGTTACTTTTCCTGGCCATTCGGCTATCCAGAGAGCAGGCAATTCGCCAAATCCTGGCAAATTGCCTGCACATACGGTGCCTGTTCGAGGGCAGTGATTCTCCATAGAGAAGCAATGCTTCGGCTATTCAGAGAGTAAAACCCAGCAGTGAAAAGTTGCCAAATTGCCCTGCCATTCGGTGGTTTAAGTTGGCAGGTTTACTCTGACGAACCCCATAGGCTTCAATGTTAAAAATATTCTAGTTTTAATTCAATATCTAATAAACCGTTTATTATAATATTCTGCAGTAAAAAGTCTCTTTATTTTTAGAACCTGAAGGCTGGGGTCAGACCAGCGCACTTTTAACGTGCGTTCTAGCGCACTTAATTACGGCCGCACTGGCAGCAAATGACGGGCAATGACGGCCAATATATACGAAATACGGTCGCACGAAAGTCCGGCCACGCAACGCAAGTGGAAAATGAACGCATTTTTTCGAGAACGCAGAACCTCTAGTACGGACGTACAGAGTGCGCTGCGCCCGCTAGCGGTGTGTCTGTGTGATTTGGAGACGTCAGACCCTGCTCGTGTCCGGCCAACATAACGTCCAGACGCAAAAAGTTTCCTGGTTTGGATACGTAAAAAATCACGCACGAAAATGTGCATCGTATGATCGTTATCGCGTATTCCGTGAAAAAATACGTCAATGCACTTTTTTACGTTCGCGTGTAAAAATGCTTTCGTTTGACCCTAGCCTTAAGGCATGGTTTGCAAAAAAAAAAAATCAGTTTTTTTTTAAAATCGTTTTTCTTTTTTCTGTAACAGCCCTTTTTATTATCATTCATTGGATCTTATATGTAAATTTCAGACATTTTCGCTCAGTAGTTTGTTTGAAAACAGCGTTTCACTTTTCAAACATTCAAGCAAACTGTTTTTTTTTTCTTCAATTCCTTCGTCTGCGTTTTTCCAGCGGCTGCTCTGCGCTCTGATCGGCTCCTGCTCGGATTTCTCTGGTGTCTTCAGCGGGTTTCGATGTGCGTTCGCCCTCGTTTTGCGGTGAGTTTTCGGAGAGTTTGCCGTGATTTTTCCCTGCATTACGGCAGCCCTGTGGTGCTTGCTGAATACACCGCAGGGTGGCCGAAATGGGATCGACAAATCGCACCGAATTGAAGAGAACGAAAAGTTACCGAACGTGCGGTGCCTTTTCGATTCTCTTTGAATAACCCTGAACGAATCGCCGAACAGCCTGCCAAACAACTCCGACCAGCCACTGAACGCTTCCAGAAAAGGCCCACCAGCTGCCGAACAGGGGTAACAAAAAACAACAAAAAAAACACCTTGCACCTATCAAAAGGAGTTTAAGAAAAAAAAAGGTCTGGAAATAATGTATAAGGTCCTATGAATAACAGTAAAAATGTCTGTTACAGAATTAAAAAATAAAACACACACAAGCAAAAATTTTGCAGAAAAAATGCCGAAAAGTGCCTACAATTTTTTTTAAAAAAAATTAAGAGACTTTTTGCTGCAAATGAAAAGAATAAACGGTTGAATTAAAAAAATAAATAATAATAAAAACCAGGGATTGCAATTCGGTAGCAAGTTCGGCTCTCTATGAATAACACCTCAGGCTAGTGTCAGACGAGCGTCTTTGGAGAGCGGAAGGAACGTCCGTGAGAGTGGACGTTCCTTCCACTCGACGCCCGTCTGGCCACCTCGCTGAGCGCACTCAGTGCACTTAGCGCTGCAAAGTGCATCCTAGCACTTTGACGGAGAGGCTTGGATGACGGACGCTTGTTACGTGCGCATTTCGTGCGCCTGGCCCCGTTGCAGCGTCACAATGCTGCGTCGGACGCCGGTAAGCACGTCAGTACGGGCCAGCCTTATGTGTACATAATTAAATCCAGTAAACCAAGAAGCAAAGATTGAGAAGGATAACAAGTGGGAGATTAAACAATGCAATATCCTCCAAATAACTAAACAAATCATAAACAGTAATTTTTAGATTATTAAACCCTCAATGGATAAGAGGGTTAAAAAAAAACACAAAAACAATGGAAATGTTTTTTACAATTTACATAAAATGTAAGATATGTATTTATTACTAAGTAATAAGAGGCACAACAGTAAATCCCTCCGTTACGCACATCGCTAGGCTTATCCTTGCTGTGTGAGTGTGACAGTAACCATCTTTCAATTATGGGAGACCTAAGAAGCATTTATCGGAGCAAAAACCCGCAATGAACGAAGGACGGGACAAGCTGAGTAATGACGATGTTATGAGCTTGAGCAGCACAAGAGCAATAATAAAAATAATGAGCTACATATACATACAATAATTTATTTTTAATTTGTGGTTGTATTTAAATGGAGATACATTAAATTGCCATGTGTATTGTTCTCATACTAAAAACAAACCCAGGTTAACATTGCTTTAATATACTGCAGGGATCTAAAACGTTGACAAACCCCAGAAATTCATTGCATACAATTCCCAGAATACTTTGAAAGCAAAAAAATGGCCAGAGAATCATGGGAGGTGTAGTTCTGAAAGATCTGGGACACCAGCAATTAAGATCCCTGCGTTTAGTGATTAAATACAGTATGTCCAACTTTGAGGAAAAAACATAGTCATGAAAAAAACAGTGGTATTATGCAAAGGAAAGACTTTTTTTTTCCCCAAAAAATTTACAGTGATTAACTTCCATTAATGTCCCACCAAAAAGATAGGGCTCTATTACATTATTTGCGCAAAAACGCTCGCGCAGCGTGTTAATTTGTGTGCGAAGCGTTAACGCGCATAAATTATCGCTGGTTTTACAATCTGAGCGCATTTTTTCATCCCTCAAAAAATAACACGCCTAAAAAAAGACAAGCAAAAGGCGCACGCATTAACATTGCGCGCAGAAATCAGTGTGCGGACTGTTTTTTCACGCGATTCAGCCAATCAGAATAAAGAACCACAATTGTCTCCCGTTAAGTTTTTGCGCCTGCCTCAACCTGGGTATATATGCTGCAGCAATAATAAAAACACGCACAACTTCACCATGTTATTGTTTGGGTATGCATAGAATGTGTAACTATACTGTGCTGTATTTTTATTTTTGGGCTGGTGTATTTGGGTTCAGCCAGGACGTTCAGATTTGCCATCAACACCAGCTTTTCAAAGACGTTAAAATTATGCGCGCAAATGCTGTGCGTCAAAGTTTTAAAGTATAGGACGCGCAACGTACATTACGCTCGCAAAGGGTTCGCGCAGGTCCACCCGCGTTAGACGTTAACACGTATTTTTTGCGCGGACGTTGTAATACAACGTTCAGTGCAAAGGGTTTTGCCCCTCGCGTTAATGCGTTTTTTGCACACACGTTAAAATTGCGTTAAGAATGTAATAGAGCCCATAAACTGCACAACTCTACAGCTTAGTTACTTCTGTGCTTTTATCTGAAAAATATAAATGTATTCCATATTATTTTTTCCAATTAAAAAAAAACAAAACAATCATATTTACTGTCTATTCTAGCAGTACTACAGCAGACACTATTCAAATGGACTGGCTAATATGTTGCTAATATCCACCTGAATAAAACAAAGTGTTATTATAAAAAAGAAACACACACACACACATATATATATATATACATACATACTGACCGGTAGTAAGCATTGCCCAAACCTAAAGGATACCAGTCCGCAGTGTAAAAATCCATGTGTGACACTTTGATTCCACCGTATAGGTTTTGAAGCAGGATGTAAACAGCTTGGTATTAGTTGGTCACATGACACGAACGAAAAATCACAAGACATCCGTTTTGACAAGCCATGTACTTCCGGAAGTGAAGGGTCGATGTGCGGTGTCTTGGCGCGCGTCTAGTTACTGCGCATGCGGTCTGCCTTTTTTTTTTTTTACGTTGTGGAAAGAAGCCTGCACTCCTAGTGTCAACTGTGAAGGGTGAAAATGCAGGGTGACAGAGGAATCGTGGAAAATACAGTATAAATGGATACGTAGTGCTGCCAGTCCAGGCCATACCTAGAGGCTGGATTGAATAAGGAAAAGCTGTGCTTGTGTTTAGATCAGTACCTGCCATATTTATACTAGGACAGATTGCTTTTACATGCTAATGATAACATTCATGTGCTGCAGCTGCAGGAAAGAATCACAACACCCCGAGTGGTGCATTTATTTCTTCCTTGCAGGGGGTGACTGGATGCTGAAGGACAGAACTATCAGAATGCATACGTTATATGTGTGTGGGGGATAGCTAAAAACTTTATGTGTCCAACCCCCCCTCCCCAATCTCTTCTTCATGTCCCTAATTCCCATAAAATGGTCAAAGGACAAAGCGCTGAAATTTCGGTGCTTTGCATTTCATTTGACTTCTGCGATTCCATTCTGCCGAAAATACAGCAAATTCACTATTTAGTGAATGGTCTCTGTATTTTGCTGACATTGGAGTCAGACGTTGGTAAAAACTGAGACGATAACAGCCGAATTGGCATATTTCACCAAACTGAAATAAAAAAAAAAGTCTACTAATAGGAGTTTCAATCAACCAAAATGTGTCTAAGTAATAAAGTGCTTTAAAAAATAATTTAAAAGTCTGTTACAAAGTACAAGAAATAGTAATCTACAAAATAGTCTTTTATAAAATAAAAAGAATAAACAATCTTTAACCCTTTCACTGCTGAGACATTTCACCACTGTGCTGAGCTCATTTTTACCGTTTTGTGCTCATCATGTTTAAACGCAATATAAAGTCATGTTTCACTATACTAGAAAAATGGTATGAAATCTACAAGGGACATAAATATAGAAAAATCATAGCGTTACACTGTTAACCTCCCTGGCGGTCTAATTTTTTTCAAAATTTTGTGTCTAAAAGCGTATCAATTTTTTTTTAAAGGAAACGTGTTTTTGTACATAGTTAGCCTCTAATAATTAGGAATCACGCACTGAAATCCGTGCAATCAAGAGTTCTTGCTGGTAAAATCCTTTATAAATAAATTAATTAATTAAAAAAAATAGTAAATACACGGAGTCCGATAAAGTTTGAAACACAAAATAATAATTTATTATCCCAAAAATAATTATCCAAAATAATGCAAATAAATGATATTCAATAAAATACAACAAAAAACACTGAAATCTGTCTGAGAACAAGGGTGAGACGTTCATAAACATTCCCATTTGTATTCAGTGAGTTTTGTGAATGAAATTTTGCTGCGGTCCATCCCCTCTGCATCATGTGACTTGCAGGGAGCCATCCAGGAAGTAGCTCGCTGCGGTCACACTGGGGGACAGTCAGCCAGCGAGGGAGCCAGGAGGAGGTGAGTAAACATCCAGCCCGAGTGTGGCTCGTGGTTACCGTTCGCAGTAGCGAAATTTAACCCCGAGTCACACTCGGGAATACCGCCAGGGAGGTTAAACAGTATTGCATTCATATGCCCCTGCTAGAATCTCACTCACAGGGTTGAGAAGTAAATAGCGCATGTAACTTTACCCCTCCTTTGGGTACTCTCAGATGGCCCTGGATACTGCCATATTTATTTTTATTGAGAAAGGATTTTACCAGGAAGGATACATTGAGATTTCTCTCGTTTTCAAGTATGTCCTGGGTGGCGAGTATGTACCGTTAGGTGTCTTGCCCAAGGACACTTACTGGAGAGGTGCTCGTCACAACCTCCCTCCCTGTTTATTTAATCCCTGATGAAGGAGGCTCCCGCGAGATCTCGGCTGGCGGCAGTGTCACAGCCTCCACTGCCCGCCGGCCGCGTCACAGCCCTGCGACCGGACCCACCGCTAGGTGAGTATACGGCCCGCCAGAGGGGAACGCTGGCGAGTGCTTTTCATCCACGTGGCCAGCTTCCCCAGCCCCGCGGATACCGGCAAGCCGGCCCAGCGCTGGCTTCTGGTATTGGGGGGATGTATCGGGCCATTTGCACGAGTACCAAATACTCGTGCAAACGGCAGTATCGATACCGATACTAGTATCGGTACATCCCTATGAATAATATGACTGTATAAATCACTGACCTTACTCCCAGCATGGGAAATTAAAAGGTGAGTAACAGCAGTGGTATTGCTCATTTTATATGTGACAAATGGACAATGCCATCGCTTTGGAACTAAAAATAAATAAAAAAAGTGTTTTCTTTTTATAGGTTGTACATGGTCACGTTTGGTATCATTGCAAAGGGCAGACTCTGACCTGTTCAATGACACCTCACTTGACCTTGTGAGGTGTAAAGACTAGTGACGCAGGGTTACACAGTCGTCGTCCCCGCAGTGCACTTCGCTGGCGTTGCAGTGCAGCAGTTTAAGTTGTTGATGCAACAATTCATAACAATGGATTGTGTCATCACCTCCACACTTATTGATGACATGAGAAAAGAGATGGTGAATTAGTGCAGCAATATTGTTCACTTTATAATTGCAAAGTGAAAAATATTGCGGTGTGAGAAAGAAAAAAAAAGGAAATATTTAATTTTTATTGTTCCAAAAAACCTGGTCATATTTGATATCATTGGAAAGGGCATGCTCTGGCCTTTTCAGTGATACCTCACATGACCCTGTAGCTGCTATGGTGTTGGAGATACAGGGTTCCAAATGCCCACATAGTTATCCTTTCTCTGGGCCTATTCTGGAGGCATGGGCCTGGAGCTGCTGCTCCATCAGCCCCTATGTTAATCCGGCCCTGGTGTAGGGGCATCCTCTGCGCACAGCGGTGACACGGGAGGACATTCCCTACACGTTATGCGCAGCGAAAGGGTTAAAACATATATACTTTTTTTACATTGAAACCTATGAGATTCACCGGCTTAAATCTTTCAAATTGAAACACCAAAAATCAGGGCTCTTCGGCGGAGTTTCGGTGCAATTTGGCATCCTGTAAATAGAAGACACAATAGTCTTCCATGGGACAATTTTGGGGTCGCCGAACAACGCAGAATTGCTGCAAAATGCACCGTATTTCGCTTTCAATTCGCCTGTAATGTGCAGGCGTATTGTGCAGCGTAGGGCTGCTGGACTCAGGCCATGGTGCAGGCTGCTCCAGCAGTTGCGTTCTCTTCCGCTGTGGCTCCCAGGTGCAGGATTCGGAGTCTGGTCAGTGTGATGTGTTCTTCCCAGAAGCCTGACAATGGGGTCCCGACCTGGTCACTAATTGTGGGATACGGACTCGGCATGGCGCTTGAGGCTCAGCGGCCACTCCTCGCACCACCTGTTTGGTGCATGTTCCTGCAGGAGAGATGGCAGGTGGGTGGTGGCAAGGGGCTGTGACCCTGGAGCTGGCAGCCTGGGGACTTGGATTTTCCATCCTGCCATTAGGGATGGACTGGGAGAGTCAGAAGTGGATTCTGGTTGGCTTCTTCCCATGGTCCCTATATAAATTCCGGCTCACCTGTGGCCAGGTGCTTAGTTATTGTTTGCTCTGACTAATACGTTTGTGCTATCTCTTTATATATATATATATATATATAAAAGGTTTTCTAACCCACTATAATAACGTCACATAATATTCATAATTCCTATTTTTCTGTGTCTTCCCCATACTCACTGTTTTGTGGGGGGGGGGGGGTTGTTCTGTTCTTTTACATTCCCTTTGAAGTGGACATGATTTCATCAATGTTGTCTTATGTGCCTGAGACAATTAAATGCTCTTTTTTTTTTCCCCCTCTGGACCATGCCATTTGGCAATGTACAACATCTAACACCCCCAACTGTGCGCCCTATGAATGTCCCAATGTTTAATTCTACATTCTGATCAGTAAGCTTCTATACCTGACGAAGGGAGGATCTCTCTCGAAAGCTTGTACTTTAACCCCTTAGTGACCGGGCGGTTTTACACAAATCCGTCCTTTAGTGACCGCTGCTGTTTTTACGTTTCTGCGCTGTTAGTGTTTACGTCAAATTTTCCTCTTACTCGTTTATGTAACCCACACATATTTTACACTGTTTTTCTCGTCATTAAATGGACTTTATAAAGATACCATTTTTTTCATCATTTCATATAATTTACTATAAAAAATATTGTGAAATATGACAAAAAAAATTGAAAAAACACCACTTTTTCGAACTTTGACCCCCAAAATTTCTTATGTATCAACGACCGTCAAAAAAAATTAATTCCTTAGTAGTTTCTAAATTTAGTACTGAGTTTAGCAATACCCAATGTTTACATATTCCTCGCTTTTTTCCTTATTTTATGCAACAATAAGTGCAAGTAGCACTTTGCCATTTCCAAAGAGTTTATTTTCAAAACTAGTGATAGTGACATTGTAACACTGATATCTGTCACTAATTCCTGAATAACCCTCCACATATACATATTTTTTTAAAGTACACAAATCAAGGTATTAAACTTGGGGTATTTTGACTCTTTCCATGCAAACCATTTTACCACAAATCTATGCCAAAGTTTGAGAAAAAAAAAATTTTTGGTGATTTTTTTTTTTTTTTTGAACGCAATTTAAGAATACATGTACTGTGAACTTTAAGGTTTACTGCCAAAGAGCACCCCAAAATATGTTCAGCAACATCTTCTGAGTAAATTGATACCACCCATGTATAGGTATGTCGGGTCATTTGGGGGCTAATAGGCCTTATTTGGGGGGTGCGCATTTCAGTTTTCCAACTTGGAATTTTCACATTTCGTCATCATGCACCCATGTCCTATTTGGGACATTTTTGAAGCCGGCCAAAGTAATTTACCCCCATCAAATCATATATTTTTAGAAAGGGCACACCCTAGGGTGCTTCAAAGAGTTGTATTTTAACACTTTCCATGCACTAGCTCTATGTCAAACTTTCAGGTAGTCACTTTTTGTGTTATTTTTTCACACACATTGTACTTTAGGCATGAATTGTCAAATCCAGTTATGGTTTACTGCCAAAAAACACCCCAAAATATGTTCAGCAACATCTTCTGAGTAAATTGATAACACCCATGTATAGGTATGTCGGGTCATTTGGGGGCTAATAGGCCTTAATTGGGGGGTGCGCATTTCAGTTTTCCAACTTGGAATTTTCACATTTCGTCATCATGCACCCATGTCCTATTTGGGACATTTTTGAAGCCGGCCAAAGTAATTTACCCCCATCAAACCATATATTTTTAGAAAGGGCACACCCTAGGGTGCTTCAAAGAGTTGTATTTTAACACTTTCCATGCACTAGCTCTATGTCAAACTTTCAGGTAGTCACTTTTTGCGTTATTTTTTCACACACATTGTACTTTAGGCATGAATTGTCAAATCCAGTTATGGGTTACTGCCAAAAAAACACCCCAAAATATGTTCAGCAACATCTTCTGAGTAAAGTGATACCACCCATATATAGATTTGTTCTGTTGTTTTTGGGGTGCTACGCCAATCTTTGACATGTGCTTGTCAATTTTCTAATTTGACATACAGTATCTTCTTTGCTTATCTTCTTTTTAGGGGCCTTTTTACATACCCCAGTTTTATGAACGTGCATATATTTGGTAAGCTAACACCCCAAAGTATTGTAAATGGAGTGTTTTTATGCTATGGATGCAACCGTTTGCTCCAAACAAATTGGATACTGTTTGGTGGTCATTTTTCATTTTCACACCCACATCAGTTTTGGACTGTGATTTAGGAGACACTGTTGTTTGTTACTGCATGAAAACTCTCCAGGTTGTTTTCTGCAAGGTCTCCTGAGTACACCCATGCCCCCCATGCATAGGTTTGCCAGGATTTTGGGAAGGTTCAAATACAATTTTTATGACTTTGTCATTGGAGTTGAAATTGAGATTATTTCTTCAGCTAGGCCTAGCTTTGGTTTTGGGTCTACCGCATACCCCAGTTTGAATTATTGCCAGAAAATTGTTTATATTTGTTATGTTGACACCCCAAGGTATTGCATATGGAGTGCTTTGATGCCATGGATGCAACGGTTTTAGCCCAAAACATTTGAGAAGGTGTGTGGTGTAATTTTTCAATTTTCAGATTTTTACGCCCACATTAGATTTGGACTGTGATTTAGGAGACACTGTTGTTTGTTACTGCATGAAAACTCTCCAGGTTGTTTTCTGCAAGGTCTCCTGAGTACACCATGCCCCCCATGCATAGGTGTGCAAAGATTTTGGCAAAATACAGCACCAATTGTAGAACATAAAAATGTACGAATAAAATGTAAAAGTCTGGTGCAGTAAAAGAAAAAAAAAACTAAACTGAACTAACTAACTGGAGTGTGAGAAAAAATAGAAAGGAAAAAAAAAAATCACAGATCACGCACAGTGTGATATATCTTGAAACAGTCCCCAAGACACAGACCGGGTTGTCCAGGGCATTCTGGGCAGTAAAAGATTGTGTCTCTCCTCTGCCCCCTCTTGAAACACACCCTGCACCTTTTTTGGGGTTTCTGTTTGCCCTCAGTAGGGGGGATTTTATAAATAAAATGCGTAGCCCCAACTCTGTCCCCATCACCGCCCGGGGAGCAGGTGCATCCTGGTACAAAAGCCCCGAAATGACCTGGAGCTGAAACTGTAAAAAGGACAGCGTCACTCCGGGGTTTGCCTTTTTGCAGAGCAAAAAGGCATTGTGGGTTGCAATTTGCATCAGGTAAATTGCAACCTTTTTGTACCAGGCCCTTGACTTCCGCATAATCTAGGGCTGGAGCAGCTGATCTGCCAGATCAACCCCACCCATATGCCGGTTATAGGCTTTGATGCACACTGGCTTCCTGATGCGCTCAGCTCTGCCACGTACAGAGACCTCCACAGACCTCTCAGTGTGGATGGTGGATAGAAGGTATACATCCTTCTTGTCTCTGTACTTGACCGCCAACAGCTCCTCTTGGCGCAGAGCTGAGGTCTCCCCCCTTTTTAACCGGGTGCGGACAAGCTGTGCTGGGAAACCTACGCGGTTCTTGCGAACAGTACCGCATGCTGCTGTATCAAAACAATACAGCAGCTTGAACAAAGGGACACTTGTATAAAAATTATCAACATACAAGTGGTACCCTTTGTTCATCAGGGGAAAAAGTAGGTCCCACACAATCTTGCCACTGGTTCCCATGTGTTCTGGGCAACCTGGAGGGTCAAGGCTACTATCCTTTCCCTCGTACACCCGGAAGGCCTGAGTATACCCACTCTCGCTGTCACAGAGCTTATACACCTTCACTCCATACCTGGAGCGTTTGGAAGGAATATACTGCTTGAATCCCAGCCTTCCCTTGTATTTCATTAGGGATTCATCCACGCAGATATTCCTTCCAGGTGTAGAAGCCTCTGCAAACCTGGCGGCGAAGTGGGTAATCAGGGGGCGGATTTTATACAGCCTGTCAAACTGGGGATGCTCTCTAGGAGGGCACAGGCTGTTGTCACTGAAGTGCATGAAACGCAAAATGTTTTCATACCTTCTACGTGACACTGATTGGGGGTAAATGGGGGTAGAGCAGATGGGGCTACTGCTCCAGTAGGAGCGAATTGAGGGCTTCTTTATGATGCCCATCAGCATAGTAAGTGCCCAGAATTTCAGAAATTCTGGCACATCTAGCGGGGTCCATTGCTGCCTTGCCAAGTAGGAGTCTGGCTTCGCAGCACAATGCTGATGGGCATACAGATTTGATTGGGCCACGATGTGGCCCAACAAATCATCCCCATAAACACCTGCAAAAACTGTGTGGCGGTAAATCCTGCAACATCAATATTGATGCCAGGATTTGCCGTGAAAGGAGGGATATCTGGCCTCTGGCGATGAGGCACTACCCACTCCTCAGCTGGAGCTGTGCGTTTCCTGCTGGCAGGTGGTGACCCAGGATCTGCATCAGAAACATCACTAGATACATCAGCCAGCGTAGATGATATATCTAGCGACGTCTCTGAGCAGTTGGCGGGGTCGAAATCAGGGTCGGAGTCTGACGCAGATGCCTCAGATTCTGACGCCAGGATGGCATATGCCTCCTCGGCGCTGTACACCCTCTCAGACATTATATATAATAGATTATAAAATTTTATAATTATTATATATAATAAGCGGATTGTTGGTTCTTAGAATAACCGTTGGGTTTCACAAGAAAATACAAATAAACACCTAAATCTCTCTAAATCACTCTAAACCTGCCTCAATTCTTCTAAATCTCCCTAAAATCTCTCTAAATCTGCCTCAATTTTTCTAATCTCACTAAAATCTCTCTAAATCTGCCTCAATTTTTCTAATCTCACTAAAATCTCTAACCTGTCAAATCTGATCTCTCTCTCTCGCTCACCAAAACACAAGTGAGGAGAGGGAGGG
The DNA here is from genome assembly GCA_009667805.1 of Leptobrachium leishanense. Lineage (NCBI taxonomy): Eukaryota > Metazoa > Chordata > Amphibia > Anura > Megophryidae > Leptobrachium > Leptobrachium leishanense. The sequence continues at coordinate 106,358,611 of CM019069.1, read as the reverse complement.
AGAATCACAGAGGTCAGAGCCAATATTTACAAAATATTGACCTGACCTATTAGAAATTTTATTTTGATTTTTTTTTACTTCTGATTGGATGTTGCTAGCCTGCCTCTCTGATGAGGCAGGCTAGGAACATCCCACTCAGCCCCAAGATGACCCTGCCCTTAGAAGGGCAGCGCCATCTTGGCTGTCAGTTTATTTTATTTTATTCATTTTTATTTTACTTTTTTTACACTTTTTTTTACTCTGCTGGGTGCCTTGATCCCTCGAGGCACCCAGCAGAGCACCTGATCACTCATGTGATCGTTTTGTACTGAGTGCCACGATACCTCGTGGCACTCAGTACTTCCTGCCGCTACCTGAAGTGATCGCTCGGGGGGAGCGATCACTTAGCGGACCGGCGGCAGGTAAGCATATTGCAAGGATGCCTCGATGTCGAGGCATCCCTGCAATATACTCAGAGCAGCTGGAAGCGATCCGATCGCTTCCAGCGCTCTCTAGAAGTGCCGGGCACCTCTCCGGTAAAACCGGATGTTGATCGCTCCCGGGGAGCGATCACAAGGTGCCCCGGCACTTCTCACTGCCATTGCACGGATGCCTGGACTCCCAGGCATCCTGCAATGGCGTTTGAGCTGCTGGAAGCGATCCGATCGCTTCCAGCGCTCAAAAAACCGCAGGACGTACCATGTACGTCAGTGGGTCTAAAAGAGACCCGCTGCAATGACTTACATGGTACGTCCTGGGTCCTTAAGGGGTTAAATGTAACGTTAGTCCAATAAAAAAAGGTATCACTACAGACTGCTATACTCATATATATATCTTTCTGGAATGCTGAACCTTGCTTACGAACCTTTGCAACCTGGTCAGACCTTCTGCTAGTATCCTATTGAAACCCATTGAAAGTCTGACACCTATGCACGTTTAATAAACAGCTTGCATGTGAACACTATCAGCTACTCCGTTTTCTGCCGTATCTCTTGCACCCCTTTGAGCCTCAATCACATTCTACTCACACCTCATTGCACTTTTGTCTAATCCCATGCGTGTCACACTATACATATATTTGAAACAAATACAGAGACCCCCATAATTTTATGATAGAATGTACGCACCCAAATGTTATTCTGACTTTTTATTTCCATCTCACCCAGAATGTAAGAATTATTCAACATGATGTTATACATCAACCTTGTAAAGCTTCCAGGAATACCCTGGATCTGGATGTGAGCGATCATCCTTACTGTCAAGAGTCATCCTCAAAAGGACACAATGGTGCAATATTCTGTTGAACCTATAGTGGGGCCTGTAAATGTGAGGCAAAGCCAAATGGTAGGTCTCAGCTCCAATGAAAATGCAGTTTGGGAAGGCTCTCACAGTTATAGACACCTTTAGAAGTTCAATACAATATTGTACCTTTTTTTTTAATTTATTTCATTTTGAGGTTACCCTTGACAATAAGGAGGATCGCCCCCTCCTGACAGCTTTACAACATAGATATCAAACTATGACCTCCCCAGACGTTGATGGCAAAAAATTCCTGTGAATTTCAGAATACTTTGAATGCAGTAGATGGCCAGAGAATCAGGGGAAATGTAGTTCAGAAACATCTGGGGGGGCAGTTTGGCTTAAGAACCCCTAACACGCCAGGTTTTCTAGATATGAGGCACAGCACAGGTGATCTGAATTGCTGCTCAAAGATTGCAGGAGTCAGTCTGCATTTCTCAAAGGTAAACCTTAAAATCTGGCCTGTTGGGGGTACTTGAGGACCACGGTTGGGAAACACTGGCTTAGAACATTCAGGGTTATTCAAAAGAGAATCGAAAAGTCACCGCACTTTTGGTGACTTTTCATTCTCTTCAATTCGATGTTATTTGGCGATCCCATTTCGGCGACCCTGCAGTGTATTCTGCAAGCACCACAGGGCTGTCGTAGTGCAGGGAAAAGCCACCGCAAACCCGCCGAACACTCACCACAAAACCCAGCGAACGCTCACCGAAACCCGCAAAAACATCTGATTAACCCCCCCGAACACGCCGGAGAAACCCAAGCAGCCGCCGATCACAGCACAGAGCAGCCGCAGGAAAAACCCAACACCGCAGGCGAAGGAGGTGAAGAAAAAAACAAAAATAGTACGCTTGAAAGTTGGAAAATTGAAACACTGTTTGCAACAAAACTACAGAACGAAAATTTCTGGAATTTACATATAAGAGCCAATGAATGATAATGAAAAGGGCTGTTACAGTAAAAAGAAAAGCCAATTTAAAAAAAGAAAGCGGGTAAAAAAAAATCCAAAAAAAAACAGATCCTAAAAAAATCTAGAGAGACTTTTCCATACGTCGAGCGGCAGTACCATGGGTTCATCTTCAATCCCACTTTTGGACAGGTTACCAAGCCTAAAAACAAAAGGACACACCTAGGGCCAGGTGAACCCCTCCCTCACCTGTGACTCCTCCCCTGTTGCCTATAAGAAGAGCCTAGCCCAGAACCCCCCAGTCTTTCCTTCCTGTCCTCCGGACAGGGTTACCTGGGAGGCGCGTTGGGGGAATCTGTTGGTTCCGGGAGCGGCCGCATTGGCTCTCCCTCTCGTTCCCAGGCCCAGCCTGGCCCTCCTTCTCCGGGCGTTGTCTTTGGTGGAGGGTTCGGGGTCGGCCGGCTCCTGCTCTGACGTTTGCAGGGCAGTCCGGAGTGTCTGCGCGCGGGAGTCGCGTCTTGTGGACGCGACTTCCGGGGTCCTCCGGCGTTTGGTGCGCATGCGCCAGGGGTTTGGCGCCATCTTGCCACGTGGGTTGCTGCCACACCTGGTGCAGACATTCGCCTGGAAGGCCGTGGGTCAGCGTTGGCTGTTTCATCCGGCTCCTGTGTCTCCTCCACTCGCCCCAGATCAGGTTGGTGTCCTAGTGGTGGGCTGCTTCGCAGGCCCGGTTGTGGTTCCCCGTCTCCTGTCCTGTGCCTTTGGTTGTGGCTCCGGGGTGGCTGGCTGCGGTGACCTGAGGGCTGTGTGATTACGCCGCTGGGCTGCCGATCCACATAGCCATGCCTGCTTGGGGTCAGATCCCCTCACCGCCGTGTTTTTTTCCTCTATGCAGGTTCTTGCATGGGGCGGATTGTGTTTCATGCCCTTCAGCGCTGGGGTTGTACATTCCGTGCTGTACCGCTGCACAGCTGGCTCTTAGCAGTTTTGGCTCCTGGTGTGCTATGAGGTGTGGGCCTCTTGATCTGGCTGGTCGGCCTTGGTGTCTGGCTCCTCGTTTTTTCTGCTGCCGGTTTTGCGGCCATGCGGTCTGCTGCCGCTTCCCTGGCCCCTCAAGGTCCCTTGGGGATGTCCTTTTGGCTTCCTGAATGCCTGAGCGGGAGTGTTGTTGGGGTCCTTGTTCCTTCCTCTCCCGGTTCTCCTCGGTTGCAGTTGCCTGGTAGGGGTTCTGTGGCCACTGACCGTCCCTGGCACTACGGCGTTGCCTCCATGTGCTTCGCTGTTTTTTGTATACTGGACCTGCTTGTCTCCGGGAGACGTCTCACTGTGTTTTCCCTGGGGAACCGTTTTCGCCTATGGGTAATAGCTGTGGGCCCTGGGCATGATGTCGGGCTCAGGTGCTCCTTCTCTCCCTTGTTGCCCCTGGGTATGTCCGGGGTAGGGACGGTTCCTTCCGGCGCCTGGCGTCCCTATACTGCCTTGGCTTCCCGGGCCCTGGTGGCGTATTCCTTGGTTCGCCTGCACGACGTCTCTGGTTATGGGACCTGAAGGGTGTCGGGCCTGTCTATCTCCCCTGCCGTCCGGCGCCTGTTCCTCCTTGTTCTGTCCACTTCGGTAACCGTTGGGCCATGGCTCGGCAGGTTGGGCACCTGCCTGTTCCGCCGGAGGTCCTGCTTTCCCTTCTTGGTGGCGCTGCCAGTTGTTGGTTTTTGCCATCTTCGTCTGTAAGGTAGTGTTTCCCTCCGTGTCACTGGCTTTGCGGGCCTTAGGCCTCCGTGTGGTGGGCTGTCGAGCGTTCTGGTCGGCTGCCGGGGAGTCTCAGTCTTCGTTCGGTGGTCTGTCCTGGAGCCTGGCATGCTGTGGGGTTCGGCGTTGCGGGACTTGTTGCAGCTGGTTGCGGGTGAGGCTCATCTGCAGGCTCGCCAGTATCACACTGGAATCATGGATTCTGGGGTTCTTTGTCCCTGCACCTGGCATTCCGTTCCTTTCGTGTGCCAGTTCAGGGTCCACGGGCTCCTCGGGTTCGTCTGTTCGGACGCTTCTGCCTTCGGATACCTGGGTTTTGGAGAGTGTTCGGCGTGGATCCGTTGTTCGATCTGTGTCTGCTCCTCGTCATGCTTTCCTGCTCTCCTCATAGTGGTCGACTTCTCGGTGGTCCAGGGCCTGTTGGTCACGGGGTGCTCGACCCTGTGCCTTCCCGGGACTGCTTCCATGGTCTCTACTCTCGTCTCCTTCTGGTGGGGGAACCGGTTGGCTCCTTTCGCCCCTTCTGGCCCTTGGGTCTGTACATATGTGTGTTCGTCTCGGATGCTGCCGGATGGATTCTGTTGGCACTGCCTATCAAGCTCTGCGGCCTAGTGGTTCCAGGTCCCGTGGATCTGCAGGATGCCCCTCTCCGTGTCCTGGTTGACCTGGTGACCTGGTAGTTCCTCAGGTTGCTGTTCGTTCTGGGAGCTGTTATTTTGTTCTTGGTTTCGGTTCCGGCGCTTCCCTGTGGGCTGTTTTCCACTCCTGTGGGGTTTTTTCCTCGGGTTGAGTTGTGCTTTGCGTCTGGGGGGGGGGGCAGGTCCATTGTTCCTTCTCTGGCTGCCTGGCTTCTCGTGGTCGCTTCCGTGCCGCTCCTGGATGCTCCTGTGGCCCGCATTCTCGAGGCTCTGTCCCAGCACGGGTGGCTGGGGTTGCTGTCGGGCCTGGGGCCCGTGCTGGGGGTTGTCTTCCAGGTTCGTGTTGGTAGGTCTCTTAAAGCTCTCCTTTCCGTTTCCTCCTCCGGTGCTGCTTCCTGGTCCCCATCCGAGGTCTTCTTGCTTCTCCTGAGGGCTCCGTCCGGTGTCTGTGAGGGCATCTGGCGGTCGCTCTCCCGACCGTGCCTGGGCTCGGGCGCTCGCCGGCAGTCTGCTCGGCAATATCCTGTCCCGTTGGCAGGGGGAGCCTGGCCTCCCTGGACCTTCACTTCTGCATTCGAGTCCGCCTTGCTCGGTGGCGTCTCCGTTCCCGGTGGGGGGGGGGGTTTCCTCTGAAGGGCTTGCGGCGACGGCCACCGCATCCGCTTCCGGGGGGCGCTACTTGTCTGGGCCCGCAGGGGTTCGGGATCCTTGGACTTGCGCTCTGTCCTCCTCCTTGCTGGGAGCTTCGGGCTGTCTGGGTGGCTCTTTGGGCCTTCGCTGTCCATCTGCATGGACGAGCCGTGTGGATCCAGTCGGTCCCCGTCTCCCCGGGGGTTGCCTGGACGGGCTTGGGGGCAACTGCTCTCGCCTCTTCTTTTTTGTTTTCTGTTCTGGGCGGTGGTGCGTCTGTGGGCATGCTCTGTGGTCCGTGTCCTCTGTGTTCTCGACACTCGTGAGGTCTTCTGGCAGGGCGTCTTGTCGCCGGGGGTCTGGTCCCTGTCCCCGGTGTTGTTCTCGGAGTTGTGGCGGTTGGGCAGGCTGTCCGTCGATGTCAGGGCTACCGGACTCTGCCACACTTCCTCGCTTCGTTTCTCTCCGGGAGGTGGACTGTCCGGCTCTGCTGGATGCCTTCTCGTTCTGGGGGGCCTTCGCTCTGGCTTTCGTCTTCCCGCTGTTGCACTGTTCCCGCAGGATCCTTGCGCCATTCGGGATGGCCCTAGCTTCGTTGTTACCATCCTTCCTTTCTGGCCTCGCGGTGTCTGGTTCTGGATGTGTAGCTTCGGTCTCGTAGTCCCGGTTTTGGGTCCTGCCGCTCTCGGACTCTCTGCTGGACTTCCCTGCTCTCTCGCCGGGACGCTGGGGTCCTTGGGACTGGCTGAGTGCCTGCTGCTGCCTCCGTTCTGCCCTCTCTGGGTCTCTCGCGGGTTCCTTGTTGGCGATGGACGCGTGGCCCTCATCTCGGCAACTTCTGGTCGGGGTTGGCACACGTTCTCGCTTGGTGCCGGGGGGCTTCGTCTGGACCCGGTCTCTGTGTCCTTTCCTTGGCTCCTGCGCGTCCCGGAGCGGGGGTTCTGTGTGGGGTTGAGGCTTGAGACTCTCGGGGTGCGTGTGGCTGCCGTCTCTTTGGTCGCTCTGTGGGCATTGGCTCTGCCTCCTTCCTTGGTGAGGATGGGTTGGGGCTGTGTCCTATCTGCGACCCTTGTCGGGGCTTTGGTTCCGCCCTGGGCCCTGCCACTGGAGGTTTTTTTGTGGTGCTCCCTTTGACCCTCTGGTTGCCTCCTCCTTCTGGGTTTTGTCTCTGCTGTCGGTGTTCCTCGCGGTTCACCCCTCATCCTGGAGGGTGGGGGGGACTGCAGGTTCTGGCGTGTTCCCCCCCACCTCTGTTTTCCAGGCGGGCCCGGTGGTGGTGCATCCCTTCCTTAGTGCTGTCCTGCGGTTGCCTCTCCGGGCACCCTTTCTCGGTCTGTCATTCTCCCATCCTTCTGTGATGCCTCGGTCTCCTCTTCTCTGGGCTGATTGCCCTCCCTGGATGTGGTGGGGGTCCTGATGGTCTCTCTGGTTCGTCTCGGCTACTGGCGTTGCTCTGATCGTGTTTTTTTGGGGGGGTTTTCGGGGTGCCTCCTAGGGTGCTGGTGCTTCTCATCCTTCTCTTGCTCAGTGGGTTCATCGGCCGCTCTCCTTGGCTTCTTCGCGCTGGTGGCAAGGTTTTCTCCCCTTGAGGGGGGGGGGTTGGTCTCGCTCCTCGTGGTCAGTGGCTGCGGCCTCTACGGCAGGACCTGGTGTGTGCGGCTGCCTCCTGGTCCTCTGTCCACGCTTCCCGTGTCGCTCCCTTCTGGTTGTGCTGGCCTCTTCTGACCCGTCTGTTGGGCGTCCTATACTGCTGGCGGTGTTTGAGTCTTGTCCCTCCCTCGATGTGGGGCTTTTTATGTCCCATGGTACTGCCGCTCGACGTATGGAAAAACCGGTATTTTCTTACCGTAAATATTCTTTTCCATAGTCGTAGCAGGGCAATTCGGCAACTTTTTCCTGCTGGTTATTGTTCTCTGAATAGACGAAGCTATGGGGATTTCACTGCTCTATGTGCAGGCAATTCGCCAACATTTGGCGAACTGCCTGCTCTCTGAATAGCCGAATGGCCAGGAAAGGTAACCGTACAACGAATTTCACTGTTCAGTTACCTTTCGGCCACAATTCAGATCTCTTTGATTAACCCTGATTGTGTTGCATACTCCTACAAAAGGGCTCCGTGCGCTATATGGGATGTTTTCTGTTTGTGTACTGTATTTTTGTATAATACAAGGGGTTCTTTGCACTTCCAACCCAGTCAAGCTTGCACGCTCCACTTTTCTATGGCTATTATACCCACTTTTTCTACTGCATTCTATAGTTTTGTGAATGCTTGTCCATAATGCAAGGTTTCTCTACTGACAGAGAATGAGGTTTATGAAATTATACCCAACACCACAACACCAAAAGTATTTTCACAAACGAATGAAAAAGATCTGAATCATATAATTTATTTTAAGAGGTGAATAAATTCTATGAAAAGTCAATGCAGAGATCTGTCATAAATGCAAGTTTGCATAACTGCAATAGATCAAAAAGGGCAAATTCTAAAAAATCCCTGTGTTGTAAGCAAAGATGCAGGTTTAATGCATAAATACATTCTACAATATTTGGTAGTTGTCACATAGCCAGGGTTGTGATGCAAGTTTGATTATCGAGCAGTAAAAGTCTCGCAGGTTGCCAGGCCATATAATACAATAGTGGATTTACATAACGTATAAAATTGGTAATAATCCTCCGCGCCAGCCTCAAAATAGGCTAGGGTCAGACGAACGCATTTTTCGCATCGTCCGTAAAAAAGTGTGGCCGAACACATGGATGTACTTTTTTACGGAATACTCGATAGCGTCATAGGCTTTCGTGCGGGGGCCTGCGTTGGGCGGCATTTGCTGCTACCACGGCCGTCATAAAGTGCGGCTAAACGCACGTTCGCACTGTGTTCTTCTGACCCCAGCCATAAGAGCACTTCCTAGATTTGTTAATGGACTAATACAAACGAGTTTGCTTGAAATAAACATGCTGCTCCTTCAGTCATGATGCAGATTCTTCCGCCAAGCTTTTGTTTCACTCTTCAAACTCAACAGTAAAATCTCAATTCGGGGCTGAATCTGCGATGTAGGTTTTCTGTAGCAAGACGGCTCCACCACTTTAGTTACTAAAACACACAAAATACAGTAAAGTACACCGTCAACGACATATTGCAACCGAGTATATATATATATATACATTAACTTATTGCTTGCTTTTAAAATAGATTTCCTTGTTTAAAAAAATCAGAGAAAAGTGGGAATTATTTGATAGTTAATAGGAAACTCTAAGCATCATTACCTCTTAAAGGGCCATGCTATTAAATAAATGGGCAGATGCTCCTGCCACGCAAAGCATATGTACATCGGGCTCCAGCAGGGGGGGGGGGAAATTAAAATCCCATCTGCTGAGTGGCAGTTATGTGGGTGGAGGAAACATTTGCATCACACGGCAGTAATGGCCAAGCAGAGCGCGCCACACAGCCTGACCACTTTAGCTGAAGTGATCAGTGGGCGTGGTGTCCAATGTTGTACTTCTGAAACATCTGGAGGGCCATCTCCCATGATGCTCAGCTACTCATTAGGTCAACAGAGCATCATGGGAGATGTAGTTCCAAAACATCTGAAGGGGCAAGGTTGGACATCACAGCTTTAAAGCTTAATTGTGTGGTGACCATGGCTAGGGCCTATCCCCCACAAACAGACTTTGTAGGCTATCAGTCAGCTGTAAATTTGGAGCTTTGTGGTTTAAGATTACAACTATTTATAAAATATTCCACAATGCTGTACAATGGGTTGGACAAAACGAAGCTAAAACAAATTTGACTTCGGAAAAGACCCTGCTCAAAATCTTACAATCTAAGGCTGGGGTCAGACAAGAGCACTAGGTGTGCCCGTGCCGACGTGCCTCCCTGCGTCCGTTGCAGCATTGTGACGCTTCGACGGGTCCGGCCACACGCTGTAGCGCGCACACAAATGGTGAGCGCTACAGCGGCGTGTTGCGAACGTTTTGAAAGTGCTACGAAGCGTGTTTGACGGGGCTGCAAAGCACTATCCTTGATAGGAGGATCGAGTCGTGCAGCGCTGAGCGTACTAACTGCGCTCAGCGAGGTGGCCAGACAGGCTGGTCTGACCCAACCTAAGAGGAGGGGAGTGACACACCGAGGTAACCGTGAATAGAGTATGAGAAGTAGTGGGATGCCATGTGGGAGATTGATCAAGAAAAGGTACAAATGATGGGGGGGGGAATCATTGAGTGAGCTGATGGGTTTTAGACCTGCCTCGAAAGACTAGCGGCATTGGGAGAGACGAATGGTACGAGGGAGGGAGTTCTAGAATTAGGGGGCAGCTTTGATTACAGTCATCATTAAGCATAAATTACAATTTTCTTGATGCAATGACAGGCCGGGAAAGAAATACATACATTAGTGAGAAACAAATTACTAAAATGTGAAGCCACGAGACTGGCAAAGGAAACGCTCCAACAGAAATTTTAAACCGCTACATAACATAAGAAGGCTAGGAGATTGTGTGCATTTGTGTAGAATGATACGCTGCAGCTTTCCTTATCTCTTAACAACAGGCCAAAGCCTCTGACAAAATAATGTTTGACCAGAAAAATAGCATCACAAGGAAAGTAGATTATGAAAAACCTACAAATAGTCACTCCTGTCTAGTAAAATCTTGGAAAATGTGAAAATTACAAATAACTCATTCATATAATCCTCCATCGGACTCACGCAGAACCCAGGGACATAGAAAATGAGCAAACCAGCAGATCATAACAGGGTTCTAAGACATCTGGTTAGAAAGATTGCATGTATGAGAATCATTCCAAAAGAGGAGATTCTCCAATGTATGTGCATTTTAGGGGATTCAAACTGCAGCCACGCACCTGGTTGTCCCCTCACGTAAAGAGCCAAGATGATGTTGCAGAAACAGTAAGCTGGAAGAACCTAGCTCATCTCCTGGTCAGGTGTATGAAAATCTATAGATTTTTTTTTTGAGAAAGGATTTTACCAGGAAGGATACATTGAGATTTCTCTTGTTTTCAAGGATATCCTGGTTGGCGAGTATGTACCGTTAGGTGTCTTGCGCAAGGACACTTACTGGAGAGGTGCTCTTTGGGATCGAACCCATGACTCCACAGGCTCTCTCCATGCAGAGCAGTGATGTTACCTCTACTCCACCATATATAGTACAATCGTTATCGAATATATAAAAATATGAAAATAAGCAAATATATATATATATAAAAATGCTGAATTGTGGAGCCTTAGATAGACTAGTCAATATATCCTACAAGTATGTGCAAATCCTAAACATCCATATAAACCAGACCAAATTGACATAACACCTGTGGGAGAATGCATGCATAAATTGCAGGTAAATAAATTCCCTTATGTGGTCCTCGATTTCTGCACTCACACTATTTCTTACCTTGAAAAACAGTCATGTCCAGAAATATTGGGACATTGACACAATTCTAACATCTTTGGCTCTATACACCACCACAATGGAGTTGGAATGAAACAAACACAATGTGCTTTAACTGCAGACTGTCAGCTTTAATTTGAGGGTATGTACATCCAACTCAGGTGAACGGTGTAGGACTTACAGCAGTTTGAAGATGTGCCTCCCACTTGTTAAGGGACCAAAAGTAATGGGACAATTGGCTTCTCAGCTGTTCCATGGCCAGGTGTGTGATATTCCCTCATTACCCCAATTACGGTGTGCAGATAAAAGGCCCAGAGTTCATTTCAAGTGTGCTATTTGCATTTGGAATCTGTTGCTGTCAACTCTCAAGATGAGATCCAAAGAGCTGTCACTATCCGTGAAGCAAGCCATCATTAGGCTGAAGGAAAAAAAAAAAAAAAAAAAAGAGAGATAGCAAGAACATTAGGCGTGGCCAAAACAATTGTTTGGAACATTCTCAAAAAGAAGGAACGCACCGGTGAGCTCAGCAACACCAAAAGACCCCTGAGAAAACACCCTTCACAACAGTTGGCCAGATCAAGAACACTCTCCAGGAGGTAGGTGTATGTGTGTCAAAGAGAAGACTTCACCGGAGTGAATACAGAGGGTTCACCACAAGATGTAAACCATTAATGAGCCTCAAAAACAGGAAGGCCAGATTAGAGTTTGCCAAACAACACCTAACAAAGCCTTCACAGTTCTGGAACAAGATCCTATGGACAGATGAGACCAAGATCAACTTGTACCAGAGTGATGGGAAGAGAAGAGTATGGAGAAGGAAAGGAACTGCTCATGATCCTAAGCATACCACTTCATCAGTGAAGCATGGTGGTGGTAGTGTCATGGCATGGGCGTGTATGGCTGCCAATGCAACTGGTTCTCTTGTATTTATTGATGATGTGACTGCTGACAAAAGCAGCAGGATGAATTCTGAAGTGTTTCGGGCAATATTATCTGCTCACATTCAGCCAAATGCTGCAGAACTCATTGGACGGCGCTTCACAGTGCAGATGGACAATGACCCAAAGCATACTGCAAAAGCAGCCAAAAGAGTTTTTGAAGGGACAGAAGTGGAATGTTATGCAATGGCGAAGTCAATCACCTGACCTGAATCCCATTGAGCATGCATTTCACTTGCTGAAGACAAAACTGAAGGGAAAATGCCCCAAGAACAAGCAGGAACTGAAGACAGTTGCAGTAGAGGCCTGGCAGAGCATCGCCAGGGATGAAACCCAGCGTCTGGTGAGGTCTATGCGTTCCAGACTTCAGGCTGTGATTGACTGCAAAGGATTTGCAACCAAGTATTAAGAAGGGAAAGTTTGATTTATGATTATTATTCTGTCCAATTACTTTTGGTCCCTTAACAAGTGGGAGGCATATCTGCAAACTGCTGTAAGTCCTACACTGTTCACCTGAGTTGGATGTACATAACCTCAAATTAAAGCTGACAGTCTGCAGTTAAAGCACATTGTGTTTGTTTCATTCCAACTCCATTGTGGTGGTGTATAGAGCCAAAGATGTTAGAATTGGGTCGATGTCCCAATATTTCTGGACCTGACTGTATGTAAAGCAGGACGATAAGGAAAAGTCAATACCAGTATTAATGCAAAGAAAAGCCCATTTGATCAATAGACAAATCCCTGGACAAAAAATATTTATTGGATTCCTCGTACTAAAGTGAACCGTCAAAATGAAATACCTATCACAACTAAGGCACTCGACCTGTGTTTCACCATTCCGCGACACTCGCTCCCGGTGTGGGAAATGGGAAGGCAATGAAGTGGCATTGTTTGCATTTTAAGAAACAGCATAAAGAAAGGATTATTGGTTGATCTCAGGATTTTAAAAGCTGAAAATCTAACTTTTATTCAATATCTTAAAAGGGTGCTATTCACAAAACATCTGTGAATCATACAAAAACTGGTGCACAACTAGTTTAATCCCTTCGCTGCTGAGCCATGTCACCCCATGTGCTAAGCCACGCATGATGACATCATTTTCAGCCCCCCCCCCCCCGGTGCCTGCAGGGTAAAACTGAAAAGGGGTCCTTTGGAGCACTTTCCCTCTCCAACAACTGGAGCTAAGGAAAAAAAGAAAAAAGGTACCTCCTCCAGAGTTTTCCCTTTTTAGCAGTACCTCTCTTTAACCCCTTCGGTGCCGGATCGCGATTTGGAGCCAAAATGCGATCCGCACCCAGAAGCGGCTGACATCTTGGCTGCCAGCCAAGTATCTGGGTCACCCCCCACTCACTGACGTAGTCACCATATGTGCGATGACGTCAGCCAGTTAACCCCCTAGCTGCCAAGTGGAGCTAGTAGGATAATTTGGATTCCAGTATCTCCTGATCCGTGGCAGCTAGAGGGTCATATTTGGGATCATTGGGAAGGCCCGATCATGGCCTTCCCAAAAGATACCAAACATGACTAGGTTTGTTGTAAAAAAAAATAAAAAAAAAAAAAAATTATTGTCTGGGGGTATAACAAAACAGGACTTCAAATCAAGTTTAAACAGGAGCATAAAACAGTCAAAATGAGCTCAGCACACAAAGGAGAAATAGCTCAGCAGTGAAGTGGTTAGAAAGAGAAAACATGTAAAAATTGGGTATTTCTAATCTCAGGACAAAATGTCTATACTATTTAGCCAGGGTATTTGTTGACGATTGTAGATTTTGGGGATTACAGTTTGAAAGTGTGTTTTTTCCATTTTTTTTCATCATATTTCATAATTTCTTTTACAGTAAATTACACGATATGATGAACATAATGGTATTTTTAGAAAGTCAATTTAAAGGTGAGAAAATAGGTATATAATATCATATGTGCGTGCTGCATAAACGACTAAGAGGAAAATTGGACCTAAACACAAACAGCGCAGAAATGTAAAAACAACAGTGGGCACTTTCGGACTGACAATTGCAAATCACCTGATCACTATGGGGTTAAAGGTTGCATCTCTATACTCAGATTTTTGGCATTCTCTTCCTATATACAGCAGTTTAAGGCTAGGGTCAGACGAACGCATTCTGTGCGGACTGTGCGTCCGTTCACAACGGACGTACTTTCTGACTGACATCAAGGTAGTGGCCACAGGGTCAGTTTTTTTTGACTGATGTAGATGGGAAATAAAATATGAAAAACCATTTTGTTCGTCAAAAATGCAGTCCGTCTGACTACGTTCCATCACTCACACACAAAGCTATGCGGACGTTGCGCACTCCGCACTGCCGTTCTATAGGTTTTACGTTCTTGCCTAAATTGCGTCCGTTTGCCACTTCTGTGCGGACATACTTCGTGTGTAGGTCTCTTGATCATAATTGTATGCTACCATGAACGTTAAAATGTGCGGCAACACGGACATGAACACTGCGCTCGTCTGACTTGAGCCTTAGGGTTTAAAGAAAAAGCAAACAATGCTGCTAAAAATTATACTTTTATACTTTTCACTTGAATGAGAATACACTAGAGAGATCAAACTCTGACCTTTCCAACAATACCTCCCTTAGGGTTTTAGACTTTCTAGACGAGTCATCTGCAGCAAAGGGGCTAAAACAATGTTCTCTTCAGGGAGTACACCAACCTTGCACTAAAAAAAAGGTATGATAAGGGGTTCTATATGCCAGTTTTCATTATTTCAATTGAAAACCTGGTATATATGCTTTAGGACCTAAAGTTTAGGTAGTGGACAGGTTCAGCAATGGTTTCACACGGTAAAAAGTAAGGAAATGGAAATAAAAACCTAAGCTGGGAGCAAGTATATTGGCAGGATGCAAACTGTTGCTTTATAAACAAACAACGAATAAGTCAAGCGTTTCAGATGCAAACATTTCTCCTTTTGCCTCCTACTACCTGTTTATTTTAACATTTAAAATTTGCTCTAAATTTCATCCAGCAGCTTGCTTTAAAAAGTCCGGAGGTACAAGGCTGTCCAGCTGATGCCGGTTTCCAGTGCTTAATAACCATTCATTAAACTTGAGTTCAACAAGAGCTTGAAACTGTTTCCTCTGTTCCCTGCAATTAAAAAGAAAATAATTAAACAATGTACAGAACATCTACAATAGGAAACTCTGACTCAAGGTAGGCATTTAAGTGCACCTAAGAACTAAAACCAAAAAGAAAAAAAGCACTTTCTTTTCTAAAAGGTATTAGAAATCTTACACGTGCAAAATTTGTATGAAAATTACAAATCCGAGCACTCCTGACGAGCCTTTAACAGAAGAAACGTGCGTCGGGTGCATGTAGAGTCAGAGACCAATGTAAAAATTCAATGATTTAGTGGTTTAGTGAACAGAAGGCCACGATATTGCCGAATGATTGTTATCCATTATGAATATGGTATTGGTAGGAGACTGGAAACGTTCCTTGGCTCAGTAGGTTGTCCTCTTGATATTTTTTTTTTTAGAAAATATATATACACACACACATATACATACACATATATACACATACCTGTTTAAGTACGCAAATAGTGGTCCCTTGATGGCTATTTCTGTCTTTTGTTTTACTGTTGCTACAGAGTAGTGATTCATTTACCTTTAATTTAGGCAATTTATATAAAAATTATGATCAATTCCAATGCCCGTAGTGTATAAAGGAAAATTCAGCTAACTTCACACACAGTGGATGCATGTGTTAGAATTTTAAGGTGTCATTTTGTTATTATTAGGGCTGAAACAACTAATCGATTAACTCGACAACTAATCCACGATTAAAATTGTTGTCAACTTTTTCCATTATCGATTAATCGTCCTGTGTACAGCACACAACGTTTAGACTGAGTTGAACGTAAATAACATCAGCTTCAGAGCGGATTGGAGAAGACGCGCCGCTGCTTTACTAGGTATGATTTAGTTCTATGTCAGACAAAGTTTGTTTTTATTCCGTTTACAACAGTAGAACTAGACCACAAACCATAGGATACTGCCACTGGGTGAAGGAGCTGTATGCCTGTGTTTTATCCTTACTTGAAGCTGGAGTCCTGTGCCACCATCCCACCCTCCCTGGTCAGGAACTGCCATTCCCTCCCTCTAGTCTGGTCACTTTCCCCAAACTCACTCCCACACTCAGATCCGGTCTTTTGTCCATACCCACTCCCTCTCACACTCCGGTCAAGTCACTTGAGCAAAGTCACTCCCTTCCACCTCCAGTCCCTCCTCCCACTCAGTTTGTTCACAAAATTATTAAAAACGGACACCCAACACCGATTTCATGCCGACATCATCAATGACCAAGTGCTTGTAGCCACGTTCATTTGAGAAAGCAAACATGTGCTGAAGCTGCGCATGCAGCATCAACCCATCCCTCTAACCAACCACTCACATGCCTGGTGTGAAAAGTTTAGAATATACGCAATTTGTGTATGTACGTGCAAAAGTTACGTACACTACGCAAATTACTTATGAAAAAGGGGGAGGGGGTTGTGGTTATTTAAGTAAACAAATTTGTTTCTATTTTTTTTTCTTTTATCAGATGAATCGATTAATCAAAATAATAAATCTGCCTATTAAATCGATTATGAGAATAATGGGTATAAGCCGACCCGTGTATAAGCCGACCCCCCTACCTTTTTCCCAAAAAACCTGTAAAAACTTATTGACTCGCGTATAAGCCTAAGTGGGATATTGCCCCAGCTCAAACAATGGACTTGCCCCTGCTCATGGATACTGCCCCAAGCTCATGGATACTGCCCCAAGCTCATGGATACTGCCCCAGCTCATGGATTTGCCCCCAGCTCATGGATTTGCCCCCAGCTCATGGATTTGCCCCCAGCTCATGGATTTGCCCCAGCTCTCACATGGATACTTGCCCCAGCTCCGGATCCAGCAGGGGTTGAGGGGGCCCAGATGCTGGGCAGCGGGAGTGCCTGCCCGGTCCTGAACAGCGTGAGTCCGTCCGTGTTGAAGGGGATGCGGCTGCGTGCGTGCGCAGGTCACGCGGTCCGGCCAGTCAGGTGGTACAGAGACTCAGTACCACCTGATTAGCCGGACCACGTGACCGGCTGCGCCTGCACGCAGCCGCATCCCCTTCAACACGGACGGACTCACGCTGTTGACTCGCGTATAAGCCGAATCGCTGTTTTTTGACGCAAAATCTGAGTCAAAAAACTCAGCTTATACGCGAGTATATACGGTAGTTGCAGCCCTAGTTATTATACATCTTATGTTGTTGTGTTGCTTGTGAAGCTAGTGTGTGGCTATCTTGAATGCCAAGTTGGTTTTAAAATATATTTTGATTTCTAATTAAAAGGTTAAGTTTTAATAATATCACAGGCAGTAATGGTTTCCCCTCCTGGTTTCCAGCTGGATAAAAGATTGGCCTTCGTGATGAGGTTAAACCCCTCAAATCTCCTGTGACTACATCTAAATTTTGGGAATTGTATGGTCCAGTTTCGTTCTCTTGTTCATCATGTTAGAATCTTGCTACTCAGGTAGCAAAGCGTATTTTATGGAAAACCATTTCCATTACAGACACTACATGCATGTGTGTATTATTCATTAGGGATAGACCAATACCATTTTTCAAAGCAGATACCGATCATTGGCAGCACTTTCTGGCCAATATTCTGTACATTTATAGCTGTGAAAAATCCAACACAATTCTGACAAAATGCCATTACCTGAATGTGATTTAACAAAATTGTAAACATTGCACCACGCCCATTTAATTTATTCAATTTAATAACTAAAGTATTTTATTTTTATAAACATGGCCATCTAGGCTCTGCAATAGGGCTGCAACTAATCGATTAATCAGATTAAAGAATACAACAATTTTGTTCCCTAAAAAGGAACATTATGAAAAAAATATAAACCCGTCACCCCCTCCTTTTTTCCATAAATAATTTGCGTAGTGTACATAACATTCATTCGTACATATGCAAATTGCATACTTTTCGCACACAATGTACACGAGCACCTGGTCGCAGTGATGGATTGATGCTGCGTATGCAGCTTAAGGCCCGTCCACACTGTGCGATTTATCGCACGTTTTTAGCCGCAATATTGCGCATATTTCCATGCGATATCGCTCTATGTAGATTCTCCAATGGAGCTGTTCGCATCTTGTCGCTCAATGTCGCTCGTACATTACCCTTTTTTCGCGATTTGCATTGGTGGTGTTTTGCAATAACGAGAATATGAAAAACGCGCGATTTTCGTGACGCTCATTGTGAAAGGGGCCCAAGGCTGGGGTAAGACGGGTGCACTGATTGCGCACAGTAACGGACGCACTTTATAACGGATGAGATTGTGGTTACATTGTATCAGTTACCTTTGACTGAGGTGAAGAAAAAAAGAACGCTGTATGCTGGGGTTTCTCTACGTCAGTGTAGCTTTTTCACAGCAATGCCATTTTGGCGTCGGTTGCAACATGCGTTGCCCACGCATGAAAAAGTGCACACGTGCTTTGTGTGTTCTCTATTGACTCCTTTGAAAAGCTACGACGGACAGCAAACCGTGCGGTCAGACGGACGCAAAAAGTGTGCTCGTCTGACCCCAGCCTAAGCCCACATCTTCTTTCTCCACAAACACTGCTTCGAGTGCTCAGATAGACAAGATGAGGATGATGACGATGTCAGCACGAAAGCAAGGTGAGAATACGGGGGGGGGGGGCACTCCGTGTCCCTTTACAATAATTTCGTGAACAAACTGAGTGGGAGGAGGGTCCGGAGGTGAAAAGGGAGCGAGTTTGTTGAAGGGACTTGACCCGAGTATGAGAGGAAGTGGGGTGGGGCAAAAGACTGGACCTGAGTTTGGGAGGGGGTTTAGGGGAAGGAACCGGACCAAAAGGGAGAGCATGACAACTCCAGACCAAAGAAGGTGTAACAGACAGGTTCAGGTGGTAACACAGGTCTCCGGCTTCAAGTAAAGATAAATCACCAGCGGTCAGCACCCATACCCAGTGGCAGTATCCCAGGATTTGTGCTATATTGCTTCTGCAATTGGAAACTAAAAAAAAACAAACATACTGGTTATGTCTGACCTAAACCTAGAACTAAATCATATTGAGTAAAGCAGTGGCACGACTTCGACATTTACCTCCGAAACAGAATAAGAGGTTATATTAACTCTGACGACTCTAAACAGTGTGTGCTGTACACAAAGCGATTAGTTGCTTCAGCCCTACTCTGCAGTGACACCTCATATGACCCTGTAAGAAAGGGGTCAGCAACCTTGGCCATTCAGATGTTTTGGAACTACATCTCCTCCGATGCTCAGCTACTCATTAGGTTAGCAGAGCCTCATGGGAAATGTAGTTCCGAAATATATAGAGGACCAAGGTTGTAGACCCCTGCTGTAAGGCATATGGTACCAGAAATACAGGGGTCCAAAACACTCCTGCATCTCTTGGGAGGGAAGCCCCATTTCAGTTATCACACGAATGTGCAATACCGTCAGTGACCAGGGGAAGCCCCACAGCAGATTAAAATCACCTTACCAAATTAAAATCGGCAGATAGCAAATAATCGGCAAAGCAGATATCTGTCTATCCCTATATACATTTTAGAGACTGTAAGCTTAATTGAAAGGCAGAGGCCTCATCCTATGGGACAAAAAGCATTTCTACACATATAATACAGCTGGAGATCGGTTTCCTTGAAAGCAATAGAGATCTCCATAGGTTTTTAAAGAGCTTCAGCACCTTGGCTGACATAACTGAGATACTGAAACGTTTGGGGCAGATTTGCAGTAAACTACATTGCACTGCTCTAGAATATGACCAGAGCGAGTTTCCTCTAGGTTGGGCTCCTGTATAATGATCATGGTAGGGAACGTGTTAGAACACAAGGAATGGTGTGTTTTTTTCCTTTGTGTAGAGCTAAAAACCATTTGATTGTGATACAATGCGACAGACCCATTATGTTCATTCCCCCCCAAAAGGCCTAATGCTTGTACTGCGCAGGTTGTATTCAAATTGTGATTGCTGGTCATTAATAGCCCTAGGATAGCTTTGTGTGACATAGGCTTTGCACAATACACAAAACCATACAAAATGTCAGATAAAGCCCGACAGCAATAATAACAACCTCAAAGCCAAGGCGACCAGCAACAATTGATTACCTTCCCTCATACGAAGTTGAAATACAGGTAGGGAAGCCATCACAATAAAGCTGTTAAATGTAAATGAGTCCTTTTATATCTGAACGAGTTTGTATTAAACATTTTCTTAAGAAATTCTTGAAGAAAAAAAAAATATATATATATAGAAAAGATAAAAGTGAAAACATGCCACTTTTTTCATAGTTTTTTATGGAGCACAACATGGCAAGGGAAGAGGTAGACATCAAGTCTCAGAAGCTCTTGTGCACAGCATCTACAGAATTCATTACTCACCTCTTTAACCCAGCATCCTTTACGGTTTTTTGCCACATCTGCACCTTTTGTTCTCTTTGTACAATACTTTTTAGAAAAGCTGGGGGCAGACCTCCGGGGATTTCCGTTGTGTCTCCTTCCATTTCAAAGGGTACAACAAACGTATTAAATTCTTTCTGTGAAATCAGTCTCCATATTTTTTGGTCGTTGTTGTTGTCTGCAGACAGGGCAAGAGGTCTGTCCCAGTAATTTGGCAGGGTCGCTAACCCAGTCTGTGCCATGTGATCTTCCAGCATTGGGTAGTATGTGTGATAGGGTGCAAATACAACACCCTGGTTGCCGGAGAAGAGAAGAGGTCTGGTAGGAGTCAAAATATGAAAAGTACAATTTGTGGTAGACAAGAGAGAGAGGCGCTGGCAGATGGCAATGACCTTCACCTTGTCGCACATTTGGATGTGAAGAGAAGACTGAACTGGACCCAAAACGATTGTGCTGTTATGACATTTCTCGATTGTAACGGACCTAGATGGTTAAGAAAAACAAAAGCCCAAAACACAGTAAATTTTTTAAAAAGTCAAAATGGTGCACTGAAGTTTTTTTTTTCTTCAAATTTTGGTTTTTTTAACCCCTTCACACACCCAAAGACATTGTTGCTATATTCGTCTCCAGTAACATAGCTTTTTAATTCAGGATTGGTGCTCCCCCTGGGTAAAATGAAATGCCCACACTCTCACTGTAACAAAAAATATAAATAAAAAACAAGCTTTATTCCTGTATTAAACCCACAGAGAATTCTGGGGTCACTCACTATGCAATGGAGAAATGGAATAGGAAGTCTATCAGTGATATGGATAGGGGGAAAAAAAAAGACACCTAATGCAACAAGGGGGTGACCCATAAATTCAAGTGGAGATCTATATATCAATGCCTAGGTGAACAAGCAGCACAAGAATTAAACGTAACTTTTAAATCCGATAAACAAGTAAAAATCCCTCACTACATAAGCTGAGATATCAGCCAGGTGGCTCAAAGTAAAAGAGCAACAGTACAACAAAAATATGAATAAGCCAGTGTTAAAAAAAAAAAAAAAAAAAAAAAGCACATACAAGTGTAACAAAGAAACACAATATTAAAAGTCAATTCCCTGAGTACACTGGATTTGTCAAGGAAAAAATGTATATGTATGTCTGTATAACTTGTAGCAGTGCCCAAATGCTTTGTAATCAAAGCGCCTCAATAAGCAGGAAAACAATCCTTCGTGGGATTGTATTTATAGCAAAGAAAAGAGAGGAAAAGAACTGAGAGGTACACTGCAAGCAGACTTCATAAATGTATTGAACCCAGGTAAGTGGAGTGGGGGTTGCGCAAGCTCACTCACTATGTAGTACAAGACTTAAATTGATATGGTTACAATACCTGAATCCCTGTATTGTATAGATACAAAAGGGGTTATTCAGAAAGCACCGGAATTTCGATGTACTTTGGTGATTCCATTTCTCCGACCCTGCGGTGAATTAACTATTAACTGCAGGGTCCCCAAGAACGCTGAACTGCAAAATAATAAATAAAACCGAACTCTGCTATTCTTCAAATAGGTGTTTGTAATACATTTTTATTGGTTTAAAGTATCTAAATAATAAAGGTCTGTTACAGAACACAAAAAAAAACACCTCTTTAAAAAAATTGGGAATCAAAAATTGTCCAAATACAAAAAGATGTTCCAAAAATATAAATAAAAAGTCTGTTTGCTGAAAATGAAAAAAATATATCTAAAAACGATAATATTTTTTACATTGAGTTATATGATATGCCTGTTTAAACCTGTCGAACTGAATTACTGAAAATCATGGCATTTCCCTGACACTTCAGTGCAGCCGTCTCATACTCTGAATAGATTAACCATTACTTCTCTATGGGACAAATTCGCTGTCGCCGAACTGTACCGTATTTCGCTGTCGATTCGCCAGTATTTGGCAAATTGACAGCTTTCTGAACAGACAAACTGCCACGAAATTACACGATAAGGTGCAATTCACCGAAATTATGCCAGGTGTACTCAAACTTTCAGAATTAGAAGGCCACTTTGAAGATTTGGTGCACATCACTAGCATACAACAGACAACTCATAAAATAGTGTCAGTGAGAGGAACGATGAGAACTGTGACAATTACTAACAAAAAGTATATAAACCATGTTAGGGACCACTTCTGTGGCAGCTAATCAGAGGCCGTGCTTCAGATGACCATCAGTAATGTTTATTCTCAATTTTCCCTGTGAGTGCTTCATTATAAAGTTTGAGTCTCCGATAAGGGATATTCAAAGAGTACCAAACTCGCCACAGAACGGTGAATTTCACAATATGGTGCAATTTCGTAGCAGTTCGGCTATTCAGAAAGCTGTTAATTTGCCAAATACTAGTGAATGACCGCAAAATATGGTGCAGTTTGCCGCAATTCGGCGATCTTCGGTAGCAGTGAAATTGTCCCAGAGATAGGTAATGGTTAATCTATTTAAATAACACTGACGTTTCAGGGAAATTAACTGAATTACCAAAAATCAGGGCGACCGGTTTAACCTTTTCGCTGCTGAGCCATTTCACGCCTGTGTGCGGAGGTCATTTTTACCGGTTTCGCTCATGTTTAAACGCGTTTTGAAACCATATTTTATTATATGACCCAGACATCATATATATATATTGTTCTTTCCGGCAAACTTGGCAGATTCATAATATATCATTATTATATGTATACGTCATGTCCTGTCTGTGTATTATAACAAAAAATGCAAAATTTTATTTTTCAATAATTTACAACGTGTAAAATTTGCTTTTTCACATTTTAACACGAGAGCGTTTGCGGTTATATTTTCTATGGGTTGCGCTTGTTAAAAATATTAGAAACGGGGACTCGTTACATTTTTTTGGGGGGGGGGGGGGAAATCACGATTTTTAACAAACACACCCCTTACAAAAATCGTTGGGAACAATATTGCTGCATTAACAAAAGAATATATATATTTTTTATTACTATATTTTTTAAAATTGTTCTTTACATTTAACATGGTCATGTTTGGCATCGTTGGAAAGGCCATGCTCTGGCCAATCCAACGATTCCAAATATTAACCCCTAGCTGCCACGGATCGGGAGATAGTGGGTACATTGGCACCCCCTATCTCCACCATTGGTGGCAGCTAGGGGTTAACTCCAAAACTGATGTCATCGCACGATGACGCCAGTCGCCAGGGGGAGATCCCGGAAGCTTGGCCGACATCCAAGATGTCAGCCAGCTCTGGGAAAGGATTGCTATCTGGCGCCGAATAGCGATCCTGTCCCCAAGGGGTTAAAGCCAGGCACCGTTTGGAAGGGCAGGCTGAGCGCGTCCTCCGCAGCGAAGCAGTTAAACAGGCAAATCCCATAGGATTCAATATAAAAAAAAAAAAAAAAAATAATTGATTATCTTTTTAAAAAAATGTTATTCAACCCTTTATTATTTTCAGCAGTTTTTTGGGGCAAAATTAGATTTTTTTTTTTAAGGCCTTTTTATTATTCTGTAACAGAAGTGTTTTTTTATAGGACTTGGTTTTAACCTCCCTGGCGGTATTCCCGAGTGTGACTCTGGGTTGAATTTCACTACTGTGAACGGTAACCCCGAGCCACACTCGGGCTGGATGCATACTCACCCCCCTCCTGCGCTCCCTGGCTGTCCCCTGCAGTGTGATCGCGGCGAGTTACTTCCTGGTAAGGCTCCCTGCGAGTCACGAGATGCAGGGGGCAGGACCAGGCAGCAAACTTAAAAATATAATACAGTTTTCCAATGTGCAATGTTTATGAATGGCCACTAGGTGGCAGTACAGGATAAGAAACAGACCATACATAATCTCACCTTTGTTTTCAGACAGATTTCAGTGTTTTTTGTTGTATTTTATTGAATATCATTTATTTGCATTATTTTGGATAATTATTTTTGGGATAATAAATTATTATGTCGTGTTTCAAACTTTATCGGACTCCGTGTATTTACTATTTTTTCTTATTTATTTATTTTTTTATAAAAGGATTTTACCAGTAAGGACTCGATTGCACGGATTTCAGCGCGTGATTCCTAATCATTACAGGCTAACTATATACTAAAACACGTTTCCTTTAAAAAAAAAAAAAAAGACGCTTTTAGACACAAAAAGCCAGGGAGGTTCAACAGCCCTCCATATAATTTTTTATTAAGAAAAAGTAGGAAGTCAGCAGATCATAGTAAATGGACACAATTAAACATTGCAACTGAGTTCGTAAAGAATATCAGAGACTAGCATTAGTGACCCGCCGACAAAAGAAAAAGGCACATCTCAAGTTCACATTTTCACTTTGAGGGAAAGGGAGGGGGCAAAGGGTTAACAACAAGTAGGGAGCAAAGTAAAAGAGGGAAAGGGGAGGGGGTACAAAACAGGCTGGTCAGTACAAAGACAACAGAAACATAAAACATCCCTGTGAATAAATAAAGCACTCGGAATAGTGTTGACCCTGGGAGGGTGTGCCACAAATCATTGTACATTGGTATCACAAGAGGAAACATAACCCAACCTATCAAGTTCCCTCATCTATCCCTGTGATGGCGAGGCGGGTGTAACATCAGAGTGAAAACTAGGGACAAAAATCAATCCATCTCCTCCAGATAGCAAAGTAGCAGACGTATTTCCCCAAGGAAGGGTAACACAGGTCTTCATGGACTCTAACCGCCCAGTCGTTAAACACCTTTTAAAGAATAGCAGAGTTCCGTTTGCTTCTTTCTGCAGTTCGGCACTTTTTAAAAGGGACCTTGCAGTAAATCGTGAATTCACTGCAGGGGTTGGTGAACTGGAATCGACGAAGCACACCGAAGTGTGTTGAACGAGAAAGCATTGAAATTTAGGGGCTTTCTGAATAACTCGTTAAAGGTTTTAATTTCTCAGGAATAACAATAGAAATAGTTTATAAATAAATCATACCATCTCCAAGCGCATCTGTGAAACCAGTACATTTGAGTGACCTCTCAAATTGGAATAGAAGCGGAGCTGTAAGAGTTAAATGCTCACTGGGACCCAATCATATGGGCTCTCACCATGCGGATTCTGGTTTACCAACAATGTGGATGCTTTCAGAAACTGTGCAGAAACCACTAACAGCTCTTGGTATTTAAAAAAAAAAAAAAAAAAAATCGGCAGAGTCTACAAAGTCAGTCATTCTACCCACAAAATTAAATCTTTTTAATTTCAGTGTTTCCAGAGACTTTATTCACCAAAAACAAATGAAGAATTTGCGTATTTAAGAAAAACATTAAATACTTTGTGCTTCACAAACCAGCTTTGAGGGTTTGTTTACCATGGCACAAGTAGGTCTTGTAGGGCAGGTATACGGGATTTTGTACCTGTATACCACACACACACACGACTGTAGAAAAAAAAAAAGTTATTATATAGGACAGGAATCTCCAAACACCGTACCCCAGAGGTTGATGGCCTACAATTAAAAATTTTTTTTTTTTAAATGCATTAGAAGGACAAAAAAATAATTAAAAATCATGGGAGCTGCAATTCAGCAACGTTTAGGAGGAAGGTGAGGGGGGGGGGGGCAGAGTTTGGAGATCCCCGATAAAGGTAAAAGTAACACCCACTTACCTCAGAGGAGATAGTAAGTATATGTAAGATTCATTGCAGCGGTGGATTTTCACACGTGAATCAACTAGCGTTTCTGAGCTTTTAGCCAGAGTCTGTCTATAGATTTGACTCATGATGACCATACGATAACTACAAGGGACCTTGTAAGTGTTGCAGGCAACCTTTGCTCTTTTATTGGATCCATCGACTGCAAAAATATTTGACGAAATATTACAAAATGGAAAACAGTCTATATGCTTGTAGAAAAATTATTCTTAATAAGATTACTCAGGCACTGCCTAAAGCAGGGATGTCAAACTCCGGCCCCCTAAAATGCTGATGGCCTACATTTCCAAGACGTCCCTAAATGCAACAGAGTGCTGGAGAATCAAGGGAGTTACAGTTCAGCAACATTTTTTTTGGGGGGGGGGAGCAGTTTGACAACCCTAACCTTAAGTTTCAGAAAGCGGACATTCTCTCACACCCCCCCCCCCCACACAAATAAAAATAATTATTTTTTTTTTTTTAAAAAAAAGGAACACCTTTTAAGTTCACTCAGTTGAAGTGATTCCAAGGGTTCACGGTGTTGGCTTTCCTGCCAGAACATGAAATGTCACTCTCAGCCAATCAGAGGCAAGCCAGCAAAACCTGTTGTAATCCAAGTTTATTGCCTTTAATGATTGTCCAGCTGGGTACGACCTGCCACGTTCAGTACCTCTAGTGATCATGTCAGACGGACATAATTGTTGCCTAAACTGGCAAAATTTATTTAGGAGAACATCGAGAAAGGACAGAAGTTTAGTGGTTCCCAGCTCTGATCCTCAAAGGCCCATAAAGGGCCAGATTTTAAGGATTACCTTGGGGAAATGCAGACTGAATACAGTACTGAGCAGCAAATCCTATCACATATGCTTTGCTTCAGATATTTGCCAAACCTGGACTGTTAGGGGTTCTTGTGGACCAGCGTTGGGAACCACTTAGGCTAGTGTCAGATGAGTGTCTTTGGAGAGCATAAGGAACATCCGTGAGAGTGGACGTTCCATCCACTAGACGCCCGTCTGGCCACCTCGCTGAGCGCACTCCGTGTGCCCAACGATGCAAAGCACGATCCTCCTATGGAGAATCGTGCTTTGCAGCTCCGTCAACGCGCGTCCTATCGCTTTGACGGAGAGGCTTGGATAACGAACGCTTGTTGTGCGCACATTTCGTGCGTGCGCACAAGCGCATGTGACTGGCCCCGTTGCAGCGTCACAAAGCTGCGACGGACGCCGGTAAGCACATCAGTACAGGTGCACATAGGTATCAAAATTTAAGGTCATTCGTATCATAACAGAATACATACTGTGTGATCACTCAAAAGAGCTACTCAGAACCAAGACTCGGGGCACATCTCCTCTGTACAAGGGATAAAGCAACAACGGTCATTTTGGCCTTCGCTGGCTCTCATCAGGGAGGTGTGGCTGATGCCCCTTTAACCACAGGGTCCATGTCTATATTACCCTTTAGGCCTAGGTCCCTGAATAAACTATATGAGAATACAGAGCATGGCTGGCTAAGGCACAAAGGCCCATTTTAAACAGACCCATTGGTGACAGTCCCATTTATCTGGGAAGAAAAGAGGTTAATTCTGCATCAATTAATTAAAGTGGGCAAGAGCGTAATGAAATTATTAGTGTATCTTCCATATTTGTGTTTCTCTGCATTTACTTGCGCAAATTCCCAATTATTAATCTGATTTGCAAAATGAATTAGTCATCTCAGACATTTTAATCATTTGCTATAAATACAAAATCTTTCTACCGGCTGCCTCTCCACTGCAAAATATTAATTCCTTTAGATGGTACTTACCTTGATGAGCCCAGGCCAGCTTTCTTCCAGACCTGATACAGGCAGACATTCCGAATGGGTTCACAATGAGACACTCCTTTATCCACGCTTGCATTTTCAGTAGAGAAAAGGTGTTCGAGCTCTTTGAGTAGCCACTTCTATGGTGCATGGCCTGCCAGATTGCCAAGTCCAGGAAAGGATGGACAGTCCTGTATTTATCAACCGATCCCTCGATAAGAAAGCCAATGGCTCTGACAGATTCAAGTGACAGGAGGCTACTGGGACTCGAGTGGGATAATTTGGTGAACTGGTCTGGATCCAACAGCAGCTCCAATAGATAAGGTATGTGACTCTGTACAAATGTATGGTGACTGTAGTCATCCCAGTTCTACATAAAAAAAATAATATATAAAATACATGTAAGCTTCTTCACCAAAAGCAAGACATAATAATGAGCATTGTGGATAAGGGATGCTTAAACCTGTAAAGCTGGCCACTGGCAGTACGCTGTTCCATCTGATTTGACAGTATCTCAAAGGGGTGATGTTGCTAGACATCAGATAGCAGCCATTAGACAGCCTTGCGTTATATTATATTTTCCCAGAATCAAAATTTCAGCAGTCAGCTGGCTTAGCCAGTTAATTGGCCTGCGATGACCCCCAGACACTCCCTTGTCAACTGTCATGAGGCAAGTGACACATGACGATTGGTGTAACAAGGGTGCTAAACCTTTGCCCTCCAACTGTGTGGATCTACATTTCCCACATGGCGGTCAGCATGAGTGGTTGAGCACCATGGGAGATATAGAGTGGAGACATCTGTAGGACCAGACATAAGCACCCCTAGTGTCAGGGCCATCTTTAACGTGGAGCAAAAAGGGCAGTTTCCACCGAGCTCAGTCATTGCTGTGGGACACAAGGCAGCTGCCCCTCAAGCCAGCCAAAAACATGGCCCTTTCCGTGCTGATCTGGTGACAATCATGGACTTCTCCTGCAGGGGGCTGACATCTTGGATGTCAGTCCTGCCTGTGGGACCTCCCCGCCCACTGACGTCATCGTGTATGGGTGCAACGACGTAAAATAAAAAAAATTAAAAAAAGGACCTCACCCGGCCAGGCTGAAAATTCTCTATGGACGAGATACAGGGGTCTTTTGGACCGCCATATCTCCAGAACCATTGATTCTAAAGGGTCAAGAGCGGCATTGTTGGAAAAGCTAGAACATAAGCAGTTCTTTTGTTTCTAATGCAGTATTATTATTCAATTTCAATTATAAAGTGAACAATGATGCTGCACTTACTCCCATCTCATTTCCCATGTCGACAGCAAGTGTGGAGACAATGGCAAAATGCATTACTACGGATTGATCGATCAAAAACCTAAACTGCTGCACTGCAGCGAGGAGTGCTAAGTGTTCTTTGAAATCCTGCATCTCTAAACTTTACACCGCACATGGTCAGATGAGATGTCGTTGGAAAGGGTAGAGTCTGGCCTTTCCAATCGATACCAAATATGATCACGTAAGGTGTAAACATAGAAAAAAAAAAAGTGAATGCACAATTTACTTCTCTCAGTTCTAAAGGCAGTGGCATTATGTGCTTTTAAAAATAAAGCAAACAATGCCACTGCACGAACTCCCCATCTCATTTCCAACAACGGGAGAAAATGTGGAAGTGATGGCGCAATACTTTATTATGTATACGTCCATCTAAAATGCAAGCCAACGCACCAATGCAAGGAGAGCGTGGGTCTTTTGGACCCCTGTATCCCCATTCCTTGCACTGCACAAAGTCAACAGGTCCGAGTCTGGACTTTCCAATGATACCAAACATGACTATGTAAAATCAAAAAGAAGGGGGGGGGGGGAAGAAAAAAACACAAATTTTTTTGGGGGGGGGGGGGGGTGCAAGAAAATGTTTGCCCAGGGCCCAGTCAATATTAAAGACGGCCCTGCCTGGTGTAATGGATCAACATACAAATAGCATGAGATCTCACCTTGTTGTGGAAGCTGAACTGTCCGGCAATATCAGGAGCTGGAGATTTGGGTCTCGGGCTGGGCCATTCATCCCCAAGAAGCGACGTCCTCAATGAAACCTTATTAATCTGTTGAATGTAGAGGAAAAGCAGGAACTGCATGGTGTCAACGGAGAGCTGTGAAAAAATATAGAGAAGTGATTCCTTAGACTCAGAATATTTTTAGACAGTGTATAAATGTGCTATGGAAGATGTGTGTGTGTCTTTAGGTCCACTTTGATCTCAGAGTAATTCTCATTTAAATGAGTGACACATCCAATAGAGGGGCATAAAACTTACTTGGTGATTGGCATCACCATCATCCCCCACACATACTAGTTTCGGGCTTTTAAAAGGATTATTGGTAAGTTACACGGCTGCATTAGGTTTCTATACACATGGGAAATAAACCACCTTAATCAAATCAACACCTTAAGGCCAGGTGCAAACGAGCGCACCTAGTGCGGCCGTGTGCACGCACTTACCGGCACCCGGCGCAGCCATGTCATGCTGCGACAGAGCCGGACACACGCTTGTGCGCGCGCAGCAAGCGTCCGCCTAGAAAGCCTCCCCGTTGATGCGCTAGGATGCGCATCGACAGGCTGCAAAGCTGCGCTGAAGGGGGGGGGGGCAAGCGAGCGTCGTGTGGAAGGAACGTCCACGCTCACGGACGCTCGTGTGCACCCGGCCTAAAAGAACATTCTCATTCGGACCACTTTAGTACTTTGAGGGCCGTGTCAGACGAAAGCATTGATCATGTCCGTGTTGCCGCACATTTTAACGTCCGTGGTAGCATACAATTATGATCAAGAGCCCCACAAACGAAGAGACGCACAACAGACGCAACAAACGGACGAAAGTTAGGCAAGAACATAAAACCGCAAGAACGGACGTGTTCAGTGCGCCACGTCCGCATAGCTTTGTGTGAGAGTGATGGAACGTAGTCAGACGGACTGCATGTGTGACGGACAAAATGGTTTTTCATATTAATTTTATTTCCCATCTACATCAGTCAAAAAAACCATCAGTCACTACAACTGCCACTACCTTGTTGTCAATCAGAAAGTACGTCCGTTGTGCAGACACACAGAATGCGTTCGTCTGACACTAGCCTAAAGTGGTCAGGATGTGTGGAGGAGCCCCCCCATTGGGTGAAAAAGGGTGAAGCAGAGGAGTTTCCTCCACCCACACTAGCGTCACCAGCAGCCAGGATTTTGTATTTCCCAGCTGCCAGTCACCAGATTGATCACTACTGAAGACGGCAAGCACCCAGAGACTGCCTGCGATAACGAGTGTCATCAGAGACGCAGCCGATGGATTGATTCTGTGTATGCAGCTCCAAACCATCCTCTGCACAGGAACTTGAATATGTAAATTGTATAATAAAGTTACGCGGACTTCCGATTCTGAAGCCTCTGAGCTGAAGAGCTGTGTGCACCAAGACACAAAGGAGGCAAAAAAAAACCCCGCAAAGATCACCTAAAACAAAATAAATCGAGCGGAGATTGCCAGCAGCATCTGTCCAACTATTTAAGGACGAAGAAAAAGCAACTCTATTTTTAATAGTATCCCTTAATCCACTGATAGCTGCAGGTGAGACCAGGACTGGCTGTGAGACCTCAGCCGCCTCCTGTGTTCAGGAAATGGACTGCTGTAGATTTGAATACACTCCATAAAGGGTGGTAAATCAGGCAGTAAAGCTCACCCTAACCATCAAACCAATTGCTCTTACCTTGTAATGTTTTAAACACTAAAAAGGTGCTACTATATTGGACTAATAAACCCCTCACATCATTTGTGGAAGCAATCAAAATGCAGCGCATCATCAAATGCAGCGCTTACCAAAAATACTGCAACTACAAGCCAACCTCTTGCAGATCTGACACTGCAGGAAGCCAGGTGCTCCTCTGTGCGTACAAGTAGTTGTACAACCCAGCCAGATGTGTACAGTGGGGCTAC
This sequence comes from Leptobrachium leishanense, assembly GCA_009667805.1. NCBI lineage: Eukaryota > Metazoa > Chordata > Amphibia > Anura > Megophryidae > Leptobrachium > Leptobrachium leishanense. Next base: position 106,327,244 of record CM019069.1, on the reverse strand, counting down.
ACAGCACAGAGGGGATTCTGGGAGTGTAAAAACCTTGGTATCAGCGTGAAATAAGCCCCCGTGTGACATGCAGATATATAGCAATACAGTTTAACCCTTACCAAACTCATGGCCATAAATCCCCCTAAAACATGACTCCCCAGCCCCCCTCTCTCCTAGCGGGGAAATGTCCCAGGGAAAGAGTTAAGTCCACGCGCATGTGTTGTCAGAGGGCTCTGCGGCTCCGCGGAGGGATCAGGCCGCGCACCTTGCTTCTCGCCCTCTCGTACTCCTCCACTGACAGGCAGCTGGAGACCACCTCGGCCCAGTCCAGGCTGCTGGGGGCGCTCCTCTCCGTCAAGCTGTGAAAGAGATCAAAGTACAGCCATGCCGAGTCCTCCAGCAGCTGCAGCTTCCCGCAGGCGATGTGCCGCCACATGCTCCAGCCCAGGCGCGGGTAACATCCCTCCCGAGAGCGGCTCCGCACGTACGAGGCCATCTTCCGCAGGTAGTGCAGGCTGAACTTAGGCGGGGGAGGATGCTGCAGGGCTCCCACCAGGAACGGGTCGGTCTTCGGCCACAGGTGAACCCTGAACCTCTCCATAGCGGCGGGCAGACAGGGTGCGTGAGACCCCCGCATACAGCCCTATCTGCCTCCCCACGCCCCGCTCTGCAGCAACTTTCAAGAGCCGTTAGCAGCGCCACACTGGTACTAAGGAAACGAGAGTCTGTGGGCGGGACTAGGTGCTGAGACTCAGCGAATGCGGAACTGCAATGTGAAGTAATGTTCGCCATCTTAGAAAAGGGCATGTTGGCGTGTACAAAGCCACAGCCTAAAATACTGTATATATATATATATATACGCGCCAAAAAAATGTATACACACTTTAACATGAAAAATATATGCCTAAAAAATATATTTACTAGATTCATATATACATCAAATGGCAGCTGTAACTCATGTTGGAATTATGCAAACACATTAGGTGCTCAAAGTGGTCACTATTAGCATCCGGGTCACTAATGCATGAAAAACATTTTGACTAGAGTGTTCACAGGGATTGCTCTGTATGATATTTCAATTCCTTCCTGTAGTGCAGCCAGTGTAGGTGTTTTTCTACCTTTTACCACATTCTTTAGTGTTTCCCACAGAAATCGTGTTAAGTGTTTTTTCAATAATGTGTTGGATAGTCTTTGGCCTTAAAGGGATACTCTAGGCAACATGACCACCTAAGCTATTTTAGGTGGTCATGATGCCCAGAGTATGCTGCCCTCTGTCCCCCCTCCCTCCGCTCAGCGGTTCAGCTGTAAATGCTGAAAACAGCTGAGAGAGGCGGAGAACTTTACTCCGCCCTCCCAGCTGTCAGTCAGCAGAGCGGGAATCATATTTCCCGCTTCTGCCGACTTTTGCCGAGTAGGAGACGTCATCGCGCTTTCAGCGCGATGACGTCTCCAACTCACCGCAGAAGCTGGTGGCTCCCTCTGAGGGTTAGTCTTGCGCGCAACACTAATCCTCAGAGGGAGCAGGGAGGAAGCCTGCCGATTGGCTGGCTTATGTGAGAGGCGCGCATGCGCGCTTCTCACGTAAACCAGAAGCCAAGAAGCAAGAAGAAGGACGGGAGCGGAAGAGGAGGTGAGTATATAAAAAAAAAAAACGCCGCTGGAAAGAAGAGGATTTTAGGGTAAGTATTACAGTTACAAGAAAAAAAATAAAAACGAAAGTTTTATTAAGGGAAAAGGGATAGGTTAGGATAAAAAAAACGGGGGAAGGGGTGATTTTTTTTGTTAGAGTGTTCCTTTAACTACTGCCTGAAACCTTCTAGGCATTGACTCTACAAGTATTTTGACATCCTCTTCTGTGATCAAATGATGCCAGGAATGGATTATAGCCTCAATGAATCCTTGCTTGTTGCTTGGATTCTTGCTTGAGACCATGCTCTTCAATCTCTACCACAGATTTTCAATGGTCAATGGGATTCAAGTCAGGGCTATTTCCAGGCAAGGGATACAGAGGAATTTTCTTGTCAACCGAAAATGACAAAATCAGACGGTGTATCCACAATTTTGGCCACTAGTGTATACACATCCATATTTATTTATTTATTTTGGAGAAAAAACGGTAGAAAAAGCGCTTCCTTCTTGCTGGAGATAGGAAATTTCTTTCCAGTGGAGCAGAGTGTTTTCCCTGTAGTCTCCTTTAGGTAGGGTTGCACCGATACTAGTATCGATATCGGTGCCGATACCGGGTACTGCAGGAGTACTTGGTACTCGTGCAGTACTCCTGATATTTTTTTCCGATACCGGAAGCCGGCATTGAGCCGGCATCCGAGGGGCTGCGGCGGCTGTCCGAATGCTCTATCGGCATTCGGACAGGCCCTGCAGCTGCTCTCCGCATTGTTTAATACTTACCTTCCTGGGCGCCGCCGGGAAAGTCTTTGCGCGCGCGCGCTCCTTGGAAGGTCCCCAGCCGCGACCACGTGGGACCATGTGATCGTGGCTGGGGTCCTTCCAACGAGCGCACGCGCGGGAACTTTCCCGGCGTCGCTAAGGAAGGTAAGTATAAACAAAGTGAAGAGAGCAGCTGCAGGGCCTGTCCGAATGCCGATGGGCCTGTCCGAATGCTCTATCGGCATTCGGACAGGCCCTGCAGCTGCTCTCCGCTCATACTTACCTTCCTGAGCGACGCCGGGAAAGTTTCCGCGCGTGCGCTCGTTGGAAGGACCCCAGCCGCGATCACATGGTCCCACGTGGTCGCAGCTGGGGACCTTCCAAGGAGCGCGCGTGCGAAGACTTTCCCGGCGTCGCTAAAGGAAGGTAAGTATGAGCGGAGGGGGGCAAATCCATGTGCTGGGGGGCAGTATCCACGAGCTGGGGGGCATATCCACGAGCTGGGGGGCAGTTGCACGAGCTGGGGGGCAATATCCACGAGCTGGGGGGCATTATCCACGCTGGGGCCATATCCACGAGCTGGGGCCATATCCATGAGCTGGGGGCAATATCCACGAGCTGGGGGGCAAATCCATGAGCTGGGGGGCAAATCCATGAGCTGAGGGCAAACTCCATGAGCTGGGGGCAATATCCATGAGCTGGGGGGCAAATCCATGAGCTGGGGGGCAATATCCATGAGCTGGGGGGCAAATCCATGAGCTGGGGGGCAATATCCATGAGCTGGGGCAAATCCATGAGCTGGGGGGCAATATCCATGCGCTGGGGCAATATCCATGAGCTGGGGGGCAATATCCATGAGCTGGGGGGCAAATCCATGATCTGGGGGGCAAATCCATGAGCTGGGGGGCATATCCATGAGCTGGGGGGCATATCCATGAGACCTGGCGGCTTTATATGAGGTCTGTTCTTATTGGAAAGCGTCACGTGACATAAAATAAAAGTATCGGTACTTGGTATCGGTGAGTACTTGAACAAAAGTATCGGTACTCGTACTCGGTCTTAAAAAAAGTGGTATCGGTGCATCCCTACCTTTAGGCAAATCTTCGTACCTCAAAAGTAAGCATAAATATCGACCAAAACATGGTGCAGCCTGTAAATGAATGAATCTTTAGGAGTAACAGATGAATGAAACACTCACATGTTATGGTGTCACCCCTCAGACACCAGATCAATAGGCAGCCGGTATAGAATGGAGGTACCCGGATCCTCCCTTAGATGGTTATCCGTGTAGTTTCTAAGTATAAAGGAACAGCAGCAGGACCATCAATGAATAAAATAAATCGGTTTATTTCCATAAAACATATAAAAAACTGTACTGAGACGCGTTTCGCGATAAATCGCTTCCTCAGTCAGTGCCTGAATAAAAATGAAGCCCTGCAAAGTCCTTAAAAAATGTTCAAATCCGTCTTTAATTGACAAAATGAAAGTGGAGAAGGTTTGGCGTTGCGCGGTCATCCGTGCATGCGCGTGACATAATTCAGCCGCGACCTGCGTTCCAATTTGAAGGTATGCGTTTCAATTGCCGAAAGCATCCAGTTTTCGTTGCAGCATTGGATGTGCGTTTCAGTAGCCGACAGCATCCGATTCCTCTTTACTCTTATCGGGAGATCATTGTTCTCCTCTTCATACGAAAACGAGTTCCACACTATATTAAATACAAATTGAATTTGTACAAAATAATTTCCGTACCTTATTAAATACACATTGTAAGGGTACATCAATCTCCTACACTAGGAGAGAAAATCCTGATAAATATACAATATAGGATTTATTGTTACCAACAGATATAACCTGACCTAGAATACGATAAAAGGAACATTCTGTACTTATCTAGTTCTATATTTAAAGTTGGTTGATACCTTTAAAAAAATCTTAACTGAAGTATTAATAATTAACACCTGTTAATCATGTTATGCATGTCAATATGTATTCACATTTTTTATTATTATTATTTTTTTAATATGTTTTTTTAAGAAAGCAGGGATTTCAGTGCATCTGGATATTTTATAGTGCTGTCACTAATGACAATTGTGAAAAGGACTATGTGATATGTAGCCTAATGCATAAATGGGAAAGTCCTGTTTTTCTCAAAAGAAAAAACAATTCTTCTATCCATATAAAGCGAAAAAATGTCTAGTGCTCTTCATATATAAATTATATAAATCAATATACACAATAAGTATCGATGTATAAAAACCTCATATATTCAAATGTGGGGTTTTTTTTGTATTTTTTTTTATTTATAGACACCCTTTAAAAAAAAAAAGGGATCGTTTGTGCATCTAAGTTTTTATAATGTTCTCACTAGTGACTGCTATGAGAAAGAAAAGGACTGTATGATGTGCAGCCTAATACACAACAGGGGGGATCGTGCATGTTTCAAAAATATATAAATATAAGGTGAACAGTAAATGAAAAAATGTGTAGTACGGAGGAGGCGCTAGATTGAATAGAATGATAATTTAGGTATAGATGCAGCCTACTGAGAGGGACACAAAACCTCGACTGAAATGTGTTGGAGATACAAAATGGAAAAGGGGGTTACTCCAGTGGCGCAAGAGAAGTGGGTATACGTAAATATTCTGTGTTGATAAAAGGTGGGGAAGAGTTTCAGATTCTAGAAAAACAGTAGATCCCAACTAGAAAAGCACAGTCTAAGAACAGACCACTGATAAAAGTGCTATCTTAAAGTGAACACTAAAAAGGTGCAAAATGCAATCAAAAGTGCATGTAGTGCAAATGGCAGCTAAAACGTTGTGCACGTCAAAAGCATACTGTGGAAAGTGCAACGGTGAAATTCGTTCATAAAAACCGTTCATAAAAACACATACTTCTTGTGCAAAGTGCAAATATAAAGTGCAATTTAAACAGCACAAAAAAGTAATAAAAAATAATAAAATAAAAAATCTGATTGGACAATGGTGGTCCAAAAATAGTGCAAATGTCTGTAAATATGAAGACAGTCTATTTGTGAGTGAGAAAGGACTTGTTTAGGACTGTGTATGCCTCTCACTCTTTGCGTCCATGTATGGAAATCCTCAGAAAGGGAGGGAAGACGAATCTTATCCTTGATGTCCTAGTGAATTCCACGTTCTAGTGAATTCCACGTTCTCAGGATAAGAGGGAAAGAAAGAGAGAGAGAGAATAATAGTGCAATATTGTCTGGATTTATTAATTGTGGAAATATGCAAAAAAAGTGAACACTTACACTTTCCAGAGCCTATATAGTCCAGGCTCTGGTTTGAAGTGCACTGGGTCAAATATAGAGTGGCCTCTTCCCTTCTTTTTAATTTTCTTGTTCACCTCAAATATAGAGAGACAAGGTACTCATAGTGCAACTTGAATAGTAACTGAGTGCATAAAGAAGAGTTGGTCTCACTCACCGATGTTGGAGCCTTGTTCCAGGCTCAACTTAATGGCATATAGTGCTCCTTAGTCGGTGGGCACCGTCACCTCTTTAGCAGTCTTCTGCAGTCTGGTATCCACGTCCTATGGCTCGTCATCACCAAAACAAGTTCACTGGAAGTACGATAGGGATCACTACATGTATATCGATCCAGCTGGGTTCTGTAACATTACATCATTACATCAGCCTTACAGAACCCAGCTGGATTGATATACATGTAGTGATCCCTATCGTACATCCAGTGAACTTGTTTTTAGAAACAACTTTTTTCATGCTCATGTTTGGTATCGTTGGAACGGCCATGCTCTGGCTGATCCAACAATATCAAACATTAACCACTAACTGCCACGGATCGGGAGATAGGTGGTTCCAATGAACCCCCTATCTCCACCATTGGTGGCAGTTAGGGGTTAACTCCAGGACTGGCGTCATCGTGCTATGCACGATAACGCCAGTCCTCAGGGGGCATTCCCGGAAGCTTGGCCAACATCCAAGATGTCGGCCAGCAACGGGAAAGGATCACGAACCGGCGCTTTTCGGCACCGATTCGTGATCCAGCCCCCATGGGGTTAATTCCAGGTACCGTTAGGAAGGGCAGGCTGTGCCCTTCCAAACGGCGCCTGGATTAACCCCCCGCAACGCCGGCGATCGGGTGTCACGGTGGGTCAGGGGATGGGGCGCCTGGCAGCAGCTTCCTCGCTGCTCGCTGGCCAGGCGCCGAATGTAAACGCTTCCGGGTGCGCTCACGTGGGACGCCGAGGGGCGGGGCCTGGCGTTATGACGCGGACCCGCCGGGTTTAAAACCCAGTCTCACCATTATACCGGTGCCCTGACGTGGTATTCACCTCCCGCAGAGCTCTTGTGAATATTTGGCTATTACCTGTGTATGACTCTTGGCTTTGGCAAACGAACCCTCCTGTGTATGACCCTTGGCATTGGCAAACGAACCCTCCTGTGTATGACCCTTGGCATTGGCAAACGAACCCTCCTGTGTATGACCCTTGGCATTGGCAAACGTACCCTCCTGTGTATGACCCTTGGCATTGGCAAACGAACCCTTCTGTGTATAACCCCTGGTATTGGCATTTACTCTGTTCTAGGTTCTGCCCTTAACGTTGGTACCGAGGTCAGTCTATGTGGCACCCTAAGCACACATCAGATTATCTCTGCTATTACTAAAGTCCTAGGGAGGACTTGTGATCTGTTCTGTACCCCTGTCTGGTGTTTCCCTTTCTTTATCTGTTACCTGCTTAATTGTCTATATAGCTTTGCCGACCATTCAAGGATCGGAAGAGTAGAAAGTGAGCTACATAAAGAGATCAATATCTTGGTAGTCAGAAGGATTCGTGACAATACTCTATTCCATACCTCTGTCTGGTGTTACTCCTTGTTTATCTATTGTCTGGTTAATTGTCCTTCTAGTTTTGCCGACCATTCAAGGATCGGAAGGGTAGAGAGCGGTCTGCGTAAAGGGACCACACTTTTGGTAATCAGAGGGATCCGTGACATTACGTCAGGGCCAATGGATCCCGCAGACCTCTCTAACCAGCTGGCACGTATCGCAGCCAGACAAGAGGAACAAGACCATAGGATGGACCAGATTTCTCTCGCTCTGCAAACCCTGTTAAATCGGTCCAATACAGGTACCACAAACCCTCCAGATCCAGTATTACCTAGGGTCAGTTCCGTCCCCCCTGAAGGACATAGGCTTAGTATGAAGGCACCCCTACGCTATGATGGTACACCAAGCCTATGTCGGGGTTTTTTGACTCAACTCGAGATCTTGTTTGAGAACAATCCAGGTTCTTGTATGTCTGATAAAGCCAAAGTAGGATATCTGATTAATCATTTAACAGAAAAAGCTTTATTGTGGGCTACGCCGTTATGGGAAAATAAGAAACCCATCATTTATGACTATGAGGGTTTTACCTTTGAGTTAAAACGTACCTTTGATCCCTCTAGAAGGGCTACCAATGCGGGTAGGTCCTTGTTTCACATCAAACAAGGTAATAAGAGGGTCGCCGACTATGCCATAGAGTTTAAGACTTTGACTTCTGAGGTACTTGGCCGAACGACGTTTTAACCTTAGCCTTTACCGAAGGCTTGAACGAGGCTTTTATGTTTGAGCTGGCTCCCTTAAAATTACCAGAAAGTCTGGACCACCTGATAGACTTCTGTATAGCCATGGACGATCAAATCAGGGAAAGGAGACACCCCAGAGATAGACCCAGAAGGGTCTTGCCTCCTTTACCCTCGTTACCCAGACACACCAGTACGTCAGGTGGTTCGGAGAATGTGAAAACAGAGTTGCCAGTCGTTGAACCCATGCAAATAGGGAAGACAGGTATTTCAGAAGCAGAAAGAGCGCACAGAAGAGAAAAGGGGCTCTGCTTCTATTGTGCAGGGGCAGATCACTTCCGCCTTCAATGTCCTCAGAGACCCAGGGTTAGCAGGGCTGAACATAGCAAATTAGGATTCAGAACAGGAAACACCCAGGTTATCGGTTCTCTGTATGCCTCCTTTGTGGATAATGAGAAAAAAAAATCCAGGATTCTGTTACCGATCTCCCTAACCTGGGAGGGGGTTCACCTCAAGACTGAGGCGTTCTTAGACTCTGGGGCCTCAGGCAATTTTATGGATAAGAATTTTGCTGCCAAAAACCTCCTACCTCTGGTTCTCAAGGAAAGACCTCTAATGGTGGAGGCCATAGATGGTAAACCCCTGTCATGTCCACATATCACTCACGACACAGTCGATGTATGTATGAAAACAGGAGTTTTGCACCAGGAAACAATAAGATTTCAAATTATTGAATCACCCTCATGTCCTGTCGTTCTTGGGTTTCCATGGCTAACAGAGCACAACCCAGTTGTCGATTGGGTCCAGAGAGACATAAAATATTGGGGTCAGAGTTGTCAGTCTAGGTGCCTAGGCAGAGTCAATGTGATTGGTAGCCTCAATATTGCCACAGCCCCTCCTTTGTCCACAGAGGTCCCTGATTGTTACCTGGCATTAAAGGAGGTGTTCTCTAAAGCCAGGACTGAGGTCCTACCACCACATCGTCCATATGACTGTGCCATTGATTTACTCCCCGGTACGATGCCTCCTAGGGGTCACGTATATCCTTTATCACAAAGAGAGAACGACATTATGGAGGAATACATAAGGGAGAATCTGGAACGAGGATTCATTAGACGGTCCTCCTCTCCAGCAGGAGCAGGTTTCTTTTTTGTTTCCAAGAAAGAGGGAGATCTGCGACCTTGCATCGATTATAGGGGTTTGAATAGGATCACTATAAGAAATGCATATCCCATACCTCGCATAACAGAATTGTTCGACCGATTAAAAGGGGCCCGTGTCTATACGAAGCTTGATTTACGCGGAGCGTACAACCTGGTCAGGGTTAAAAAGGGAGACGAATGGAAAACGGCTTTTAATACACGTAGCGGGCATTATGAATACCTGGTGATGCCTTTTGGGTTGTGTAATGCACCAGCCGTCTTTCAGGACCTTATAAACGACACTCTAAGGGAGTTTCTGCAAGAATTCGTCATAGTATATCTGGATGATATCCTGATATACTCTCCTGATGTGGACACTCATCATGTCCACGTGAAACAAGTCTTGAAAAAACTATTGAAGGCTGGATTGTACTGTAAGCTAGAAAAATGTCTATTCGACATAGTAACTGTGCAATTCCTTGGTTATATAATAACCCCTGGGGGTTTTCAAATGGATCCTAAGAAGCTCTCAGCTATTCTTGACTGGCCTCTACCCCAAGGACTTAAAGCCATTCAGAGGTTTCTGGGGTTTACGAACTATTACCGAAGGTTCATTAAAGATTTTTCGGCCTTGGTGGCCCCCTCACGGCTATGACAAAGAAAGGGGTGGGAAATCAGAAATGGACACCTCAAGCCACTCAAGCCTTTGAGGCACTAAAGCAAGCGTTCACTACTGCCCCTGTTCTCCGACATCCAGATCCGGCTCTGCCTTTCCAAGTAGAAGTTGACGCCTCCGAACTAGGTCTTGGTGCAGTCTTGTCCCAAAGGGAGGCTCCTGACAAACCCTTGCATCCATGCGGCTTCTATTCTCGGAAGTTGTCCCCGGCAGAGAAGAACTATGACATTGGGAATAGAGAATTGTTAGCAGTCATCGCGGCCTTGGCCGAATGGAGATACTTATTAGAGGGGTCTAAGGACCCCATCGTTATCATAACCGACCATAAGAATCTCACGTACATTGGAGATGCCAAACGTTTAAATTCCAGACAAGCGAGATGGTCATTGTTTCTTTCAAGTTTTAATTTCGTGCTTACCTATAGACCTGGGTCCAGAAACATTAAAGCAGACGCATTGTCGAGACAGTATGAGTCTTATGAACATAATATCCAAGATCAGCATCCCATTGTACCCCAGGAAAGGATCATAGCCGCTACCACGATTAGTGTCTCGTCTCCTCTAATGAAAAGGTTGCAGACCGTCCAGGGTGCAGCTCCTGGGGGAAAACCTCCTGCGAGACTCTTTGTACCTGAGAACGAAAGAGAGGAAGTACTTAACATCTATCATGATAATAAAACTTCCGGGCATATGGGTATCACCAAGACTGTGTCTAGTATCAGTAAACTCCTCTGGTGGCCCACGTTGCGCCGAGATGTCAAAGATTACATAGCTGTGTGCGAAGTGTGCACAAGGCAGAAAAGTCCCAAAACAGCACCCATTGGCTTACTCCAGCCTTTGCCGATCCCCGAACGACCCTGGTCACATGTAGCCATGGATTTTATAGTAGAGTTACCTGAGTCAAGAGGGAATACAGTGATACTTACGATCATAGATCGATTTTCCAAGATGGGCCACTATGTTCCTCTTCGGAAACTACCTTCGGCAGCTGAACTGGTGCCCATTTTCATTGCCAACGTGGTCCGCATACACGGTGTCCCTCTGGAGATTGTCTCTGATAGGGGGACCCAATTCATCTCCGGATTCTGGAGAGGGTTTTGTAAGAACGTGGGGATAGACCTCTCTTTCTCTTCGGCTTATCACCCCCAGACCAACGGAGCAGCAGAACGAGCAAACCAAAATATAGAGAAATATCTCAGGTGCTTTATCTCAGAACAACAAGATAACTGGTCAGACCTGCTACCATGGGCAGAGTATGCTTTGAACAGCGCAGTGAGTGAATCCACAGGACATTCTCCTTTCTTCGCTGTTTATGGTTTTGATCCTCCCGTGCTCCCCGCCACGTTTCCTGATACCACGATTCCTGCTTTAGATGAGCAACTGGCATCATTGAAAGAGACTTGGGGGAGAGTGAGAAGGGCACTGGAGGAGAGTAGTGCCATCCAGAAAACTAAGGCCGACAGACACAGGAGGCAGGCACCCGTGTATCAAGTTGGGGACAGGGTTTGGCTGTCTTCACGTAACATCAAGCTCTTAGTGCCTTCCATGAAGTTGGCTCCTAGGTATATCGGCCCCTATAAGATTCTACGGCGACTCAACCCTGTCTCCTATGCTTTGGCGTTACCCCCCCATTTTAAGATACACAATGTATTCCATGTAAACCTTTTGAAGCCGTTGTTATGTAACCGGTACACCAAGGTCCATGCTCCACCGCCTCCTGTCTCTGTGGAGGGCGAGGAGGAGTTCGAAGTTAAGGCCATTCTGGGTGCCAGGATGTCTAGGGGGTCTTTGCAGTACTTGGTCGATTGGGTGGGTTACGGTCCGGAGGATCGTTCTTGGGTACCGGCTGCGGAAGTCCATGCTCCTAGGCTAGTGAAGGCCTTCTATTTGGCGCACCCCCGTGCCCCTGGGGGTCGTCCAGTGGCCGCCCCTGGAGGGGGGGTTCTGTCACGGTGGGTCAGGGGATGGGGCGCCTGGCAGCAGCTTCCTCGCTGCTCGCTGGCCAGGCGCCGAATGTAAACGCTTCCGGGTGCGCTCACGTGGGACGCCGAGGGGCGGGGCCTGGCGTTATGACGCGGACCCGCCGGGTTTAAAACCCAGTCTCACCATTATACCGGTGCCCTGACGTGGTATTCACCTCCCGCAGAGCTCTTGTGAATATTTGGCTATTACCTGTGTATGACTCTTGGCTTTGGCAAACGAACCCTCCTGTGTATGACCCTTGGCATTGGCAAACGAACCCTCCTGTGTATGACCCTTGGCATTGGCAAACGAACCCTCCTGTGTATGACCCTTGGCATTGGCAAACGTACCCTCCTGTGTATGACCCTTGGCATTGGCAAACGAACCCTTCTGTGTATAACCCCATGTATTGGCATTTACTCTGTTCTAGGTTCTGCCCTTAACGTTGGTACCGAGGTCAGTCTATGTGGCACCCTAAGCACACATCAGATTATCTCTGCTATTACTAAAGTCCTAGGGAGGACTTGTGATCTGTTCTGTACCCCTGTCTGGTGTTTCCCTTTCTTTATCTGTTACCTGCTTAATTGTCTATATAGCTTTGCCGACCATTCAAGGATCGGAAGAGTAGAAAGTGAGCTACATAAAGAGATCAATATCTTGGTAGTCAGAAGGATTCGTGACAATACTCTATTCCATACCTCTGTCTGGTGTTACTCCTTGTTTATCTATTGTCTGGTTAATTGTCCTTCTAGTTTTGCCGACCATTCAAGGATCGGAAGGGTAGAGAGCGGTCTGCGTAAAGGGACCACACTTTTGGTAATCAGAGGGATCCGTGACATCGGGAGGGAGAGAGGTCCGAAGGACCTCCCTTTCAGACGCCTCCTCCGCACATGCGGGGGCGCCTGAATTAGATGTCATCGCGCCGCCGCGATGACATCTAATTCGGCTGCCGGCGGTTCCGGGTGCTGGGCTGACATCGAGGATGTCAGCCCGCACCGGGGGGCACAGCGATCGGCCGGAACCCGGCCGATCGCTGGCCCCAAAGGGAGGACGCGCTGAACGCTACCTGCGGGTGGACACGCTGAGCGCGTCCTCCGCAGCGAAGGGGTTAAGGTCATGCCACAGCATTTCAATCGGGTTGAGGTTAGGACTCTGACTGGGCCACTCCAGAAGGCGTATTTTGTTTTGTTGAAGCCATTCTGTTGTTGAATTACTTGTATGCTTTCGGTCATTGTCCTGTTGCATCACCCATCCTCTGGGGAGCTTCAGTTGGCGGACAGATGGTCTTACGTTTTCTTGCAAAATGTCTTGATAAACTCTGGAATTCATTTCTCCATCAATGACAACAATCCATCCAGGCCCTGAGGCAGCAAAGCAGCCCCAAACCATGATGCTCCCTCCACCATGTTTTACAGTGGGGATGAGGTTTTGATGTTGTTGTGCTGTGCCTTTTTTTCTCCACACATAGTGTTGTGTGTTTTTTCCAAACAACTCAATTTTGGTTTCATCTGTCCACAGAATATTTTGCCAGTAGTGCTGTGGAACATCCAGGTGCTCTTTTGCAAACCTCAAACGTGCTGCAATATTCTTTTTGGACAGCAATGGCTTCCTCCGTGGTGTCCTCCCATGTACTCCATTCTTGTTTAATGTTTTCCTTATTGTAGATGTGTGAAAAAAATGTTAGCATGTGCCAGAGATTTCTGTAAGTCTTTAGCTGACTCTCTAGCATTCTTCTTTACCTCATTAAGCATTCTGCGCTGTGCTCTTGCAGTCATCTTTACAGGACGACCACGCCTAGGGAGAGTAGCAACAGTGCTGAACTTTCTCCATTTGTAGACAGTCTGTCTTACCGTGGACAGATGAAGGCTTTTGGAGATACTTGTAACCCTTTCCAGCTTCATGCAAGTCAACAATTCTTGATAGTAGGTCTTCTGAGAGCTCTTTTCTTCGAGGCATGGTTCACATCAGGCAGTGCTTCTTGAAACCAGTAAACCCAAAACTGGTGTGTGTTTTTAAAGGGCAGGACAGCTTTCAGCACCGCATCCAATAATATCACACTGATTGGACTCAAGGTTGGCTCACTCCTGGCTCCAATTAGCTCTTGGAGAAGTCATTAGGCTAGGGGTTCACATACTTTTTCCACCCTGCACTGTGAATGTTTACATGTTATGTTCAATAAATACATGAAAACATATAATGTTTGTGTTGTATTATTTTAACCCCTTAGTGACCGGGCGGTTTTACACAAATCTGTCTTTTAGTGACCGCTGCTGTTTTTACGTTTCTGCGCTGTTAGTGTTTAGGTCAAATTTTCCTCTTACTCGTTTATTCAACCCACACATATTATACACCCTTTTTCCCGCCATTAAATGGACTTTCTAGAAATACCATTATTTCCATCATATCGAATAATTTACTATAAAAAAAAATATGAAATATGAGGAAAAAAATGGTAAAAACACACTTTTTGTAATTTAATCCCCAAAATCTACAACCACCCTAAACGACCCCGGTTAAATAGGTTCAAAATTTTGTCCCGAGACTAGAAATACCCAATTTTTACATGCGTTTGCTTTTTAACCCCTTCACTGCTGAGACAGTTCACCTATGTGCGCTGCGCTCATTCTGACCATTTTGTGCTAATTATTTTTAGATGACAGCCTAGGTCCTATTTAATTAAACCCCCCCCCAGACAAAAAAAACTTTTTAAAAAAAAACTTTTTTTTATTTTATTTAATTTTGTTATTATTTTTTTAAATTTAATTTTTTTTAATTTTTTTTTTTTAAAACCAAACCTGGTCATGTTTGGTATCATTTGAAAGGCCATAATCAGGCCTTTCAAATGATGGCAAATATGACCATCTAGCTGCCATGGATCGGGAGATAAAGGGATCCTTAGGATCCCCTTATCTCTACATGGCAGCTAGAGGGTTAACTGGCCCACTGACATCCTCACACATATGGTGAGGTTGTCAGTGGGTGGGGGGGGACCTGGAGGCTTGGCTGACATCCAAGATGTCAGCCCCCCTCTAGGTTTGAATCGCGTTTTGGCGCCAATTGGCGCCCCAACGTGATCCGGCGGCGAAACGGTTAATGCCATACACCGCTGGAAAGGGGAGGCTCTCCCCTCTCCAGCGGTGCCAACGGCATCTCCCTAGCTTCAATGGTTGGGGAGATAGAGGGCTCCGAAGGAGCCCACCCCCTCCCCTCCATTGAAATCCATGGGGACGCCTGCTGATGACGTCACCACGCAGCGTGGCGACGTCATCAGCCTCGCCTGCCCATGTAAATCACATGGGCAGGCTTCCTCCCTGCCAGATCGCCGTGGGATCCGGCGAGGGAGGTGAGTATCGGGCGGGAGGGGGATTAGGCGCCGCTGACGTACCCTGTACGTCCGCGGGTCTAAGGGAGACCTGTGGACAGGACGTACAGGGTACGTCAGGGGTCCTTAAGGGGTTAAGCAGACTGTGTTTTTCAAATTGTTGTGACTTAGATGAAGATCAGAGCACATTTTATGACCAATTCATGCAAAACTCCACGTAATCCCAAAGGGTTCACATACTTTTTCTTGCCACTGTACATGCATTTTTAATTGTGTTCAATAAAAGGTAAATTTTAATTATTGTTTCTTGACTCAATAGTCTCAGGTTAGAGGCTCTATTTCTGTGTTCTTGATAAGGGTTACCCCCTGTGGTTTCGGTCTGGAAACATTATAATTAGAGCTCAGTTCATTCTATGTGAATCCATTAGGTTGGGTTCCTTCATTATAGTTTGTAATTTATGTAGTTTAGTTTTTTGTCAGTGTAGCGCTCACTCCCGGAGGAGCCGCTGAAAATGAACCACGGGTCAGTCTCCCCGCACTAGGGAATAAATATACTCCAACACCGTTGTGAGTTTTTATCATTTAAATAGTTTACTAAAATCTTGAGCAAATGTTGAAACACGGTATTCACAAATATTATTACAATATTTTCGTATTACGGTAAACGCGCAGCGGAAAAAAAAACGAAACACGAGGCTTCGTATTTCGGAAAATAAAATATTCGCGACCGAACATAAAAGAATGCAATTTCCCGATAGTTCAGAAAAAGGGACACGTAGCGAAACCCCAAACATACAATCCCTTCGTATTACGGCAGACGCGCAGCGGAAAAAGAGAAAAATGTATTCGGAACGTATCTTTGTCTTTAACCCCCGTTCCGATTCGTAAAAGGAAATGAGTCCTGTACAAGTTAAGTTCCAGAATGTAAGAAGCGTATCTGTGTGTGTGTGGTACCCGGGTACTGTTCAACTGGCCAGTGAATTTATTAAAGGAAGGTCTTCGACTAGTCAGTTGGGGCCCTGTAAACTTTAAAGAGAAAACAGCAGAGCGTCCTTTAATCATACAAACAGCCTTGGAGGCCTCTCACCCATCCGATGACTGCTTTAGGCTCCGCTGGCCCAGGACGTCTCTCCACCCGATTTTGACTGGGGATACTAGCGGCCGGATCCGTTGTCTACCTTCATGCAGCTTGTCCAGCTCCCCGCCTGCTCTCCGTTCGATTCCGCCGGTCTGCAGCTGTTGTCTGGGTACTGGCAAGTCTCCTTCTCCTCAGGTTGAGTGACCCAAATAGGAATTACAGGTGTCCCTCGGGCTTTGGCCTAGCTCCTCCAGCGGTCTCCTCAGTGCGTCTGCTCTCTCTCATCCCCTGGCGCGCTCTGCGAGGCAGAGGATGTAAGTGTCCAGTCTCCACCCACTTCCTGGCTTCTTGCAAAGCATGCCGGTTATTGTAGTCCCAATGTCCAGTATCTCTGATTGCGATAGTCTCCATCTTGTGGCCAAAAATAGGTACTGCCACAGCAAGATTTTTAGCACAGCGCTACATCAGTATTTAGAAAAAAGTTTATACATACACCAGATACACACACCGGCTTGGACATACAGTATACAATACATACACCAGATACACACCCAGGGTTTTATATTTTGAGTGTATCCAGAAAATAGGCATCCAAGGATGCAAAAATGGCATGCAAAGATGTGTATCGTCATCCTTGTTGCATTTGGAAAATAATATTTCTTATCACAATATCTGCAAATTGCAGCTGCTCTCAGCAGAAACTGCACTGTGGAAATGTTTCCAAATTTTTGAAGTTGGTCTCACCATTTTACTGCGAGGAGAAAAAGAATAACCAATTTACTGACTACACTGTACTTGGGAGAACATTAATATGGATCAAATAGGGACAAATTTAACTTCTTACCTGACAATTAAGGCCTGAGAAGACAAACTATCAACTGTATCCCAACAACAACCACTGTAGGGGGTACAAGATGGAGCTCTCAATCATGCTAAACTGAAGCCTTTTGCCTGCAGTGCCCCCTAGAGGCTGAAATGTATATTATTGTTGAGTATTGCATCGAGAAGTGTTCCTTTAAATAAAGAAGTCTTTCATTAAGGTCCTAATGTTATGATATGGTATTTAATCTATATTAGACATATTATATATCATTGTAAAGGAACATATCACACACTTTTGGTTTTTTCAATTTTTCCGGAAAAAGAACAAAAATTGGCTTTGGAAAAAAACGGAAATAAACTTGTTTTTTTTCCCAATTTTTCCGTTTTTTTTCCAGGCCTTCCCATCTCTAGCAATGATATCTCAATGGTTTGTGTCAAATTTGCAGAACCGGAGATACAGGCTTTCAGAGGTCCCCTGTATCAACTACAATGGGACTGCAGCTGGGGGGGGGGTGCCCCCTCTCTGGATTCACCAGTGCGCAGGGACAGCATAGTACGCCCTGTGGCAGGAAAGGGCTAAACCCTTTAATGACAGACTCCACACCAAACATTGAGCCCCAGTAAATTTAAACTGTGCTTCATCAGACAGCACCATTTTCTGTACAATGTCCTCATTTTCTTGCACCATGTGTCGCAACCACTCATAGTACTCCATTCTCCGATCAGGGTCATATTCAATCATGGCAGGTAACAGTTCCGGGATGTAACATTTCCAATGTGCTCTATTCAGAATATGTTCAGAAGACAGTAGTGCGTTACAGGCCAGGCCTGGGACAAAAATAGGCCCAGGCATTTTGGACTGAGTAGCCCACCTTTTTTTTTCTACCCAGTGTACATTACTGTGAGTTTTGTTGCTGTGGAGCTCTGTGATACGCTCATACACACCACACAGTACTATGGAGCTATGTGATGTTCTCATAAACACTGCACATTACCCCATTCACAATAATACAGTAGAATGCTCAAGAAAAGTTGGCTTTACCAAACTCCTATTCGTTTTCTATGTGTGGCTGGCTAGCTCCGAGATGAGGCAGTGGCTGTGGCAGGCTTAGCTGCTGGCAGTCTGGCAGGCTTCTTCTAAGGATGGCTGCTTTCTTCTCAGCAGCCCTGACAAAATGATAGGCAGTTGTGGCTGTGGTGGTGCACTGTGGCGTGCCTGCCTAATGCCCATTGTTTCACACTTTTGCCTTTGTAACTAAGACAGGTGGCCAGCCTGTGCAGGTGTTGCACGTAGGCGACGTCATCACATCACGTGATGCAATGTCACGTTATCCGCCCACGTGCACCGCACAGGCCCCCTCAGAGTGCACGCAGCTTGCTCACTCAACAGTGCAATTGGCTGGAGCCTGCGGCCCACATGGCAGGTGCCCCCAACCTGTGTAGACCCAGCGGCAAACAAGGCTCTGGCCAGGCATTGGCTAGGCCCAGGTCCTCGGCCCACATCCGCCCCTGTCGGTGACCTAAACAACGGCAACCGGCCAGCTGTCGGCCCCTGCTGATTAGGTCACAGGGCGCGCCACGTGACGTCTACCACCAGGGCATAGGGCAACAGCCGCCAAACGGTGCACCCTGTGACCTAATCAACGGGGGCCGACCGGTTCCCTCTAAATTAGGTCGTAGGGCACGCCGGATGGTCGGCCGCCATCTAACAGTCGGCTTAAGCTGCCTCGCTGGATGGCTGGTTATGTCAACCGGCCTGAACACTAACGGCCTACCGAGCAAATGCCCGATGGCCAGTCTGGACCTGGTGCGTATTCACTTGGGTCCCTATTCTGACTCTGCCTTTTTTGAGCTCAAGCCAGTAGTCGGACCTTGGTGCAAGGTTTGGTTGCAGTTCATAAAAAGAAGCTCCTTGCTATATATAAATAAATATATAAATGCCTCCGATATTTTCTTTGTATGGGAACAGCAAGCTATTTGATTTTGCTGTTTCTAGCTCAGCTCTTGGAGTCAGTTGATAAGGGACACTGTACATACCCTGACCGCTTAATCTGTAGCCGGAGTCAGACAGGTTCACTTCATTAACGGCGCCGGACCAGACACAAGCAAGGATTGTCCAAACACGAGTCTCTTCAGGAAAGGCAAGAGTTTATTGTGTCGTCACACAAGTGCTCACACAGGATTGAATCGCTTAGAGTGAGCCCCGATTACACAGAGACATGAGGTTTTATGCCCCAAATACATAATTAGGTACATCCCCATTAGCCCACCTCCCTATGACACTCTATTCTACCCCACGTGGGTTAATACCTCCCATCATTAATTCGAACACAAAGAACATTCCACATATAACTATAAATTGATACACTTCTCGTTAGTTTGACAGTCTGTGATTTGTTTGTGCTGTCTTTCTCCGGGGTGCCTCCCTCCTTTCGGCTATGTTTATTCAGATGGCCTGGGGCCCGGTCTTCTATACTCCTTCGTCTTTTCACGGGCCCAATCGACCTTGGAATATCTACTTCTCCATGCCAGAAACAGCAAAGATCTTTCATAAGACTTTAGATTAGCAGAAAAGCAATTAAACGCATTCCTAAATTTCTACGTATACCTCATTCTAGTCTCAGCTACAACCTGTCTAGTTATATACAAGTGAACCAATATTCTGAACAAGATGGCCGCCTGTGTACAATGGCGGCCGTCTTCCAGCCTATTTCCACTTCATTCCCCCTTGGCTCAAGTGTCAGGATCTTTTCCTGGCACTTGTAGCCATTATACTCCACTATTCTGAAACTACTGAAAAAGGGGGGGTTTTCTTTCACTGGGAACATACCCTGTGGAATTATCAGTGCTACTTCTGTGTTTGTGTAGATATCAGTATCCCTATGATCAAGATCACCACTATCATAAGTATCATGGATCCAATCTTTGAGATGAATCTAAGATAGAACCAAACCATTCTCCCATTGCTCCAAACCCACGGAGCGGATTCCAGCCTTCGGCAGCAATCCTCCTGGCTGTGCCCTGCAACTGTGCTACCTTCTCCTGATAATCTTGAATTACCTGGTAATAGTCTGGGACTTCGTGTGTAGTGTTTCTGATGAAGGTGCAACATTCATAGTGCATTGTCATTTCACACAATCCATTCAAGGCCGCACTGATCTGCTCAAGCGCCATTTCATATATCATTTGCACCTTTCATAACTCACGCATTTCCAGATTCAACAGCTGGATATCCATACTGGTCCTATTCAGAATCTCATCCATCAGATTGACATAGCTATTCAATCTCCTCATCATCTCTCCTCCCTATCCAGTCCATACTGGCAACCATGTCCATATTCGATCCATCTTCGCAAACAATTCTCTCTTCGGTCTTTCAAACACCAGTGGGTACCTAGGGTGTAGTTCTGTGTCTGTGTTTGTGTCTTCTCCCTTAGTTTCTGGATTGGGACCAGCTTAGCCAAATAACACATTCCCGTTATTGTTGGTGGTACCTATGTGTAACACACCCTTTCACAGCACACCTGGTATCCTCCTTTCACTATAAATAGCAATAAATGTAGTGTTCCTTTGATATCTCTATCGCAAAATGTCTCAGCCGTCTCATCATATCCACTGCACCCTGCCTCCCATTGGTCACATTCCCAATCACCGCCTCTTGGTCTCTAGTGAGTTGCCTGCATCGTATGTATAAATAGTCGCCTTTTGTCCTGTTTAAATATATAAATATATGAATGTCCAGTTGAACTGACTTGAGTTACATAACCCACCCTCGTTATTTGTTTCTTTATCTGGTCCTAGTTGAAAACACCATTCTGGTGGATACACTGGTCCTATTATAGGGTACCCGGGACTGACTGATTCTGCTTTTCCCTGATACAAACATACTCAAATTCATTGGAACAGAGGCAAATGGTATATAATTGTCTCTGGGTGCAGTCTACTACACACCCAGCATACAGTTTGCCCAGACTTTTTAGCATAGTCATATTTGAATTGCACAAGTAAGTGTCCTCTTGGGTTGGTTCCAGATAGCGCCTCTCGTTTTTGTCTCCACATGGTACGGTTCTCCATCACCGGGTGCGTACCATTCCAGATATGGGAAATATCCACTTTCCCCACATTGCCCGTACAATTAGAGCATACTCCACGCGAGAGTCCATAAATCAAATTAGCAAAATATAAAATCAGCACCACAAATGCCCCGAGTGTCAGAATTCCTTGGGCAATTCTTTTTACAGTCACATAAACCCAATCCCTCCCACTGGAATTTCAAAAGTAAAAAAACATTTCTGGATAATCAAGGGTGGGGGCCGGGCCCCTAAAAAGCACCCTGTGGGTATCCCCCGTGGCGGTGGTCAGGACCTGTGCCCATCAAAACACCCACTTGTTGATCCTCTGTATTATCTGGGTTAGGATCATTTAGGTGCTCGGCTGTGGTCTTTGTCAGCTTCAGCCTCAGTGGGTTGGTCTCGTTGGCGACAACCTTCCATGTTGGTCAGGACTGGCAGCTGCTTTTACCTGGAGTGATGTATCCACGGGACCACCTCGGCAACCTTTACTGCTATAGGGGTTGATAACAGGACAAAATAAAAACCTCTCCATTTTGGACCTAGTGGATCATTTTTCCACTCTTTTACCCATACTGAGTCACCCGGACAATACTTATACAGTGAAGGATACAGAGAATACGGTATATTATCCCCCACCCAAATATTTACTTCTGCATTGATTTACCCAGCATTACTACCTGATCATTTAGTTTAATTTCTCCCAATGCCCGAAGGTCCCCCCTTAGTCCATTAATCAGAGGGGTTGGCTGTCCAAACATAAGTTCGTATGGACGTAGCTTCAATTGGGGGTTGGTCTGCACCTAATGTGCAAAAGGACTATCGGCAGTAAGTCCAACCAGCCTAGTGACGTCTCTTGGCACAGTTTGGACATCAAAGTCTTTAGGGTACGGTTCATTCTTTCAACTTTTCCCGAACTTTGGGGCCTGTTCTCGGGTTGTTCTTGGCACATGTTACACACTGCTGAGCTGTTGCTTTGCAGATTGCTGACAATCCTGGTACGTAGAAATGTGGCTCCAACTGTTGCTCCATCATTTCTCTTCCTCCATGGGTACTTGCGTGAAGTGCTCTTACGATTTCAGGAGCCAGTGTTGCTGGTAGGACTATTAGTCCGTTCTCCATCTGGAACCATCCATCTTCTCCATACCCTCCGGTTTCGTCTGTCAGCCACTTCTTTTCTTTCTCTGAGTACACAGATGTCCATTCGCTCAGTGGCGCCGGTAGGAGTGCAGCCACCACTGGTTTTGGTTTGTATCGTGCCAATTCTCCATAATTTCCCCAGATAAATTCTCCTAGACTGTGCAGTATTCGTGTGATTCGTAGATTATTGTGAGAATTGATTGTCAAATTTCAAAACGTGACGCGAAATTTCAATTTTCTGCTCGTTCAACTTCAGTTATTTCTTTGTCTTCCTCCTCCCCACTATTTTACGCCGAAGAATTTCAGCATCATCTTGTAGACTCTGCGCAGTCTTTGCTGAACTTCTGAGGTGTTAACCATTAGACGTGTTTCTTGCGGATTTAGGGGAGTAGAGTAGAAATTCGGCCTTGTGTTCGAGTTGGAAAAAACCATTGGATATAATCATAATTGAGTTCTAACAGTTCATAATCATCTTGCCATTTGTTCAATATTATTTCAATGAACTCGCCGTGGGGTTCAAATTTTTTTTTTTAAATTCATATAGAACTCGTAATTTGGCATGGAAGATTGAGGCTCTTGCTTGCAGATCAGTACTTTAGCTTGAGCTTCTGCTTTGCGGTGGTGGTTTTCGCAGCTGCTTTTGCGGGTTGGTCCGCGCGTCTGTTACCTTTTGGAATTTCATCACGGCCTTTTTGGTGGCCTCGACAGTGCATGATGCTGACAGCACTTGGTTTCCACACTGCTTCCAGGAGGGCCGTGATTTCTGCAGCATATTTAATTTATTGTCCTGAAGACGTGAGTAGGCCTCTTTCTTTGTAGAGTGCGCCATGTGCATAGACTGTCATAAAGGCGTATTTGGAATCTATATAGATATTTACTCTTTTGCCTTCAGAAATTTCAAGGCTCTGGTTAAAGCTGTTATTTCAGCTAGTTGTGCGATGTATGGCCTGGCAGTGGCTTTGCTTTGATAACTTCTTCTGTTGAGACTACTGCATAGCCGGAGACTTCCTTCCCATCATCCATATAGCTGTAGATCGTATTTGTCTAGGGGTACGTCTTTCAAATCTGGCCTGCTACTGAACACTTCTTCCATGACTTGGAGGCATTCATAATTTGGATCCTCTTCACAGTCAGGCAGTAAAGTAGCAGGGTTTAAAGTAGCGATGAGGTCCAAATGAACCCGTGGATTTTCACACATCATGGCTTGGTACTTCGTCATCCGGCTGTTGCTAAACCAGTAACCTCCTTTGACATCCAGCAGAGCCTTGACAGCATGGGGCACCTTGACATAAAGAACTTGTCCAAGGGTCAGCTTGTCTGCTTCTGCTATCAGCATTGCGGTGGCAGCCACTGCTTTCAGGCATGGGGTAGGCCGCAGACCACAGGGTCGAGTTGCTTGGAGAGGTAGGCCACAGGCCTCAGCCACGAGCCAAAGGTCTGGACCAATACTCCTGTTGCTGTTTGGTTATATTCATGTACGAACAGCTGGAAAGGCTTGCTATGATCTGGCAGACCCAGCGCAGGAGCTTCCATCAGCAGAGTCTTTAATTTCAGAAACGCTGCGGTTTGCTCTTCTTCCCAATGAAAGGGGTCTAATTCTCTTTCCTTGGTTGCTTGATGAAGCGGCTTGGCAATTTCTGCGAAGTTGGGGATCCACAGGCGGCAGAAGCCTGCAGCTCCCAGGAATTCACGGACTTGTCTCCTGGTCTTTAGTTGGGGTATGCGGCACATTGCTTCTTTCCTTTCTGCCCCCAGTGCACGTTTGGTACCTGTTAACTGAACCCAGGTATTTTACACTCTGTTTACATATTTGTGCTTTTTTTTTTTTTTAGACACTCTGTAACCTGTTTGGCTTAGCAGATGTAGCAAAAGTTTTGTGACAGATAAACAGTCTTTTTCTGTGGGGGGAAACCAGTGTAATTAATCAACATACTGTAGCGTGGAAGGACAAGAGGTCCTGGCTGAGCGCGCATCCATTGTAGATACCTCCCACTGAAGAAATAAAAAAATAAAAAAAATAAAAGTTGTCTTGCTGGAACAATGGTGTGTTCCACGGTGACACGCAGAATTTCAATATACCGTAGTCTTTAAATCTCTGCAAATATATTTGTATATTCTGCTTGGCTTTCTTTGGGATATAATATTGTTTAGAGCCACCGGTATTGCGCCGGACTTTAATTCAACTAATCTGGGCGGGTTGTCCTCCGCCCCCCACCTCAGGAATTCCAAGGAGTAGTGCGTGCGGATCCAGCGTGGCAGACAGAGTAGGTGCCGTGCGCCATTCTTCTTCCCTCGGCATAACTACTGCGATTTTCACAGATTGGGGGTTGTGCGGGCTGGCTGGATTATACTACCGAACAAAACTGCCACTCTCCGGCAGGTTTAATTGAACGTGACCCCCGGGAAAAAAAAAACATAATTTGGGCTTGCAATTTGCAAAAAATATCCCGCCCCAGGAGCTGGATGGGACATTCGGGCATATACATATACACATTGTGTAAATAATATTCTCAGAAATATTTTCCCATAGCCCAAAACAGACTCTTAATACTACATCGAAAAAAAACAATAAAAATAAATCATTCCATCAAAAATCAAACAAAAACATACCTTGTAAAAACAGTAAAGAAAAATTACTTTAATTATTTCTCGAATTAATTTTTCTAACCGTTTCATATATTTCAATTTAGTTTGTTAATAAATTTTTATATTTTAGTAGACAATATTGTATACCATACTACCTATTATTATTTATATGCAATAATATAAAAAAAAACAGGACTCCTTTTTAATAATATCAACACAAAATATAAACATATATCTTGCACTCAACCGACTTCAGACAAATATTCTATTGTAACACACACTAAAATTAGCTAAACATAGTACGCTGCACAAGTACACAAAGGGTTATTTTTTCCACCTTTCAGAGAGCAAAGAAAAACAAACTGCTCCCTCCTCCTTCTTGCAAACAGTCTGTCAGAAAAAGGAGGGGGCCTATTACACCAGGGACGACGCTCAATCTCAACTTTTAATTGAACAGTTTAATGATCAATTAAAAACACAATCGGACAAAATCAGTCTGAACCACACATATAAACTATACAGCACCGCAACTATCTCACTCCGTAAAATATTAATTAATTATATATGCTCCATCGGGCATCTCAATTTTCTGGTGGAGCCTCTCTATCTCCTTCACCCGATACTTTCTTCTCAGCCATGGGGCGGGACCGAGCCTGACCGAGACATAGCAGCTGCTCCCCTTTCCGCCCGCACAACAGCGGCATTCTCCCTAGCTACCCATAACATAATAAATAGGACGGGGGTAAAACATTTATTTTCTTCCAGTTTTCTACTACACCTCTCTCCTCTATTATTTTGGGGGTCCTGTTCTTATTTCTCCCCGCTATCATTTACAAAATGACTCTGTTTTAATACAATATCTCCATATATCTATATACGGGTATTCTTCAGGATATCCGTACTGCTCTGTAACTTGGGAGTGTACCTTCTGTACCAACTCCGGGTCCATTGACCCCTGCTCTGGCCATCCTGGGACTAATATCGGCCACACAACTGTACACATTACTTTTAATTTCTCTTTTGTCAATTCTACACCATAATCATACGTTTTTATATAATGCTTCGAAATTCCGCACCATATATTCTAGGGGCATCTCACCCTCCTTTACCTTCTTGGGCTTAGATGACCCGTTACCCATTGTCACTCCTGAAAACAATACTTTTTGCGATACAATTATCTTATTTCAATAACAGTTAAAATCTACAGTCTGATACTTCAGTCAACAATTTATCCGCATCCACATACGCTTCCCCCTTCAGTAGCCGACTGCAGTCGCCTGAGCCGAAACCCTACGTTCCAGGTCCACTCTCGTATTTGCTTCCTCGTGGAGCGAGTAGGCGCACGTTCACTCACAGCACTCAAGTCAATTCATTCACAACACATTCCGTATCAGATACTTTCAGCACAATACAGAACATATATCACTTCAACTCTTTCCATTAGCCGAGGACGTATTCCTTTAGTGGCTCCTTATACCCCGTAATTTGAACTCTAACTCTTGACTGCTTGTGGCTATGTGCACCCCGTTCCTTGTCTACACTTCCGTCTGCAATTCCAATCTGCTTTATGGATAATCTACCCACTCAGCACCACTATCTCTGCAGCTATCGTTGCTTCACTATAAGCCCTTGTCACTATACGGCGTACACACTAGGCACTGACTCAGGCTCTCAGCCCAGTCACAGAAAAATCCTCCTCCTTTCCCGTTTACCCCACGTGGCGAAGCTCTATTTACAAACACTGAACTATGCAACTCCACGCAGCTACTTCTCCCTCTCATACAGAACTACCCTTTGATTGGCATTCAATTCCCCCGAATCCAGACGCCCGCTAGCCACTCTGGCTCCTTAGCAATGTCAGCGCTACCAGCGGCGGGAAAGATATGCCAATAGGATGGTGGCCATCGCATCCTCTTATCCGTCTATCGCAGTCGGACGTTTCCCTTAGATACCGGTATTTCCTTTAGACATACAAAATATAGAAGACACGTTACCTATCGCCGGCGCTGCTTGCTGTTTCCTCAGACTCGTTGGTGTCCCAGTTTTCCCGGGTCAGGGGGGTCTGTTTGGGACGAGATGAGGTCCACTGTACAGGAAATCCTGCTTGGCGCCTGCAGATGTCAGCTCACCTTCAACGGACGCCCCCAACCATCGGGATTCTGGCACTGCTGCAGTCAAGCGCCGCCTGTGTTCAGCAGCCGTTGCCTGTGTCTTGGCAAAAGGCCCGTTATCCCGGTTATCGAGACCCCAGAAAATGTAAGCCGGAGTCAGACAGGTTCACTTCATTAACGGCGCCGGACCAGACACAAGCAAGGATTGTCCAAACACGAGTCTCTTCAGGAAAGGCAAGAGTTTATTGTGTCGTCACACAAGTGCTCACACAGGATTGAATCGCTTAGAGTGAGCCCCGATTACACAGAGACATGAGGTTTTATGCCCAAATACATAATTAGGTACATCCCCATTAGCCCACCTCCCTATGACACTCTATTCTACCCCACGTGGGTTAATACCTCCCATCATTAATTCGAACACAAAGAACATTCCACATATAACTATAAATTGATACACTTCTCGTTAGTTTGACAGTCTGTGATTTGTTTGTGCTGTCTTTCTCCGGGGAGTGCCTCCCTCCCTTTCGGCTATGTTTATTCAGATGGCCTGGGGCCCGGTCTTCTATACTCCTTCGTCTTTTCACGGGCCCAATCGACCTTGGAATATCTACTTCTCCATGCCAGAAACAGCAAAGATCTTCAAGACTTTAGATTAGCAGAAAAGCAATTAAACGCATTCCTAAATTTCTACGTATACCTCATTCTAGTCTCAGCTACAAACCTGTCTAGTTATATACAAGTGAACCAATATTCTGAACAAGATGGCCGCCTGTGTACAATGGCGGCCGTCTTCCAGCCTATTTCCACTTCAAATCTTCTAAAAGTAGTCAGGCTGTGTGGAGTGACCCCTCCCTTCGACTGGTGCGGTTTAGTATTAAACATTGTGAAGTGGAGGTGTAAAATGTGGGGGGAAAGGACTAAACACGTTTTCTCTCTTCTAAGGCATTGTCATTGTCAATTTTCAACCATAAAGTAAACAATGCCTCTGCCATTATGCCTTCTCATTTCCCATACTGGAACCAAGTACAGTCATTATCTAGTCATAACATTCATACAATATTACAATGCAATGTACCAAAATACACGTGAAAAAATTAGGATTTTTTCAGTTTTTGATCAAGTTGCGAATTTTTTCATTTTTAAAACTGCAATAACAGTGTAATTGAACAATCGTTACAATAGAGAGGGGTTGGAATAAAGCTTAGCTATACAAATAATAACGCAGCTTTGCCATCAATTACGTTCATAATGTTTCATTTCACCAAAGAGCGTTCTGGAAACCAAACAAATGGACGACTGGGTCCTATTAGGCGACACCTTCTCAAAATGAGCAGGCCTCTGTCCTTAGCAGTCAGGAATCCCGCGGATTGGCTGCGTTGGCAGGAACCTTAGTCTGCCATGTCTTCGATCCCGATTGGACAAGGAGACTCGGAAGTGTCGAACGACAACGTGCGAGAGAGCGAATAGCAAGCTGTCTTGATGTCGACGTTTTACAACGTAATTGGCTATTGCGGTTCCAATGTAGTCCATCCAAGTGGTACTGTGAAATCTGCCATTGGTGGATAGAAGAGGGAAGGCAATCTCACTCAGGGTGAAGCCGGTGTTTTCATGCGGTGAATTAGCCATTGGATTCGGGTCGGGGATTCCAGTTGTGAGCCATGAGGTTCGATCATGCGTTTGTGTCCAGCTTCTGCCTCCTGATCGTGTACCTGGCCGGGGCAGCCATCGCAGGGTAAGGCAATGATCATCGAATGGCACCAGCCACACTGAGCTGTCCAGCGACCAGTAACCAGGAAACCCTGAGATCCCAGCGATTGTAACATGGTGACAGCCTTCCTGCACGTTACTCTACGTGCCACATGGGCTAGTAGCCATCTCTTCTATGAGTATGCTGGAATACATGTAAATAAACTATATATATATATATATATATATATACCACTTATCTATTCAGACACCATTTAAGACAATACATATATATGTTCTTGAATGACTGTTATGTACACAAAGCTGCTTATGATCTGTCAAGCCCTGATATTTTATATTATTAAACTCTTCTTGTTTGGTTTTATATTTATACCTCTTGGCTATAACCTTTCCTAGGTCTTCAAATATTTCTTCCTTTCTGCTATATTGTTTCAAATAGAAGCTCTGCACGTGTATTTGCACGTTGAAGCTGATCTGGCTTTGACAGGTGACATGTTGGGGCAATTTTTAAAGGGGGGTATATATATATATATATATATATATATATATGTATATTTGTGTGTGTATATATATATATATATATATATATATGCGTGTATGTCACTATTTTTTATTTATTTTTGCTTCAACGTGTATTGGAAACATTGTGAGGTATGCCCTGCCCAAGATTTGCTGTCACTCTTGCGGTGTCATGGCAATGTCACAGGGATTGACGACTATGAACAATACAGTCCTGCGCTCAGTCTGTGCTACCAATTGTAGACAAGCCAGCGCTAAGGCTGAGGTCAGACGAGCGTCATTGGAGAGAGGAAGGAACGTCCGTGAGAGAGTGGACGTTCCTTCCACTCGACGCCCGTCTGACCACCTCGCTCAGCGCTCTTAGTTCGCTCAGCGCTGGAAGGCTCGATCCTCCTATGGAGGATCATGCTTTGCAGCTCCATCAACGTGCGTCCTAGTGCTTTGACGGAGAGGCATGCTGCGCGGACGCAACACGACCCATGTGCGCGCAATTCGTGCGTGCGCAACGGTATCAGGGCCGATAGAGGTTTTTCCCTGTTATTGGTATGCTACATAACCGATGACAGGGATTTGTCTGCCAGCATGCACCGGTACTCAGTACTGCTGCGTACCGGCAGGGCAGACCTCCGCTAACTTGCAGAGGATGTCTGCAGCCCACCGGCGAAGGTCCGCAGCTCGGCACCCATCTGACGCTGAACGCGGACCATTCCCGCGTGCGGCTGACCTCATCGCACATGAACGTGATGAGTTGACATCAGAAACAAGAATCCTCTCGCCCCCTGCCGGGCAAGAATTTACCTGTGGTGGGTCATATAAGGGATCTTTGGAGTCCCGTATCTCCTCATACATATTACTCTACTATCAGAGCTGTACGGCAATAAAACTCTCAGTAATGTGTGGTGTGTATTAGCGTATCATAGAGCTGCACACTAATGTGCAGTCTGTATGAGCGTGTTACAGCTCTACAGCAATTAAACACAGTAATGTACACTGTGTATGAGTGTGAGTTTTACTGCTGTGGAGCTCTGCAAAATGCTCATACACAGTGCACGTTACTACAAGTTTTATTATTTTAACTGTCACATTGAGCGCTGTGATTCCTTAACCCAAAATATTGTTTAGCTTTTTAGTAGTGATATTTATAGTTTTTTGGTTTTTTTTCCCCATTTTTCTTTGTTCTGGTAAGCCATTTAATAGCTTTTTTTTAAAAATGCATGTGCAATCACTTTTTTTTTTTTCTCAGTTGTTGTAATGTTCAGAATTTTATTAAACATGTTTAGTTGATGCCAGATTTGTGTAGAGATAGTGATTTATTTTTTTATTTTTCCTTTTTTCAAAAATATAAATGTTCAGAATATCGGCACCTGATATCGGTTATCGGCCTGAAAGGCTGTCGATTATTGTTATCGGTGCCTAAAAATTGATATCGGTCTATCCTTAGTACCACGCGCACACCTCCAATGACCCATAAGGCGCAGTCACTTTGACAGCTGCCATCATAATTTAACGTGTCAAGGCAAAAAATGGATTGGTCAACAGATGTCAATAATTAACCAGTCCTGTTTTTCCACTGTATTTTCTTTGTTTTTGTGTTTTGATTGTTTTGCTTATTCAATTTTGGGACAGCCGAACACCGTTTGCGTAGCACACAGAGGCTTTCCAAGACACACACCATGTTTTGCAATTTTATTTGATTTCCGTAAACCACAAACCGGCTAATCAGTGTAACCTTTCGGTGCAGGCAACTAATCCGGCGATATTGGAATGTGTTGCTTTCCTTGCAAGTAATTTTTATTTTTAACTCCTCCTCCTCCTCTTCATTGTCTTTGTCAGTAGGTGTACCTAAAGGGCTACTAAAATGGTGTACGGCTTGAAGGAGAAAAGTTACCAGGAAAGGCTTAATGATCTTAACATGTACAGCTTGGAAAAAAGACGAGACAGAGGAGATATGATAGAAACATTTAAATACGTAAAGGGAATCCACAAGGTAGAGGAAGGGAGTATATTTAAAAGGAAACAAAGTAGCAAAACAAGAGGACATAGTCTTAGATTAGAGGGGCAAAGGTTTAAAAGTAACATCAGGAAGCATTATTTTACTGAGAGGGTGGTGGATACATGGAACAGTCTTCCAGTTGAAGTGGTAGAGGCTAAAACAGTAATTGAATTTAAGCAAGCATGGGATAGGCATAAGGCTATCCTAAACAAAAGATAAATCCAGGTTAAGTATCCATGTAATTGGGCAGACTAGATGGGCCGAAAGGTTCTTATCTGCCGACATTTTTCTATGTTTCTACCTCAAGGCTCTGTCCTAGGTCCTCTGCTCTTCTCTATCTACACCTCCTCCATGGGCAAAATTAGGGATGCACCAATACCACTTTTTTAAGACCGAGTACGAGTACCGATACTTTTGTTCAAGTACTCACCGATACCAATTACCGATACTTTTTCTTAAAGGGACAGGACACATTTTTTCTAAAGCAATACGAAATAGTGAATTATTTTCCATTGCTGAATAGTGATTAATAATAATTAATCACTATTCTATAAACTATTCAGCAAAGGGGAAAAAAATTCATTTTGTTTATTCATGCTGTATTCACAGCATGGTCAAAGATGAATGAATATTAATTTGATATAAACACTGTTTATAATAACTGCCCCAGCACTCCGTTTTCCCCCCTATCAATTTATTTTCTTTTGTTTAGGGGGTGGGGGGAGAGAGGGGACAGACAGACAGACTGAATATAAACTTCAGAGTCCTGCTGTCCCAGCACTCTGTTTTTCCCCCTATCAATTTATTTCCCTTCGTTGGGGGAAGGGACAGATAAACAATAAACTTTGGAGGCCTGATGCAGCGGTTCGGAGGCCTGTCCCAGCTCTCCGATAATTTATTTTGCCCAGCAACTTATTTAATCGGAGTGTCGGGACAGGCCTCTGAGTCCAAACCGCTGCATCAGACCTCCAAAGTTTATAGTATGTCTGTCCCTTCCCTCTGCAAACTAACAAACAGTTGCTGGGCAAAATAAATTATTTTTTTTCGTTTGGGGGAAAAGAGACAGCCAGAACATATGCACCTGCTTCTAGTGAGACGTGCCACTCCTTTTATGACTAGCAGCCAGTCCCACGTGATCTGTCAGTCTCTCGCTGCGGTGATGCGCTGACTCGTGTGACGAACACGCACAGAGTGAGCGCCGGAGGCCGAGTTTGAAGCCACAGATGCCGCGATTCAAGCAGTTTCAAGCCCGGATGCCGCGATTGAACCTCCGGATGCTGCAATTGAACCACCGGAGGCCGCGATTGAACCGCCGGAGGCTGCGATTGCTGTCCCGCTGGAGCAGAAGTATCGGTAAAAGTATCGGCCGATTTTTGACGAGTACGAGTACTCATCAAAACGGTAGTATCGGCACCGATACTGGTATCGGTATCGGTGCATCCCTAGGCAAAATCATTAATAGCTTTGGCTTTAATTACCACCTCTAAGCTGATGATACTCAGATCTAGCTCTCTTCCCCTGATCTCTCTCCTCCTGTCCTTTTCAAAGTCAGCGACTGTTTATCTGCCATCTCCTCCTGGATGTCCTCTCACCACCTAAAGATCAACATGTCTAAGACTGAGCTCCTACTAATTCCTCCCCCTAATGCCTCCCCACCTCCTGACTTCTCTATCATGGTCGATGGTATCACTATCTCCTCATCAAACCAAGTTTTGGTTTTACACTTGATTCTGCTCTTTCTTTCATCCCCCACATCCAGTCTCTTTCCTCCTCCTGCCGCTACCAACTGTTATATTTCCAGAATTCAGCCATTTCTTACTATTGACACCACAGAGAAACTTATCCACGCCCTTGTAATTTCCCGACTTGACTGTTGTAATAATCTTCTAGCTGGTCTCTCTCTGCCTCGCCCCCCCTACAATCCATTCTGAATGCCTCTGCCAGGCTCATGCACCTCACCTGCCACTCTGTCTCTGCCGCTCCTCTCTGCGAGTCCCTTCACTGGCTCCCCATCCACTGCAGAATTATATTCAAAATTCTTACCCTGACCTACAAAGCTCTCACTAACTCAGCTGCCCACTACCTGTCTTCACTAATCACCAAATACACCCCAGCTTGCTCCCTAAGATCAAACCGTGACCTGCGCCTAGCTTCTCCCCGCATCACCTCTTCCCACGAAAGACTGCAGGATTTCTCACGCGCAGCCTCCTGCAGTTTGTCATCAGGGTTATTAAGGGCAAATCTTTGTATAGCACCAGCATTGGTAGCATGGGCCCCAGGAGCCGACATATTATCTTCCATTTTGATGACGTTTGTCTGGGCTACCGCAACCTTTCGGATCCTGATTGCTGATCTGAACACCACTAGTGCACTGTCGGGTAGCTGCAAGACATGGCATGCAAGCCTGTTCACATAGCCCAATACCGTATCCATAGTTACCGTCTCCGATGTCCCAAGCTTGGATGTTACTCCTCCAGTGTCTAGTCTCCAGATTTGTCATGGCACGAGACAGGTGTTCCACCTGGATCTTGAATGCTCCCATCTGGGTATCAAGGAGAGTTTGTGCCACCTCAATGCCATCTGCCTGCGTCTGAACTACCGCTACCTGGGAGTGCACCACCTCTGCCCACACCCTAGACTTCGGTCTGATATAGGGCCCACATCTCCACGGTGAATCAGTGGGTTTCACCTTTTGTGTTTTGAAGCGGATGATGCGCTCCCCTGTCCCAAGTGTTGACAGCGCAGGGATGCAATAAGGATGCCACAGCTTTCAGTATCATCTTGGGTCTATCAGACATGCTTGGCTCCATCTGCCTCCTGACTGCTGCATGTGGCAGGTTCTGAGGCTCTTACAAAGCCATCTTTATTTCCAGCCATGCTGAGTCCTGGAGGTACAAATACCAGAGAGTCGGGGTGGTGCTGTCTTCAGCACCCCCTCTAGTGAAACACTACTAATCCGTTGCCGGAGTCTCCCTGAGCGGTTAGTCATCTTATGGGTCTTATTCCCCATTGTGGGAGAACAGGTCACCAAGGGCTGGACAGTGGATCTAGGTCCCTGTTTGTGTTCAGCGCCACACTGGGCTCCTGCATTGGCTCTTCCGATTAGGCTGCATGCCTGGGTTCAGGACAGCAAGCCAGCCCAAACTGCAGGTGAAAGCAGCAGGAGTGAGTCCCAAACAGGTCCCCATTTTGCCCAGTGTACCCAGGTGGGATATATCTCAGTGGGTCGGGTGTGCGACACCAATATATCACTGGAAACTATATTCACGGAGCTCTTCCAAATGTGACCGTCCACCATGCCGCTAGACTCTGCCCTCTCAAGATTTTTTTAATCCTTTCTGCCAATCATGGAGGGGGTTTAGGTTAAGGTGGAGTAGCACATTTGAGATTTACTACAGCAAAAGTGACACAATGTGGGTTGGCCACCACTAACCTATTTACATGTTCTGTCAACATGAGTCCTAGAAACATCACTTTGCAGATGGTCATTCGCTTTCTTTATTGTTTTCCAGGTGGCTTGTAAAATTAAATAAATAGTATTTGGTACATTGGAGCATTTTTTTCCTATTTATAATAGATTAGTTTTGTATAACTAAAAAATTATTTAGTTGCCAGTAAATCTAAACCCAGCCAGTTACGTCAGTCTTCCCAATGTGTCCTGTCAAACATAGCAATGTATAATGTAGCACAGTACTAGGGAGAACAAAAACAGGAACTGATACCTGATCTTCAGGTTTTACTTCAGTTAATGTTAGTCTAGCATCTGGGTGTCTCAGATCTTTTCCTGCTTGCAAATGTGAGCATCCTCCATCTGAGATGCTTTCATTGCGGCTTTGACTACACATCATTTTTTCCTGTTAGCCGAAGTTTCTTGGTGTCCTAAAAGTAACTTCTAAGGTTCTTTTTTAGGGATAGACTATCGGTTTTACCGATTATCAGGAGTTGGTATTCAGCAAATTACCGAACGGTATCTGTCTTTTTATTTTCCGAAATTCCCAATAACTGGACAAGGTTGCTCACTGCAGCTGCGACATGCAAAGTCCAACAGCTTGGCACTGATCTGGGGTTTCTCCCATGACAGGCTGACATCTTGGATGTCGGCCCTCTCTGCAGGACTTCCCCTGCCCATTATTTGACAGTATTGCGCTTCTGCATGATGGTGTCAGAAATGGGGCTTCCCTCCCATCTGGCAGGGAATGCCGTATGCAAGAAACGATGGGGGTCTTTTGGACCGCTTCTTTGGACACCATATGTACTACAGCAGCTGTTCTGGATCTACATTTCCCATTAGACTCTAGCAACTTAATGAGTAGCTGAGCATCATGGTAGATGTAATTCCAAAACATCTGGAGGGACAAGGTTGGTAACACATGTCCTACAGGGTCATATGAGGTATATTGTTTGGTCTGAGCAAATCGGTGTTCGTCTTTTTGTTTAGTTTGTGTTGCACACTACTGAACAGTGAGTTGTCCATTTTTTCAGATGGACTAATAAATGTTTATTTTATTTACATCCTTCTTGATTATATAATATGCCATCCCTATCAGGTGTAATGCCAGCTCTTTTCCAATTTGCAATCAGTTACCTGGGTTAAGTCAACTTTGTTATAAGCACGTTTAATAATTTTGGAAAAATACAACATTTTGAATTGACCGAGATAATGTTGCTTTAGTATGTCAAGTTTTGTTTGTTGTGTTTTAACACAGATTGGCTAAATCATCTCCACATTATATGTAAGTGTCTGCCATTCCCCTTTACCGAAGGAATTTGCAGTCTGTAGAATACACAAATTTTTTTTTTTTTTGTTTGTGTGTGTGTGTGTGTGTTCATTTATTGAAACTTTTTTTTTTTTTTTCTAGACGAGACTTCTATAAAATCTTGGGTGTCTCGAAAGGAGCTACAGTAAAAGAGATAAAGAAGGCGTACCGTAAACTTGCTTTGCAGCTACATCCAGATCGAAATCCCGATGACCCACAAGCACAAGACAAATTT
Source organism: Leptobrachium leishanense (assembly GCA_009667805.1). Taxonomy (NCBI): domain Eukaryota; kingdom Metazoa; phylum Chordata; class Amphibia; order Anura; family Megophryidae; genus Leptobrachium; species Leptobrachium leishanense. The sequence continues at coordinate 106,291,210 of CM019069.1, read as the reverse complement.
CAGGATTTAGGCGCTGCCTATGAGGTTTGTATAAAATACTGTTTCGTTTTCTAGTAGTGAGCTCTGCGATGGAATCTCAAATTGGGGACCTGCTGGCTGACAACATCTATCCCAATACTTTCAGAACTGGAAGAGGAGCTGTTGAGTTCCTTTCGGTATCTTTTACTTTCCTTTGTTATTGAGGGGTTTTATTGTACCATTTCTCGTGGTTTTATACCTGCACATGCTCTGGTATAATCTCACTGATGTCCATTGGAAATTGATATACTAATGTTTACTATATTTCTAGACTAATGTATATATTTTGCATACCTCTCCCAGTTCCCAAATTCTGTCATTGGATAGTTACTTGCAAGGTTTACCATCCACCCAACTTCCTGATGTTTACAGTAAATTTTATTAGTTGACCACCAGTTGCAACATAAGCGTGCTTTCAAATGAGGATATTTCTGTATAGATCTCCACTGGGGCTCCCTTCTGTTTAAATTCAATCTGCTTTAGTCAATACGGATGTCAGCGACAGCCAAAAAGTTATTTTAGACTCCTTGAAGGTTCTTCAAAGATCTACACATGTAGGTCTTTGGAGATCTGGTCTGTTGCTTAGCCATCACTTTTGTTAATTGCCCTAGGGCTGAAATAACTAATCGATGATTAAAATAGTTGTCAACTACTTCCATTATCGATTAATCCTCCTGTGTAGAGTACACTGTTTAGAGTCAGACTGAGTTAAACGTAAATAACCTCAGCTTCGGAGCTGATTGGCGAAGACACGTCGCTGCTTTACTCGGTATGATTTTTATTCCGTTTACAACAGTAGCAGAACTATAACACAAACAATAGGATACTGCCACTGGGTGAAGGAGCTGTATGCCTGCGTTTTATCCTTACTTGAAGCTGGAGTCCTGTGACACTACCCCATCCTCTCTGCCACAACCTCTTTGGTCAGGAACTGCCATTCCCTCCCTTTTGGTCTGGTCCTTTCCTCAAACTCACTCCCACACTCAGATCCGGTCTTTTGTCAATACCCTCTCCCACTCAAGTCAAGTCCCTCCTCCCACTCAGTTTGGTCACGAAATTATTTAAAAGGGACCTCTACGCACCCTGACCACTTTAGCTTATTAACCCCGATTTCATGCTGACACCATCATCTATGACCAAGTGCTTGTAGCCACGTTCATACAGGGAGAAAGCAAACATGGGCTTAAGCTGCGCATGCAGCATCAACCCATCCCTCTGACCAAGCACTCGCATACCTTGTGTGAAAGGTACACAAGAAACGCAATTTGCGTATTTACGTATGAAAGTTACGTACACTACGCAAATTGCTTATTTATTTTTTACATATATATATGGTTTACTTAAAAATATATTTTTTTTTTATCCGATGAATCGATTTAATCGGCCAACTAATCGATTTATGAGAATAATTGTTAGTTGCAGCCCTATTTGGACCCCAATTTGCTTAAGCAAGCAAGACTTAGGCTTTGATAGCACATAAAGGATTTAGTGTTCACTTAGCCAGTGGCAGCTCTAGACTTTGGGGCCGTAGTCAAAACTCAAACATGAGGCCCCTACACACTCCCATATTGGGGGTGAAAAATGCAAGCGATGCAAAATTAACTGTATATAAATTGCGTTTTCTAAACCAGACAAATCGTGTGATCTTATTCAGAGCTTTTAGAAATCTATTAGACTCACACCACACTTTCTGGGAGTTTTATTGCATTGAAGCTATGGGATACGCTCATACACACCGCACATTACTGTAACGCAGCGCCACACACCACTAAAACCTGCACATCACTGTGAGGTTTATTGGTGTGGAGGCTCCTTAGTGGAGCTCTATGATACGCTCTATGGGGGTGCAAATCATGTTTTTGGATTTTTATTTATTTTAGGGGGGGGTTACTTTATTTGCCCTCCCAAATTATTTTATTTCGGCACCATAAAAAAAAATTACCCCCTGAAATAATAATAAAAAAAATTCCCATTTTTTTTCCACCCCATCCCCGGGGAAAGCAAAGTAATGTTTTTTTTTTTTTGTTTTTTTTTCTTATTTTTCTATTTTTTTTATTTTATTTTGTGTCTAAATGTAAATAAATAATAATAAACAATCGCACGCAGGTGTAGCCAGGGCCCCAAAATGATTGTTCTCCCCCTTACCTCAGAGTGATTAAACCCCCCCAGCAAGTGACCCCATTAATCCTCCAATTCCACTTAGTGGGAGTGCCCACAAACTTTCATTCAAGGAAAGACCTCATCCCTCCCCCAAAATGAGTGGCCCTTCCACCCACTGTGAGGGCCCCAAAACCCTCTCCCCAAGCCTCAAACAGTGAGGGCCCCAAATCCCAGAGGGTGCTCTTTAATTCTCCAAGGTGCCTGTTACCTGTTGGGGTTAGGGAGGGGGTGGTGTGACACCCATCCCAAGGGGAACGATCACAGCCTGATTTAGTACCGCTGCCGGCCTGCTGGGGTCACTGCTTCCTCAGTGGGAGGGGAGGACCGACAGGCCACAGGTCAGCCATAGAGCACAGCGGCCTGAGGCTCCTGGAGGGAGAGTCCCAGGCCAACAGTGTAATTGTTAGGTCAAATAGAACCTGTGGGTTTAAATATATAAAGCTGCTGTTGTCTTTTGCGTGTGTTGATTGGAGTGCTCTCTTCCTGGTTTGTTAGATATCTCATATGTTCAACAATGGCCGAGGCAATGCTTTTTATTTTGGTTAGGAGACATTGTGAGTCCTAAAACATGTCAACATATCCCGGTAAACAGGAGACTGCATTGTAATGTCAGGCTTTAAAAAGTGTCTAACTTTAATCCCGATCAAAGCAGCTAAAGTCATCAAGTGCAGCAAACCTTTAGTTTCATAGCTTGTTGCAGATGAGTGAGAGCAGGAGTGTGTCCGTCGAATAATACCTCCCGTCACATAATGCCACCAACAATCTGCGCAGGATTGATGTAATGCCAGCTGGTCATCATGTCACGTCACGCATGCGCGGATAGTCTGACTAGCCAGCTCCGATGCAGCAGGAGTGGAGGCAATATCTGATCGTCAGATAATGCCTCCCGCTCGGTGCGCATGCGTGAGGCACTCCACACAGGGAGGGATCTAGACATTTATATATACAGAGAGCAGTGCGGACACTGGTCACCGACAGCAGGGGTAATATGTGCATAGATACAGAGAGCAGAATTTGTGTTTACTCCTCACTGCTCTCTGTATATGTCAATGTTCTGTCCCGTTCCCCCCCCCCCCCTCCTCCTCCGGATGTGTGGTGTGTCAGGCGCATGCGATCAGATATTGCCACCACGCTTGCTGTATCCGAGCTGGCTATTCCTAGGATCCTCGCGGGTGTGACGTGATGACCAGCTAGACGCCAGATCAGCTGGCGTTATGTCACTCCTGTGCATGCGCAGATCGTCGCAGGCATTTTGTGACGGGAGGGATTATTCGACGGAACAGTGTTTTACAGGCTAATCAGTTACACTTTGTTCATGCTGGAGATGTATATAATTTTTTTTTTTTCCTCTTCCTTCTTGCTCTCATGGATCTGCCTTTTATTTTCAGGTGCTATCCGACGAAGAGAAAAGGAAACAATACGATGCATATGGAGAAGAAGGTCTTAAAGATGGTCATCATAGCTCCCATGGAGATATATTCTCGCAGTAAGTGCAAAGTCCTGTTTTCTTTTGTTTATACTGTTTCCTACTAAGATTTTTGGTATGATAAATCTTCTTAATTTCTTCACTATCAGTGATTTTACAAAAAAAAATACAAATATCAGGAACTCTTTCCTTTCTCACAGTGAGAAATATTTGGTAATACATATATATGTATATTTTTTTACTGTAGTAACCTGTTTGGCAGGCAGATGTTGCCATCTATTGGCCAAAAAGAGTTTATGCAGTTACACAGAGCCAGGAGCTGCAGTTTTAATATTACCGTATATACTCGCGTATAAGCCGAGTTTTTTGACTCAGATTTTGAGTCCAAAAACCGCGATTCGGCTTATACGCGAGTCAAGGTCCTGAACAGCGTGAGTCCGTCCGTGTTGAAGGGGATGCGGCTGCGTGCAGGCGCAGCCGGTCACGTGGTCCGGCTAATCAGGTGGTACTGAGTCTCTGTACCACCTGACTGGCAGGACCGCGTGACCTGCGCACGCACGCAGCCGCATCCCCTTCAACACGGACGGACTCGCGCTGTTCAGGACCGGGCAGGCACTCCCGCTGCCCGGCATCTGGGCCCCCTCAACCCCTGCTGGATCCGGAGCTGGGGCAATATCCATGTGAGAGCTGGCTGCCGCTGGGGCAGTATCCAGGTGAGAGCTGGGGCAGTATCCAGGTGAGAGCTGGGGCAGTATCCATGTGAGAGCTGGGGCAGTATCCATGTGAGAGCTGGGGCAGTATCCATGTGAGAGCTGGGGCAGTATCCATGTGAGAGCTGGGGCAGTATCCAGGTGAGAGCTGGGGCAGTATCCAGGTGAGAGCTGGGGCAGTATCCAGGTGAGAGCTGGGGCAGTATCCAGGTGAGAGCTGGGGCAGTATCCAGGTGAGAGCTGGGGCAGTATCCAGGTGAGAGCTGGGGCAGTATCCCACTTAGGCTTATACGTGAGTCAATAAGTTTTCACAGGTTTTTTGGGAAAAAGTAGGGGGGTCGGCTTATACCCGAGTATATACGGTAGCTAGGGAAATTTCTGTCGGCCATCTGCTGATTTTAAACCATTTTAGCACTGTTGGCATCATGCCCACGGTGCTAAAACTTTAGGGTCAAGTTCTGGAGGCCAAAAATAAAGGAAATTTGTTTGCAACAATGAATTTCAATTGCTTTTGCACTGCTCAGCGGCAGATCAAAACAACTCTATATTGGTACCTGATGACGGTTACCGTGATCTTGGAAGTTAAGGGGTTAAATGGGAAAATAGTCCCGCGTGCAGCCTGTTATGGTCGATAGGTGCAGCCTATTTTTTTTTTAAAATATTTATTTTCTTAACTTTATCAAGCATGTTAAAATGGAATTACAGTAATGTTTGCTGCTGACAATGTTTGAAATGACATAAGCATAGTAATGATATATTTTGAATCTGAGTCACAAAAAAGTTATATAATCTGTTTTGTGCCTACAAAAATGTTTTATTGGCACCCAGTTATATCAGGAAATCCAGTTTCTGCAGAAGTAAATTACTCATTCCTCAGATAATAATATATGATTTTACAGAATATTAACTACAAATGTCTCTCGTAGCTTCTTCGGCGACTTCGGGTTCATGTTTGGAGGTAATCCACGTCAGCAGGACAGGAATATCCCTCGAGGCAGCGACATTGTTATTGATCTAGAAGTGACCATGGAAGAAGTCTATTCTGGGAATTTTGTAGAAGTAAGTCCAACATACACAATTGAGGGGGGGGGTGAGATTTTAATTTTAGAATCCAAATTTTTGTTAAATTCTCCTTCAGCACTGTACAACCTCGTGAAACGGGGAGTCCATGTCTGAGTAATTGGGAGTTGCTGAAATGTTTCCAACTCCTGACCATTTTTAGTCTCTGCAGCTTGCTTTAACACACTCAGCCAGTATAGAGTTCTAAATATCTAAGACTTGTGGATGGTTTGGTGTACATTTTCTTTTTGATTGTAATTTAATAGTTCCTTTGCATCTTTTATAGGTTGAAAGGAACAAGCCTGTAGCTCGTCAGGCACCGGGAAAGCGTAAATGTAATTGTCGACAAGAAATGAGGACCACACAACTGGGACCTGGCCGCTTTCAGATGACGCAAGAAGTCGTATGCGATGAATGTCCAAATGTCAAGTATGGGCTTTGTTTACTTCTTTATTCCGAAACAGACTTTTCTATGAGTGACCGGAAAAAGATACCTCATGGAAAATGGTTTAAAAGTCTTTGTGTTGTATAAAGGAACATTTTATTTTGTTTCTTTTTACAGATTTAAGCGATACTAGGAGGTTAAACTACAAGAGGGTAGGAAACCTGGACTAAACATGAACTCCTCTTGACACACTCCCCCCCCCCCCTTCCCCCTTTTTTAAACTTTTTAAAAACGCCCCTAAATTCATTGCTGGCCTTCCTCTGAGCCCTGCAGGATATGAGACGTGTCCAGCTAAGCATGTCACATGACCCCTGGAGGGATCCCTGAGCTGAGATTATGGGCAGGAGTAAGCCCCTATATTTGGATGGCTGAATTAGCCCTCATTGGTACTTGTGTTTATTTAGATGCATCAAAAATTTACTGTGTGGGTAATGGAAAATCATTTCCCATAAAACCACTGGATGTTGCCGGTGGTTCTATGAAAAATCACTTGACAGTTAAGGGTTTTATGAGGATAGATTTCTAATCTGACAGAATAAGTCTATGATTACATTGATGCTAGCTTCCTTTGAATAACTGTGTCAATGGATATCTTGCTCAGAACCAGATCGTCGTAGATGGGACAACATATTTCAGTTAACGAGGGGCTTATATAGATGCATCCAGAAGTTTCCGGTTATAGAATAAAACAGTACTATAATCCACGTAGTTAATCCAGACTTTAATTATTGGGTTCAGATGAATATGATTGTGTTTGGGAAAAATAAAAGCACCAGATAGTTTCAATGTCTTACAGATGTGCTGTCACGCTATGCTCCGTTATAATAAATAGGTTTTGTCTTCAATGCTATATGCCCTTTAACAATCCATTCATTAGCCAGTGTATTGTCGTGTTTTGTGATACCTGTGTCCTATTTAATAAAGATATTTTTTTTAAAAAACGGCAGAGAAAATATAATTTTCTTCTTCTTTCAAGGTTGGTTAATGAAGAACGGACTCTAGAAGTAGAAATAGAGCCTGGTGTTCGAGATGGCATGGAGTACCCATTCATTGGAGAAGGTAAAGACCTGAAACCATTAAGGGGGCTGGTGTTTAACTATTAATGCCTGGTCACCCACACCTCCTTTTATTTCTTGTATTTTTATTTTATTTGTTACTAAAACTGTCCGCAATCTCTGCCCAGTTTTTTAAGGACAAAAAAAGAAAGGGATACTCTTATTAATACAGTTTCCATTTAAACCTTGGCCTCCTTCCCATACGATTCCTTGCAGGTCTAGGCCATAGATATCCAGTCTCTGAATTGGTTATACTCAGATTTGAAATACTGTGGTGTTAGCTTTTTACTTTTATTACTCTTTTTTTTTTTTTTTCTTCTTCTACATAACACTTGTTTATTTTCTCCTTAGGTGAACCTCACATTGACGGTGAACCAGGAGACCTGCGCTTTAAAATCAAAGTTCTAAAGTAAATACAATATTGTTAGTTATAACTGGTTTGATTACTTGTGAAAATACATACATACATACATACATTATGGAGCAACCCAGGACTTCTAAAACCTAAAAATATTCACAATCTAGAAGGGTTGGGAACAGGAGGAGAGGACTGCTAGGTGAGAGTGAATGATGGTTGCGTCAGTGAGTTGGGTGGTAGGCTTCCCTAGAAAATAGGAACTTTTTAAGGGAGTGCTTGAAGGAAGAGAAATTAGGGGAAAGTCTGACCGTATGAGGGAGAGCGTTCCAGAGGATGGGGCTGTGCGAAAGAAATCCTGCAGTCTATCATGGGAAGAGGTGATGCGGGGAGAAGCTAGGTGCAGGTCACTGTTTGATCTTAGGGAGCAGGCTGGGGTGTATTTGGTGATTAGTGAGGACAGGTAGAGGGGAGCTGAGTTAGTGAGAGCTTTATAGGTCAGGGTAAGGATTTTGAATTTAATTCTGCAGTGGATGGGGAGCCAGTGAAGGGACTCGCAGAGGGGAGCGGGAGAGACAGAGCGGCGGGTGAGGTGGATTAGCCTGGCTGAGGCGTTCAGGATGGATTGTAGGGGGGAGAGGTGGGACAGAGGGAGGCCAGATAAGAGTCCTTCCACTCGACGCCCATCTGGCCACCCCGCTGAGCGCACTCGGTGCGCTCAGCGCTGCCAAGTGCGTTCCTCCTATGGAGGATCGCGCTTTGCACTCCCATCAACGAGTGTCCTAGCGCATCGATGGGGAGGCTTTGATAACGGACGCTTGTTGCGCGCGCAAAAGCGTGTGACCGGCCCCGTTGCAGCGTCACAACGCTGCAATGGAAACCGGTATGGACGCACATAGTGCGCTCGTCTGACGCCAGCCTAAGCTGGTTTTAGTTCTCATCCATCATGCCACACAGCCCTCCATAGAAGATCTATGGAAACACCGATAACCAAATCAAATTAACTTGCTAGATCAGATTAATTGGAGCTGGCAGATCAGCCTTTGATCTGATTTGTGAAGAACATTTTATTTTTTCCTCCCAAGACATTTTCTGGAAATTGGAAAGTTATGCTTCCTTGCTTTTGTCAGGATACCAAAGGGGCCTTCTTTTACACTGCTGACACCCACAGGGATAGGAGTTTTTTGTCCTGAGAGATTTTGGTTTGTGAATGTCTGAAGCATATTTTGTCTTATTCATGTTCAAATGTGGTGACAGAGCAATTTTTGTATGTTAATGTCAATTCTTATGCTTTATACAAATTCACACACATTTTAAAGCATTTCTTTCCATGTTTGTCCTCTGCATCAAGGTTTTAGATAAGGACAAGAGACTTTTTATGTGTTTTTGAAGTTGTTTTATCTTGTCATGAAATTCACCTCAATCATTTAAACAATATATGAACCCTTAAAAATAACATTGAGTATAGTCTGAAATAATTCCTTTTTGCATCTAAACAGGCACCCCATTTTTGAAAGAAGAGGCGATGACCTTTACACAAATGTAACCATATCTCTAGTTGAAGCTCTTACAGGGTTTGAAATGGACATTACACATTTGGATAACCATAAGGTAAAATTTAAAAGCATAGTGAATGGAAGAGATTAGAGTGCGTGAAAGGGACAGCTGCACGATTTAATCTAAAGATGATCAATTGTAATCATCTATAAATCACATATAGTCCTGTACAGACCAAGGAGACTCAGTTTGTTGTTTTAGTGCACTATATTAAAAAGTGTTTTTGTGTTGTTTTGTTTGTTTTTTTTGTTTTTTCCTGTAGACTGTAAGCTCCTCTGAGGAGGGGTCTCTTACTTTATTTTTTTGACCATTTTTATTGAAAGTGCAATCCAAAGAACAGGTACAGAATGAGTATGTAATTCTAGATAGAACCTTTGTAGCGCATCAAAAATAGATTTTAAAGGTAGACCTCAACAAAGAGGTATATCAAACATAAAGTGCTTCAATCAATGTACACATATAACAGTGCAATGTGCCATAGAACACAGTAAAGTGCAACAATATATAAAATTCCAGCAGTGCGATGGGTAGAAGAGAGTCGATAAAGTGCAACAGTGTCCAAATGTGCAAAATGTGCAAATTCAATGATATCCAATACAACAGTATGAATACCAGTGGGAAAATTCCTTAAAATTTACTTCTCTTTATGTTCAAGCGATGCACAAATATAGTCCTCCTTTCTTGGTCTGTGTATCTCTTGCCGTCTCTCAATAATGGAGAGTATAGCCAGAAAAGAGAAAAAAGTGAGAGAAAGAAAAAAAAAAAAAAAAAAAAAGATTCGAGGGGAGAGAAAAAAATGAAGAAATAATCGTGCAGAAAATCCCAATTAAATATGGCAAATAAATCACTCGTAGGAATATGGAAACTCACATTTATAAGAACCCAAAAAATCCCTGGCTCTAGGTTTAGGAGCTTCCAGCCATATAGAGGGTGGCGTATCCCTTCTTAAATCGTCAACTCTGGTTGCGATGGCTACAATAAGATAATAGACAGCGCTCCCATAGTATATTACCGTATTATGATAAAAAGGGGTGATAATGTATTGAACTCACCAGATATGGAGCCTCTTCCACACAGGCTCACTCAATACAGCGTCAGGTACACTATGGTGGATACCCAGAACCTCTTCCCAACCGTCTGAGGGCCAGATATCAGGAGCTTCCAAGCGGTGGAAAGTATATATCCAAGGAGAGTAGTCAATAGAATATAAACCATATAAAATTTATTGTGTATTAAAAAATTAATTGCATATTAAAAAATAGACAGATGCGTTACCGAGACGCGTTTCGGCATTAACAGCCTTCCTCAGTCGGTATATTTAGGTGCACTATTGTCCAAAAAATCTCCAAACAGATTTTTTGGACAATAGTGCACCTAAATATACCGACTGAGGAAGGCTGTTAATGCCGAAACGCGTCTCGGTAACGCATCTGTCCATTTTTTAATATGCAATTAATTTTTTAATACACAATAAATTTATATGGTTTATATTCTATTGACTACTCTCCTTGGATATATACTTTCCACCGCTTGGAAGCTCCTGATATCTGGCCCTCAGACGGTTGGGAAGAGGTTCTGGGTATTCACCATAGTGTACCTGACGCTGTATTGAGTGAGCCTGTGTGGAAGAGGCTCCATATCTGGTGAGTTCAATACATTATCACCCCTTTTTATCATAATACGGTAATATACTATGGGAGCGCTGTCTATTATCTTATTGTAGCCATCGCAACCAGAGTTGACGATTTAAGAAGGGATACGCCACCCTCTATATGGCTGGAAGCTCCTAAACCTAGAGCCAGGGATTTTTTGGTTCTTATAAATGTGAGTTTCCATATTCCTACGAGTGATTTATTTGCCATATTTAATTGGGATTTTCTGCACGATTATTTCTTCATTTTTTTTCTCTCCCCTCGAATCTTTTTTTTTTTTTTTCTCTCACTTTTTTCTCTTTTCTGGCTATACTCTCCATTATTGAGAGACGGCAAGAGATACACAGACCAAGAAAGGAGGACTATATTTGTGCATCGCTTGAACATAAAGAGAAGTAAACTTTAAGGAATTTTCCCACTGGTATTCATACTGTTGTATTGGATATCATTGAATTTGCACATTCGGACACTGTTGCACTTTATAGACTCTCTTATACCCATCGCACTGCTGGAATTTTATATATTGCACTTTACTGTGTTCTATGGCACATTGCACTGTTATATGTGTACATTGATTGAATATTTGTCACCTTAAGATTGAAGCACTTGAAGACTGAAGCACTTTATGTTTGATATATCTCTTTGAAGTCTACCTTTTAAATCTATCTATAATTTCATTTTTGGTTAATGCAGATTTTGGTTGTTTTTTTCTGTATATTGCGCTTACCCCTTTGGGCAGCATCTCACTACTTACTAGTTATAATTTAACTACTTCATAACACTATAGTAATCTGGTTTATAAATAGGCGCCTACGCTGTATGAGATAGATATCTATCTATCTTTCTTCTTTTTTACAGAATGAGTATGTAAGTGATCAAATATATATACTATAATTGAGTAAGGCTTGGCGTGTCCGTCGCCAAGCCTTACTCTGCGCATGCGCGCGCAACCAGCGGCGGTTGGTTGCGTGCGCATGCAACCGCCGCGGCACGAGCCGGCTGCCGGCTCGCCGCGGCGGTTACAAGATGCACACAGCAGCCGGGTAGAGGCTGCGCTCGTAGCCTCTACCCGGCTGCCGCGCGCATCCAACCCCCGAGCGGCGAAGGGAAAGTTCCCTCCGCCGCTCGGGGGTTGGATGCGCGCGGCAGCCGGTAGAGGCTGCGAGCGCAGCCTCTACCCGGCTGCTGTGTGCATCCAACCCGTCCCCCGAGCGGCGAAGGGAAAGTTCCCTCGCTTCCGCTCTTTGAAGGACCCAAGCCCCGGTCACGTGACCGCGGCTTGGGTCCTTCAAAGACCGGAAGCGGGGAAACTTTCACTTCCCCGGCGCCGCTCGGAAAGGTAAGTATGGCGCGGACGGCGGAGCTCATGGGGCGGCTGTCCGAATGCCGATAGAGCATTCGAACAGCCGCCCCATGTCTGGTCCGGGGTCTGATCTGGGGCATATATCCATGAGAGCTTGGGGGGGCAATATCCATGAGCTGGGGGGCAATATCCATGAGCTGGGGGGCAATATCCATGAGCTGGGGGGCAATATCCATGAGCTGGGGGCCAATATCCATGAGCTGGGGGCCAATATCCATGAGCTGGGGGCCAATATCCATGAGCTGGGGGCCAGTATCCATGAGCTGGGGGCCAGTATCCATAAGCTGGGGGCCAGTATCCATGAGCTGGGGGCCAGTATCCATGAGCTGGGGGGCAATATCCACGAGCTGGGGCAGTATCCATGTGCTGGGGCAATATCCACGTGTTGGGGCAATATCCACGAGCTGGGGCAGTATCCACGAGCTGGGGCAGTATCCACGAGCTGGGGCAGTATCCACGAGCTGGGGCAGTATCCACGAGCTGGGGCAGTATCCACGTGCTGCGGCAGTATCCACTAGCTGGGGCAGTATCCACTAGCTGGGGCAGTATCCACGTGCTGGGGCAATATCCATGAGCTGGGGCATATATCCATGAGCAGGGGCAGTATATCCACAATAGACTGCCCTCTGGGCAGGCTTTCCACCTTGTATTACATATATGGAGAACAGTACATGTCAAGCAGGAATACATAATGCACATTCAATTTATTTTTTAAAAACCCAGAATAGAAACCTAGAAAATGTCGGCAGATAAGAACCTTTCGGCCCATCTAGTCTGCCTAATTACATGGATACTTTACCTGGATTTATCTTTTATTTAGGATAGCCTTATGCCTATCCCATGCCTGCTTCAATTCAATTACTGTTTTGGCCTCTACCACTTCTACTGGTTGAATGGGTCAACTAAAAAAAAATGTGAACACACAAAATGTGAGTCATTTTGGAAATGTACTCCAGTTTGTGTCTGAAGCTTTACACCACGATGAAATGGAGCTTTGATTACTGTAGATACTTGCAGTATACTCAAGTTTTTTGAGGGAAAAAAACACAACCTCAAAACTGTAGGGGTTCGCATTATACTTGAGACCTCTGCGAGGGAATAAAATTCTGTTTGGTTCCCCGTACTCACACTCACTCTGCAGGAGAGCTGGGCATGGTGCTGAAAGCTTGCCCTGCCGAGATACTGTCTCCTCCCACTGTTAAAGCTGCTGCAGTTTAGTGTGTATGTCTGTCTCCCAGCGGGGAGCATGACTGTGCAGAAACTGAGCACATATTAACCCATTCAGCCCCAACTACTTAACCCTTACTCACTGCAGCTCTCTATTAACCCTTCACAATGCAATACCAGTTGAACCCTGCAGCCCTGACTTTAACCATTTAACCCTTAGTGACTGCAGCCCTCAAGTACCCCTGTACAAAACACCTCCAATACCCTGCAGCCCTCGATTAACCCTTCAATCCAAAAACCTACATTAACCCCTTTATAATACATATGCTCTGCTTCATATAAACAATGTTAATTTTTCAAGGTAAAGCAAGCTTTTATCCATTTCAAAATGTATAATTTTTGTAGTGCATGTGTATATGCATAGCATAGGTTCGACAATCGACAACTAATCAATAATGGAAATAGTTGACAACTATTTTAATCATCGATTAATCGGTGTCGATTAATCGTCCTGTGTACAGCACACACTGTTTAGGTTCAGACGGAGTTAAACCTATATAACCTCAGCTTCAGAGCTGATTGGAGAAGACGTGCCGCTGCTTTACTTGTTATGATTTAGTTCTAGGGTTATGTCAAACACAACCAAGATGTTTTTATTCTGTTTACAACAGTAGCAGAACTAGAACACAAACCATAGGATACTGCTACTGGGGTGAAGGAGCTGTATACCTGTGTTTAAGCCTTACTTGAAGCTGGAGTCCTGTGCCACCACCCCACCCTCCCTGCCACACCCTCTTTGGTCGGAAACTGCCTTTCCCCCTCTCTTTGGTCTGGTCCCTTTCCCCAAACTCACTCCCACACTCAGATCCGGTCTTTTGTCCATACCCACTCCCTCTCACACTCAGGTCATGTCACTTGAGTAAAGTCACTCCCTTCCACCTTCAGTCCCTCCTTTCACTCAGTTTGTTCACGAAATTATCAAAAAGGGACACGCTATCTTATTGTTAGGATAAAAATTCCTGTTTTCTGTTTTTATCTTTAGTCATTTGCTCTCATTTATCTCCATCTCCACCTGGCCAGGCCTTTTCTTAATCAAGAGTTTTAGAAACCATATTCAAATACATGTATTAAAATGAGAAAGACGAGAGCACAAGCGTGTGGATGTTCACATCTTTTTACTTCGTTCAAATCTGATTTAGGTTCAGAACTTTCACAAAGTTTAATACAGAAATCCAAGTCAGAGTTAGGACACAGCCTCTCAATACATAGGATTGGTCAAGCTTTAACGGCATTTTTCAAATGTCTCAAAGCGTTTAGTTCAAAATACATAAATCACGTATTCTAGACATGGAGGCGTCTTGCCACATCTGGTGTAACTAAATCTCTGGTCATTAAGAACAAAAAGACCTTTAACAACTTCTACACTGAGCTTCTCTAGGTCAAATAGGTCACATCTGTTGGACATTTAGGCTTTTTTCAACTCTCCGAATACACAACGAACTTTGCAAATTTAATGACTGAAGTAAACTATTATGCCTCGTACATGATTTAAATATGACTCAGGTATTTCAAATCTGATTATCAAGATTTGGAATATACAAATATTAAAATATTCCTCAACACTTATTAACCTCGATTTCATGCCGACATCATCATCTATGACCAAGTGCTTGTAGCCGCGTTCATTTGAGAAAGCAAACATGGGCTTAAGCTGCGCATGCAGCATCATCCCATCCCCCTGACCTTGTATGAAAAGTGTGCAAGATACGCAATTTGCATATGTACGTTCCAAAGTTACGTACACTACGCAAATTGCTAGGGTTGCACCGATACTAGTATCGGGGCTGATACTGGGTATTGCAGGAGTACTTGGTACTCGTGCAGTACCCCCCGATATTTTTTCCGATACTGGAAGCTGGCATTGAGCCGGCTTGCCGGCATCCGAGGGGCTGCGGCGGCTGTCCGAATGCTCTATCGGCATTCAGACAGCCGCCCCTGGAGCTCTCTGCGATACTTACCTTCCTGGGCGCCGCCGGGAATGTCTCCGTGCGCGCGCTCGTTGGAAGGACCCCAGCCGCGACCATGTGATCACGCGCAGAAACTTTCCCGGCGTCGCCCAGGAAAGGTAAGTATAAACACACTAAGCAGCTGCAGGGCCTGTCCGAATGCCGATAGAGCATTCGGACAGGCCCTGCAGCTGCTCTCCGCGATGATACTTACCTTCCTGAGCGACGCCGGGAAAGTTTCCCGCGTGCGCTCGTTGGAAGGACCCCAGCCGTGATCACGTGGTCGCGGCTGGGGTCCTTCCAATGAGAGAGCGCGCGCGCGCGGAGACATTCCCAGCGGCGCCCAGGAAGGTAAGTATCGTTGGGGGGGGTCCATGAGCTGGGGGGCATACCCACGTGTGAGCTGGGGGGCATATCCATGAGCTGGGGGGCATATCCATGGGTATGCCCCCCAGCTCATGTGAGAGCTGGGGTGCATATCCATGAGCTGGGGGGCATACCCATGTGAGAGCTGGGGGGCATACCCATGTGAGAGCTGGGGGGCATACCCATGTGTGAGCTGGGGGGCATACCCATGTGTGAGCTGGGGGGCATATCCATGTGTGAGCTGGGGGGCATATCCATGTGTGAGCTGGGGCATATCCATGTGTTTATATATATATATACGTACGTACGTACGAGCTGGGGGCATTTTTATATGGTCTGTTCTTATTGGAAAGCGTCACATGACATTAAAGAAAAGTATCAGTACTCGGTATCGGTGAATACTTTTAAAAAGTATCGGTACTCGGTCTTAAAGTGGTATCGGTGCATCCCTACAAATTGCTTATGAAAAAAGGGGGAGGGGTTGTGGTTATTTATTTTACATAATTCCTTTTAAGTAAACAAACCAAAAAAATTCAATTTTGTTTTATCCGTTGAACTAATTAGTTGATTATTATTTTGATTATGAGAATAATCGTTAGTTGCAGCCCTATTCCTAACACATAAATAAATAATAATATATATATTATTATCTGTATATACTGTTTCTCTCTCATTAAATGCAATTGCACTAATATAAAAAATGTGTCCTTATGCTTACGGATTTTATTTGGTTTCATGTGCAGAACTTTACCATAATAGAGTTTTATTCCATAGCCATGGAAACGCTCAATTACTCCTATCACCATTCTAAAATATCCCCGAAAATGTGTTACCTCTCACTCTGCTCCCCTGCTCTCTAGCCACCACCGGAGGAACGAGTGTGAGAGTGGGGTGAAATGAACATGAAATGAAAACCTGGAACAGTAATTTGACAGTGTTTTTTGTCATCTTTTGGAAAATGTATGCTTTTATAATTTTTCTCCTAGCGTTGTATTCATTTCCATAATGAATCTCTAACCCTCAAGTTATACTCGGGTCGCATTATACTCGAGTATCTATGGTAGTTCTAGTGTTGTTGGCAAAGGAGCAATGGCATCTGCCTGGAGCAATGCATATGTTTCTCCACTTACTTGGTGCTGTAACTTCCTCATCAACAAGAATTCATTTAGTTGGGCATGGCAAATTTCTTTATTTACATCACAAAGAGAACACCTGTCTGAAAATCTTGCCTTTTATTTTCCTTCTATCATACAGAAAAAATACATACAGAAAAACCCAATTATAAAGGGTTTGTTTTCATGTTTTTCTTACAATGGAATTTTCCTTTTTTCTTCTCTTTTGTGATTGTGTTTGTGTGTGTGTGTTTTTAGTTTTATAATTTTGGAACATACTCTATAAAATAAGTAGACTTAAAGGGATATGCATGTCTAGAATGTTTTGTTGTTCCTTCTTTTTCTTTCTTATTGACCGTTAAACACTTTTATAGACTAGAATAAATCAAGTTTTTTTTTAAAAAAAAAATTAAAAAAAAATGTGTGAAGTCACACTTTGGAGAGCTCTCTGTCTGCTTCGGCTGAATCTGTGGATTTTTGTAACTTACCCCCAGTGACTTTACCCTGGCAGTTGGGAGACACTTCTCTAGCCCTACCCATCTACACCTGGCGGATTCTACAGTTTTTCCGGCACCGGTTGGTGAGGTTTCATGCCCGCGGTCTACGCCTGCTCCCGGCTGCACGTGCTGTTTTGCTGCCAGACTAGTGATGGGGAAGAGGAGGGGTCCAGGCAGCAGGACATAAGAGAATCCCTGGGCACAGACCGGCGCCGCCGCCAGGGCGACCCCCTGGAGTTCCCGACCCCAGCGATGGGTTCCTCGGAGGAGGACGGCCTCTCCTGGTCGGAAGATGAGTCGCCCTCACTGGGGTCCTCTAGGACAGCGAGACAGTCGGGGAAGAAGACGGCTGGCCCTGCTCCGGAGGGGAAGCTAGCTGCGCATGGGTTTTCGGTTGCCCGGCGGACCCGACCTGGGCGGGATGGTGAGGACAGCCTTCTCCCCTCTACAAAAGGTGACATTCGCCGCATGATGGAGGACATGTTGGGAGAAATGCGGGCAATTTGGCGCCGATTTTTCGGCAATGCGGGCCGAAGTGTCGGCGGATCAGACTCGCCTGGAGGCGGTCGAGTCGCGGGCGGAAGATACTGCGTTGACACAGGCCCTTCTCAGTCCTCGGGTGGACACTCTGCAAACTCAGGTGGACTTACTCACTGGCGCAGTGGAGGCTGCTGAAGCGCGCCACTGTCGGCGTAATGTTCGGATGAGTGGAGTACAGGAAACGGTCTCTCCGGATGCTCTGCTGGCCTACGTGAACAGACTTGCTCTTCATGTGCTGGGCTCCCCTTCCGAGGCCTCCCCCATTTTTTGTTCTGTCACCCGTCTTCAAAAGGCCGCTACGGCCCCTGTGGATGCCCCTCGCGATGTTTTGGCCGTTGCTGGCACAGAGGCTGGCAAGCGGCGCCTCATGTCCACCCCTCCTGCCCGGGCGCCCTTGATTTTTGAAAACCTCACCCTACAACTTTTTAATGACTTGCCCTTTGTGACATTACTGGCCCGGAGACGCTTTTGGGAGGTGGCCTCTTTTATGCGCGTTGGTGGGATCCGTTACCGATGGGGGGTAGCGGGTTCCATGACCATCTCTCATGAAAACTTGACTCACATGGTAACCTCTCCCGAAGAGGTGTGGTGCTTACTGTGCTCACTGGGTCTGGCACCCGCTACCGAGCTATGTCCTGGTGACCGTCATGGAGCGTCTGATCCGGGCTGAATGGCTGCCTCCCCCCTCTCTGTGCGGTCCTTCTCCCCGTATTTCTTGCTGTTTTTTGCGCCCTTTAGCTGACATGTTTTTTCCCCCTAGTTGTTAGAAATTTTTTGGGTACCCTTTGAGGCCTTTTTGAGAAACTACCTATTGAAAGAGCACACCCCCCCCCCCCCCTTGTCTGGGACATTTGCAGAGACTACTTTGGTTGTTTTGCTCCTTTACCGCTATATTTCTGTTTGCTATGGTGTTTTTATCCTGGCTCCTTTTATCCACTACTGTGCGCATATGGTGTTTGATTGTGGCCCTGCGAGGCCATGTTTTATCTTTTCATAACCCTATTTGTCTTTGTTACTTTCTAAAATAAGGAATTTAAATTTTAAGAAAAAGTGTTTTTAAAAAAAAACACGTTTATTTTCTTGCTTTAAACTGTCATTTCATCTTCTCTGGCCATGCCCCTCAGCTAGGGGTGCTTCTTCAGCTCCCACTACTCCACCCATCAAAGCTTCTCCGGAACTAGCACAAGCTGTGCACGTGAAACCCTGTGCACGCTCAGGACCTCAGACTGGGGAAACAGACACTGAATATTAGCCATCTCTGCAGCTGTGAAGGCAAGACTCGCCTGCTGACCCGCTCACACACTCGCCAGCTGACTCGCATACACACAGACTAACTCACCCACTGAAACCCTCACTTGCGCTCTTTCATGGTTTACATACTCACTGTCTCACTCAAACTCCCTCACACAGTCACTCTTGCACTTTTTCTTGTGCGGTCTATCTCTTGTGCGTGCTCTCTCTCACTGCACATTTTCTTGCAGAGAAAGTGCATTTTCTTTTTCTTACTGGCCCTCTGCTTTAGCTTGCTGTTTTTTTCTCTTTACCGTTTCTTGCTGTCTCTGATTTTTTTTATTTAATTTTTTTTGCTGTCCCTTTCACTGCTGTTTCTTTTTCCCCCTGTGTGTTTTGATCTCTTTCCTTCTCTGCAGTAGCTGGGGGTGAAAGAGTTAGATTGGAATGCCACCCAGCCCCTCCCTCCCCTCAGCTCACAGTGCAGGAGGGAGGAGGAGCAATTCAGTCGCACATGCAGTGTTTTTTTTTTTGTTTTGTCTTTTAAAATAAATTCCTAGGAATGCGCACTGATTGGTTAGCTTAAAGTGCCTCCTGAGGTGGGTGTGGAAAATGCTAAGAAAAGCAGATAAATAGGATAAAATATCATATTTACTTTTTATGCCTGCTGAATGAGACTACTGGTAGATACGTTTCTGGTCAGCGCGAAATTCAACGCTAGGGAATTCTGGTGGTTTTCAAAATTTCATCATCACCATGGATGCATATATAAGAAAACAGAATGCACAATACATAGTATATATATCTCAATATACTGTATTAGATATACTAATTTGTCGTGGATACACTCACAAGTCGAGAGCCTTAGCACTGGCTCTAAGTGGGATCACGCCTCTGGATTGTTTTCTGGAATTTTCTCAGGTAATCCACACCTTTTTTAGTAATGAAGATTTCTCGTCACAGCGGTTGGTATGCCGAATGGTGAGAAACTTCTTGTGTGTGTCTGATGTTAATAAGCTGATGATAACATAAGAACAAGTGCCAACTCACATTTGGGGGAGCTTATCCAAGCTCAGGGTGAAGAGCACATGGATTTTGTTGATGGTCAAATGCAATTTATTTTATTTATTTTTTATAAAGGATTTTACCAGGAAGGATACATTGAGATTTCTCTCGTTTTCAAGTATGTCCTGGGTTCGAGAACATTGAGTGGTTACAGAAATACAAAATAGTAAAATGCAAGATATTAACACAAAACCAATATACAGATTAACAGAAAAATAAATATGGAGGAAATGTAGTCATTATGTTACATGTTTACAGGTGCATTTTGTATTGAGGTATGCTAATAGGGAGCTCTTAAGGGACTTAGACTGGGGGAAGATTTGACGGCGTCTGGGAGGTTATTCCATATTTGCGGTGCTCTGTAGGAAAATGAGGATCGAGCCATTTTCTTTTTGTATTGCGGTATTGCAAGTAAGGTGCTGGTCTGGATCTGAGGTTATAGGATGAGGGAACTGCTGGGGGAAGCAGCATATTCAGGTAGGGTGGTAGCTTCCCAGAAAAGCTCTTAAACACCAGGTTGGAAAGGTGAAGGGTGCGTCTAGAGTCCAGCGATGGCCAGTTTAGTTCTTTTAACATGTCACAATGGTGGGTCATGTAGTTACATTGTAGCACAAAGCGACAGAATGAGTTATACAATGTAGTAAGTTTCTGGAGGTGTGTTTGCGGGGCGGCTGCATACACTACATCTCCGTATTCAATGGCTGGCATAAGCATTTGTTGTACAATCTGCTTTCTTACCGCGGGGCTCAGGCAGGATTTGTTTCTGTACAGGGCACCTAGTTTGGGGTAAAGTTTAGATGAGAGTTTTTCGATGTGGGGGCCAAAAGATAGATTTGGGTCTAACCACATACCTAGGTATTTGAGAGAGGTGACTGTGGTCAGTGTGCCGTTTGATTTTGTCCCAACACATAGATGGGGTGTTTGCAATTTGTGTAGTTTTAGGTTCGGTTCCAAAGAGCATTGTAACCGTTTTGTCAGTATTTAGAAAAAGTTTGTTATTTGCTATCCACTTTTCTACCCCTGTGAATTCTTCTTGCAGCACGGCCTCCAGCTGCGGGAGATTTGGTTTGCTGGTATAGATTACCGTGTCGTCTGCGTACATGTGTACAGTTGAAGCTTTGCAGACATTGGGCAGATCGTTTATGAATATTGTGAATAGCAGGGGGCCAAGTATCGAGCCTTGGGGTACACCGCACGTGACTGGGAGGGGAAGGGAAGTGCTGTCAGAAATGGACACAAATTGAGACCTGTCAGACACATATGATTGGAACCAGGTTAACGTACTATCACCAATACCAGAGTTTTTAAGTTTTTGTAATAGGATGCCATGGTCTACTGTGTCAAAAGCCTTGGCAAAGTCAAGGAAGATGGCTCCAGTTAGATTTCCTTGTTCTATGCCCGCTTGGATATCATTACAAACTTTTAAAAGGGCAGTTGTAGTTGAATGGTTTGGACGAAAGCCTGATTGATATGGGGTTAAATAGTTCTGATACTGATAATAATCACGTAATTGAGTGTAGGCACATTTTTCCAGAATTTTTGACATTACAGGGAGCAGTGATATTGGGCGGTAGTTGGATACCAAAGTATTGTCTCCACTTTTATGGATAGGTACCACCCTTGCAGTCTTCCAGAGTATGGGTATGTATCCAGTTGCCAGTGATTCATTAATCAGGGTTGTGACAGGTTTAGCAATTGCTGGTGCACTGATTTTCAGCAGCATTGCTGGGATTTGATCAGGTCCAGACTGGTATTTCATTTTTTGGTTACGGAGAAGTTTAGTGATGGCACTGACAGGCACAGGCCTAAAACTGAATAGGTCTGGGTTACGGGGTTTTTGCACTGTTGGTGGGTCCTGACCTTCGTGCGGCCTTTCTGATTGCGTTTCATTTCCTAGCTTAGCAATGAGGGTGGTGGCGCATCCAACAAAATAATTATTAAAAGCATTTGCTACATCTAGGGGGTGTTGTACAGTTTGGTTGTTTACTTTTAAAGCAGCTGGTTGGGAGTGGCTGGGGGGTGCTTGTATGTTACTTATGATTTTCCAAAAATTTCTGGGGTTTGATATGTTATTGTTTAAATTTTCATTGAAGTATTGGGCTTTAGCCATTTTTGTTTCTTTTGTGCATTCATTCCGGCATTTTCGGTATTCACAGTGATCGTTCATGGATCCAGTACTCTTGAACTTTGACCACAGGGAGTCTCTAAACTGGTACATATGCGTGAGGTCAGCTGTAACCCAGGGGAGATTAAAAACACCTTGCATGCAGGAATAGGTTCTTTTAAAAATTTAATAAAATAACCAAAAAATAAAACCAGACATGTGTCCAGAAGCCGTATGCTAGTGGCGAAACGCGTTCATCAGCTGGTTTACAGGCTAAAACTTCCATACATGCTTATATAATGAACTAAATGAACACAATTATTCACATATGTCCTTAATTGGTGGTTCGCGTGTGTTTCACACCTCCTTTTTGAGTGTCTCCGTAATGAACGAAGCGCAGCCATCATGCGCTTAAAGGAATGTTGCGTGTCACGATGCGTTCCATCGGATCATACTTACGTACTTCCGGTATCGCGATTGTATATCGCCCTTTGGATTTGCGTAATCGAACGGTCATTCGTTAAAATAAAACATACATGGTTATTCAGAGAGCGTGAAAAGCTGGAGAATGAAAAATTCTAGGTCAAAATAGCCGATTTGGGAAGTGAGATGAAAGGGAGAATTTTTCTGGTTTGGCTATTTTGACCTAGAATTTTTCATTCTCCAGTCATTCTCCTGCTTTTCACGCTCTCTGAATAACCCTGATAAAATAGAAAATGACATGTAACGACATCACAATACATTAATATAATGTTGGCATTTATCTGTATGAGCAGGCTGTCCTCATCAATATTCTTTAATACAGATGTCATATATCCTCTAGTGTGATGCTGTATAATCATTGAACTATGATGTAAAATACATATGGTGTAAGAAATATATATATATATATATATTAGAGAGATAGATAGAGAGATAGATAGACACACTAGGGTTGCCCCGATACTAGTATCGGTATCGGGGCCGATACTGGGTACTGCAGGAGTACCCCCCGATATTTTTTCCGATACCGGAAGCCGGCATTGAGCCGGCATCCGAGGGGCTGCGGCGGCTGTCCGAATGCTCGATCGGCATTCAGACAGCCGCCCCTGGAGCTGCTCACGACGATACTTACCTTCCTGGGCGCCGCCGGGAATGTCTCCGCGCGTGCGCTCGTTGGAAGGACCCCAGCCGCGACCACGTGGGACCATGTGATCACGGCTGGGGTCCTTCCAACGAGCGCGCGCGCGCGGGGAATCTTTCCCGGCAGCACCCAGGAAGGTAAGTATAAACACACTGAGCAGCTGCAGGGCCTGTCCGAATGCGGATAGAGCATTCGGACAGGCCCTGCAGCTGTTCTCCGCGATGATACTTACCTTCCTGGGCGACGCCGGGAAAGTTTCCCCGCGTGCGCTCGTTGGAAGGACCCCAGCCGTGATCACGTGGTCGCGGCTGGGGTCCTTCCAACGAGCGCGCGCGGAGACATTCCCGGCGGCGCCCAGGAAGGTAAGTATCGTTGGGGGGGGCATACCCATGAGCGAGCTGGAGGGCATAACCATGTGTGAGCTGGGGGGCATAACCATGTGTGAGCTGGGGGGCATAACCATGTGTGAGCTGGGGGGCATAACCATGTGTGAGCTGGGGGGCATAACCATGTCTGAGCTGGGGGGCATAACCATGAGCCGGGGCAGTATGAATATATATATATCAGGGGGATATACATGTGAGCTGGGGGCATTTTTATATGGTCTGTTCTTATTGGAAAGCGTCACATGACATTAAAGAAAAGTATCGGTACTCGGTATCGGTGAGTACTTTTAAAAAGTATCGGTACTCGTACTCGGTCTTAAAAAAGTGGTATCGGTGCATCCCTAGAATATACTTTAGTGAGTGAACTAATTGTTATTGTTAGGACTTGTCGATATATGTGATGTGATAATTTCAGCTTATATTTAAATTCATGAATTAGATCACATAAATCTTAAATGTATATGTGATCGATCATCATTAAACAATGAGACTACTGACTCATTCAAAAGGCATTGCACATTTCTAAAGCACATTAGCAAAAGCATGCATGTCCCTTTTTTAAGGTTTCACGTTTATATAATTTCTTGTCAAGTTATATTTGTAATTCTTTTGATAGGTTCACATTATGAGAGATAAGATCACTAAACCCGGAGCAAAACTCTGGAAGAAAGGAGAAGGCCTACCTAATTTTGACAATAACAACATCAAAGGTTCATTAATTATTACATTCGATGTGGATTTCCCAAAAGAACAGTTAACAGATGAACAGAAGAAAGGTATGCTAACACCTGGTTTTCCTACAAAAACTCACTAACCATAATCCATAAAAATTCCCTTTAGTGGAGTGTTGCTGGTAGTCCTATGAGCCAGGATTTCAGAAAGAATATGGGCCTTATTACATTCTTCACGCAAACGTTAACGCGTGTGCAAAAGCTGGGCATTTAGTATAGCAGAGCGTATATACAATTTGGTATTTTCCAGTACATAACCTTTTCAGCTCTATCATATTATGTTTCACTCATAAAATAAAGGCCAAAAATGGTTATATTACTGTGTGGCTCAAAAATTGAGATCAAAGTACTCATACATTTAAAACAACAAAAACACCAGTAGCACCCTAAGGAGACAGGGTATCCGATGGGCCTCTTTCCTCGCGAGTAGAAACTCTTACAGGGTTATTCAGAGAGAGGTGAAAAGTAGGAGAATGACTGGAGAATGAAAAATATTAGGTCAAAATAGCCGATTTGGAAAGTGAGATAAATGGAAGAATTTTTCTGGTTTGGCTATTTTGACCTAGAATTTTCACTTCAGCCATTCTCCTGCTTTTCACCGCTCTCTGAATAGCCCTGTTATTCTCTCGCTTCATTTGGCATAGTTTACCAGTGAGGAGCTATTTCACACAGGAGATTATGGGATTATACTGGGATAAGAATATATCAGGGCAACGCTGCACTGCATACACACTCAAATGATGAAGTGGAAACAAAACATCAGTCCTCCCCAAAATCTCTAACCTCTGAAATCTAATTTTGCCCATGAGTGATCTTGCAGATGTGGGGTTGTTCATGCTATAATGATGTCTGGGTTCTTAAAACGGTGACATTATATTATGCACTCATCAATGCTGTGGGGGTCTTGGACAAACACATTATATATAGTTTAGTTTTACAAAATCCATGTTGATATTTGTCTAATAGACCTACCTGATTTCGACGGGGGGCTTTTTTTCTTATTGAGCATTTTCTGACATGGCTTTTGCTATCAAGTTATACATATTCTTTCTCATTTCCCTGTACTGAGATAGAATATAGGTATACTGTTAACCAATTATCTCTGTTACTGACCTTCATACCACACATTTGTGTACTCAAAGCATTGTAGATCATTCCACACACCCCTCACATAAATTGTTTATCCTTCTACCATCTGGCCAAAGGACGTGTTTGTTCTTCTAGTCAGACTTCCGTTTCTTCAGTACTATGGTGACTAGACTAACAGTAACTATACATGCATAAACCTGTATAAACACCTACATACATTCTTGTTGAATCACACGGTACGTGAATGATCTGAATTCGGCGTGTGCTTCAGACTGTTTTTTTTTTTTTTTTTTTTTTTTTGGACCAACCACAGTAGGTGATGTGCATCCATCAA
The DNA here is from genome assembly GCA_009667805.1 of Leptobrachium leishanense. Taxonomy (NCBI): domain Eukaryota; kingdom Metazoa; phylum Chordata; class Amphibia; order Anura; family Megophryidae; genus Leptobrachium; species Leptobrachium leishanense. Next base: position 106,265,660 of record CM019069.1, on the reverse strand, counting down.
GTTCAGTCTTTCACACGTCTTTTTGTATGACCCATGTAATGAACTAGAATAAACAGAAACCTTAGCAGAGCCGCTGGGTCCTAATTCCTGACCCTAACATAACTGAAACATTATTCCGCTCCCTTTGCATTCTCTCTTATGCCTATTGTCCTTGTATTGCATAGGTTTGCACACAGGTGCTTCCGCTAGTTTGGGCACGATTGTTTTAATTTATGTAGTTGTTGTTAGAATGTATATTGGTAAATATTTTTGTCCTGTATAGGTAGTTTTAAGAAGCATTATTGTCCTGCAGGAACGTTTTCTTCTTTCAGTGTACAAGTTGTATATGGCCGAAATGACTATAAAGTTGATTCTGATTACGCAACACGTCACTTTATTAACTTGCTTATATTTTTACTTTTTTTTTTTTTTTTTTTAGATATAAAGAAGCTGCTGAAGCAAGAATCCGCACAGAAATTTTATAATGGACTCCAAGGATACTAAACATGCAAATCCTTCTTTTTTTGTGAAGGGGGATGTTGGACTTTTTTCCATTATTAATAAATTGTTACAATTCCATTTTGTAACTTTTACTACACTCGTTTAAATCTTTCTGTTGAAATGTTTTCTCCAGTCAGACTTCTAAACCCACAATATGGGAATTTGGAAAGAATTCTTTGTCAGGAACAAATTATACAGCTGAATTGTACTTGAAGGAAATTTGTTTGTGCAGAATATAACAATGTAAAATTCTACAAAAACACCTCCATTTGTTTTGCAAAAGGCGCTTTGAATGTGCCACTCTCCATTTAATTGTTACAAAAATACGAACCCTACATTGAGGCATTCTGGTTTTCAATTTTTAGTGTAAGCCGACTTTTCATCCGCAAGGAATGTATAATAACATACTGCAATATAGTTTTATTACGGACCAATACCTCAGTGTATGGAACAGAATACTCCGTATCATCATTGCAAGTGATGGAAGTGATACACAGCTATAATATCTACTAGGATATCATTTATTCTTGTTTTAGGACCTGAATGACTAAAACAAGTAATAGCCAGAGTAAGATTTCTGCACTAAATCTGTATATTAATATTATGAGTTAGATTGCAAGCTTTGTGTAAACTTAACCAGAGCTGTGTAAATTTACCAGCCATTAAAATGTATGGAGTTGTTACGTATATCAGAGTTCTGATTAAATTTACACCAGACTTTGAATCTAGACAATAGTGTTTATTTAATTTTTTTTAAACAAGATTTGACATGTACACACGACTTTTAAGCCAATTGGTTGATATTTATGCATTGCTTGGTGTTTCTATAGTATCCTTCCACAGAGCAGTTTAAAATTAGAAATTGTGCAATCATTACTGAACGTTCAGTCTTAATTCTCCGTGAAGATGCTCCAGAAATGACAATACTGTGACACTGCAGTTGCCTGTCTTCAATGACTTGGGTGTCTTGACCACATTGGTTTAAAGTACCAAATCATCATCTGGAAAGCTGTCTGTTATTGCTCCTTAAAAATATAGCGAGGCTCCCATAATAAATTCATTATTTAGATATTGCATTAAAATGCAAGAAAAATATCTGTGGCACGTAGTCTTGTATTTGGGGTTTGCAGTTTTAAAGAATGTCCAATATAGAAAGATATTATGGGATGTTGTTTAGCACTGGTACCCGTTCTATTCTTCAGATGGCTGCTGTCTAGTTACTGAAGGTAAAATTACAGGTCTATTCACTAAGGCTGGGGTCAGACGAACGCAGTGCGACGGTGCGTTTAGCCGCACTTTATGACGGCCGTGGTAGCAGCAAATGACGTCCAACGCAGCCCCACACACGAAGTACGGCCGCACAAAAGTTCAGCCGCGCAATGCAAGCGGCAAACTATCGCATTTTTGCAAGAACATCGAACCACTACTACTGACGTACAGAGTGCGCTGCGTCCGCATAGCGGTGTCTGTGCGTGATTAGGAGACGTCGGACGCTGCTCCTGTCCGGCCAACATAACGTCCAGACACCCAAAGTTTCCTGGTTTGGATCCGTAAAATATCACAGCCGAAATTGCTCATCATATGACTGCTATCGCGTCTTCCGTGAAAAAATGCGTTCGGACGCATCAACGCACTTATTGACGGTAGACGTGAAAAATGCGTTCGTCTGACCCTAGTCTAAAGGTGAATCTCAGGAAAATTTGACAGAAGTGAAAATTCTAGGTCAAAATAGCCAAGCCAGAAACCTTCTCCCATATATCTCACTTCCCAAATGTGCTGTTTAGTCTAGATTTTTTTTTTTTTTTTGAGAAAGGATTTTACCAGGAAGGATACATTGAAATTTCTCTCGTTTTCAAGTATGTCCTGGGTGGCGAGTATGTACCATTAGGTGTCTTGCCAAGGACACTTACAGGAGAGGTTGCTCGTTGGGATCGAACCCATGTCTCCACAGGCTCTCTCCATGCAGAGTAGTGATGTTACCTCTACTCCGATTGTTCTCTTTTCTCCCGCCAATTCTCTTGAGTTTCACCTTTTCGTGAATAGACCTGTTAGTGTTTTTATGAATGGAGCTGGAGACCTGCAGGGTTATTCAGAGAGCGGTGAAAACCAGGAGAATGACTGGAGAAGTGATAATTCTAGGTCAAAATAGCTGATTTGGAAAGTGAGATGAATGGGAGAATTTTTCTGGTTTAGCTATTTTGACCTAGGATTTTCACTTCTCCAGTAATTCTCCTGGTTTTCACCACTCTGAATAACCCTGATGATCTTTTTTATCTGCCTTGGTAGAGCACATCTAGGGGAATTTGGACTCAGGTACAGCAGGTGAAAGGGCAGAAAGAATTTCTCTCAAAATAACTGCAGGAGCAGGGCTCGCTTTGCTGGAAAATGGGATAATGAACCAACCCTATGTGTGTTTATGGTCTTTGGAGTATGCCAGACAGTAAAGGCAATTATGATTGTATAATTTTTCATGTATTGTGTCAAGGCTGATGGAGTCTTGGCCTTAGAAAGGGTCACTGGGCACGATTCTCTAGATGTTAAGTTTCTGAAGACAATCACAACCCGCCTGCAGTCGCTGACTTGTGCTTGTTGGTTTAGGCTGGGGTCAGACGTCGCAGTAATCACGTCCGTGTTGCTGCACATTAGTACGTCTGTGGTAGCAGAGAATCCATGACCGATGAAGTACATCCACACGGAAGTGCGGCTGCACAACGGACGCGGCAAACGGACGCAGGTTAGCAAGAACGTAAAACCGCTAGAACGGACGTGCGGAGTGCACTGCGTCCTCAACGTCCTCATAGCTTTGTGTGTGAGTAATGGAACATGGTCAGACGGACTGTATTTATACGTCCACCATTTTTGACGGACAAAATGTTTTTTTCATTTTAATTTATTTTCCCTCCTACATCCGTCAAAAATAACGTCAGTCACAAAAACGAACTGTGTGCCCACTACTGCGTCTTCCGTCAAAAAGTGCGTCCATACAGCACGGGCGCACAGTCCGTAGAAAACGTGCTCGACTGACCCTAGCCTTCGTCGCATGACGAAACATTAGCTTATTCAAAAGTATTCGTCAATGTTCCATTATGAAGTTAGAGAAGATCAGTAAAGATCTATTACAGCCAGGTTGCACTTGTTGTGGGTCATCCACTCTTCATGGGTTGTGCCCACTGTCATTGAGGTACACAAGCTATCTGCATTCAGCATGAAACTAAATAAATTGCCAAGCGACTGTCCCCAATAAACAAATTCCATTAGGAGGAAAATTCACTTGTGTCCTTCCATTTGTTCCATCTTGTTCTTCAGATGCAAACTGCTGACAATACACGGTTAAAGTGATATTCTAGTGGCTTTTGACCATTACTGAAATTTATTCTGTATTTTAGAACAAGCATGTCCTTGATTTACATCAATAATTGTCTTTTGAGAGATGCGCTTAGAAGAAGGTATTTTCTTGATCTTATCCTGGTTTATCCTGTGTGTTTTGATTTTGGTATATGGCAACCTTGGATTGCAGGCACAGTCCTGCACCTACACACTTTTACTTTGTGGAAATAAAAGTTAAGTTTTACCCTCCTTTTCCTTAGGCTCAGTGTCCACCAGTTGTGTATCCACCAAGTCCCCCTAACAGGCCAGATTTTAAGGATTACCTTGAGGAAATGCAGACTGAATCCTGCAATCACTGAGCAGCAAATCATATCACCTGTGCTGTGCTTCAGATATCTGGAAAACCTGACCTGTTAGGGGTACTTGAGGATTGCGGATGGGAACCACTGTCTGTCTTAGTACTGTGCAAACCCTTCTTCTATGTTTATTATTGCAGAGGCCATTTACACATCACAGCAATTCAAAGAACTGCATCACAGCGCTCATGTGCTATATTCCCCATATGCACCACAGAACTCTGGGTAAGACATGCAAATAACATCCGCAATTTCCCTTTTTTTTTTTTGTGCATCCTGGGTCTGCTTTCACACACAACCCTTCAATCCATGCCATGCCATACTAGATGATCTCTATTAAAAAAAAAAGTCATCAAGTTTATGCAACTGGTCAAAGCCACTCCTGGTCAGTGCTGTTTTTTCGGGTTTATTGGACCCTCTTCAGCAGGTGCTAGGCATGACCAGTTGCAGTCTGATGCTTGGCCCGTAGGGTAAATCACAACCTAAATAAGTCGTGATTTACCCTGCGGGCCAAGCGTCAAACTTCAACCAGTCATGCCTAGCTCCTGCTGAAGAGGGTCCAATAAACCCAAAACAGCGCTGTCCAGGAGTGGCTTTGACCAGTTGCATAAACCTGATCTCTGCTAAAAAAAAAATCCATTTAGTATGGCATTGAGTGAAAGGTTCTGTGTGAAAGCAGACCCAGGATGCAAAAAAATGGGAAATTGCAGACGTCATTTGCATATGGGGAATGTAGCACATAAGCTCTGTGATGCAGTTCTTTGACTTGCAGAGGCCATTTACAAATCACAGCAATAATAAACTTTAAAAGCCTCCACACTGCAAATTCTAATCTCATATATATTTTGTGGTGGAGAGCAAAAAAATAACACTAGTTTTCTGCAAACAAATTTTGGTTGGGGGCACCCGCTGCAGACCAGATGCAAAGTGCTAAAACTGTGTAAAATTGGCTGATGAATGCCCTGACATCGGGCATTCAGTAGCTGATGTGGGGGGGGGGGAATCGAGCTGTAACGCAGTTTGGCAGTAGATGGTGCCATCTACTGGCCAAATAGGTTGTTTACAGTAAGAAATACAATGGGAATGACCAAATATTACTGTATAATTAATGATTTTACAAAAATACTGACTTCTGATAATGCATTTTTGAAAAATCACTTGGTAGGGAAGGGGTTACATGGGATGCTAGTAAAGTTGGAAGAAATGGATATCTTCTGTTGTACTTCATGTAGGCTAGACTTTAGTTGCTCTGTACAGATTAATACAGTCAGTCATTAGCTCGCAACTGCTATATAACATAATGTAACTGCTCTCTGTACCCGGACTGGGGTCACATCTTTTAATGCCACTTTCCCAACAGACCCCTGTTCTTACACCAGCAGTCTCTCATGCATTTCTTCGTTCCCTTACCCAAAGCTTATGGACGTGTACACTGAAAGCATGGCAATAGCCTATCTTCCACTGCGGGCCAGAACAAATCCACTTTTTCAGCTTCTTCAACCATCCTCGGGTGGGCGCACTCTCCTGGGGTTCGGGGCCTGCTGCCAAGCATTTCAGCAAATTGCCAGTGGGGACCTCCTTCTCGCCCACTGTCACCACCTGGTTAAAATGTCTGATCCCTGCACGCAGACGAGCTATCCTATACTGCCGGTCCTTTATCTGGTTGGAATATCTACCTATGTCTGAAATACAAACGATAACAAAGGTAGAGCAAAATCAGACACCAGGAGTTCACACCAGAGTTGCTCGAGAGCCAACTAACATGGGTTAATACAAACGGGTTGTCAGAGGTATGCCAAAGCAGGTAGTCAGAATTGCCAGGGGAGGTCATATACCAGTGCGGGTACTCAGAGTATTGTCAAGAGCCGGGAGAAATATGTCAGACAAGTCAGAGTCAATAACTTTCATGCCTAAGGATGTTACATTGAAATCATGGTTATAGCCTTCCCCAGAAATGAGGCAGCACACAGCTCTTGAGGTTAGAGCAGTCAGACTGGAACTGAGCTTTTAATGAATAATAGATATCAGTGCAAGGTGGGGCCTAGAGCACAGTGGAAAATGATTACCTGGTGTCTTATTGTGAGTCATCAGGAATCCCTCCCCTTGTATATTGCTGCGATACATCAGAAATTTCTCCCTGGTGTCTTGGTATCTGGGATTAGGCATGTACTGGCCATAGGGACTACAGGGAGATTCCCGGTGGGCCGCTGGCTCAGTGGGCCAGTGTGAATGCTAGTTCACCGTGTGGCTTGCACTGCCCTTAATGGGTGAGGTGAGAACTTCCTCACCATCTGTAAAACAGAACAGTCTGACACAGTCTCATATTGGGGCCACCGTGCCGGGGAGTCACGCTGGGCATCCGCCTCACCTTAAGACATGGTGCACACTCAACCTCCGCACCACTGCGTTGCTTTACACAATCACTCTGCCGCAACTCCAATATCAGTAGAGTGATTGGATGAGCGATCCGGTTGGCTCATATTCTATTTTTGCACCATACTGTGTGATGCTATCATGTCAATATGGACAAAAATCTCCTGAGGAATGTTCTCCAACACTTTGTTGAATCTATGCCATGAAGAATTAAGACAGTTCTGAAGGCAAAAGGGGGTCCAACCCGGTACTAGCAAGGTGCACCTAATAAAGTGGCGGTTTTTAGCTAATATAATTTAGCTATTGACGTTTTACAAAGTATAGTTTCTTTTGGTCAATATAACTATGAATCATTGGACTCAGTTTACACCCTGCAAAGTACATGGCTATGTAGAATGGTTTGTTTGTATTCTTGACTGTAGGTATCTCCTTTATGAGTTACCATCTGTGGTCTGACCATACCAGACCCAGGGTAAGATGCACAGCTCCCAAAAGAAGAACCAAACTATTTATGTCTGGAAAACTTGGATGTAAGGATTCTGTTCTTTTTACTCTAATCCTTAGTAAGGGTCTGCTGATTCATTATTTGTTAGTCCTGTCCAACAGATTAATTCTTCAATCAGCATCCTGAAAAAATTACGATAGGTTATAACTGGGGTCAGCAACGTTTTACACACCAAGTGCCATTTTATTATATTTCAAGGTTTTTTATTTTGCAAACAAAAAATGTCACATATTGACCTGCAGAATAGGCCTCGCAGGGCCAGATAGACATTAAGAACACAGAAAACATGGGAGGGGGAGGGGACTCAAAGGTAAACCTCAATTTCTTGATTAGCGGAGGGGGAAGTTACGGGTAGAAAATAAGTAGAAGGGAAAACTCAAAGCGACAAAAAAAACCACTGCATGTTCATAGGTAAAGTCAGAAGTAGGCATCGTCAAGCAGAGAAAAGTCTCAGGATCCCCAGCTGGGGAGCATCAAAAAACAGGAAAATGAGACGATAAGAAAAAGCATTTCAGGGGTCCCATCAACCAGTGTCCCGAAAAGGGGGTGCACGTGCAGCAGGCAGATCGCCACATGGGAGGCCTGTTCGTATTGCCCAAGCCAACTCCACCTCGCGACACACGGGCCTCAGCTTCCGTATGCCTCTGGATACCCATAGAGCCCCGACTTCGGCCTCCCACAGGGAAAACTGTATCCACGGCGTGGCGTCGCTCGGAGAAGAAGGCAGAGGCGGATTCGCTCGCACAGTCAGTAAGGAGGGTCCCTCAACTCCCCCCAAACCATGATCTCGGCCTCCAGGTCATGTCAGTGCTCCACCTGGGGCCGCACGGGCCAGCAGGTTGTAAGCATCGCGTGGAGCACGGAACCCCCTCGGGGCACCAGCTCAGCTTCTGTTTCAGGGACCAACAGCATCCGGGGCTCCGAGTCACCTCTCACCTTCCTCGGGCCACCGACAGTTCCACACAGCCATCCAGCATCTCAGGCGTGTCACCTCTTTCAGCACTCTCTGCGTGGTTCCCCGCAGCATCCGCCATATGGTCCCCATCGGGGCAGCCTGCCGATGCAGCCTCGTCCTCCGCCAGACTCGGATCCACCTGCCTGCGGTAACATCACAATGTAAATGACATCTGCCGACACATGCCCCTGGTCAGCGGACCGTCCAGATCCTCACCATGCAGGAGCTGCAGGCAAGCCTCCAGGCCTGCCAGGAAGCCATCCATAGTGGCCACGGGGGAGGGGGTCCATCCCGCTGTACATCCGCCGGACCGTCCGTCCCTCTGTTCCGACATCCATCTCGGGCAGATGGGAGACATGGGCCCGTCGCCTCCCCAGCCCTCAATACAGGGTCAGGCTGGGCCGAGGCAGCAGGGCAGTCGGGCAGAAAGGCCGCAGGAGCCAGGATGAAGGCTGCAAAATGGCCACCAGCCCCTCGTGTCATCCTCATTCCGTTGGCTGCAGGGAGCGTCTCTGGTCCGGAGGGGGGACAAAACGGCCTCTGGACATCTCGGAACCGATGGCCAGCTAACTTGAGACCCCAAATAAAAATTATTTGACGGATTAAGCTGCAAACGGGTCCCCAGAGCAGCAGACGTGCGGAGCTCCACAGAAACACGTCTGCTCCCTTCAGCAGCCGGTCACTCCACCTTCAAGTGACATTTTTTAAACCATCAGACAACCGGGCGCCAGTGAACAATGGCGCTCCATAGTGTTAGATTTTAATTTTTATACTCCTAGTTGTACTGCTAATAGTAAGTTAAGCTCACAGAATTTTATGTACCAGCAGAGCCCAGAATTTGATATACCCAGCAGAGCCCAGAATTTGACATAGGCCCCCCCCCGCATTTAATTGCCCATGGTCAATTTATTATCTCTTTCTCCCCAACCCCCGGCGCTCACACTATTGTAGACTTGTGCACCGATTTTTTTTTTGGTTCGATTCGGTTCGGTTCGTTCGGATGTTTAAAATTTTCGTATTGTCTCGTTTCGGCCGATTTCTGTTTCGGTTCATTTCGGCTCGTTTTTCGTATAGACTTTTTTTTCGGGTCTGCTCGTTTTTTGTATCGACTTTTTTTCGTGATTCCGGAAATTTTAGTGTTTTTCGGAACGTCTGTTCTCCTCGTTTCAAAGTGTCTAACTTTATTCGTTTTGACGTAAACTACTATGGTTTACTTTTTTTATACTTTATATTTTTTTTTATAATTAATTATTGGTTTGTTTATCGGATCCGATAATTCTGTCGATACGATAATTCTGGCGATTCTATCGTTTTTTTTATTATTAAATAAAGATCCTTTTTTTCTTATGAATATACATTTCACAACTTTATTTAATCATATTAAAATGGTATGAAAGGAACAAAAAAAATGAACAAAACGATTTAAAAAACGCAAAACTGACCCAACCCAAATGGTCTGACCTTAAAAAATAAAAACCAGAACAAAAGGTTTTAAAACGGAAAAATAGTTGATCAAAATTATCTGAAACGAAAAAAAGCCCAATAAATAAAATGATTTAAAAACAGACAAAAAAAAATGAACCCTTTCGCTGCTGAGGCATTTCACAGCTTCACGCCTGTGTGCTGTCTGCTGCTGAGCTAATTTTTAACAGTTTCGCTCATCATGTTTAAACGCGTTTTGAAGCCTTATTTTATTATATGACCCAGACATATTATATATCGTTCTTTCCGTCAGACTCGGCAGATTCATAATATATCATTATTATATGTATGCGTCATGTCCTGTCTGTATATTATAACAAAAAATGCAATAAAATTTGAATTTTCAATGTTTTACAAGGTGTAAAGTGTTTTTTTTCACATTTTAACATGCAAGTGTTTGCGGTTATATTTTATGAGTTGCGCTTGTTAAACAAAATTGAAATGGGGACTTGTTACATTTTTTTGGGTGAAAATTACACTATTTTTAACAAACGCACCCCATACAAAAATCCTTAGTGCAGCATCATTGTTCACATTATAATTGAAATGGCAAAAATATTGCTGCATTAACAAAACAAAACAAAAAACCTGTTTATTTTTTAAATATTTTATTATAATTTTATTTTTTATAATTTTTAACAATGTCATGTTTGGTATCGTTGGAAAGGCCATGCTCTGGTCGATCCAACGATACCAAACATTAACTGATAGCTGCCGCGGATTGGGAGATAGGGGGTTCATTGGAACCCCCTATCTCCACCATTGGTCGCAGTTAGGGGTTAACTCCAGAACTGACGTCATTGTGACGAGGTCTTGGAACTGTCAGCAGCTGCCGTTCCCCCATGCTGTTGTCTTCCTGCAAAGACGTAACCATGTTGGCGGGCAGCGTCTTAGCGGGCAGTGGTGGGAGAGAGAGAGCTCATAGCTGGGAGGAGGTGTTGCGTGAAGCAGCGAACAGGGACAAATAAACTAGACCTGAGCCGCACTGAGAATCTTTGGGTTGTGTCGGAGAAGACTTCACGCAGTGCTGCCATCAATATTTTTTGATAATTCTTGGTTATACAATGAATGTGACTGCGGACAAAAATCCATGTTGTTGTGACATCGCCTAAGCTTAACAAAACCATGCCACGGTAATCAAATCTCAAGGCAGGACAACAAGGTTGTGTTAGTGTGTGACATTTTTTGGCCACGCAGGAAGTGTAGAATGTGCACAGTCACATTCATGGCCACAAATATGTTGACAAATTTATGACAAAGGGTCCATAGAAATGTCAATAAATTTATGTACATATAATTTTAACAGTGTGGAAACCAAGCATTACATATTAACTTATTAAGTAAAGAAAAGCAACGCACACAAACAGGAAAATAGTGAAAAAATATAACATTTATTTACAAGAAATGCCACATGACAAACTGCCCAACTGGGACACAAACATAGGGGAGGAGGAGGCTGGTCTCTAGAGCCGTTCCAGGATGTCAACGGCATTGTTTACATGCTCCCGCAACTCCTGGAGCAACTCCTGGATGGCTTGGAGTTTGGTGCCAGCCAGGCGTAGCTCCCCAATCGCCATCCTGACGCTGGACATGTTCGGTCTGGCTTCTCCTGCTATATTTCCAATAAATGAAAGAAGGAAAATACAGTAAGTAAAACAGGTTTCTATTTTTGACTGAAAGTCTTTAAAAAATATAACAGTAACGTTTGCAACAAGATATACTGTGGTGACCGGTCTTATATCCGCACCGTATTTGCCACAAGAATTCTCAGTATTTACGCTTCTCTTTCTGTATTGTTTATTATCCCTCAATAAAAAACTTCTTGAATTTAAAAAAAAAAATATAACAGTATATACCAGTGCTGGCGGCCTCCTGAGGCTCCGACTCCCCCTCCTCCTCCTCCACCACCACCGTCAGCACCTCTTCCTTGTTCCTCTTCTTGTTATATCTAAGAAATAAAAAATACAGTAAACAGCCAAACTGATTTATTTTTGAACAAAAGTCGTTGTTAATACGTTGTTAAAATTGCAAAATACAACAGTAAAAAGAAAAACCTGGACTGGCGGCCTCCTGTGGCTCCAGCTCCCTCTCTCCATCATCGCCCTCCTCCTGCTCCTCCTCCTGCACCTCCTCCTGCTCCTCCTCCTGCTCCTCCTCTTCCTCCTCCTGCTCCTCCTCTTGCTCCTCCACCTGCACCTCTTCTGCAATATATAAAAAAATTAAATGAAAATACATTAAATGAAAATAAAACAGTATATACCAGCGCTGGTGGTTGCCCGTGGCTCCCCCTCCTCCTCCACTGGGGCACTGGTCCCCGCCGGGGCAGATGCTGCCTTTGCCTTCCTGTTTTCTGCCAAATCCAAAAAATAACACGTAAATAATGCAGACTGGAAAAAATGGTATATCTATACAATATATTGCCGAAAGTATTGCGACACCCCTCCACTACCCCACTACCAGCTTGACCCCCCACTACTCCCATCTCATAAAATATTTATTTATTATTTCCCCAACACATAGACATATATTACCGTTCAATTCAGTTCAGAAGTAAACATTACGTTTATTCAATAAAAACTATCCTTTGGTGAAGGTGGTACAGGAGACGACTTCTGCTGTGACAACGGAACAAACTCACCTGTCTGGTCAGGTTGCTGGTTTGCGATACCAAGTCGAACTTCTGACACGCTCTGTGGAGATGCTTGAAACGAGACACAGACGCTGAAACATCAGGGTCAGGGGTGTCCCGGACTCTATTACCTCCGACGCTCTGCCGTCCTACGTGACTCGTCTTGTGCTTCAGGTCACGGGCTTCCCCCTGACACACCTGACATGCTTGGGTCGGTGTTTCGGGTCAGGAGACCTGCGACGAACCCACCTGGGGCTCCTCGAGACGTCGTAGTGGCCTTCCGTGAAGTGGCTTTCAAGGTCAAGGTTATGTCTGCTCCGGGCGCGAGGGATCCCGTACGCTTTGAGGGCTCCACTCTGGCCCTGTATCATGATCTCCCATTCCAGACCCTGATGGCTCGCAGGCGTTTTCGTGAAGTGACATCAGTTCTTCGCCGACAGGGTGTCCGATATCGCTGGGTCTGGCAGGAGCTTTGGTGGTGACCCACGCAAATGTCCCCTATACCATCACGGATCCCGCGGTGGCTTGGATTGACCTTGCGGCTGCGGGCCTCTCACCAGATCCTCCGGACCCTCACCCGGATTGAAGGCTGGTTTCTATGCCCTCTACCTCTCCAGGTCTGAGCTTTACTGAATTACACCCCCTCCCCTGCATTTCTCTTATATGCTTACGTGTCCCTGGTCTCTAGCTTGGCCTAGTGCCTGGACTTTCAGGACGGTTCGTAATTTGTTTTGATCAGTCCCAGCCTGCATTGCATAGGGCTTTTGCTTTTTTGCCTGCACATGGTACTTTCTGCCTTTTTACTTATTTTTACCGCCCTGTCCTTCTTTGCGACGCATGTTTTTTGACCAGCTGACCGTAGTTACCTTGGCCGGCCTTAAGTGGCTGCATTTATATATGTTTGATTTCCCACCTTGATGAGACCCCCCGTCTAGGGGATGTTTTCTGCTAACATATTGCTATCCTTAGATTTTTTCGATTCGCTGTTTTTACGATGACACTTTTTTGGCCATGTGTGGTTTCCGTTGCTTGTTATGTCTTCTTGTTTGGCCCTGCGAGGTCATCCATTATTTTACAGTATGATGTAATGCTGACTTATTTCAAAATAAAAAACTTTAAATTTAAAAAAAAAAAAAAAAAAAAATATCCTTTGTGGTGTGTGCAAACAAAACGCATTGTGCGCCTGCTTTCAGTTATTTCTAAGATGCCTCAGTCTCAGTGTCTGCGAATAAAACTGTGGATATTGCAGAAACAACAGAAATCCGCCATTTTGTTTTGAAATTTGCATCCAAAGCGTTCAGTGACACTGCTGCAGCAAACTGAATTGCTGCGCAGCATCAATTCAGCAGCTGCTGAGGTATTGAACACGGCTCTGTTTGGATGCACTTTCAGAAGAACTACATGTCCCATCCTACCACTTAGCAGAGACGCAGAGATTTTTGTTGATGTGCAGGTGGGAGCCAATATTGGGCAAGCTGCGGGTTATCTCGTCTGCATCACTCAGTCACAACAACCTCCCCCCCCAACACACTACAGTACACAGTGCCAAAAGAAATCCAGCATTGTAATTTCATCTACATACATCAAATATCACAATTTTCACGAATACGTAAAATCACAAAAAAGAAGAGCTATGGCAAAAATGCATGTATGAGTCCTGGAAACACAAAAGCTATACACATTGCATGAAAAAAGGACTAGATCAAACGTATTTTTTTTGCACATTAGCACATGCAAGCACATTATTATTATTATACAGGATTTATAAAGCGCTAACAGTTTGCGCAGCGCTTTACAATATAACATGACACTTACGTTTGGCTATGACACGCCGGATGTGCCTCAACTGCTCCTGCTCGCGTGCCTTGAGGTCGGACCAGCGTTTTCTGAGCTGGTCCTTCGTCCGGTCCGAGGATACGGTCCTTGCGGACCTTGTTCTTCCTGCCGTAAATGCCCTTACGGCAGTCGTAATCCCGTTTTTCAAAGATGCGGACCAGCTCCACCATCTCCTCAAATGCCATGTTGCTGGCCCGCTTCTTCCTGGGTGTCTCTGGGGTGGAAGCGGATGAGGTGTCCGAATGGGACTCTCTTTGAGCCATGATGACCATATAAATTGTTTTTGGCCTGTCCAAAAACTTGTCAAACTCTAGTCTCTACAATGGCTCAGTACATTTTACGACATCCGCGCGCGCGCATGCGCGACCCGCGGACGAATCGGATCCGATTACGACCGAATTATCGTATCGACAGAATTATCGTATCCACAGAATTATCGGATCATTGGAAACAAGTGATACACATTACGAATACAAAATTTACAGAATCAGCGATATAACCGATAACAGTTAAATATACGATGTCCAAAATTAGCGAAATGGAACCGAAATCACGAATGGAACCGAAATCATGAATAGAGAGAAAATAAATTTCAATTTGACACATTTCAAGTCCATTCGAAAATTCCGAAATTTTTTCGTTTCGGCTCGGAAAACTTTTCGGATCTGCCGTTTTCGGATTCGATCCGATTCGGAAATTCGGCCGAATCCGAAGACACGAATCGGGACATTTTCGTGAAAACTCCGAAATTCCGAAACCTGAAACGCACATCCCTACCCTATTGAAGAATCCTCTATGGACGCAGGCGGCAGGCTGGCTCCACTGGGCTTGTTTGTTCTCTTCTGCCGCTGGCGCCTCGTGCTCTGCGGGATATCAAATGAGGGGGTGGCGCCAATTACTGCAGCGTGTTCCTGTTTAGGATGTGGGACAGGCAGGCACGCTGCAGCGCCGCCGCGCTCACTGAGACAGACGATCACAGGCAGCTCAGTCCGCCCCTGCGTCGTGCCAGCAGAGACAGACTCGCGTGCCACTCCTGGAACGCGTGTCGGGGGTTGCCAACCCCTGGGTTATAAGATTAAAACAGGCTCTAGTAAAACGGTACTACCGCATCTTTACAATAATAAAAAAATTATATAAAATCAGAATAGTTTACACAAGGTAAGTCATGTAACCTAACACGTCACATTACATTATAATGACAATATTTTGCTCTATGGTTGCCTCATTAAAATTTTTAACAATGTTGATCGACATTACAACATAGAATATAACATATCTGTAGGGTTTTGCACATATATGCAAAAATTGCTAAACTGAAGAAATATTGGTTAGTGGTTTTTCAGTCAGCTTTCGCTTGTAACTTGCATTTCTCTAGGTCAGGCTGGAGGAATTCAGGGTTAGGATGTGAATGCACCAAGGTGCTTTGGACTGTAACTTCGATAACCTTCCGGCCAGGTCAGGCCTGCGTCAGACGAACACACTCACAGTTATCATGTCCGTGTTGCCGCACATTTTAACGTCCGTGGTAACATAAAATTATGATCAATAGAGACCCACACACGAAGTACGTCTGCACAGAAACGCGGATGCACAACGGACGCGGAAAACGGACGCAAGTTAGGCAAGAACATAAAACCGCTAGAACGGACATGCGGAGTGCCCCACGTCCGCAACGTCCACATAGCTTTGTGTGCGAGTGATGGAGCGTAGTCAGACGGGCTGCATTTTTGACGTCCAGCATTTTTGACGGAGAAAATGTTTTTTCATATTAATTTTATTTCTCATCTACATCAGTCAAAAAAACCGTCAGTCACAAAAACGGACCGTGTGGCCAATACATTGTCGTCAGTCAGAAAGTACGTCCGTTGTGCACGGACGCACAGTCCGCACAGAATGCGTTCGTCCGACCCGAGCCTTAACGTCCGTCGTAGCATAGAATCATGATCAATAGAGACACACACACGAAGAACGTGCGCACCAGACTGCGCACGCACAACGCACGTGGCAAACGGACGAAAGTTAGGCAAGAACGTAAAACCGCTACCACGGACGCGCAGAGTGCACCACGTCCGCATAACATTCTGTGTGAGTGATGAGATGTCAGACGCAGCGCATTTGCGACATCCAACACCTTGACGCACAAAATGCCTTTTCATATCCTTTTCAATTTTTTAGCATTTTTCATATTAATTTTATTTCCCATAGTTCCCTTTTTTCCTACGTCCGTCAAAAAAACACGGATCGTGTGGTGTCTGCAGTATCTTCCATCAGTACGTCTGTCCGTTATGCACGCACACAGAGTGCGCTCAGATTGCGTTCATCTGACATTAGCCTAAGGCGAATGCAGTATTAACGTGCATTTAGCCGCACTTAATCACGGCCGTGCTAGCAGCAAATGACGTCCAATGCCGGGCAACATACGAAGAACGGCCACACGAAAGAGCGGCCGCGCAACGCAAGTGGCAAATGAACGCATTTTTTCAAGAACGTCAAACCGCTAGTACTGATGTACAGAGTGCGCTGCGTCCGCATAGCGGCATGTGTGCGTGATTAGGAGACGTCAGATGCTGCTCATATCCGGCCAACATAATGTCCAGACACCCAAAGTTTCCTGGTTTGGATCCGTAAAAAATCACTGCCGTAATTGCGCATCGTATGACCGCTATCGCGTATTCCGTGAAAAAATACGTCCATTCGTTCGGACACACTTTTTGACGGTCGACGCAAAAAATGCGTTCGTCTGACCCTAGCCTAAAACCAGGCGATCAGTCCACAGCATCTTGGAAGTAGGTACCAAATAAAATACCCAATATCCCTTAAGACTACACCCTCTTAATCCCACAGTAGTTTTCTAAACTCTAACCCTCCTTTACTGTAGTTTTATTTCCTGAATTGCAGTGTTCTTTACAGCAGTGATTCTCAACCTGTGGACCCTCAGGTCCCACAATTGTCCTTGGTCATTAAGTCGCGACCCAAAAATAATTGAATTTCTGAAACATTATAATTTATTCCACAAAACAATGTGTGCAATATTCTACAATGTATGCACTTTTTTTTATCAATTTTGTAAACTGGGATCACAGCACTAGTTAAAACGAAAGTGTTTGCTGTAAAATAAACTAATTGAAAAAAAGTAGAACTTATTGGAAAACTGTGGATGCTTCTTGCTCTTAATAAGTGTCTCAAAGTCTGGGGTGATGGTAGACAAAGCAACTCTAATTTAAATCACTAGTGAATGAATAAATTATTATATAAAAACTTAAACTCACCTGCTCCATGCTCCCCCGCCATCTGTCTCTGTCACACATAATTTTTTCGCAGCAGCCTACCCTCCCTGAGCCTACGCAATTTGCGTAGCTGAACGCTACGCTAATCGCATAAACTCAAGCTGGCCACGAGATTGAGGTCTGCAGCGTGCATCTGTCGCTGCCTACTTCCTGAATCTACGCTCTGCAGTGCCTCAGAGAGGGACTGAAGAACATTGGAATAGCTTGGACCAATGGAAAAAAAACATTGGTCCAAGCCATTCAAAAAACGCCTCCATGGGAGGCTGGCCTCCCATCCATTGACGCAGGACAGTCATGTGACTGTCCTCGTCTCGCACAGTCAGTGGGTGCGGGGCTGTGCTCAGGTTGTGACCACTATGTCAGCACCTCCTCCCTGCAGGTGGAGGGGGCAGTGCATGACTGCCTGCAGTGGACGATGCAAATCCCGTGGAGCACTGAGAGCGGCCAGTTCCCGGGGAGCACTGAGAGCAGCCAGTTCCTGGAGAGCACTGAACCTATATAACCTGTGTATATCTGGCTCTGATACTAGCCAGTGCCTCACCAGCCACTGACCTTACCGCACGTCCCTGGTATGCAGGGAGGCCGGGATCAGGAAGCAGTGTGTGATTCTGCTGAGAATTCTCAGTGTACATTCTAGTTTTCTGCAGGGATTATCACATCAGGAGGAAGGAAGGAAAGGAAGAGGAGTGAGAGATTTATAGAGTATAAGGGAGAGAGAGTGATAGAGGGAGAAAGGTGAGAGATGAGGAGAAATGGAGAGTAAGACATACAGGGTTATTCAGAGAGCGGTGAAAAGCAGGAGAATGACTCCAAAATAGCCGATTTGGAAAGTGAGATGAATAAGAGAATTTTTCTGGTTTGGCTATTTTGACCTAGAATTTTCCATTCTCCAGTAATTCTCCTGCTTTTCACCGCTCTCTGAATAACACTGATAGATACAAGGACAGATGGAAAAATACACAGAAGGACACACAGATATAGATGGACAGACTGAATACCAGATATTCAGAAAGAAGGATGCATAAATAGGTAAAGGACAGAGTATCAAAAGGACAGAGAAAAACACAATCAAATATACATAGGGAGCCCCCCCCCCAGGCCCAAGCCACTGTGCTGCCTGGAGCGAAGGATGAATTGCTGCCCCCACCCCCAAAAAAACATGGTGTGTATGAGCATATCACAGAGCACCACATATCACGGCCCACTGTCCCACACATCCACATACAGACACACACACTTCCACATACACACTTCCACAGTCACACACATACATAACACAGCCGGTAACGGGGAGACGCAGAGGATTAATGACTTTGGAGGGCACAGAATTACTGTTGATTATATTTCACAGGGTGTCCCTTTAAATAGGAAGCGCCTCACCGAAGGTATGAAAGAAATTAGGAAAATGCAATTTTTTTCACCATGATTTAATAATTCAGTGAATACGGGGGGCGGGGTGTAAAAGCCATAAAGCGGCATTAAAACATGCGGCGTCCCAGACATTTCTGTAATTCCCCCATCAAACCCTGGCAGCTCCATACTAACCCCCCCCCCTCAATTTAGAAAGGAGAAAATGTGAATTATTTATTTATTTTAGCAAAGCCACCCAGGCCTTGCCAGGTCAGTGAAAAGCAGATCCCTCCAGCTATTAACAACTAACTACAGCTCCAATCATGCTGTGCGGGCTGTAAGGGAGCTGCATATTCTCTTCAATCTGGGTCCCGTGCAGCCCTCAATCGGCAGCTCCCTCAGGACTCTAGGATAGGGTGCCTGTCCAGGCCTTCCCTTAACCAGGACAGAGGAGCTGGCCTTGCATTATGGGGGCAGCAACATGTCCCTGTGAGGAGGGAAGGGCGGGAGGGGAACCTCCATAACACACACGGGGGGGGGCACAGAGTCTCCTGTATGAAATCAAGCCAGGCCTACCTCCTCAGCAGCCTCATAATTCCCCGGGATTCACTTAAAGGCATGCGTTTGCTTACGCCATCAGAGCCCTGCCACGCGTGTCACGTGACAGGCTCTAATCACCTCGATCCTTCTCACAGGCGCACTGCGCTGTAGGAGAGACCACAGCCAGGCTGCATCGCTGGTAAAACTTAAGCTGATGTCCTCCAGGCCTGCTGAAAGGGGTGGACGCCGGCCCGCTGAAAGGGGCAGCCACGTGCCGGAGGGGCAGGCGCGGTTTGATTTTCAACGGAACACTGTCCTGCAGCCGTGTCCGGGCTGGTGGCCTTTGAAAGAGCAGCAAAATGCTGCCCCGGACAAAGAGCTGCCTGGAGCGGCTGCTCCACCCCGCTCCATGGACGGGCCGGCCCTGTCCCCCCTTTACTCAACGGCCTTTTGCTTCACTGAGATGTGCATTGTGCACAGTGGCTCATGGTATTGGGAGTACAGAGCTGCTGCCAGTCACTGAGTCCCACCCCATACCTTCCCATTACAGATTCCCCCCCACCTTGCAAATACAGAGTATCTTTCCCGATGTTACCGGAATCCACCTGGTTCAATCGGGATGAGGCCGGGCCGGCACGGACAAGGATTGACTGGACACGAGTCTTCAGGAAAAGCAAACTTTATTGTGATATCACAACAGATGCTCAAACAGGATTCAATCGCAAAGAATGAGCCCCGATTACACAGTGACATGAGGTTTTATACCCCAAATACATAATTAGGTACATCCCAATTAGCCCACCTCCCGTTGACACTATTCCACCCCACGTGGGTCCATACCACCCTTAATCGAATACAAAGACATTCCACACACTGACCATAAATTGGCAAGCTTCATGTTACTTTGACAGAAATGATTTGCTACTGTTCTGGATCCTGCCTGTGCCCACCTCCCTCATGCTTGTTTATTGTTTCTTTTAGATAAGGCCTGGTCTGGTCTTCACACTCCTCTTTGTCCCAGCTGCAGGTTTCTATGACCTTGAGATATCTCTTCTTCATCCTGTCCCCCTGTGCCAGCTACGGCCCGGATCTTCTCTATTTTAATTGATTTTCTGCTAGTCTAACACATTCCTAAGATTCTATGTAAACCTCCTTCTAATTTCAACTAATATCTACCTAGTTATATTCAAGTGAACCAATATTCTGAACAAGATGGCCGCCTGGCTCAGAATGGCGACCATCTTCTTGCCTGAATCTCCTTCACTGATGCAGCGGGCCCCAGGTGGCACCTGGGAACATTCAGAGGTAGCCGAACCGCCTGGTACACACTGCTGCAGGTAAGATGAATCAGTGGGTCCCAGGCATTAGATGGGCCTGGGTGCACTTGCCCCGCGACCCAGTCCGCCCCTGGTCGCGACCCACCACTTGAGAAACACTGCTTTACAGCTCTGTAAAAATGCAGTGGTTTTGTAAATACTGCAATAATTCACCAAACCGCACCCGGTATGTATGCTGCAAAGTAGGGCTCAGCAACCTCTGACTGCACCCAAGACATTTTGGAACATGGGTAACATGATGCTCAGCCAGCCAGTGGCGTAGCGTGGGGGGGGGGGCTGGGGGGGCCGTGGCCCCGGGCGCAGTTTTGTTAGGGGCGCATTTGCGCCCCTAAAACTGGCCCGCGGGTTGAGGGGACCCAGATGCCGGGCAGCGGGAGTGCCTGCCCGCCGCCCGGTCCTGAACAGTCCGTCCTGTTCTTGAAGGGGATGCGGCTGCGTGCAGGCGCAGCCGGTCACCTGGTCCGGCTAATCAGGTGGTACTGAGTCTCTGTACCACCTGACTGGCCGGACCGCGTGACCTGCGCACGCACGCAGCTGCATCCCCTTCAAGAACAGGACGGACTGTTCAGGACCGGGCGGCGGGCAGGCACTCCCGCTGCCCGGCATCTGGGTCCCCTCAACCCCTGCTGGAGCAATATCCAGGTGAGAGCTGGGGCAAATCTATGAGCTGGGGGCAAATCCATGTGTAAGCTGGGGGGCAAATCCATGAGCTGGGGGCAAATACATGTGTAAGCTGGGGGGCAAATCCATGAGCTGGGGGCAAATACATGTGTAAGCTGGGGGGCAAATCCATGAGCTGGGGGGCAAATCCATGAGCTGGGGGCAAATATATGTGTAAGCTGGGGGGCATATCCATGAGCTGGGGCAAATACATGTGAGAGCTGGGGCAAATCCATGAGCTGGGGGCAAATCCATGAGCTGGGGCAAATCCATGAGAGAGCTGGGGCAAATCCATGTGAGAGCTGGGGCAAATCCATGTGAGAGCTGGGGCAAATCCATGTGAGAGCTGGGGCAAATCCCATGAGCTGGGGCAAATCCATGTGTGAGCTGGGGCAAATCCCATGAGCTGGGACAATATCCATGTGCTGGGGCAAATCCATGTGTGAGCTGGGGCAAATCCATGTGAGAGCTGGGGCAAATCCATGTGAGAGCTGGGGCAAATCCATGTGTGAGCTGGGGCAAATCCATGTGTGAGCTGGGGCAAATCCATGTGAGAGCTGGGGCAAATCCATGTGTGAGCTGGGGCAAATCCATGTGAGAGCTGGGGCAAATCCATGTGAGAGCTGGGGCAAATCCCATGAGCTGGGGCAATATCCATGTGAGAGGTGGGGCAAATCCCATGAGCTGGGGCAATATCCATGTGTGAGCTGGGGCAATATCCATGTGTGAGCTGGGGCATATCCATGTGAGAGCTGGGGCAATATCCATGTGTGAGCTGGGGCAATATCCATGTGAGAGCTGGGGCAAATCCCATGAGCTGGGGCAATATCCATGTGCGAGCTGGGGCAATATCCATGTGTGAGCTGGGGCAATATCCATGTGAGAGCTGGGGCAATATTCATGTGTTAGCTGGGGCAATATCCATGTGTGAGCTGGGGCATATCCATGTGAGAGCTGGGGCAATATCCATGTGTGAGCTGGGGCAATATCCATGTGAGAGCTGGGGCAAATCCCATGAGCTGGGGCAATATCCATGTGCGAGCTGGGGCAATATCCATGTGTGAGCTGGGGCATATCCATGTGTGAGCTGGGGCAATATCCATGTGAGAGCTGGGGCAATATTCATGTGTTAGCTGGGGCAATATCCATGTGAGAGCTGGGGCAGTATCGATAACGTGTCCACAGGTTGGGGGAGGGCGCACAATTCTTGGCTGGCCCCGGGCGCTGACAACCCACGCTACGCCACTGCAGCCAGCCAATGAATAGCTTGGCACCATGGGAAATGCATTAAAAAATATATGGCTGAAGTTTCTGATATCTGCTTTAAGGTAACACTTTCTTGCACTACTATATATTTGTAAAAAATGAAATGTAAATGAAATGTAAAAAAACCCAAACATACATTAATCAATACTATAGGCAGCAGTGCATGCTCAGAATGGATATGTCCCTCTATTAAAAACTACTTAAAACCATCTATCTCATGGAGAAGCCCCCACCACAGTGATTTATCATTCTAACCTAGGTGCGCAGACCAAATCATTAGGGTGTGTGCACCCATGGAATGGTTATTAATTACTGTAAGCAGGGATCAGCACTTTGTACCTCCAAATGTTTTGGAACTACATCTCCCATAATGCTCGGCCACTCATTAGTGTGACTGTGCATCATGGGAGATGTAGTTCCAAAACAACAACTGGAAGGTAAAGGAATGCAGTCAATTTTCATGCTCTTTAACATGAACCAGTCAAGGAACGTCCAAAAAATGTGGATCTAAAAGGTGGAAAGCAGGACCAGTCCACCCTGCAGGCACCCCTTTATGCACACCTTGTCACATGTTACAGTGTTTTCAGTGTGCTTGGTTTGTGTTCTATAGTCTAGTTTGAGCCCATGTCCTCCTCTGGTTTGTGATAGGAGGAGGAGCAGAGTAGGATCACAGGAGGAGCAGGGGAGGAGGGCTGAAGGTCGTATCAAGAGGAAGTTGCATGTTCAACAGGAATCCTTCATTCGCTTTGCAGAGCACAGAGGGCTGCCTTCTGCATCCTTGCAATACATATCATTGTTTGGTTGTTTCAGGAAAATGTCAGCCCCGGATTTGGAAAAACTCCGGATGTCAGGAATCGGGAAGGCGATTGCTGTGCTGACTAGTGGAGGTGATGCACAAGGTGAGTTCAAAGAAAATGACATTAAATCACATTATCTTCTTAGGTGAAAGCTGCGAGTCTGACATGTGCAGCCTTTACAGGGATCACACAGGCACGTCTCCTTTAAATGCCAATTTACACCATACAGGCCCTAGCTGTCATTAAATCCTTCCAGAAGGCTTATCTCCCCCACAACATTCTGTCATTTGATAAGAATTCTGTGCCTAGGAGCGCTGTATATATATATATATATTGCTGGAAAGGTTGAAAGTCCAGTATTTCTTGCCTCACCAGTTTATGATTATCAGAACTAAAGTAGATGCAAACAAACCTATGTATTTACAGGAGGCAAGAAATAATGGGCTTCTCCACAAACCGTCGTTGTTTACCGTAGTTGCAATTAATGGCAAAAATCGTTGTTTTCACAAAAGGGGAATTCAGACAATAGAAAGAGAAGCTTCATTAATGAATATCCTTATCCTTTCTTCTAAAACTCTTCCCTCTGGATACAGATTTACTAAATTGAAATCTAAAATACAGTTTTGCCCAGATCTTTTTGTATAACATTCCTTTTTAAAGACAATCAATAAAAGTATATTTCTTTCTTCATAGAACTGTGCACGTTTGTAGGAAAATGCAGATTCAGACACTTTTTATTATTCTTTTTTTCATTGCTTCATCGGAGTTCAAACCAATGAATCACCAAATTGCACAATGAATGACATTTTCTCTCTCTTCCCCCCCCCCCCCCAATATAAAGGTTTAGGCCTGGGTTAGACAAGTGCACTAGGTGCTCCCGTATTGACGTGCTGTCCGTCGCTGCGTTGTGACGCTGCAGCGGGGCTGGTCACACGCTGTAGCGTGCGCATGAATTGTGTGTGCTACAAGCGTCTGTGCAATAAGCCTCCCCGTCTAAGCGCTAGGACGTGCGTTAACAGATCGTGCCTTGCAGCTCTCACGGACGTTCCTTCCACTCTGAAATGCGCTCGTCTGACCCTGGCCTTATTCGTTTTCAGAAATAAGTGGGTACAAAAAAAAACGGGATGCAACCATACATACAGTAAAATAAAGCATCAGCGGGCAACATCATCTCTGTGCAGCCGTTATACAAGGCACAATTCAGAGGTAGAAAAGTGGATGAAAGCTAACAGTTTTGTCAGTATTTAGGCCCTGTTCACATCCGCGTTCCTGTGCGCTGTAAAATGCCTAAACACTGAAATCCCATGATTTCCTATATAGGAACGCGCTGTAAAACCTCCTACGCCCAAAGAAGTACAGAAGCTTCTTTGGGGCGTATTGCAGCACATTCACAGCCATAGACTGCAGCGTGAACGCTCGTTCATGTTTTTTTACGTATGCAGATACGCGCATCAAAAACCGCACGTATTACGCGCATCAAAAACCGTGCAGGTGTGAACCCAGCCTAAGAAAGCGTTTGTTATGATGCTTTTTGGAACAGAAACTAAACTACATAAATTGCAAACGCCCCATCTATGTGTTGGGACAAAATCAAATGACACGCTGACCAGTCACTTCTCTCAAATATCTAGGTATGTGGTTAGACCCAAATCTATCCTTTGGCCCCCACATCGAAAAACTCTCTAAACTTTACCCCAAACTAGGTTCTCTGTATAGAAACAAATCTTGCCTGAGCCCCGCGGTAAGAAAGCAGATTTTACAGCAAATGCTTATGCCGGCTATTGATTACGGCGATACCCAGGGTTATTCAGAGAGCGGTGAAAAGCAGGAGAATGACTGGAGAATGGAAAATTGTTGGTCAAAATAGCCGATTTGGAAAGTGAGATAAATGGGAGAATGTTTCTGGTTTGGCTATTTGGACCTAGAATTTTCCATTATCCTGCTTTTCACCGCTCTCTGAATAACCCTGGTAGTGTATGCAGCTGCCCCAAGCACCTCATAAACTTACTACATTGTAGAACTCATTCTGCCGCTTTGTGCTACAATGTAACTACATGACCCACCATTGGGACATGTTAAAAGAGCTAAACTGGCCGTCACTGGAATCTAGACGCACCTTTCACCTTTCCAACCTGGTGTTTAAGAGCTTTTCTGGGAAGCTGCCACCCTACCTGAATAGACTGAATCCCCCAGCAGTTCCCTCATCCTATAACCTCCGATCCAAGATGAATCCAGGTAAAGTATCCATGTAATTGGGCCGAAAGGTTCTTATCTGCCGACATGTTTCTAAACCCTTAGTTGCCAGGTCGCGGCCTGGCATCAATCGGTGCAAGAACGTGGCCTTTTTCCAGTGTGGGCTGCCATCTTGGATGGCAGCCCCACCGCGTCAACTGACTCATTGCGCCATGCACGATGATGTCAGTTAACCAGGGAACCCCTAGCTGCAAAGGGATTTCCTAAGGGTTATTTGAACCCCCTTATCTCCTGATCTGTGGTAGCTAGGGGGTCATGTCTGATATTGCTGGAAAGGCCATGCTCTGGCCTTTCCAATGATATCAAACCTGACCATGTTAAAAGTAAAATAAAAGTGTAAGAAATTAAAAAATAAAAATAATAAAAAATGAGTTAATTAAAAAAATCGTGTATGTGTTTTTTGTTTTTTTAATGCAGCGCTATTGTTCACATTTCAGTTATAACGTGAACAGTGATGTTTCACTAATGTTTTTTTTGTGTGTGTGGGGGGGGGGGGGGTTTAGCTAAAATCACAACAATTTCTCCCCCAAAAAAAAAAATGGGTTCCCCGTTCTAATTTCTACCCCATAGCATATGACCGCAAAGGCTCGGATAATAAAAAAAAAACACTTTACAAACTGGATGATTGAAATTTTATTGAATTCACTTTTTTTTTTCTTCTTTACATTTTTTGTTTATAACATTTTGGCAGGGCATGACATATACATATAATAATGATATATTATTAATCTGACGGAAAGAACTAAAATATATATATATATATATATATATATATTATATATATATGTGTATATATTTGTCTGGGTGGTATAATAGTACGTGACTAAAACCACGTTTAAAAACTGTCAAAATGAGCTCAGCAAACTTCTACTTCCGAAATTGTAAAATGACTCCCGTCTTTAAGGGGTCAAGAAGAGATCCCTATTAACATACCTCAATACAGAATGCACCTGTAAACATGTAACATAGTGAATATATTTATTTTCTGTTAATCTGTATCTGTGCTGTGTTTTTTTGTTTTTTTTTTAAATATCTTGCATTTTATTACTTTGTATTTCTGTATCCACTGTAACAACTCAATGTTCTTGAACCCAGGACATACTTGAAAACAAGAGAAATCTCAATGTATCCTTCCTGGTAAAATACTTTTATGTTTAGTGTAAATTAATTTAAATTTAAATAGAAAGATCACAACATAGGTATCCCATATAAACCAGTGAGGTTTTTTTTTTTTTCCCCGAGCCCAGGTTAGAAGGGGGTCCCTCCTTAACTCTCTTGCCATGCCACTGAGGAGTTGAATGTCACCCATTCTAATCCTTCTGTCACTGTAGGGACACTTGAGGACTTCCACTTGGCAGCAATGAGAGTGGAGGTGACAGAGGGAAAGTGTGCTAAAGTAGGTGTCTGAGGGTGGTAGGAAGCATCTGTATTTTTCACTCTTTCGTTCATGTTCTGTGCCCATCACCCATGTGTGGTCAATGAAAGGGCATCTGCACTGCTAGCCTTACATGTGTGTCATATATTTCATTAGGGTCTGTGCCTTTTTACAACATTTATTTATGCGCAATTATATTTACAAATATATCTTGGGAAAATAAAACCGAACCTAGAAATTTCTTGCTTGGCAGTAATTCTGTATTTCCTTCCCAGCTCATGAAATGGTTACACTTCGCTTCCCAGCTCTCCTGGAGCCCTACACCAGCGCTGCGGAATATGCTGGCGCTTTATAAATAAAGAATAATAATACACACCCCCTCCCGAAACACCAAGCCCGGTGTAAAATTAACCAGAGCTCAGATAAACGCTCCATCGAAGTCTAAGATGACGCTAAGATTACCAGAGGTCTTCTCAGGTCCACTTGAATTTTGCCCCAACGTTACCTGATGCACCTAGGCCCCCCCTCTGTTTTTTTTAATTTATTTTTTTACACTACCCGTAGCTTGATTTGAAGCAGGCCATATCTTTTATTCTGTAATCCTTATGAATAACATTTTTTATTGGAATAGAACCCAATGTAGATGACCTCTTAATAAAATTTTTTTGGTTGGCATTTACGGTTCGGTTGCAAAATAAATACCCCAGAAAGCGTTTTCGTGTCGGCCATTCTTTGCATCGGTCGGTACGTTTTCCTGTTAAAACCGTTTTATTAATAGGTTTCTATCCCAGGAAACAAAGATTTCTATGCATTGCTTATAGGGGCTCGAGGGTCCACCCAGCAGATGCCTATGGGCGCTAGTTTGTGGAATTCTCACTAGTGGTAACTCCTATTGCTGGTTTTCAAAGATGAGCGCTGGACAGTTCAATTAAAAGAAAAAAATCTAATACCGTGAAGTGTTTTGCTTCTCGTGTCCATAGGACATCATTGTTTTTTTTTTTTTTTTTTTTTAAATAACCCCCCCCCCACTATTCTCCGTTTACAAGAAGTCTGACAGGAAAACCCTGGAGAACCAATTTCACCTTCTGGTTCTATTGACCTACTTTTTAACTCGTAATAAGCAGAATGATTAATACAGGTTCTCAACTTCGAATTGCCTCATACAGGTCTATTCACTAAAGGTGAAACTCAGGAGAACTGTCAGAAGTGAAAATTATAAGTCAAAACGGCCAAACCAGAAAAAATTCTCCCCCTTTTATCTCACTTTTCAACTCGGCTATTAGGTCTAAATCAGTGGTTCCCATCCGCAGCCCTCAAGTACCCCAACAGGCCAGGTTTGCCAGATATGTGAAGCACAGGTGATATGATTTGCTGCTCAGTGATTGCAGGATTCAGTCTGCATTTCCCCAAGGCCTGGGACTTGAGGACCGCGGTTAGGAACCAGTGGTCTAGATTGTTCTCTTCTCCTGCCAATTCTCCCGAGTTTCACTTTTTTTTTTTTTTTTTTAAGTGAATAAATCTGCTGGCACTGCTTTTATGCGTCTTGTACAAATACAGTGCTTGTATAACTCCAACTAGATATAGGGCACTTCCTGATGACCTACAATTCCCAGAATTCTTTTGAATACAGTAGATAGCCAAAGAATCTGGGGAGTTGTAGTTCTGTGAAATGGGAAGGTTCCAAAACCCTTGCGGAGTTGGACACAAACAAAACTAGAAGTAAAATAGACACTAACATTGGTTGTGCAGTCTAGAAAAGTACAATGGCAGTAGGGTATGTGGGAGTGGGACACCAATGATATGAGTGTACCTGTCTTTACTTTGTGATATCCCATGAAGCAAAGGATATACCATTGTTCATGACAATCAATGTAATATCTCAATCAAAACGTTGTTCAGTGTTGAGCTCTGCCATTAACATAGAGAATATACATAAATAGGAAAATGGTATGAGAGTTGCACATTTTCGGTCCACCAGAGGTGACATTGATGTGACACCCAGGACTGGTTCTCCAACAAAATCCCTGTTGTGCCGCAGTATCTGGGCCGGTAAGTCCAATCTGTCTCATCACTGGGGGAGCAGTTTAGTATGATCTGCGCCAGGTAAAGGTGTAGGCCGAATGTTCTCCCTCCCAGCAGTCCCCACAAAGGATTCATCCCACTCCCTGTAAAATAAGGTAAGAGGGGGCAAAATTTGTGTCTAATTGGTTTACAGAAATGTGCATCTCTGGATGGGGGGGGGGGTGACTAGTGGCTCAGTAAGGGGCCCCAAGATTTCTGACGGCAGCCCTGACCAGAGATATCTTTACCACTGCAACCGTTCATTAATTCAATGTGTATACGTGTCATTTCCTGCCCCTCTTCCATATACTGTATCAAATCTAAGGTGTCTTCACAAACCAATACTAATGGTTAATGTTCTGTTTGTCGATGCATCCTGTATCTTTGCAGGGATGAACGCTGCTGTCCGTGCTGTCACTCGCATGGGTATTTATGTTGGTGCGAAGGTCTTTCTCATTTATGAGGTAGGTTCTATGAATTGGTATTTGTGTTTTTATAGAAGGAATAACAATGCTGGTTTGAGCTTTAAAAACTAGTAGCTGAACCATTAAACTCTACTACCTGCAGGATTCCAACTTCACTATTTCCACAATTTGATTAGCTGGAGCAGCAGTATTTTTTTTTTTTTTTTTTTCTTCAGTTCACAACAGATTACTGTTGGCATATAGTAGAGACCTGTCCATAAAGGCATTTGTGGAAAAAGTATATGTAATGGCTGTAAGTGTGTTTTTAGGCTGGGGTCAGACAAGCGCACTTCAGAGTGGAAGGAACGTCCGTGAGAGTGGACGTTCCTTCCACTCAACGCCCGACTGGCCCCCTTGCTGAGCGCAGTCAGTGCGCTCAGCACTGCAAAGCTCGATCCTCCTATGGAGGATCGCGCTTTGCAGCCCCGTCACGCTCGTCATTTCGCTTTGACGGGGAGGCTTTCTGCACAGATGCTTGTAACGCGTGCAATTCATGCGCTTGCTACAATGTGTGACCGGCCCCGTTGCAACATCACAACGCTGCGACGGACGCTCGTAAGCATGTCAGTACGTGAGCACCTAGTGCACTTGTCTGACGCCATCCTTAGTCCCGATAAGTTGTATGCCAATGATTCTGCTTCCCTTGACAGAAATTCCTTCGCGTACAAGGTTTGTCACCACAGTCAGAGACAACTGGGTGGGAGGACAGTCTAGCCACAAAGTCCATTTAAATTAAAGGGCCACTACCACCAAAAAATGAAATGTCTTATTTTGTTTAATTTATATTGCTGATATCTTGCATATGCTTTGGTTTTCTCTTGTATGTTTAGTTAAAATAGTTGGCACCGGGTGCATCTGTCTTGTGATCTTTTATGTTGTAAACTGCCCCACACAGTATCTTTTACAGTACTTTCTCACTCTGTGGCAATGACCATAAAATGGAGTCCATGGGTCAATCAGTGACTCAAATCATTGTATCGTGTGGTATTTATTCAAATGACCTCACTGGGGGGGGGGGGATAGACTCCCTATCTCCTCATGTAGCTACCATCTCTTATAAGGATTAGCCCTGACGGCACAATACACCCCATGCTGCCTCATCTAAAAATCTCATTCTCCACCTCATTAACTGTTAAATACCATATGAGATAAAGCATAGTCACAAAGTAAAACGCTGTTGGATTTTGGTAAATGTTGCAGAATGGGGAAAAATGCACAAAATGAAAACAAGAGATAAAATAAACCTAACTTTATTTCTTCCTTTTTACATGCAATTACTTCAAAGAAAAAAAAGTGTTTTTTTTTTTTTTTTTTTTTTTTTTTTTGCTTTGTAATGCACAAGTAGTCTAGTTACAGTTTATGTAAGTGGTAGTCTCCCTTTTAACCTGAATGTCCCATTTTTAGTAGCCACTTCACTTCTTTCATTCTTTGGGGACAGATTCTAACAGGGTTATTCAGAGAGCGTGAAAAGCAGGAGAATGACTGGAGAATGAGAAATTCTAGGTCAAAATAGCTGATTTGGAAAATGAGATGAAAGGGAGAATTTTTCTGGTTTGGTTATTTTGACCTAGAATTTTTCATTCTCCAGTCATTCTCCTGCTTTTCACGCTCTCTGAATAACCCTGTATGTCTAACACAGCACTTCATTGGTTAAAAGCGTTGCCAATTTTTATTTTTGCAAATGCTAACGAGTGACAATTGGCCCTATCCTGGCCGAGCTGGTAATGAGGAGCTGAAAATGATGATGCATGACCTTAACCGTTAGCAGCTCCCCATTACAGGCTCTGCTATGAGGTGAGGCACTATGGTAGCAGCTTGAATCTTTTTTATATTTTGGAGCGGCTAAAACACATAACTTCATATGCTGCACGAAAACCACACAAAAGAACCCATATATACTACAGAGCAATAACAAATTTTCTACCAGTGCATAACCCGTAAATACTATTACCACTAAAATGCAAAACCAATGTCTCAAGAGAATTCAGAAACAAAATCTTTATTGAGCATCTAACAACCACACAAACAGTGACACACAGACCCGGCTCAATACTGCACATCTCTCTCAAAAACATAAGAGTCAACACACGCAGCCACAAATGTTCTTAAATATTATACCACAACCACCTCTAGCTAATACCTCGGCAGTTCAAGTTGCCTACATACACCAACTGCGCTAAATAGGGGTCCATACAGGTAATGTAGCCATATAAAGAAACCCAACATAATGGGGTAGCACACTGGTACAACAGACAAGTGACTGCTAAAACGAATCATACTGCTCCACATGTTTCGCTTACAAATGGCTTCATCAGGAGCTAGAGAGAGGCCACGCTACCTGTTTTATAAATGGACTACTGACCAGTGCAGGTGGAAGGGGCACACACCTGCAGGCAATAACGTAAACCATCAATCAGCCGTCCCATTTCAAACCTTAATCCGTGGTTTCACAATGTAAGTCGCGAGTGGCACATCCAAACCGCACCAGCATGATCGTGCCTCCGGACTCCCATACGGATTTGCTGCACCTAAGTGGAGACTTTGTTTTACTAGTAATTTCAGAATCAGATAGTTACTAATTGTAGATGCAGACATTAAGTTGTGATTTTTATATTTTATTTATATAGCTCTTTGGATTACATCTGAAATATGTTTATTTTATTTTAGGGATATGAAGGACTGGTTGACGGAGGTGATTGCATTAAGGAAGCAAACTGGCTAAGTGTGTCAAATATCATTCAGCTGGTCAGTATAACTAAACCTTAATGGCTGCTGTTTTATCCTTTTGTGGCTGTATAGGGGATATTTGGTTTTATTCTAAATCAGTGTTTCTTAAATTTGTCCTCTGGGACCCCAAACCAGGCCAGGGTTTGCAGATATCTGCAGCACAGCACAGGTGATGTGATTTGCTGCTCAGTGATTGCAGGATTCAGTCTGTATTTCCACAAGGGGATCTGCAAAATCTGGCCTGGTTGAGGGTCCCGAGGACAGGTTTAAGAGACACTGTTCTAAAGCATCCGTTTACTCTGAAGTGGTATACATTGATATTATCTTATTGGATTCACAAGTACTCATTAAACGGGTGGAATCAAGATATTAAGTGACATCTGTTTGAGACTCGTTGGTGGAACGTTACTGTGGTTTGTGTGTCCCCCGCACCCCCCACCAATAGCGAATTTGATGGATACAAACGGCATTCATCACTCTTTACACATAAAATACACACGTGTTGGTACCCTGTGTCCTCATACATTGCTTCTTCATGAACTAGCACATTGCCAGTTGCCTTGGCAACACTCTCTTTCATTAAACGGCGTTATGGTTATTTTTAAACTTCTATTTTGGTGTATAGCGCTAAAAGACCAATCTCTATGGAGACCAATGAATGTTACTGGTAATTGCTTCTCATTTGCCTCTAATCCTTACTGTATTACGCAGATTTTCCATAGGTTATTAAAGTTTACCATCAACTTGATTACCACACCTGGACAATTTCCAGATACCCTTGCCTACAAATCTTTCCGATGTGAAGGCAGGGATGACTTTTAGGCTAGGGTCAGACGAACGCATTTTTCATGTCGATCGTCAAAAAGTGCGGATGGATGCACTTTTTCACGGAAGACGGATAGCGGTCATACGGTGCGCAATTACGGCCGTGATTTTGGACGGAGCTATTAAAAACAAATGGACGTGATGTTGGCCGGACATGTGCAGTGTCTGACGTCTCCTAATCACGCATACGCGCCACTATGCCGACGCAGCGCCCTCTGTGCGTCAGTACTAGCGGTTTAACGTTCTCAAAAAAAAATGCGTTCATTTGCCGCTTGCGTTGTGCGGCAGTACTTCGTATATTGTATGTCATTTGCTGCTACTACGGCCGTGATAAAGTGCGGCTGAACGCACGTTCGCACTGCGTTTGTCTGACCCCCAGCCTTAAAATTGGTAGTCTATTACAAATGATTGTCCATTTATTGTCAAGTGGGTTGGACAATTGTATTCAGTAATTGCAATGTTGGGCCTACTTGGTGCCGGCATCTAATTCCACCTCTTTTTGGAGGGTCTGAAATTATATATTTAAATAATCTTAAATCTGGATATGGGTTTGCTTTTGGAGCCTTGAGACTGGTACACTGGATATTAGCATATGACTGGCATGCCAGAGGTCTCCACACTGGATGGAATAAAATGGTTACAATGTTTGATAAATCTTTAAAGGAGATATTTATTTTAACCCCCCCCCCCCCCCCCAAAAGTTTTAAACATTTTTATCTTCCAGAATTCTAAATGAAGCAGCCTGTGGAGTTTCTAACGCATCACAGCCGCAGTAGCAGCAAATGACGGCCAATATACAAAGTCCGGCCACGCGACGCAAGTGGAAAATTAACGCTTTTTTCGAGAACGCAGAACCGCTAGTACTGACATACAGAGTGCGCTCCGGCAGCATGTGTGCGTGATTAGGAGATGTCAGACGCTGCTAATGTCCAGGCTACATAACGTCCAGACGCAAAAAAGTGTTTTATCGACGATCCGTAAAAAAAATCACGCACGAAAATGCGCGGCGTCTGACCGTTTTCGTGCATTCCATGAAAAAATACGTCAATGCGTTCAGACGCACTTTTTGACTGTCGCAGCGAATAATGCGTTCGTTTGACCCTAGCCTTAGATGTTCAATCAGGTTGAAATAAACATCAAATCACACTGTAGGGGGTTACCCATTCACTACTACTGTTTAGTGTTTGTGCAACCATGCTAAAGCTTCCCTTATTGGGATCGCACGGTTTATCGCCTGCCGATCTTTGGCGATGCAGATAGGTAAGAATCAAAGTAGTTTAGTTGCAACCACAATAAACAATAGCAATGGGTGCTTCACTCCACTTATGGTTTTATTAATTGCCTGTAAATATGAAGGTTTTAATGCATAGTGCAACCAGGTACCCCTGCTAGATATACACCATCAGAAAATAATGGGCTGCTACTGTTGCATACATGCATTGGACACTGATATCCACGTTCTCTATCAATATGAGCTGTGTAAAAAGGGGTGAACGTTTTAGTCTTCATGAAGAAAGGACACGCTAAAATATTGTTTACCCTCCCAGTAACTGTATAACAAATTTTAATTACAATAAAAAAAATGCTCTCACTGGACTATTTTTCTGACTGACCAATTAGATTAATGTTGTCTGTATTTTTTTCCTATCAGGGTGGCACAATTATTGGAAGTGCCAGATGCAAAGCATTCACTACTCGAGAAGGGCGACTGGCTGCGGCCCATAACCTTGTTCAGCATGGCATTACAAACCTGTGTGTCATTGGTGGTGATGGCAGCTTAACCGGAGCTAACATCTTTCAAAAGGAGTGGAACGGCCTACTTGAAGACTTGGTTAAAGAGGGTATGTGTGGCTGCATAAAAGTAACGCGGGCTCCGGTTTTTAAATGAATTGTTCTAAGAAAAAACGTTTAAAAGTTTTTCCCAAACCTGTCCTCGGGACCCTCTGCCTCGCCAGGTTTTCCAGATATCTGAAGCACAGCACAAGTGATATGATTTGCTGTTCAGTGATTGCAGGATTCAGTCTGCATTTCCCCAAGGTGATCTGCAAAATCTGGCCTGGCTGAGGGTCCTGAGGACATGTTTGGGAAATGCTGCTTTAAAAGAACAAGCGTTAAAGGAACACTCTACTCAAAAAATCACCCCCCCCCACGTTTTTTTTTTTTTTTATCCTAACCTATCCCTATTCCCTTAATAAATCTTTAGTTTTTTTTTTTTTTTTTTTATACTCGCCTCCCTCCTCTTCCGCTCCTTCTTGATGCTTCTTGGCTTCTGGTTTACGTGAGAAGCGCGCATGCATGCCTCTCACATAAGCCAGCCAACCGGCAGGCTTCCTCCCGTCTCCCTCTGAGGATTAGTGTTGCGCGCAAGAGGATGCGCGCAACACTAACCCTCAGCCGCTGCCGCCAGCTACTGCGGCGAGTTGGAGACGTCATCGCGCTGAAAGCGCGATGACGTCTCCTACTCGGCAAAAGTCGGCAGTAGTGGGAAATATGATTCCCGCTCTGCTGACTGACAGCTGGGAGGGCGGAATAAACTCCTCCGCCCCTCTCTCAGCTGTTTTCAGCTTTTTCAGCTGAACTGCCGAGCGGAGGGAGGGGGGACAGAGGGCAGCATACTCCGGGCATCATGACCACCTAAAATAGCTTAGGTGGTCATGTTGCCTAGAGTGTCCCTTTTTAAATAACTACGTAGTTAGAAAGAAAAAAAACTGCAAAAAGTATGCGTGGTTCAACTTTTGCTTTCTGTTTATTACTGGTGACTTAAAAAAAAAAACTGAACCAGAAAAGGCATGTAATTGGAATGTTTTGAGAATTTTTACAACAGGCAAAAACCCTAAAATTCCATAAGAAATAACAGTTGCCGTGTAGTAACTTAAATAATATCTTGAATTATTTATTTATTTTTTTTACACTTTTTTCTTTGTACTGAAATTGTCTTAAAAGGATAATTTTTGTCCCAATCTTACAGGAATTTTATTTGTCAGTGTCTGCCTAAGCCCTGTTGATTAATTTTGAAGCTGTGGCTAAGCTGAGCAAAATGTTAGATCCCAGCTATTACAGAATTGCATAGTTCATTCTACTGTCATCACTGGGCTTGGTAAAACCTGATCTACCGTTTGGCCAGGGCAGACCTCCGACACATGTATAAACATGCATGTTAAAATCCTTGAGTATTTGCTCTTATGGCTGGATGTTTGTGGGTTTTGTGTTGGTGTTTTGTCTTTTTTACATTACATTCCTGGAATCTGGGAATACGAGTGTTGCAGGATTAAGCAAGAACTTCATAAAAACAGGGGGAAAAAAAATTCAAATTTTTTTTGTATAAAAGGACTACAAAAAATGGCACTTTGATACAAAGATAAAAATAAGGACAGTTAAACCAATGAGTCATTTTTTGATAACTGAGAACAGAAAAAGAGCTATACATTACATACAGTTTTAAGTAACATCTACATCAAAGATTATAAAATCTGAGTCAAAAGTAAACTGCTCTGACCTATTTAACGCCATAAGGGGTGTGAGACGAGCTATACAATCAATTATGGCAGTGGTTTCACCCTTTCACGCCAGTCAAGTGGTGCCGGCTGGGGCGTACTAATATGCCCCGCTAGCCACCTGCTGCAACAGGCCCCTCCTTTGGTCTAAGCTCAGTAAGGCCAGGTGAGATGATTGAGCTGACCTTGCCCCTTCCACTGCCGCTATGGCGTGACGAATACCCATGACTGCATTACATCCATGCACAAAACCCAACTGGTGAGAGCTTTAACAGGTCCGGAAGGAAAGCTTGTAACCAGGTGGCCAATATTTCAGTGAAATCTTGTAAACGGTGTTGAGGGATATGAATCATTACGAAGAAATCAGATCTGCAGGTTTGAGTTTTGGAAGGAGAATGCATCCTGTACGATCCTATCATTTAACATTGCTGTCAAAGCGGTACAGACCTGGGCCTGGTGGTTTGCCAGATTTTTAAGGCATTAATGGAGTTCCCACCTCCTTCTCGTATGTATAGATTTAGGGATTCTCTATGGTGAGGATGGAGATGCTTTGCAGGGTAGTGATCCAAGAATGCCTCACCGAATACAGAACTAAGGTCTTAAGAAATCACTCATAGGCTTAATAAAATATTTTGTGTGTGTCCTGCCACCTAGATTCGGCTAATGGGCTAATGTTTGTCACGTCTGGGGCTCGGAGTGGGGCTGTGGCGCATCAACCAGCTGGGTGCCAGGAGTTGCGCTGGCATCAGGAGGCAGGGCACTGCATGATGACACGGACCCGCCGTGCTTAAAGGCCGACAGTGCGATCTGGCTCATCGCCCTGTCGCAGAGTTTGCTTCCCTCAGTGCTGAGTGATTTTGTTTCTTCGATTCACTGACTCCTTTTTGCGTTTATTCAGTTGTACTGTGAGAGACCCGGCTTGTATGAGAACCACCCTTTGTGTACCAGTTGTGGCTATTCCTGACCACTCTGATTCTACGTGATTTGGCTTGTGTTATAACACCCTTTGTGTACCAGTTACTGGCGATCCTAGACTACTCTTTATTGCTGTTAGGCTACCTCCGATTAACACTGTCCGGGGTATACCTCCACAAAGGTATGTTTGTGTCCCTAGAGGTAGCCAGATTACCGACCACCTAAGGACTGGAGAGATAGGTAGGGACTTGCATCGTGATCTTTTATAGAGGGATACGTGACAGTTTGCATCTAGGTGTGGCTATACACGGCAGCATTTTACCTGACTGACCACCCCATCCATTAAAGAATTGCGATTGAAAAGTCATAAGTTTCCAGGTCCTGTTTGGCTTGAACATATACGTCTTGATTATCTAGTGTCGGGATTTGCTTTGAGTGGATTTTGAATTTAGATTCAAGTGACGTTAATGTATCACACCATTGTTTGTGGCATGAATGCAACATTAGAAATAATATGCCCTCTGAGAACCGATATATATTTTATTCTTTTAGATGCCTCTCAGCCCATCTTGTTCATGCTGACCAACCTAAACTGTTCCGAGTAATTTGCCCAACTAGACAATAGGTCAAATCAGAATGGTGGGGTATTAACAAGATATGTGGGAAAGTGCCATTGTTTCCCATACTGGACTGTTCCTGGAAATTTCATCCGAAGCCACACTGGGGCATGATCAGCTAGAGAAATGGAATCAATATCTGCTCCCAGCTTGGGAAGCAGATTCAATTTAAGCAGAACATTTGTATTCTAAAAATTGTGTGAAGAACTGGGGATTGGAAGGAATAATCCCACCTGAGGGATGTAAAATTCCCCATGGGTCATGAAGATTCCAAGTTATGATAAAGTTTTGAAACCCTAGGGTATGAGAAGATGGTGGCTTTTGACCCAGACTTATCCATGTTTGTGGGTGGTGATTTTAATGCAGTCATTAACCCAATCCGATTAGGGGTTTTAATGTCTAAAGAAGCATGAGAAACCTGTGTTTTTTTAAAAATAATTCTTTAGGACATTAGGTGAATGTATAATTAACAATACAGTATTTCACTGTTCAATGTCAGGTACAGAAAAATGCATCGACTATCTGGATCAAGAATACAGTCTTCAATTGTGTATGAGAGGCATGTAAAAGAATAGCAATAGGGGGGCGTGGTTTGGAGCCCGCACGAGATGGCAGCCTAACCTTGGAGCTCCCGCTGACATAAGCGCCCAGAACCGCATTATTTTTGGACATGGTCCGCAACAAAACAAGGGGAACGTCTGCCACACCACACAAGGAACCTGGAGGTACTCAGAAAGGCACCCTAGACACCTTTTTATCGACCCCCGGCGCCTACCTCCCCGCTCCCGCCGATCCCCAAAATGGCGGCCGCATCCACTCAGGCAGGAAATGCCTCGGATGAGACACCTGGCCTACAACGAGTGGAGGCGCTGATTTCATCGCTCCCTACCCGGGCAGACATTGACCGCCTGATCACGTCTGTTCAGGATACATTCAAGGCGGAATTGGCCGTTGTTCACACCGAGCTTGCAGAGGTCGGATCACGGGTCACCCGGGTGGAACGCCGCTTAGACAAAGTCTCTGCCTCGGGGGAAGCGGGGCAACTTCCAGATTTTTGCCGCAGACTGGACGATCTGGAGAATAGGTCGCGCCGGCAGAATATCAGGATCAGAGGGGTGAGTGAGGAGGTGACTGACATCCCTTCGTATTTGCTGGGTTTATTTAATTCCATTTTGGAGACGGATAAGATCACGCGCCTTCATATTGACAGGGCTCACCGCGTGTTTAGGCCGCGGCCCCAGACACCCTCCTCCCCCCCTCGGGACATTATTTGCCACATAACGGATTTTTTATTGAAAGAAGTGCTGAATACGGCCAGAAATGCCTCCCCATGGCGCTACTTAGATATGGATGTGGAATTATATCAAGACCTCTCGGCCTTCACTCTCGCGGCTAGGCGAGCCCTGCGCCCAGTGACGTCGTCCCTCAGAGAGGCGGGGATCCCGTACCGATGGGGTCACCCATTTGCTTTGGTGGTTCGTAGAGGTCCGATACTACATGCTCTCAACTATTATTCGGATGTCCCTGATTTCCTGGCAGCTCTGGACATACCTCCACTGGAGATCGAGGATTGGGAGAAGCCTGTGCTGGCACGAGGAGCCACACGTCGTGCAGGCCCTCGCCAAAATCTACCTCGGCCTCAAAACACCCGGGTACGACAGGCTCATGACCCAGAGAGGGTTACCCCTGCTCCGCAATAAATCTCGCTTCATGACGCTTTTTTTTGGGACTCTCAGATTTCTTTTTTTCTCTTCATTATTCACTACTCCCAGGGACCCTACTGAACTTCCTGCAATGTCATTCCTTCACATGGGGACTGATATCGTTGCGGATTATCCGGAGGGACTCCAGCTTATACGTGACAACTCCCAGCTAGGGATATGGTAGCGCGGAACCCGAGACGCGAGGTCCGGAAGTTTTGGAGTGTCCCGGTTGAACTCTCAATCTTGCGCCTCCTTGAGGCTGAGTCTCCTTTCTGTGATTAACGGGACCCTATACTAAAAATGGTTTGGTCACACTTGGACCAGGAACAACTTTGGAAGAGGGAGAGAATGTGGTTTCATACGCCTTATTAGAGTGGGGACAGGAGGGACATGTTTTTCTCTGTCGCTACTTGATGGTTGACTAGGTGGGGTGGGAAGAGGGAGGGGGACGGGTAGTAGGAAAAAGAGAAGGGGAAGAACGGGGGGGGGGGGGGAGGGGGCAGGAGGGAGGGGGGAGAGAAAAGGGGGGGAAAAAAAAAATAGGGAAGGAAGGGGGATGAAAAAGGGGAAAGATAGAAAAAGAAAAAAAAAAAGGGGGGGGAACACTAGCTTATCTGACCATTTAGCTGCATCTTCTTGTAGATTCTTGAAATATTATAATTACTTGATATACCCACTCAATATGTTTGACTCATTGAAATACCGTCCCTATTATACTTACCATCTTTGCTACCTATATATGTCTGTAGCCCAACCACTGGAGGCCCGTTGCCCTGTACCCTTCTGTCCCCAAGTCACCCTGGATATGATACTGAAACTCCCCGATTCTGGACTATGTCTCTCAATATGTCTGACATTTGTTTTCCCTGTGACACATAATCCCTGAGTAGCTCTCCCCCTCCTTGCTGGTTTTTGTTGGAGGGAGGGGGGGGGGTTGTTTTTTTATTTTTTTATTGTTTTCTTACTGTTGTCTCGATTGCTCCCTATCAAAGTTGTCATCTCTTTTCGACTCCATTTCCCCTTGTTTTGAGTGCATATATATAGCCCTTTTTTTTTTCTCATTCCATGTGACTGGATTATATTGTCCATAGCTATGCGGTTAGTGGTGGTTTTACTTTCATGTTTTGGTTCGCTGACTTTGGTCTTGTGCGAGGTACTCTTTCCTCTTCACTTCCCCACTGAGGACTGACACAAACTCTCTCCGGAGGACAGTTAGGTCTGCGACTTATTGCAATCTACGGTTTTCTCTCCGGCCTTGTGTCTTACCTTTTTGTTCTGTCTTTTCTCCTCCTCTTTTCCCCTTTTCCATCACTTGAAACCTTCGATCTAAACGCTCTCTTATTTCCATCTTCCTCTCCCCCTTTTTTATTTTTTTATTTTTCTCCTCTCTCCTTGTACTACCTCCCTCCTCATTTAATACCTGCTGCTCAGCTCACAACTTCATACCCTAAAATGTATTCACAAACACCCTTAAAATTACTTTCTTACAATGTGCATGGCTTAAATACACCCGAAAAACGTCGTAAATTGATGGAAGAATTGCATACTTTACGAGCATCTGTTGCGTTTCTCCAGGAGACCCATTTCAGGGAGGGCGGTGCCCCTTCTCTTGGGGGTGCTAGATTCCCCATTGGTTACTTCAGCAACTACTCCTCTGGGAAAGCTAGAGGTGTGGCTATTTTATTCTCTAAACATGTCCCTTTTGTGCTTGAGACACTTCAAACTGACCCGGAAGGCCGTTACCTCTTTGTCAAGGGCACCATCGCGGATACAAAATATACATTCGCATCTATTTATCTTCCTAATAAGGCTCAACATAAGGCTCTTGCTACGATTCTACGTCATCTCTCGACCTTTGCCTCTGGCTGCCTGGTCCTGGCAGGGGACTTCAATGTCCCTCTCGACCCTCACTTGGATACTTCTAAAGGATCGACTTCCATCCCATCAAGTGCGATACGGCATGTTCATCGATCCCTCTCGAAAATGCAATTAGTTGATTCCTGGCGGGCCCATGGTGGTTCAGCACGGGAATACACACACTACTCACATGCATCCTCGTCGTATTCCAGGTTGGATTACATTTTCCTTCAACAACATTGCTTTGAAATTTCCTCTAAAGCTTGGATAGGTACGCGGACCTGGTCGGACCATGCTCCGGTTACACTGGAAATTACTTCTCCTTTGTTCCGCCCCAAAGAACGTCAGTGGAGACTGAATGTCTCTTTATTGACAGACCAGATGTTTTGTCAAGACACAGATACAGTGTTACACAATTACTTCCTGGAGAATAAGTCTACGGAGGTACCAATGCCAACGATTTGGGAGGCCCATAAGGCCGTTATACGGGGTACTTTTATCAGTAAAGCGTCGGCAAATAAAAAATTGCGCTCTCGCGAACTCTCTACATTGTTAACAGACATCAGATCATTAGAATTAGAACACTCTCACACTCCGACGGACCTTATATCGCAACAATTGGCTACGCTTCGACACCAACTTGAGCTCCTCCTGAACGACAAAATTAGGATGCTTGCGACTAAAACTAAATGTTTTTTCGCACTCCGAGAAAACCAACCGGGGAAACTCTTGGCCCGCATTTTGCGAAAACGAAGGGAGACAAATTATGTATCTAAGATCTGCCCCTCACGATCTCCCCCTACCACTAATCCCCTCCACATACAAAAAGCTTTCCGGGATTACTTTAATTCGTTGTATAATTTACCCCCACCCCAAGATATGATAACGTATAACTCTAACTTGTCCTCTTATCTTACTGCAAATACCAGAATCCGCCTTACTTCCACGGAGGCATCGGCTCTCGGAGCCCCAATCACACTTGTTGAACTAAATGCGGCGCTAAAGTCCACTAAACCAGGTCGTAGCCCTGGTCCGGATGGACTCCCCATCGAATACTACAAGCAATTCCGGTCTTCCCTCTTACCTCATCTCTTGTCTACATTAACTTCATTAAGCGAGGGGGCCTCCTTTCACCCTAACACGACTGCTGCCACCATCACTGTTATTCCTAAACCGAACAAGGATCATACTCAATGCTCTCTCCCTGTTAAATAGTGATATCAAACTCCTAGCTAGAGTGTTGGCAGACAGGTTATCCCTTCTGATGCCGCGACTCGTTCACGCGGATCAGGTAGGATTTATACCTGGCAGAGAGGCACGGGACGCAACAACACGGGTTCTCTCAGCTATCCGACTAGCACAGGTTCGTCAAACTCCTATGCTACTCCTATCCATGGATGCTGATAAAGCATTCGACAGAGTATCCTGGCGCTTTCTCTTCTCCACATTGGAACATCTGGGAGTAGGGGACGGATTTTTGAAATGGGTTACGGCCTTATACGATACACCGACGGCTAGGGTCAGGGTTAACGGGGCTCTCTCCGATTCATTTAATATCCGTAACGGTACGAGGCAGGGTTGCCCATTATCGCCCCTTCTTTTTGCCCTGTTTCTAGAGCCCTTGTTGACGTCTATTAGGGCCAACGCGAATATCACAGGCATTGATGGACAACATCATACTCACAAACTGTCAGCTTACGCTGATGACCTCATGTTTATGGTCACGGAACCCTCGGTAACCATCCCGGAAATCTCTACTGAACTAACCCGATTTGGGTCCCTATCTGGATTTCATGTTAACGCGGACAAATCGGAAATCTTAAATATTACACTTACCAATCTACAATGCGCTCAGATTCGAGATCTCACACCATATCGATGGTGTGATGGGAAACTGAAATATCTGGGAGTCTGGCTAGCGAACACTCCCGACCGATTATATGCGGAAAATTTCGGAACTTTATTTGCTACTCTTTCGGACGATTTGCGGTTTTGGAAGACGAAAATGCTATCTTGGATAGGCCGCATTAATGTGCTCAAAATGAATGTCCTACCCCGCTTACTGTTTCTCTTCCAGGCTCTCCCTATCTTATTGCCTGCAACCTTTTTCCGCTCTTTAAGATCCCTGTTCACTCGCTTTATCTGGCCGACTAGGAGCTCTCGATTACAATATAGGACCCTAGCACTATCTAAACAATCTGGAGGTTTAGCACTACCTGATATGAAGTGGTATTATTACGCATCTCATTTAACACGCATAGTGGATTGGATGTCTTATGACTCCGGCCAACGTTGGCAAGACTTAGAAACTGCTCCTCGGGTATCGCCTTATGGGCGGTCCCTTGGATTCGGAAGCCCCTACTCCGACATAGAGTAGTATCAGCCACCTCGGTTTCGGCCACCCTAGCAATATGGCACTCAATACGCAGTAAATTTGCCCTGTCTTCGGCTCCTTCACCACTTCTCCCACTAATCCATAACCCTGACTTTCCAGGCGAGATTAGCAAATCATTGCGGGAAAAATTCACCGATGAACCCCGCTTCCAAGTGCGTCACGTACTAAGGGACGGCCAATTTGTAGACATTACTCTAGACACTTCGATACCCTGTTCATTCTTAGACGCATTTCATTATCATAGGTTACGATTGTACCTTCGTCGCTTACCCGGAAACTCGGGTCTGCTGCGCCCCCTGACCCCATTTGAGAAATTTGTGCGATGGGTCTGCAATTGGATCATAGCATCTCAGCGTTGTATAAAATCATACAAAAAGCAGACGATTATATCCCCACATATATGGGTAGATGGGAACGAGAGCTGGACATGCCCATATCCACGGAACTATGGACTAAAACATTGCAACTGACCCATAAAGGAACTCGAATTTCGGCATTGGTGGAAAATTCCTTTAAAATTATCTTTTTGGTATCGAACTCCCCTCCTCATGGCACGGATCTCAGACAATGGTGACCCGTCTTGTTGGCGGAATTGCTCGCAAACTGGTTCCTATTTACATATATGGTGGACCTGCCCATGGATCCGGATCTATTGGACGTTGATCTCTACCTTACTTACGAAGCTTACAGATCATACTCCTCAATTTAACCCAGAGGTTTATCTCCTCTTACAGGTTGAAGGATCGATAAGTGGCCTGAAACGTTCTATATTGTTGAGAGTGCTGTTTTGTGCCAGGGCATTAGTTCCGCGACATTGGCGCTCACCCTCACTGCCTTCAATCTCGGAACTGGTTACGAAAGTCCGGGAGCTACGGCTCGCTGAGGAGACCCTGGTTTCTTCTGACAAAACCAGACAAGCTTTTCATGACACATGGTATTATTGGGATACTACCCTGGCAACTGCGGACTTCTGTGCCTTCACTGGGGAGTGGGGTGCCGCTTTGGCGCTGTTGGATGGGTCTCCTGGAGCGCCATAAGCACTGCTCCTTCGTGCTCTCTATTGAC
This sequence comes from Leptobrachium leishanense, assembly GCA_009667805.1. Lineage (NCBI taxonomy): Eukaryota > Metazoa > Chordata > Amphibia > Anura > Megophryidae > Leptobrachium > Leptobrachium leishanense. Next base: position 106,220,729 of record CM019069.1, on the reverse strand, counting down.
TTTACTTTCAAAATTCCTTGCCTGCACGGCCTAAGACAACCCCAACATTTTATGACTTAACTTCATATCCCCCCAATGTGAGTAGACCGTATATAGCCCATAACATCTTCATCCGACCCTTCCTCCTTTCCCCATTCCCTCCCCTTTTTTTTTTTTTTTTTTGTTTGTTTTTGTTATTTTTCTTCTCTCTCTCTCTCCCCTATACACTCTTAACATATCTATTCTCCCCCTTTCTCTTTTTACACTGTCTTCAGTTTGTCACCCTTCTCTATCACTCGATTCTTTCCTATTCCTCTTTAAATTGTATTGAAACAGTTTTCTTACGCATTTCCTGATTATAGACAACTCACTGATATTGCTCACTGAATGAGACCTTTGAACGCACTCTTTCCAGGATAACTCCGACGCTAATGTTTAGAAGTACCTAACCTTATGCACACATCTGGAACAAGTATTTTTTTTTTTTTTTTTATGTAGATATCACAGGTCTCACTGATGTACTGAATTATACTTGAACAATGCTGAGATCACTTTGTTATAATTGTTTTTTGGATGTTCATTCTTTGAATAAAAATCTTTTGTTTAAAAAAAAAAGGAATAGCAATATTTTGGAGTTGGTTTGCTGTCAGTCTTGAATCCATTTCGCATTAAAAGAGGTTGAGGTTTTAGACCAATGAGTTTCTTGAAACAAAGGTATGAGGTTGTTTGAGTCATAAACTTGAGTATCTCTTTCTGCTTAATAGGGGTATTGGCCCCATTAACATTTCATGAAAGAAGTTTAAATGGTGCTGAAGACTGAGCACTCCTTTTTCGAATTAAGTAATTTGCTATCCAATACCGGGACAACTGAATGGTTTGGCAAAAGAAGTAATCGCATAAGATTGGGAAGGTCCCAGCTCAAGCCAGGGAGTCCATTCCGGGGAGAAAAGGGGTAAAGCGCAGTCCGGGCAATATAACTCTGCCCCAATGTGGCAACTATATACAGTCATGGGAAAAGAATGGTAAGCGCCCACAATATGACCGAGTACCCAGCCACACCAGATAAGTGGTTTCCCCCAAACCAAAAAAGCAGGATAAAACAAAGTACGTATCTGGTCAGCGCGAATATACGCTAGGGGACTCGGATGGCCTCTCCAATGACGTCACCAACAATGTTGGATATTGGGATATATAGGAGAGAAAAACAAGATCTGGGTGCAGTAGAACAGCAATTGTACAGATATTGACAGTTTTGTGTAGTTAATCAACTCACAAACGGAGAGCCTGAACACCGGCTCTAAGTGGATGATCGCCTTTGGGTTGTTAATCTGGGATATCTTCACAGGTAACCCACTCCTTGGCAATAGAGCATCTCCGCCACATTCATTGAACGATAGGGGAAGAAAACAGAAACAGAATTCTGTAGGGATGCACCGATACCACTTTTTTAAGACCGAGTATGAGTACAGATACTTTTGTTCAAGTACTCACCGATACCAATTACCGATACTTTTATTTTATGTCATGTGACGCTTTCCAATAAGAACAGACCTCCTATAAAGCCCCCAGGTCTCATGGATTTGCCCCAGCTCATGGATATTGCCCCCCAGCTCATGGATATTGCCCCAGCTCATGGATATCCTGACCCCAGCTCATGGATAATTGCCCCCCAGCTCATGGATATGCCCCCCTGCTCATGGATATGCCCCCCTTGCTCATGGATATGCCCCCCCTTGCTCATGGATATGCCCCCCCTTGCTCATGGATATGCCCCCCCTTGCTCATGGATATGCCCCCCCCTTGCTCATGGATATGCCCCCCCCTTGCTCATGGATATGCCCCCCCCCCTGCTCATGGATATGCCCCCCCTTGCTCATGGATATGCCCCCCCCTTGCTCATGGATATGCCCCCCCTTGCTCATGGATATGCCCCCCCCTTGCTCATGGATATGCCCCCCCTTGCTCATGGATATGCCCCCCCCCTGCTCATGGATATGCCCCCCCTTGCTCATGGATATGCCCCCCCTGCTCATGGATATGCCCCCCTGCTCATGGATATGCCCCCCTGCTCATGGATATGTCCCCCTGCTCATGGATATGCCCCCCCTGCTCATGGATATGCCCCCCCTGCTCATGGATATGCCCCCCCTGCTCATGGATATGCCCCCCCTGCTCATGGATATGCCCCCCTGCTCATGGATAATGCCGCTCATGGATATGCCCCCCCTGCTCATGGATATGCCCCCCTGCTCATGGATATGCCCCCCCTGCTCATGGATAATGCCGCTCATGGATATGCCCCCCTGCTCATGGATATGCCCCCCAGCTCATGGATAATGCCGCTCATGGATATGCCCCCCCTGCTCATGGATATGCCCCCCCTGCTCATGGATAATGCCGCTCATGGATATGCCCCCCTGCTCATGGATATGCCCCCCAGGCTCATGGATAATGCCGCTCATGGATAATGCCGCTCATGGATATGCACCCCCTGCTCATGGATATGCCCCCCTTGCTCATGGATATGCCCCCCTTGCTCATGGATAATGCCGCTCATGGATATGCCCCCCCTGCTCATGGATATGCCCCCCAGGCTCATGGATATGCCGCTCATGGATAATGCCGCTCATGGATATGCACCCCCTGCTCATGGATATGCCCCCCTTGCTCATGGATATGCCCCCCACTCTCCGCTCATACTTACCTTCCTTCAGCGCCGCCGGTAAAGTCTTCGCGCGCGGCGCGCTCCTTGGAAGGACCCCAGCCGCGACCACGTGGGACCATGTGATCGCGGCTGGGGTCCTTCCAACGAGCGCGCGCGCGGGAACTTTCCCGGCGTCGCTGAAGGAAGGTAAGTATGAGCGGAGAGCAGCTGCAGGGCCTGTCTGAATGCTCTATCTGCATTCAGACAGGTCCTGCAGCTGCTCACTTTGTTTAATACTTACCTTCCTTCAGCGATGCCGGGAAAGTTTCCGCGCGCGCGCTCGTTGGAAGGACCCCAGCCGCGATCACATGGTCCCACGTGGTCGCGGCTGGGGTCCTTCCAAGGAGTGTGCGCACGAAGACTTTCCCGGCGGCGCTGAAGGAAGGTAAGTATTAAACACAGGGCGGAGAGCAGCTCCAGGGGCGGCTGTCCAAATGCCGATAGAGCATTCGGACAGCCGCCGCAGCCCCTCGGATACCGGCAAGCCGGCTCAATGCGGCTTCTGGTATCGGAAAAAAATATCGGGGTACTGCACGAGTACCAAGTACTCCTGCAGTACCCGGTATCGGCACCGATATCGATACTAGTATCGGTATCGGTGCAACCCTAGAATTCTGTGTGTATCTGACGCCAAATCGTATGGTAAATGACCTAACAAATGGCAACTCACACTTGCTGGAGCTATTCCAAGCTCGAAACGGAAGGCATATAGGTTTCGTTGGTCAAACCCAATAAATACCAAAATATGCAGGAACTGGTTCTCTTTAAAATTTATTTAAATGAATAAAACAAAATAAAAACTAGACTCTGGTCCAGAACGCGTTTCGTCTCACCATACGCGGTTTCATCAGCTGGTCCTTACAAATTGAACTACCCTGCATGTTTATATACATAACAAATTAGAAAAATTTAAGGATAAATGTTCCCACATGTGCTTCATTGGTGGTCAGCGTGCGTTCCCAGCCTCTTTCTGAAGTATCTTCGTATGTTTCACCGTCGGCGCCATCTTGCGCATTCGAGGCTTCCGCGTTCCACCTTGCGTTCCATAGTGATTAGTTCCGGGATTGCAGATCGTTTTGCGTTTCATCATGGATGTGTATACATTTCCAGAATCGCAAAGTTCTAAAAAGTTAGTGCGATCAAAGCATAACGAAAGGGCAATATAAAGAGGACATATTTTCAGAAACATATTATAAAACAAGACAATATCCAATAATCCGATTGGGGTATAATTGCTTTCATACAAACGGGCCGTTTTCCCAAAAAAACAAAATCGATCGGGGGTGATTTTTATATGGCTCCCGATATATAGCAGGATGGTGGTTATGGAGCAACTTGATGATATGCCGCACCATAAACACATTTGTAATGGTGAAAGAGGTTATAACCAACACGTGGAAATGTGCTTACCTATATTTACATATCCGTGACATTACATACAGTCATAGACTCGAATCGCATCTTAGTGTAAAATGTGTACATTATTGAATGGAATATTAAATTTCCAGACATTATATATCTCCATAATATACATTTATAGCATCCTCTTTAGTTAATTTAGACTAAGTAAATACTCATCATATATGGTGGAATATAGTGATCATATCATGGTTCTGCCATGTATACAGTGAATAAGTGCTGTGAGATAATATATGATCTATCCTCAATATATAATAAAGTGAAAAACAGCCCGTTTTATAAAAAATGCATGACCTCAAAACCATCATTAAGGCCACCCGGTGCCAAAGTACCCATCTCAAAAATAGTGCGCATTTCTGCCTGTCCCAACCTTTTGGGAAAATCTTCCCCTATATCATTTTGTTTGAGCGGTTTAATCGCTAAAAATAGATGTATAGATTATAATAATCTATATATCTATTTTTAGCGATTTAAACCACTCAATCAAAATGATTATAGGGGAAGATTTTCCCAAAAGGTTGGGACAGGCAGAAATGCGCATTATTTTTGAGATGGGTACTTTGGCACCGGGTGGCCTTAATGATGGTTTTGAGGTCATGCATTTTTTATAAACGAGCCGTTTTTCACTTTATTATATGGAGGATAGATTATATATGATTTAGTTCACTTTGCATTGTGTGTCTGTGTGTGCCACACTAAAGCATGGACAACAGAAAGAGAAGAGAACTGTCTGAGGACTTGAGAACCAAAATTTTTGGAAAAATATCAACAATCTCAAGGTTACAAGTCCATCTCCAGAGATCTAGATTTGCCTTTGTCCACAGTGCGCAACATTATCAAGACGTTTGCAACCCATGGCACTGTAGCTAATCTCTCTGTGGGTGGACGGAAGAGAAAAATTGAAAGGTTGCAACGCAGGATAGTCCGGATGGTGGATAAGCAGTTCCAAAGAAACTCAAGCTGTCCTGCAGGCTCAGGGAGCATCAGTGTCAGCGCGAACTATCCGTCGACATTTAAATGAATTGAAACGCTATGGCAGGAGACCCAGGAGGACCACACTGCTGACAGAGACCTAAAAAAGAAAGACTACAGTTTGCCAAAATGTACTTGAGTAAGCCAAAATCCTTCTGGGAAAACGTCTTGTGGACAGATGAGACCAAGATAGAGCTTTTTGGCAAAGCACATCATTCTACTGTTTACCGAAAATGGAATGAGGCCTACAAAGAAAAGAACACAGTACCTACAGTGAAATATGGTGGAGGTTCAATGATGTTTTGGGGTTGTTTTGCTGGCACTGGGTGCCTTGAATGTGTGCAAGGCATCATGAAATCTGAGGATTACCAAAGGATTTTGGGTCGCACTGTAGAGCCCAGTGTCAAAGCTGGGTTTGCTTCCGAGATCTTGGGTCTTCCAGCAGGACAATGACCCCAAACATATGTCAAAAAGCACCCAGAAATGGATGGCAACAAAGCGCTGGAGAGTTCTGAAGTGGCCAGCAATGAGTCCAGATCTAAATCCCATTGAACACCTGTGGAGAGATCACCTGCCATTAAGCAAAATTAATAAAAGAAAGTAATCTTACCGGCTCTGCGCTTCCCCGCTGGCAGCTCTGTCCTCTGCCAGCAGGAAAAAAAGGCGTAGCATTCTTTTCACAGCCTATGCAATTTGCATAGTAGTACGCTTCCCCCGCTATGCTAATCACGTAAGCTGCTCAAGAAGTCTGCAGCGTGCATCTGTTCAAATAGGAACAGACAAGCGCTGCCTACTTCCTGAAAACTGCTCCTCAGAGGCAATGAGAGAGCAATGGAATAGCCTGAACCAATGGGAAAGCACCATTGGTCCAAGCTATTCAAAAAAATACCTGCATAGGAGGCTGACCTCTCATTGACGGGAAGTAGTGATGTCCGATTCATGAACAACTCGTTCTTTTGATTTTAACCAAATGATGCTGTTCATGATCCGATTCATTTGAGTCCCTCATAATGAACCAAATCACTTTGCTGATCCCAACTTCCCATCACTAACCGGGGCATATCTTTTAAATGTTGGCCACAGTCACATCAGAAGGAGGAGTTTGCCTCTAGCCTGTTGTGGCACGTATTTTTTTTTTTCTTTAACCCCTTAATGACCGGGTCTTTTTTTTTTTTTTTTTTTCTTCTTAGCGTTTCTGTGCTGTTTGTTTAGTTGTAATTTTACTCCTTTACTGTACGCACACATATACCGTTTTTCTCGCCATCAAATGGACTTTCCAAAGATACCATTACTTTCATCATGTCACATCACCTATTTAGACTGGACGAAAGGAAATTCAGCCTAAAGCATAGGAAGGGTTATTTTACGGTGAGAACAATAAAGCTGTGGAATTCTCTGCCTGTTGAGGTGGTTGGGTCAGACTGTACAGACTTTTAAAAAACGACTGACTTCCTGCAGACACAGAATATTAAGGGTATTAATATTTAATATGTGGGTAAGCTTCTTGATCCAATGAGAAATCTGACTGCCATTCTGGGGTCAAGAAGGAATTTTTCCCCAGTTTGTTGCATATTGGTGAGCATTTCGGACTGGGTTTTTTGCCTTTTGGATCAACAGCAGTAGGTGAGAGGCTGAACCCGATGGACGCATGTCTTTTTTCAGCCTATGTAACTATGTAATATACTTCACTATTTAAAAAAATATGGTGCAAGTTTTTCTAATAGTAAGGTATATGATATGATGAAAATAATGGTATCTTTTAGAAAGTCCATTTAATGGCAAGAAAATCTTTTTTTTTTTTTTTTAATGGCTTTAATATTCAGAATCAACAAAAGGGTAACTGAAAAACATATTGAAGGGAGAGCACTTGTAAATATCACAGTGAGACCATGCAATATTTATTTTAATTGGTTTTACATGAGTATAAATAGTGAAACTCTATACCCCTATACAGTGGCAAGAAAAAGTATGTGATCTCTGTGGGATTACGTGGAGTTTTGCATGAATTGGGCATAAAATGTGCTCTGATCTTCATCGAAGTCACAGCAATTTGAAAAACACAGTCTGCTTAAAATAATACAACACAAACATTATGTTTTCATAATAAAAAAACAATAAAAATGTAGCGCTGATCGGAGATATATATGGAAAATAGCTGAAACACTTAAATGGTCCTTGTTTCTCAACCATCAACATAGAAATACAAAACAAAGGTAGTGTAGCGATAGCAATGTCCTTCTTGACTATGATGAATTTCATGACTTTTCGTAATCCTCTTCAGAGTGTCCCTCAGATAAAGAGAAAAGGAGACATCATAGTGCGACCCATATATCACTTAGTGGCAAGGATAAATAAATAGATCTCACTCACATGAAGTGGAACCCTCCTGGTTCTGGGTCAATCGTTTTTAGGGTCGTTCACTGGCCACACAAATGCCCCTCTTAGACAGGATCAGTTCTCCTGGCGAAGATAGATATCTCGAATATTCGGAAGGTTACTGGATCCAAAGAGTCCACTCGACGGGGTCCATTAAAAAACTCCAAAGAGTGTAGGGTAAATGAAAACCTTAAAATAGCTTTTAAATGAATAAATTTAATAACAAATAATGGCTTATTGTTTTTGTTTTTACGTTTTCATGTTTTTATTGAACAGAACATGTAAACATTCACAGTGCAGGGTGGAAAAAGTATGTGAACCTTTGGACTTAATAACTGGTTGACCATCCTTTGGCAGCAATAACCTCAACCAAACGTTTCCTGTAGTTGCAGATCAGACCTGCACAACGATCTGGAGTAATTTTGGACCACTCCTCTTCACAAAACTGTTTCAGTGTAGCAATATTCTTGGGATGTCTGGTGTGAATCGCTCTCTTAAGGTCATGCCACAGCATTTCAATCGGTTTGAGGTCATGACTCTGACTTGGCCACTCCAGAAGGCGTATTTTGTTTTGTTGAATTACTTGTATGTTTTGGGTCATTGTCCTGTTGCATCCACCCATCCTCTACGGAGCTTCAGTTGGCGGACAGATGGTCTTACGTTTTCCTGCAAAATGTCTTGATAAACTCTGGAATTCATTTTTCCATCAATGACAACAATCCGTCCAGGCCCTGAGGCCGCAAAGCAGCCCCAAACCATGATGCTCCCTTCGCCATGTTTTACAGTGGGGATGAGGTTTTGATGTTGGTGTGCTGTGCCTTTTTTTTTCTCCACACATAGTGTTGTGTGTTTTTTCCAAACCCCTCAATTTTGGTTTCATCTGTCCACAGAATATTTTGCCAGTAGTGCTGTGGAACATCCAGGTGATCTTTTGCAAACTTCAAACGTGCTGCAATATTCTTTTTGGACAGCAATGGCTTCCTCCGTGGTGTCCTCCCATGTACTCCATTCTTGTTTAATGTTTTCCTTATTATAGATGTGTCAACAAAAATGTTAGCATGTGCCAGATATTTCTGTAAGTCTTTAACTGACACTCTTGGATTCTTCTTTACCTCATTAAGCATTCTGCGCTGTGCTCTTGCAGTCATCTTTTACAGGACGACCACGCCTAGGGAGAGTAGCAACAGTGCTGAACTTTCTCCCATTTGTAGACAGTCTGTCTTACCGTGGACACATGAACATCAAGGTTTTTGGAGATAATTTTGTAACCCTTTCCAGCTTCATGCAAGTCAACAATTCTTGATCGTAGGTCTTGAGAGCTCTTTTCTGCGAGGCATGGTTCACATCAGGCAGTGCTTCTTGAAGCCAGTAAACCCAAAACTGGTGTGTGTTTTTAAAGGGCAGGACAGCTTTCAGCAACACATCCAATAATATCACACTGATTGGACTCAAGGTTGGCTCACTCCTGGCTCCAATTAGCTCTTGGAGAAGTCATTAGGCTAGGGGTTCACCTACTTTTTCCACCCTGCACTGTGAATGTTTACATGTTCTGTTCAATAAACACATGAAAAGCTATACAGGGTTATTCAAAGAAATCCGAATGGCTGGAGAAAGGTAACCGAACGCAGAAAATCAGCGTTCGGTTACCTTTCTTGGCCATTCGGCTATCCAGAGAGCAGGCAATACTCCAAATTCTGGCGAATTGCCTGCACATTCGGTGCCTGTTCGAGGGCAGTGAAATCCCCATTAAAAAAGCACTGCTTTGGATATTCAGAGCACAAACCAGCAGTGAAAGGGTCCCGAAATGCCCTGCCATTCAATGGTTTCATTCGACAAGGTTTATTCAGGAGAATCCCATAGGCTTCAATGATAAAAATATTCCTGTTTTAATTCAATATCTAATAAACCGTTCATTATAAAATTCTGCAGTAAAGAGATTACCGTATTTTTCGCTCCATAAGACGCACTTTTCTCCCCCAAAAAGTGGGGGGAAACGTGGGTGCGTCTTATGGAGCGAATGCCCCATGATATGCCTCAGCTCACCTGCCGCCGCCGCCGCGTTCGGCTCCCTCTAAGCGTGCGTCCGGCGGCAAGGAGCTTGGGCACACGCCTGGGGGAGCCACGTGACCGCAATCTCACGAGATCGCGGTCACGTGGCTCCCCCAGGCGAGTGCCCAAGCTTCCGGACGCACGCTCAGAGGGAGCCGAACGCGGCGGTGGCAGGTGAGCTGGGGCATATCCATGAGCTGCTGGGGCAAATCCTTGAGTGAGCTAGGGGGAAATCCTTGAGTGAGCTGGGGGGCAGTATCCATTATTACACTATTTGATTTCAGAATATTTATTTTCCAGTTTTCCTCCTCTAAAAACTAGGTGCGTCTTATGGAGCGAAAAAAAAAATATATATATATATAATCTCCACATCCACGGTCTCCGCACTCCTACTTACAGGTACTCGTGTCCCGGTGCTGGGAAGAGGTCACCTCCATATACAAACATCCGAGATCCCGCAACACGGAGACTTAGTTGATGCAAAAAAAAATTGTCTTTTATTCTTTCGACGTTTCAGTACACACAGGTACTGTCATCAGCATAAAGTATGCAGCATTCTGTTAAGGTTGTATGCTGTGTCTATATAAACCTGATTTTAATCAGCAACATACCATGTGATAACATTAATTAAGGAAATTAAATAAACCTGTGTCATTGCCATAGCAACCGGTAATAAACGTTTTTACATTTTATCATGGTAGATCGCTGTATAGCTACAGTTCTCATGCTAAATTATCCACATATAACAGTTTTATTATCAAACAGCCGTTCTGTTAGGTAAACAGTATCAATTTTATTCATAAAAATTGCACTAATAGTAAATGCACGTAAAACTAAAAACCGGAGAACGGAGGACCTCCTCACCACTCTCAGCCAACTGATATAAACAAATCCAAAGAACACATATGAAATTACTATCGACCAGGTAGGAAAGGGGTGAATGAATTTTTCTCATTAAGACCCTTTGGTACCAAACTATCCAGGCGATGAATCCAGTAAGCCTCTCTTTTAAGTAACTCATTGGCTCGGTCCCCCCCTCTAATGAGAGGGGGGATATGGTCGATGCCCATCACTCTCATGGAGGACAGGGAATGATGTTGTTAAAAAAAATGCCTAGCAACTGGTTGCGGGCTCTCCTTGCCCCCCAATGCTGCCCTAATCGATGTCCTATGGTTAGCCATCCTTTCCCTTAAGTTATTGTTGGTTTTACCCACGTACACTAGCCCACATGGACACACAATACGATAGATGACAAAAGTGGTAGTACACGTAATTCGATGTTGAATGAAAATAGGAGTACCGCTGTATGGGTGAAAAAAACTTTTACCAGGGGTGATGTAATTGCACGTAGTGCAACTAACACCCTGGGTGCGAGGGTGCAACTCTAGAAAAAAGGCTATACTGGTCAGTATGGACCAGATAGTCCCTAAGATTTTTTTGCCCCTTCTGTAACACATCATAGAGCCCTATATAGGGCTCACAGGTAATTTCAGGTCAGTAGAAAGAATATTCCAGGGATGCTTAATGCTTTTACGCACCACATCTGAATGGGTATTAAAGGTTTGAATAAATTTCGTTCTCTGGGGGGGCACATTGGGACCTTCCACCGCCTCACTATCAGTCCTAAAAATAGTCCTAGCCTTATTAAGAGCTCCATCCAGCAGCTTCACATCATAATTGCTCACTAAAAACCTACGATACATAACCTTACACAAGTTATTACGCGTAACACGTAAAAATTGCGACGTGGGGAGTGCATCAATCTGTCATTTTGGGTGGAAACTGTCGGCCCTCAATAAAGTATTTCTATCCGTCAATTTACGAAAACGACTGTATCCCACCCGATCACCTTCACGAGTGATTTTTCAAATCCAAAAACGTCACGGATTCCATACTAACATTATGTGTAAGTTTAATGGTAGTAGGCAACTGGTTCAATGACCCCATAATCTCCGTAAATTTGGTGATGTCACCATCCCACACCACCAGGATGTCGTCGATAAACCAGAGGTACAGTCGCAGCCCATCCTGTAAGGCAGGGATGATGTACTGTTGCGCATAGAAAAACATGAACGCATTGGCGTACATGGGAGCCATAGAGGCACCCATGGACGTACCAGTGCGCTGAACGTAATAATTCCTTTCAAATCTAAAAGTAATTAAGAGTCAGTCAATTTAAGAAGTTTCAAAATGAAATCCACTGGATACTCGACAACACTTGACGTCTTATTCAACAGTCTCTCAACTGCCCGGATACCATCACTGTGGGGAATAACTGTATAGAGACTTGACACATCAATGGTGGCCATAAGCGTATGTGATGTAAGGGAGTGCAATTGCTGAATGTGAGTGATGACCTCGGCCGTGTCCCTCACCAATGTACTAAGGGCCATTACTGGCTGTTTAAGCAAGTGGTCAAGCCACCTACCCAACGGCTCAAGCAACCCACCTCTAGCCGAAACAATGAGTCGCCCCGGTGGATCACGACTATTATGTAATTTGGGGAGTGTATACATAATGGGACACCTAGGGTGTTTCACATAACGATATTGATGCACAGTTGTATGACTAATACCACCATCAACAGCCTGCTGGAGAGTTTCCTTAACAAGCCTAGAGAAATCAATACCAGGGTCAACCATAGACCGTTCATACACATTAGCATCGCTCAATTGCAATAGGATATCGTTACGGTAGTTCTCAGTCCATAAGGACAATTGCACCGCCTTTGTCTGCCGGGCGAATCCCTACAGTGTAGTCCTTTGCGAGACTATCAAGAGCCTCTCTCTCTTCTCGATTGATGTTAGAAGGTATTAATCTTCACCTTGGCTTCTGTTTCATGTTTTGATACACTGAAGAAAGGATTTAATAGAGGCGTTGTGTGATGGAGGATCAAAACTACTTTTAAGCCGAAATTTCGTACTTAGACCACCAGGTGGCTGTGCAGAAAAGAATTCAGACAGACGGAGCGTTCTCCCAAATTGAAATTGTTCAACCTCCCATTTGAAACACTTTGGTTTATCAGTGGGTATAAAGCCCAGGCCTTTAGAAGGGACCTTAGTCTCTATGTCGTTAAGTTGGCAATTTGACAGATTATATATGGGGGTTAGGTCCGTCTGCGAGGGGGACGTCCCCTGGTTCCTCTCCGCCTGACCGTTTCCACCTCTCCGTGTCCGTCTCGGTCTCCATTTCTGGAGTGTCGAAACCCCACTGACTCCCGTCTCAGGCCTAGTTCAAGATCTAAAAAAAACGGTGATTGTGCCACCGTTGCTCCTCCCTCATCAGGCACACTATCAAGAGTCTGTGTTGAGCCCTTACCAAAGCCTACAGTGGTCTCACCCTCAGAGGTGGATTCACCCGATGTGCAATCAATAGTAGACAAAAATGGTTTTCTTACCCTCGGGCGGTAGGGGAACTGTCTCTGTTGCGTAGTTCCTGTTAACCAACGGTAAACTCGATGCTCCGTGTAGTCCATGTTAACTTTCTCAAGTTTATCTTTTAAAGCGGATGAGGTCCTGTTGGTATTTCTCCAGGTCACTGGCCAATTTGGCAATCAGTGATTCGCATGTGGGTGCTTTAATTAAATCCTCATGTTTCATTTCAATATCAGAAATTTTGATTTTGACAATTTTCAATTCTCGCCCAACTTCCTCCACAACCAGTAGGATTAGGTCAAGGGAACATTTATTTAGGATTGCGATCCACTTACGGCAAACTTCAGGATTGTTCCTACCAATGGTGGGGGTATTCCTTATCGGAAAACTTCTCGGAATTTTTTTCTGGCGATTAGTATTCAGAAAGAGAAGTGGCATGCAGCTCCAAATCCACTCTTTTCCGTTTGAGTTTCGCAATATCCTTCAATATCTCCCCCACCGAGGTAGTGCTGGGAAGGTCAGCATCCGTAAAGGGCCACAGTATATCAACAGCCTGTTCCTCCATGAACTGCCAAGTCTCAGCTTGATTGAGATAGGCTCCTGCCCTGGTCAGGAAGTCCTCCGTAGCCATAATTAAAACCAAAGTTGAAAATCTTAAGTGGGTGCTGGAGTAGGCGTGTAGACCAACCGCCCAAATATTTACTTCTCCACGGTCTCCGCACTCCTACTTACAGGTACTCGTGCCCCGGTGCTGGGAAGAGGTCACCTCCATATACAAACATCCGAGATCCCGCAACACGGAGACTTAGTTGATGCAAAAAAAATTGGAAAACGGTAAAGAGTGGATTTGGAGATGCACGCCACTTATCTTTCTGAATACTCATTGTTTCGGCTAGAGGTGGGTTGCTTGAGCCGTTGGGTAGGTGGCTTGACCACTTGCTTAAACAGCCAGTAATGGCCCTTAGTACATTGGTGAGGGACACGGCCGAGGTCATCACTCACATTCAGCAATTGCACTCCCTTACATCACATACGCTTATGGCCACCATTGATGTGTCAAGTCTCTATACAGTTATTCCCCACAGTGATGGTATCCGGGCAGTTGAGAGACTGTTGAATGAGACGTCAAGTGTTGTCGAGTATCCAGTGGATTTCATTTTGCAACTTCTTAAATTGACTGACTCTTAATTACTTTTAGATTTGAAAGGAATTATTACGTTCAGCGCACTGGTACGTCCATGGGTGCCTCTATGGCTCCCATGTACGCCAATGCGTTCATGTTTTTCTATGCGCAACAGTACATCATCCCTGCCTTACAGGATGGGCTGCGACTGTACCTCTGGTTTATCGACGACATCCTGGTGGTGTGGGATGGTGACATCACCAAATTTACGGAGATTATGGGGTCATTGAACCAGTTGCCTACTACCATTAGACTTACACATAATGTTAGTATGGAATCCGTGACGTTTTTGGATTTGAAAAATCACTCGTGAAGGTGATCGGTGGGATACAGTCGTTTTCGTAAATTGACGGATAGAAATACTTTATTGAGGGCCGACAGTTTCCACCCAAAATGACAGATTGATGCACTCCCCACGTCGCAATTTTTACGTGTTATGCGTAATAACTTGTGTAAGGTTATGTATCGTAGGTTTTTAGTGAGCAATTATGATGTGAAGCTGCTGGATGGAGCTCTTAATAAGGCTAGGACTATTTTTAGGACTGATAGTGATAGTGAGGCGGTGGAAGGTCCCAATGTGCCCCCCCCCCCCAGAGAACGAAATTATTCAAACCTTTAATACCCATTCAGATGTGGTGCGTTAAAGCATTAAGCATCCCTGGAATATTCTTTCTACTGACCTGAAATTACCTGTGAGCCTTGGGGAGCCCCCCTATGATGTGTTACAGAAGGGGCAAAAAAATCTTAGGGACTATCTGGTCCATACTGACCAGTATAGCCTTTTTTCTAGAGTTGCACCCAGGGTGTTACAGGTGTGTTGGTTGCACTACGTGCAATTACATCACCCCTGGTAAAAGTTTTTTTCACCCATACAGCGGTACTCCTATTTTCATTCAACATCGAATTACGTGTACTACCACTTTTGTCATCTATCGTATTGTGTGTCCATGTGGGCTAGTGTACGTGGGTAAAACCAACAATAACTTAAGGGAAAGGATGGCTAACCATAGGACATCGATTAGGGCAGCATTGGGGGGCAAGGAGAGCCCGCAACCAGTTGCTAGGCATTTTTTTGAACAACCTCATTCCCTGTCCTCCATGAACAAAAAACAGAATAGGTGCTCTTTCCCAGATAGAAGGCAAAAGGTAACAAGAAAAAATGATAAAAAGACCTTGTAGATCTCAAATTCGTCCCTTCCAATGAACGTGCAAGGAATAAGTGAAAATGTACCGAGATCTACACAGGGCAATACAGAAAATGAAGAATCATAGCGTTATATTGTTAAAACAGTGGTGTATCATGACACGCCCCCGTCAAAAAACACACTCACAGGATAATACGTGAATAAGCGCATGTAAACGTTACCCCTCCTATGGGTGTTTATGAGGCCCAGGATATCACCATGAATGGAATTCTTCCACCTGGATCGCTTGCTGCTGCTGCACCAAAAAACAGGGGTCCAGTCCCCAACAGAATAAAAAAAAGGTATTTTAATTTTTTAATTTTTTTTTAAACCATAGGTTATCCTTAAAACATATGGTTTTAAAAAATTAAATACCTTTTTTTTATTCTGTTGGCGACTGGACCCCTGTTTTTTGGTGCAGCAGCAGCAAGCGATCCAGGTGGAAGAATTGCATTCATGGTGATATCCTGGGCCTCATAAACACCCATAGGAGGGGTAACGTTTACATGCGCTTATTCACTTATTATCCTGTGATATATATATTATTTTTTTACTTTTTCTGTAACAGCCCTTTTTATTATCATTCCTTGGACCTCATATGTAAATTTCAGACCTTTTTCGCTCAGTAGTTTCTTTGCAAACAGCGTTTCATTTTTCAATCATTCAAGCAAACTGTTTTCCTAATTTATTCACTGCCTTCTTCTGCGGTGTTGGCTTTTTCCGGAGGCTTCGCTGTGTGTGATCGGCTCGGGTTTTTCCTGCGTCTTCGACGGGTTAATCCAGATGTTTTTGCGGGTTTTCGGCAGCTTTTCCCTGCACTTCGACAACCCTGTGGTGCTTGCTGAATACACCGCAGGGTGGCTGAAATGGGAAAGCCGATTTGCACCGAATTGAAGAGAACAAAAAGTCACCAAACATGCGGTGACTTTTCGAATCTCTTTGAATAACCCTGATGTTTGTGTTGTATTATTTTAAGCAGACTGTTTTTTTCAAATTGTTGTGACTTGGATGAAGATCAGAGCACATTTTATGACCAATTCATGCAAAACTCCACGTAATCCCAAAGGGTTCACATACTTTTTTTTCGCCACTGTATAACGAGCATGAAATGCGTAAATTTGTGACTATGTAACCTGTGTATATCTGGCTCTGATACTAGCCAGTGCCTCACCAGCCACTGACCTCACCGCACGTCACTGCTTTCCTGAAAACTAAATTTCACGCAGTAGGACAAAATAGCTTAGCTTGAAATTCACGCTCATGTAATCTAAACAAATAAAACCTCCAGTAATTTTAAGAAGCAAAAATAAATTTAATTGAAGTAATATCTTTCAAGAGTCTGAGAACCGTGGGCATGTAACAACCGCTTTAAGGTAACTGTCACGTACCTCCGGCGCCCAGCAGCCTCCTCCACGCTGCTCATTTCCCGAGAGCAGGATGAAATATGCGCCGATCATGTGATGCCTGGAGGGGCGGGGCTCATTAGGAAAGCGTGCTGTCTGGTATAGAAGCCCTTCAGTTAGCCCAGACCATCGCGCTGTTTTCTCACACCCCCACAGTGCTCCCAAGTGTTCTGAAATATATATTCATTGTGGATGACCTTTTGGCTTTGGATATCGACTACTCTTGTGTATAGACCTCTGGCTTTGGATAACGACCATTCTTGTGTTTTTGACCCCTGGCTATGGCAAACGATTACTCTTCTTCTTTTTATTCCTCTGAATCTAGCGATCTTCTACTCCTGTGTTTTTATCATCTGGATCCACAGTATTGTATACAGATATCTGGCGTCCGGTTGCAAATGTATATATTATATGATTGTCTGTCTGTTTCTCCACTTAGTCACTATAACCAACCACTACAAGGATCGGAATATTAGGGCAACCCTGTGTATAGGGTTCCGTGACCGTAACTCCATGACCTCCTGCTATACTTTCCCCAACACACACCCTAACTTGACTTTACTTACTATTGGTGACATTCTTATTGTTACAAAATCACTTAACGAAATCCAAAACTTTTCCCTGGTCCCACAGAGCAGAGGACGGTGCACCTCCTTTTAACATATACAGCAGAACACTAGAAAACCAATGTTTCTCAGTGTCCTTCCACGGCCCCGCTGCAACCAACACTTGCGCAAACTTGTGTGCAGGGTGCTGCTTATCTGTGGATTCCAGAGGCGCCTCTCAGCGAAGGCTTATTCTACATGAACTTTTAAGCTTACAGTTCAAGACACTATTCTGACAGCGCTGCAAGGTTTGCTTATGAATCAGCATTCGAACATCTTACTGTACGTTAACTCTGGTTCCAATGATTTTGCAGGCAACTTTCATAAATGATCCAAAAGTGAATGTTCTAAATAAAAACACTTTGAATACAAAAAAAATCAGCAGTACAATAGACATTAAGTAAGTATGGCCACGTAGGGCCCATATGAAGACAACACAGGGTCAGTAGCCGCGTAGGGCTAAGCGACACAAGGGTTACTTCAAAAAATGCGAACATCAAGAGGTATAAAAAAAAGGGTATACAACAACTATCGCAAACCCACTGATGGTGACCCCCCCCCAAAAAAAGAGGGGGTGGTAAAGGCCATTGCCGTTATGTTCCTGGCTCACTCCCAGAGGAGTCCATGGAAGAGCAATGTCACAAGGCCTGGGAGCCCGAGGGCGAAGTATGGCAGACAGAGCCATGGTGAGTGCCACTGTGGCGCGCCTTTTGGGGAAACCCGAAAATGCCAAAAAACAAAACTGGGGAGGGAGGGTACACCATCGCTGACAGGGCAAGTGTCAACGAAAAAACAAAAGGCAAAAACGACAAGTACATCAGTAGGAATCACAAAAAAGAAATCCCAAAAAAGGAAGAGTCTCGGGTGTCATCAGCCCTAGAAGGGGTATCCTCAGTAGAGTCTCAAAAACCAAAAGGGATGGGGGAATCCCTGCACCGATAAGACCAGAAAGGGAAAATAGGAGAAAAAGGGTGGGGGGTCAAGTCCACAGCAGGGTCGCCAAACCAGCCAGTGCGGGACAAGCGGGGGGCCCCCACAGCCAGGAGCTCGGGGAGCGGGACCAGTTATTTCAGCCAAGATCAAAATGTGGTGCAGGGCCCATGTCCCCTTCAAGGACAAATGGATGGATAGGGGCTCGCCATCCAGGCAGCTTCTGAGCCACACCACTAGCTCCCATGTCCGTGCCATGGACCAGATCTGTGCTCCGTTGCAGCTCAGGAGGCATACAGACCAATGACCTCACTGCCCAGGGGGGACCATCTGCCACTCTAGGGACCCGTGACCCATCCAGGAGACCTCAGCTAGGGGCCGACAGCGGGTAAGTAGGACCTCCTGGACATGGGGATAGCCTCCAGAGATAGAGGCCGGTAGGGGCACTCCGATCTGGTCGCAAAAACAGCCGGCCAGTAGCCGCTCACCACCAGAGACACCACCTCGGGTACTCCATTCCAGCGCTTCTGAGCAAGGAACCACACAGGCCTCGTGCAGGGGGTCCAACGGCACACCAGCAAATTGAGCGTCCGCCTCCCGATAGGCCCACATCGCAGTCATGAGGTGCCACACATCTCCACGTGTAAGTGGCCGGTCACCTTCCTCCCGCAGCCAAGTATCCGTCAAAGTCCGCCGGCCTGGCAGCTCCCAGGGGGAGGGCGGATTAACACTGCACTGTGTAATAGGCTACAAAAATGGCCTCCCAGGGTAGACTCCAAAGACAGGCCGGAGTCTGGAAAGTGCCCCAAACTGAGCCAAACGGACGTGAAAATGTCCAGGTTCAGGTCAGCATGTCGCCTAACGTAGTCTCCTGCTCGGCAGACACTGTTGCTATAAACAGCAAGTAAAACGGCAGTTCACCAGGAGCTCGGCAGAATGCGACATTCTCCGTTAGCAGTCAGCTCTGCCCCCAAAGTGAAGTTTTATGTTTTTGCCCAGATGCAGTTTCTGTGGCTGTCTGGAATATGCTCTCCTATCCATAGTTGAACCTGTGTCTATTTTCCAAGGTTGTAATAAATGTGTAGCTCACATGAAAAATCACAATATCTGCAGTTGTTGTTTTTTTTTCTTTTTCTCCTTCGCAGAAAAAATTACTGAAGATGTTGCTCAGCTGTACTCTCATTTAAATATTGTTGGACTCGTGGGATCCATTGACAATGATTTCTGTGGCACTGATATGACGATCGGGACAGATTCTGCGCTACACAGGATCATGGAGGTTATTGATGCAATTACTACTACTGCTCAAAGGTAAGGAAGGGGCTATATTTTGATATCTATTTATTGTGGGTTCATACTAATTTAAAAATTCATTGATCTGTAAATTCAATAACAAAATCAATGTTCAATTGTGTTTTTTCTTCCTTCTAGCCATCAAAGGACATTTGTTCTGGAGGTGATGGGAAGACATTGTGGGTAAGGGTTGCGCATGCACAATTTTGTGTTTGTATGCGCTTTTTTTTGTCTGTGTGCATTCGTTCAGGGCGGGTATCTGTGATGAAGGTTGGAGTCAAACTACTCGCTAGAATTCAATAGCCTTCACTCGCCTAGGGGATAATGGTGTGAATTAATACATATTATTTTTATCTGTTTGCGGGCAATTTTTTTTTTTTTTTTTTTCTTAATCAACTGATTCACTAGAAACAATTTGGCCCAAGCCGAATTCTGAAAAATGTCCCTGTTTAGTAAAAATATCAGGCTGGTTAAAACCCTAGTGTGCACGGATGCATCTGAAGTGTTTCACTGTCTTATTGTAAATCCCGGACTTGCGCATTTTAAAATTGTATTTATTTGCAAAGTATTTTACCAGGAGGATACATTGAGATTTCTCTCGTTTTCAAGTATGTCCCATTGAATTGGGATTAATTAGTATCCGCATTTACAGTAAATACGCCCAACCTTTGTATTGGAAATCAAATTTTTGCAATTCCATACATTTAACAGTTACAACATCTCCAGAGATGAGCATTTCGTTTCGGTCTGAATCAAACTTCGGCCAAAAATGTATTTATTTGGTTTCAGACGGAACCAATTTGTCTTCAAATAATCTATTTGGACCAGAACGAAACGGTATAAAACAAATTTCATTTTTAAAATCAATTCATTATACCGTTTCACTTAGGCTCGGCACCACGTCCCTGTCCATTGGTGCCGAAGCTGTTGTATTCAGCCCCACAGGTCATGGATAGCGCCATGGTGCCGTTTGGTCCAATTTGGTGGCCGTGAAATTCCCCTTCGACAAGTAATGGTTAATCTATTCAGAGAACACCGAAATGTCAGTGAAATGCCCTGACTTTCGGTGGTTCATTTGACAGCTTTAAACAGGCGAATCCCACAGGTTTAATGTAAACAATATTCCCTTCTATTAAATCTTTATTCAACCGTTAGAAAGACTTTTTGCTGCAAGCAAGTGAAAAGATTTTTTTATTTCTTTTGGCCTTTTTACGGGATTTACTATTTTTGATGAAATTTTTGGATTCTTTATTTTAAACAAGTCATTTTTTTCTTTGCCGAATGCAACTTTTTTTTTTTTTTTCTTTGCGGGGGCTGTCTATGGTGCTGAAACCTATATAGCTCCAGAGCCCCTCAGGGCCAATATACAATATGATCCATGTTTTATTTGAATCAAAATGCCTGTAAACCCGGATTTGAACCTTCCAAACCGAATGGCTGAAAAAGGTCCTAATTTCAGCCACCAGGACTAAAAGGCCAAAGTTTGTTAAAGTATGCCCAAACAGACAAGACTGTAAGCCTGAAAAAAAGGAGGCTCCTCTTGGATGGCAGAAAGTGTGTGTGTGTGTGTGTGTGTGTGTGTGTGTGTGTGTGTCCACAAACTGACAATGCGCGTTTCTCTAGGGGTTTAAAAGCTGATTAGGCCCGCTCACAATTCCAGGCCTCACAGCCTTAACATAGGAGTTTGTGGAGTTGGTAACTGTTTATTTATACTTTCCGCCTCCTTGTGTTGTCATTTATCCACATTTTTATTTGTTTTACTGGCACCCGAGCTTGATAAAGGCCTCCAGATTTATTTTAATGCAATATTATTTAATCTTCTAATCGCAGATAACATTTTATTTTCAGAAAGACACAATTGACAGCTGTTGCAATGTTAATCTGATTTTCAATCCTGTATAATGTGCCATTTTGTAATTTTAAATATTTTTTTTTGGAGAAATATTCTGTACCAGGAATGTATTAACTCTGTTTTGCAAGCCGGTTTAGTGTTCTAGCTGTACTTGATGTTCCCGTTAGAGTGCCTGTTGTAACTGATGTTTTCCACAACTTGCAGGATCGCTCCTAATAAAGCATGTACACATATAAGGAGTTTAAACGTGTCATAATAGTTTTAAATTCTAAAATTAAAAGTTCAGAAGACAAATGTTTTAGGCTGGGGTCAGACCAGCGCATTTTTAACGTGCGTTTAGGCGCACTTAATCACGGCCGCACTAGCAGCAAATGACGGGCAATGACAGCCAATATACGAAGTACGGTCGCACGAAAGTCCGGCTGCGCAACGCAAGTGGAAAATGAACGCATTTTTTCGAGAACGCAGAACCTCTAGTACTGACGTACAGAGTGCGCTGCGCCCACTAGCGGTGTGTGTGTGATTTGGAGACGTCAGACCCTGCTTGTGTCCGGCCAACATACCGTCCAGACGCAAAAAGTTTCCTGGTTTGGATCCGTAAAACATCACGCACGAAAATGCGCATCGTATGACCGTTTTCGCCTATTCCGTGAAAAAATACGTCAATGCGTTCGGACGCACTTTTTTTTACGTTCGCGTGTAAAAATGCTTTCGTTTGACCCTAGCCTCAAGGGTACATGTGTGCGTGGCTGTCTTTATACACAGTGCTGCACTATATTGGTATCAATTAAATCCTCTTACTATGAGTTGCAGTATTTTTCTGTCCCTTTTTCACAGCATTACTTTTATGGAGCTCTATAAAAGTATTTCAAAGGGGAGGATTATTTTATTAAATTCAACTGCCCCCCGAAGCCAAAATTTGCCAGCCTGCCCCTGTGTGCCACATCAGATTATTCAGACTTTACAGATGTAGGGTTTCAACAATGACGTCCAGGAAAGGATTTGCTCCTCATTGTTTAGCAAAATCCCACAGATCGTTGTTTGTTTAGATTCCAGACATAGCTGGATTCCTACTGGCACGCCAAACTAAAGGTCCACTGTAACTATGTCACCCGAATCCCTGTAACCTCTAGCTCCGTATCAGATACACAGAAGTGCATCATGTCTTTATTATTGGCAGAAACCTATGGAGAAGGATTTTTCAGATGTAAAGGAGAAAGGGGTCATTAAGTCTCGCAATTACAGACATTTACTGTTCCAGTGATTGTCAACATTTTCATCTCTAGGCAAAATGATAAGGTGCAAATAAAGTGCTGGGGCAAACCGGGTCTATTTTATTATTTTCAAAAACGAGCATAATGTTGTTAAGCTTGTGTTTTAAAGATCTATTTAATAATAATAATCTCCATTTGTTACATTACACCACAAACTATCCTGTGTAACAAGCCTCATTCCTGCATTGCACAGCAAATTCCTTCGGCACACCAGAGGATCGTTGACAGCACACCAGTTTGCCACGGCACAGTGGTTGAAAAGTCTTTGTTGGCCATACACGCTTCTACATGAAATGGGTGTTTTTTAATTAGAAATATAAAAATAAAAAATGTAACTGTCAAGTAATTCAACGCTTACTCAAAATAAAATGCCTGTAAATTTGTCCGGAACGCCATATTGACCTTCTTGTCTTCCATCAATCACCCCATCCTGTCAAACTCGGGAAGTAGTGTTACTTTAACATCTCTTTTATTGCTATTCCATTAAAATGAGTAGATATTTTTATGTACGAGCAATTTTGAAAATGCGTAACAATATTTTTCTTTCAAATGTCGCAGATATTTGGCACTGGTGTCTGCCTTGGCATCTGGTGCTGACTGGCTCTTTATCCCAGAGTCTCCTCCTGAGGATGGTTGGGAAGACTTCATGTGTGCACGACTTGGAGAGGTACTTGGAGGAATTTTATTTCCTGACTCTTATTAAATGTGTGCATGGTTTAATAATACAGGTCATTTCTGAAATTGGCCTAATTGTCTATACTCGATGATTTACATATTTTTGGTGGAGTGTATGTGTTGGGGCAACAAGTTTTTGAACGTTTATTTTAAAGATTTGGCTTGGATGAAATCTTGTTCTTTAAGCTTGATCATTCTGCTCTCTGTAGGGAATTTACAGAGTAGATTTTTAAAATCTCTTGCTGAATGCATCATAAACCCCAGCTATTCATTGTTTTGGGGAAAGGGGTTAATTAGTTAATACTTTTTATTAAAAAAAAAATCTCTTCTTCCCCCCCCCCCCCCCCAGACTCGAAGCAGAGGTTCCAGGCTGAACATTATCATTATTGCTGAAGGTGCAATTGATCGACATGGACAACTGATTTCTTCGAACTATGTGAAAGATGTATGTATAAATGTACAATTTACAGAAAGCCATTACTAGTGCTTAGTTTTATTTTTTTCTTAAATACTTGGGAATAGCTGCTAGTGTCTACAGATCTTGTACATCACCAGATGTTAAAATAACACTTCTTTTCTATTCCATTTCAAGTTTGAAAAGCGGTTTTTATTGTGATTCATAATTTGCAGCTTTTTCTACTAATATTTAAAAATGTCTTTTTTTTCAAGCTTGATTTCTTTTATTTCTTTTTGACAGCTAGTTGTTCAGAGGTTGGGCTTTGATACCCGTGTAACTGTTCTTGGGCACGTGCAGCGAGGAGGAACCCCGTCCGCATTTGACAGAGTTTTAGTAAGTTTCTCAAACTAAAGACTTCAAACATGTTTTTCACTAAAAGGGTTATTCACAAATCCCCACAGTTTACCATTGTTCCCATGAAGGTAAATATTGGCCTTGATGAGAGGGAAATTCAGTGATGGTAGAAGATTTGTTGTGAAGTTTCTCGTGCCGCCGTTTGAATTCCCCCCCTTTGAAAAACACAAACATTTTTGTTGCCATTAGTACAATGCAAACTACAGGGGTTTATGATTTAAGAGTCTTGGCATTCTGAGTCTGTAGAAGTAAAATCACATAAAACGTTAATCTAAGGGGAATGAAAAATCTCATACTCTCATCCCATGATGCAGAGTGTGACACGATACACTGCTTCCTCTGGCCAGAGGCAACGGAAGACTGGAAACAAACATTCTCCGTGTCCTTCTGCGGCTCCCTGGTGTCCCATGTTCCATACAGGGTTATTCAGAGATAGGTGAAAACCAGGAGAATGAAAAATCTAGACCAAATAGCCGATTTGGAAAGCGAGATAAAAGGGAGAATTTTTCTGGTTTGGTTATTTTGACCTAGAATTTCACTTCTTCAGTCATTCTCCTGCTTTTCACCTCTCTCTGAATAACCCTGGTAGAGTACTAAAGACTCCAGGAGCTGAAACCCGCGGCGGCGTGCATAGCTGCTGCCGGTATCAAGGAACGGCAAACTATATTCTGGTTAGCTAGAATGGCAAGCTGCGATGGGGACAAGGCTAACGCAGCTTTTTCCTTTCTGCTCCTCACAATTAACATCCCAGTTGTGATCTGGTCCTAAATGTTTATCGTGTGTAACAAGTTTGTCAAAATTTTCTCACAATGGCCCATTTTCACTGTACAGACACTTCTTGGCATAATACCTACCCATAGGAGCAAAATGTTTTTTTTTTTTTTTTGTTGTTTTTTCTTCTAGTTGAATTCATGCTTACAATAAATATTTGGGGTACGGATGGTGGGGAATCCTCGCGACCCAAATCAATCTATTTGATGGTTTGCTTTACGGTCTACAGTTACCTCCAACCACTACGGTGGGATGTAGGAGTTACGGACTTTCATGTTTAAGTGTTTCTCAAACAGATAAAAGAAACGGCTAATATTATGACAGTATTGTCTGTTGAATGACGGAGTAATGTCTGTGTCTTTACTATGAAATGACTCCATGAAAGAGTCTTATGTTCGTGAATAAAGTCTTACAATATGGGTCTTAAACGTTCTATCGAAAAATTAAACATTTGGACCTTTTCGTCATGGTTTGGAGCGATTCTAAGTCGTCCATACACGAGACTGGTAAGACTGTGTGAAGACACTTCTGATTTCAGGTGTCTGTGTGGTTGGCCTCTGCTACTATAGGTTTGAATCTAGGATGTTTTGGCACAAATTTTGGATATTGAAAAATTTCCATTAATGACAGGCTGGTTTGTGAAGTAGTTTGAGGGAAAACTTGTGAAAGAGCATAGCTCAGTGTGTGCATCCTGACATCAAGACACCTTTTATTTCAGTGATTATTTTTGAACATTTTAAAAAATAAAGCACTTGCGTGTTTTGTGCATTTACCGAGTTAAAAAAAACTATAGTCGGGGGCGTGGCCGACCGCCGAATGGAGAAGTGTCTTGCTAGAGCTCCGTGGCGCTTATCTCTCAAATGGACTTTTTTTACAGATTTTTTTTTTCCCCTGAGAACCCCTTCATGAGGCTCCTGAGCAGTTGGCTAACGGGATTGTGTTGACTGGAGTCCTTTTGTCCCCCCCCCCTCCGGTACAGAGACTCACCTGCAGGCTGCCATCTCCGCTGCAGTGTGCGGCCCACTTTCCTGCGCTCTTTGTTTCCTGACTGTTCTGCTTTGAGTGCCTTGCTCCCGCTGAGGATTATGAGGACCGCGGAGACGGAGGGCGCACGTCTCCCGGATGTATTGGATGCACTTTTGCAGTTACTGGAGGGTGATGAGCGCCCCATGACAAGAGGTGATATGCGCCGCATCATGGCCGTGTTCCGCACCGGCCGGGCAGCTGAAGCTATATGTGGTGATGTTTCTGGTGGAGGATCGCTGGATATTGTCCTGTGCGGTATCGGTGGGGAAGGAGGCTGGGGCACCGAATGGCAGCATTCCGCTGATTGATACGCCAACGGAGGAGCTGTCCATGTGGCATGACCTGGGAGTCCCCGCTTGCTGTGGGTTGACTGTCTGGCCGGAACCGGCGGGCGTGCTGGCGACGCCTGCTGGTGCTGACTGGTGTTTGGTGGCAGTTCCCCCTTGGATCTGAGACGCCAGAGATGCTGTTCGGACCCTCCTGTCTCCCAGTGCGGTGCCGCTTATGGCCTTGCCCCGTGAGGATGATGGAAGGTATCTTGATGCAGAAGGGGGACCCGCTTATCCTGATGGCCTTGTCACTTGCCGACCTGCCTGGCCCTATCGGCGTCCCCCTACCTGCCTTATGTCTGCTGCCTTTCCGGGACACCGGCTGAGCATACCCTTTTTTTTTTTCCCGTGAGATTTTATTTTTTGCATTTTGCTGCCGTATATTATGTCTCTTATTATTTTCCCACCGTCTGTTTATAATGCTGACCTTTGCTGGCCCTGCGCGGCCTTTACTCCCCATTTGATTTTATGCTGTTGATGTTGAAAAATTCTAAAATAGTTTTTTTTTTAAAAAAAAACACTAGTCATGGTGCAGGAGGGGGTATAAAGTGGTCAGTTGTTGTTTTTTGTGTTTTTTATTTTAAATTATTACTTTTATTGCAGGTTACTGCTTTTTGTTTTCAGTGACAAAACACTCATTCCACTCCTTCCCAATTTTTAAATTTGGTCCACTCAACCAAAATCTGAACGGAAAGATCTGCCAACAAGCCTGAAATGTGTTTTTATTTTTATTTTTTTGTTGAGTAAATTGAAAACCTTTTTGTTTATTCTAAGGTTTGCTGCTTTCTCACCATCTCCTAAATATGAATTTCATATAATAAGATAAATCTGAAGTTTGGAGCAGACTTTTCTAATCCTCCCTTAATCTAAACAGAGCAGTAAAATGGGCATGGAAGCTGTTATTGCATTGATGGAGGCAACGCCTGAAACACCGGCTTGTGTGGTGAGCTTATCTGGAAACCAGTCTGTTCGTCTACCATTGATGGAATGTGTTCAAGTGGTAAGTGTCTGGTAGGTTGTAGTGATGGAAATAATGGAGGCATGTTGTGAAGTCGGCTTTCTGTATAATATTGAAACTTCCAGAAAAAGGTTATTGGACTGATTTTCAAACACCTGTTTGAGGGAATATTGAGGAAGAAAATAGTTTGCGATCCCCAGTTAACGATTTGGAAAACACAAATTAACATTGACTGCACGGTTGGTGCTCGCAGAAAAATGGGCATGGATGGACCCACCAGATAGGACATAGGTTATTATAAATATACGAAATGTGAAGATTCTGGATGAATTCTCAGCTTTGGTTTAAAACTCTAGTGAGGGTTTTGTAAAGCTTTGGGGGTCCTGGACGAGGTCTGGTTTCAATAGAATGCATATAAATATTGGTAGTGGCCTATTATGGTTTTTGAGGCTTAATAAACATAAGAATTATGGAAAAAGAAGTGTGTGCGTCTTTGTTATGGAGGAAAATGAGACTGAATGGCATATGATCGTTTCAATGGCTATTCTATACAGATTTTGTATTATATGTATTTTTATGTTCTCAATAAAAAATTCAATGAAAAATTAAGATGGGATATTTCTCTTGGGCTCGGGTCAGACGAGCGCAGTGTTTACGTCCGTGTTGCCGCACATTTTAACGTCCGTGGTAGCATACAATTCTGATCAATAGAGACCACACACGAAGTACATCCGCACAGAAGTGCGGACGCACAACGGACGCGGTAAACTGACGCAAGTTAGGCAAGAACGTAAATCCGCTAGAACGGACGCACAAAGTGCGCTGCGTCAACAACATCCGCATAGCTTTGTGTGTGAGTGATGGAACGAAGTCAGACGGACTGCATTTATGCGTCGAGCATTTTTGACGTCGGTCACAAAAACGGACTGTGTTGCCACTACCTTGTCAGTCAGAAAGTACGTCCGTTGTGCACTGACGCACAGAATGCGCTCGTCTGACCCTAGCCTTAATCAGTGTTTTATCATACTCTTACTAGTAATACTACTGACCATGCTGTAAATTGTTTTAAGTCTAGGTCACAATGACTCCCCTTTTTTTTTTTTTTCTTTCTGCAATGACCCTTTTAAAAATAAATCTCCAAGATTTCCAGTGTTGGAAGGGGGTGAGATTTAAATCCAGAAAACACAATCTAATTTTGTTTTTTTTGTGTCCTTTTTGTCCTGAGACAAAAGATGTGCAAATAGCCATGGATGGAAAAAAGTTTGACGAAGCCATTCAGCTACGAGGCCGGTAAGCACGGAGAAACTAAGAGTACACCTTTACAATTCATATGTACGTGCAGGATTTAAAAAGCTAGAGATTTAAACCTGCTGTGTGTATTAAATGTTAACTTTTTATACAGTTTGCCTACAATTACTATTACTTTCAAATAATAGAGAACTGAGGGATGCCCAGCGTAGACTTGATCATCTCACGTTTATAAATATAGACGCTTTACGAAGTTTAAGGCCTCGGACCCTATTCCATAGTTGTTGCTAAAAATGGAGATTGTATGTAAGAAAATCTGCACCTGCAGATTTTCCTTAGTCTTAGTGCCTGGCCCTGGAATAACCCAGGACATACTTGAAAACGAGAGAAATCTCAATGTATCCTTCCTGGTAAAATCCTTGCTCAAAAAAAAAAAAGGAAGCGCAGGGCAGGCTGCTTGCTGCCACGAGTAACCGCTCCTGGAGTCCATAGGACTCCAATAAGCATTGCACATTCCAGACATCGCTCTTGCGCGATTGTTCCTTGTCCTCTGTGCTAATTGTCCCCAGTCTCACTCTGCCGATGAGAGGAAGAGGTGAATCGAGCCACTTTTTCCACTACAGGGCGAGGGGTGTGTGTTATTTTTCGGGGAGTTGGGTCAGTGTATGAACACCAGCTTTGAGGAGTCAACAAGCATTAGAGTGTAGCGCAACCTGTGTTCCCAATGGTACAGTTAGATACAAGATACTTGTTTCTGGTACAATATCCACAAGTAAAAGAGGGAGAAAAATGGATCATATCTATATCAATACAATTATTTTTCAAGGGACCACTCACATCTGAAAGAGCCAAATTCGACTGTCTACGTAGTGCCTCTGGGTTATTTCGGCCACCCAACAGCCCTGTGGATCTCCCTGATCTTTACAGGTCCTAGGTACATAACACAAATGGCATAGTGCAGACTATAATACTTCACACTTCCCAATCCCAATATGGAGGTACTCCCAAGATGTAGGACCTGGCCCAGGTCCTAAGATGACTTGCCCAGAGGTTGTTTAGATAGGGTCAACTTCCATGAAAACCTTTACATCGATCCAGGGCAGCAGTGACTGTACTATATTAAATCTTATTTGCTAAAACACTAAAAATAACATAATAAAACTCGTTTCGCCCTTTGGATAAATGTACCCGTGGCTTCCTCAGTTGGACTCCCTGGTCTCCATTTTATAAACCCATTCGGGATTCTTGTCCTCCAATCAAAGTCCCTGGAAGTGGCGGGAACATTTGCTGCCTAATAGGAGAAGTCCTTTTCTTATCCCACCACCAATGAGTGTTCTTCAACTCTCGCACTATTTACCTGATTAGCCGTTCGACATTGCAATCTTCCAGAGGGTCCCACCTCTTGGCAAATCAAAAGTTACCGCATGAGTGTTGCTACCTCCTGCTTTAGCTCTGGCACTGAATCGTAACGAATAGGTATGTGCGTTTCGGGTTTTGGAATTTCGGAATTTTCACGAAATTTCCCGATTCGTGTTTTCGGATGCGGCCGAATTTCCGAAAATTTTTAGATACGAAAATGGCAAATCCGAAAAGTTTTCCGAGCCGAAACTAAATATTTTCGGAATTTTCGAATGGACTTGAAATGTGTCAAATCGAAATTTATTGCTTTGAAACGAGGAGAACAGACTTTCCGAAAAAACGAAAATTTTCCGAACTTACGAAAAGTCGATACAAAAAACGAGCAAAGTGACATGAAAATACGAAAAATGGTCGACATTCCGAAAACATGTACAATTCCGAAAAACGAAAATTTCCGAAATCACGAAAAGTCGATACAAAAAACGCGCTAAGTGACACGAAAAATGGTCGATATTCCAAAAAAAAGTACACGAAAAACGAATCGAGCCGAATCGAATCGAAAAGTTTAAAAATCCGAAAAATCGAACCGAAAAAAAAAATCGGTGCACAAGCCTAGTAACGAAGTGAAAGAACGCGCATGCGTGTTCAGCCCGCGATCATTACACACTCTGTAATCCAGAGTGCTCTATCCTGTTCATAATCTCCATCGGTTTGTACGTTTTTTTTTTTTCTCGTTTTTTTTCACGTTCCGGACAGAGCCTCTCAAGTGTCCAGGTTTTTATTTTATTTTTTCTTTTGTATTCAAAATCTTTATTTTGAAATAATTAAGACGGCAGTACAGCAGGCTAAAATGAAAAAGTAACACGAGTAGACAGCATGGTTCAGTGGAGGGAACAAATGGCCCAAAAAAATAAAATCCGGTCCAACATTAGTCTCATCCAAAATAGGGAAATAAACCAAGGAACACACCAGGGCCCAAAAAATAAAAATATGTAGAGGTTTAAATCCAAAAGTTTATGGAGGTGGCATGGATTTCAAAATCCAATTTAATACCCCACTCCTTTTTGATTCAGATATTAAAGTCCCTCAGTGTCTCTGCCTCCCAGATTATGAGGATATCATCGATTGTACCTCTTGAAGAGGACCAGGATATTTATATCAATGCCGCAATACCAAGGCTCTGCATTGACAAATATGGTATTATAGAATAATAGGTGTGTCTGTAATTCTTCAGACTGGTGATAAGTAAGGGTGTATTTGTGTTGTAGGATATTACAATGTGTGTGTGACACATAATTTTTAATGCATGTAATATGGTATTATTCTTACCCCTGTTTCCCTTTATTACCCCTACATGTCTTGATGTGTGAGGGGGGGGGGGCTATACAAGTAAGAATCTATGTAAAGTGGTAGATTGTGAATTGTTTACAAAAATCCTGGAAACTGAAGAAAAGCCTCTGTCCGGAACGTCGAAAGAGTCCAAACTGGAGATGAACAGGAGAGAGAGCTCTGGATTATGGAGTGTGTAATAATCGCTGGCTGAACACGCATATGCG
Source organism: Leptobrachium leishanense (assembly GCA_009667805.1). NCBI lineage: Eukaryota > Metazoa > Chordata > Amphibia > Anura > Megophryidae > Leptobrachium > Leptobrachium leishanense. Next base: position 106,189,399 of record CM019069.1, on the reverse strand, counting down.
TTATTTCACTTAGTCGGCTGTTATGATTCGGCACCGGAGATGGCCACACGCATACGTTAACTTTTGATTTGCCAAGAGAGGGGTGGTGCCCTCCAGAAGGTTGCAATGACGAACGGTTAATTAGGTATATAGTTTGAGAGTCGAAGACTCTCATTGGTGTTGGGATAAGGAAAGGACTTATCCTATAGGCAGCGAATGTTCCTGCCAATTCCAGTGACTTTGGAGGACAATAATCCCGAGTGGGTTTATAAAATGGAGTCCAGTGAGTCTGTGATGCCAACTGAGTAAGCCACGGGTATAGTTATCCCAAGGGCAAAAGCGTTTTGGCTTGGTTTTTACAGGTTTTATTATTATTCTAGTGTTTTAGCAAATAAGATTTAAGATGATCCATTCACTGCTGTCCTGGATCGATGTATAGGTTTTCTCAGAAGTTGTACCTAAGACCTGGGCCAGGTCCTACATCTTGTGAGTACCTCCATATTGGGTAGAGAAGCGTGAAGTTTTATAGTCTGCACTATGCCATTTGTGTTATACCTGGGACCTGTAAAGATTGGGAAGATCCACAGGGCTGTTGGGTGGCGGAAATAACCCAGAGGCATTACGTATAGAGCCGAAATTGGCTCTTTAAGATGTGAGTGGTCCCTTGAAAAATAATTGTATTGCTGTGTGTGTGTGTGTCACGTCCAGGGTGTGCCCATACTGTCCCGGGGGATGTCCTCGCTGGCCGGGTGCCAGGTGATATGCTGGCTCGCGGCAGTCACATGGGTGGCTTGGAGACGGGGCGTGGCATGATGACGCTTAGCCGCCAGGTTTAAAGCCAGTCTGCTCGGGCAGACTTATTGCCCTGACGTGGAGTTACTTCCCCAGTGCTTGGTGATTCATTTGATTTACAGATTCGAATCTGGCTATTCTGAGAACCCTCCGAGTACCGAATCTATTACTAACGACCCCGATTTATGTACTGATCCAATTATTCCGGAGAACCCTGCTCTGCCTGTGAACTGTAGTATTAAAGACTATACTGATGGGGCCTACACAATTTAGTACTAATTTGGGGCCTGTTAACCCTTGCTGGCTGTTATTCCCTGCAGATAGTAAGCTTTACCGACCATTCACGGATCGGAGGGGTAGATAAGGTTTTGTTTGTGTACAGGGACCAGTGTAGCGCTCACCCCCGGAGGAGCAACTGAATAAACCCAGGATTCGTCTCTCCGCCCTAACAATTCACTGTACACCAGCACACCTTTTATGGATTTTTCTATGTTCTACTTTACTGAAGCAATAAAGGTACATATACTGTAAACATGAAATAAATCAGACTGTAATACGTGGCATAAATGTATAAAAACGGTGGATAAGACCCTCAGTCCTTTGGCTTAAAGTCTCGCTCAAAGATACTCGTTAAGTTATATCCTAGGGTATCCGGGTATGAAGTCCACTGGCCAGCGGATGGACGAAATATCTTCGACTACTCAATGTTGGGGCTCTGAAATTTGAAGCAATCAGTGCGCACTGTTCTGTAAGATGCAGGCCCAAGGCCTCTCACCCAACCGGCGAAACAGCTTGTCCTGAACCGATGACTCTGCCAGAAAGTCAATCTCTGCCGTCTGGAACCCGATGCTGCCGAAATCCACACTCCCGGAACTTCGTAGCCCGGGATTTAATGCCACCAGCAATCCGCTCCGTCCGCGGCCTCCTTACTTGAGGTCCTTCTGGAACACGCCTGCCACCGGAACCCGGAACAGCTCAGCAAGATACCCTGCAAGACGATGCACACTCTTCCCCGATCCTCCAGCACTGGATGCAGCTGACTCCCCGCAACCAATCTGGCCTGGGTCCTGGACAGTGTGTCTCATGCAACTCACTACTTGCTCTGCTCATTCTGGCCACGTTGCACACGATGCTCCACACTTCCTGGTGCCAGCACGCTAACTTCCTCTGCCTCCCCAAGGGTTTCTGGGGGATGTAGTTCTTAAGTCCAGCATAGTCTTTTACATATATTATGCTCTGGCTCCCTCCTAGAGGCAATACTGTTTCAGTCCAGAGAGTCAATTTTAAACACAGCGCTACACCAGCATCGTAGTTCTTCGGGGGCATCCATGACGTATATACGAGTATGTATGTATGTATGTATGTATACAATGTTACACTATGATCTGTGTTTTCTCCCTCTTTTTTTCTTAGGTTTCTGGTACAATATCCAATTTAACCGTACCATTGGGAACACTGGGTGTGCTACACTCTGTATCGTTTGTTGACCCTATTCTGGTTGCTAGGTAGTTAAAGGAAACAGTGATTGAATGTATTGGCAACGGTTCTCAGATTTTTATCAATCTATTAGCGCTGCACACCTATATTATTGTATATTCTACCAGCTTTGAGGAGACTGGATTTCTCTCAGACGCGCAAGCTACCTTAGAATAGCTTGCTCTTCCATTCGGGGATGTACGTTAACGTCTCCTATACGAAGTATAAAGACATTAATTTACAGAAACCTTGCGCAGGGATTCGCAACACTCGAGCCACAAGCTCAGTTTGTGGCAAGAGTAGAATGATTCTTGGAGATAACTACAGCAGACGATATGTGTAACGTGCTCGATCTAGTGGTGTACAATGTATCCTCTCTTACTCCATGCTAAAACAGACCTTTTATGCTATTGTTAGGAGTTTTGAAAATAATTGGAATATTTACAAGCTACTTGCCCACCAGAAGCCAGCAGAACATAAGGTATTTATACGTAGATTACCAATGATGTGTTAAACTCTTCTTGCCATGTACTTACTGTAGTGCAATACAGCATCCAGGCAACCCGCAGCCAGGATCAATAACATTCTTAGTGCTCTGGTGCAAACATACGCATACGCCAAAAAGTACAGTTCGCCGGGAAGGCGCGCACTCCGGGGAGTATAATAAAATAATCTTTCACTGTGCCTACAAAAGCGTCAACGTTTTTAAAGCTTATGTGGACTTTTCCTACTACTTACTGTAGTAATAGAAGAAGAAACCAATTACTATAAATTGAACTAATGCAGTTGAACATTCACTAATGGATAATACAAAGGTGTGCTGGAAATATCCAAAGTTTTACTCTCAATGGGAAATTCGAACAAATGAGTGTCTGCTTTCATATATTGCGGTTTGTGTATGGTTTTTTGTTTTGTTTTGCTTTATTTCAAAATGAGTAATTGTTTGAAAGCCTTATGTGAATATAATCTTGATTAATTATTTGAGACAGCTGCAAGCCTTATGAAAGGCTTATGTTTGGTGTGTAAGGTATGGTGCAAATAACGGTCTATTTGCTTGGATTGAGTTTCCTCAATTTACCCAATAAAAGCAGGCCATGCTTGTTTTCTGTTGAATTCAATATATTACTTTCTAATGAGGCCATGTTTAGATTTTTATAGAATAAAGCTTTCGAAAATAGATGTGTTTAATAGTTTCCATTTTGTTAATTTGATAAAAAATAAAGTAAATCAAATGAGAAATGCAAATCAATATTTGGTGAGACCAAACTTTGCCTGCAAAATAGCATTTCTTCTTGCATATGGTTTTTGAAGGAACGCAACAGGTAAGTTGATGTAAATCATCTTTGAGAACTGACCACAGATCTTCTGTGGTTGTAGGCTGCCTCAAACCCTCCTGTCTCTTCATATAATCTCAGACTCGATGTTAAGAGCTCTTTGGGGGCAAACCATTCACTTCCAGGACTCCTTGTGCTTCTCTACGCTGAAGATGGTTCTTAATGACATTGGCTGTATGGTTTGGGGTTGTTGTCCTACAGCAGAATAACTGCTCCTCCCTGATTGCATTGCATGATGGAGAAGTAGCTGAATATGTTTCTTGGCATTAAGGACCCCATTAATCCTGACCAAATCTCCAACTCCATTTGCAGAAATGCAGCCCCAGAGTTGCAAGAAACTTCCACCATTCTTCACTGTTACCTGCAGACACTCAATCAGGGCTATTCAGAAAGAGGTGAAAACCTTGAATGACTGGAGAATTGAAAATTCTAGGTCAATATAGTCAAACCAGAAAAATTCTCCCATTTGGTCTAGATTGTTCATTCTCCTGGCAATTCTCAAGGTTTTCACCTCTCTGTATAGCCCTGATTATTATACCATTCTCCAGCTCTTCAGTGAGCAAAATGCCTCCTGCTACAGCCAAAGATTTCAAATTTTGACTCCGTTCCTAGGTTTTCGTGCATTGTTGAGTTACTTAGCCTTGTTTCAACGTAGGAGGTATGGCTTTTTGGCCACAATTCTTCCATAAAGACCGCTTCTGACCAAACCTCTCCAGACAGTAGATGGATGTAACTGGGTCTCACTGGTTTCCACTAGTTCTTTGCTGATGGCATTGCTGGACATCTTCCATTGTCGAAAGGAAGTAGGCATGATGTGTCTTTCACCTGCTGCATTAAGTTTCTTTGGCCGATCGCTGTGTCTATGTTCCTCAACATCGCCCGTTTCTTTGTGCTTCTTCAGAACCGCTTGAACATCATATCTTGAAACTCCAGTCTGCTATGAATCTTTGCCTGGGCGAGACCTTGCTGATGCAGTATAACCACCTTTGTGTGCTATTCCAAGGTTGGTGTTAACGTAACCAGATCTGTTTGGAAATTATCACGAGCCATTATAGTGTATGTTGTTAAGTTTACACCAGCTCTGGTTAAGTATACACCAACCTTGGAATAGTAGTCATTCGTGTTTTGTTGCTGTGCTCAGTCTTGCCATGATGTATGACCTGTGACATGAAACTGTCTTCCACAACCTCACTTTAGTAGGAGAGTTTGGCTGTCTCTTCCCCCCCCCTCATCCATTTTTTAATTCTTTTGAGTTTGTCATGAGTACAAAGAAGTCGTCGTGTACAAAATGAAGTCGCAAGCCTTGCCATGCATCATAATATAAAAGAGAACCAAAACAATATCAAGACAAAATCTTCTATTCAGCGCCGAAAACTATCAAATTGCAATCCCAGAAACTGGTCCGCTATACAGAGGCATAGATGCCAAGAGGTGACGTAATAAAAAGAAAAAAGGGGGAGGGTGAGTGGCAGGTGTCATATGCTTGGTGTTTCCAGGGTAACGGGGCCAGGAAAGCAGCCACATGGCCAGGACACTCTAGGGCCAGAAATGGCAGGCGGAGCCATGGTAGCAGCGACCAGTGGGACACACAGAAGCAACCCTGCAAGGCCACCCAGAGAGGAGGAACGAAATTTTTAAACGGGGGGGGGGGGAGAAATAAAGACAGAAACGTAATGTAGCCTGACATCAACAAGGATTCGGAAACCGTAAATCACCAGAAGTGTCAACGATGAAAGCTCCATCCACAGAGGATAGAGTGAAACCGACCATGTGAAAAATACAACATAAACAGCCAACAGAACAGGTGGACTGGGAAGTCAGGGGAAGGCATGGGAGTCTGCGGTATGGCAACTGCTCTCCATCTATACGTGACTCCTCCAGCACACAGACATTCCGCCACCTCATGAAACCTCCGAGCCATCAGGAGCAGGAAAGGGAGATCCTGAATTAGGGTCACCGAGGCACATTCAAATATAATGACCCCTCGAGCGGCACGCAATGTCATGGTTCTCTGTTTCATAGATCACTCCTCAGTCGTCGCAATATCATCTCTGGACACCTCAGGTTCCTCCCCCAGTTTTAAGCCGCCTACACAGCTGTTTGTAGGTTTAAACCCCATCATTAACTGAAACATCGGAAATTATCATTAGCGCTTGCTTGGTATAATTGGTTAATCAAACACCTGATTCTAATCCTGCAAGTGTAAGAATTGATGCTGGTTTGAAGCCAAAGGGTAGTCCCACACCAATTTTTGGATTTTTCTTCTGTTTGCTTCTTTTGCATTTTGTAAATTGATAGATAATATATTTTTGAAAGCATTCTTACTTTGATCCTGCCTAAAACTTTTCCACACATGAAAATGTATCCATTACACACACATCTGTCGCCCATTTTAGATGGGAATTGGCTGCCACGTATTTTAGTGCTTCCACTGACATTGTTCTATGATTTTGTTTTAATGCCTACAGAGCAACTTTGGCTTGGCAATTCTTAATGTTGGGGCTCCAGCTGCTGGAATGAATGCTGCTGTGCGATCTGCAGTGAGAGTTGGAATTTGTCATGGACACACGGTCTACATGGTGAATGATGGCTTTGAGGGCTTGGCAAAAGGACAGGTAATTTCACTTTTCCTCATCAGTAGAAGAGCACCTAGCAATATAATGGAGTATAGCAAATACTCTAATAAACCATTGTGAAGAGTATTTTCAGAGGGTTCTACAAATGCAGTGTGTGGCCATGCTCTGCCTAGAGGTGTCTGATTATGTACAATCTTCAACACGAATCTGAGCAGGAGGAGCAAGACCTCATATTTGAGCAGGAGCTCCCCAGCTGCTTCTCCTTAGGGTTTCCCCCTTCCATCCTCCACTCATAGAGAACCTGTTTTTCCAATTTTTATAATTGATTGCCCAAAAGTTCAAGTATCTCCCACAATTTTCGCATTTTTGTTTTTCGTGGGGGAAGGAGGACACTCCAGATCTCTGTGCCTTCAGGCCCCTGATAAGTAAATCCACCCTGGATATATTATGACTAGTTAACATTAGTTCTTGGGAAAACAAAGTTGACAAGAAGGACTTAAAATTAACGGCAGCTTGAGCCTAGAAAAAAATTTAAAATTGGTGTTTTTCCTCTTTTTATTCCTATAAATATGTTCACTGCACTATCATTCTTTTTTCTGAAGAGCTACATTGGCAAGAAAGTACTTCTTTCTATATAGCAGTGATTAATTTGTTTTACAATTTGCAATAATTTAGACTACTGTAACCTCCTTCTCTCTGGCCTTAAGAGATCCCAGATTCTGCCTCCTACAGTCTATAATGAATGCCTATGCCAGACTCATACACCTCACCTCCTGCACCTCACCTCTCTGTCAATCTCTACGCTGGCTCCCTGTTTCCTTTTAGAATCCAATTCATTATACTGGTGCTCACATACAAAGCTCTCCATAACCGCGCCCCTGCCTACATCTCCTCCCTTATTAGCAGGTACATCCCATCCCCACCACTTTGCTCATCCAATGATCTGATGCTATCAGCTCCTCGTACCTGCACCCCCAACTCCCGCCTTCTGAACTTCTCCCGAGCTGCACCCTTTCTATGGAACTCCCTCCCCCGCAACAGTCTCACCCATCTCTCCAGTCCTTCTAGAAGTCTCTGAAAACGCATTACTATCAGCTCACTCCATGATCCCCCACTGCACATTTCTTGCTTCTCTTCCCATTCAGTCCTCATGCAACCCACTACTTCAAATACCCTATTCATCCTCCGCTAATGAGTCACCCCTCTTCTCTTAGATTGTAAGCTCTGGAGCAGGCTCCCCTCTCCTTGGTTTGTAAGCTCTGGAGCAGGCTCCCCTCTCCTTGGTTTGTAAGCTCTGGAGCAGGCTCCCCTCTACTTGGTTTGTAAGCTCTGGAGCAGGCTCCCCTCTACTTGGTTTGTAAGCTCTGGAGCAGGCTCCCCTCTACTTGGTTTGTAAGCTCTGGAGCAGGCTCCTCTCCTTGGTTTGTAAGCTCTGGAGCAGGCTCCCCTCTACTTGGTTTGTAAGCTCTGGAGCAGGCTCCCCTCTACTTGGTTTGTAAGCTCTGGAGCAGGCTCCCCTCTACTTGGTTTGTAAGCTCTGGAGCAGGCTCCCCTCTACTTGGTTTGTAAGCTCTGGAGCAGGCTCCCCTCTACTTGGTTTGTAAGCTCTGGAGCAGGCTCCCCTCTACTTGGTTGTAAGCTCTGGAGCAGGCTCCCCTCTCCTTGTTTGTAAGCTCTGGAGCAGGCTCCCCTCTCCTTGGTTTGTAAGCTCTGGAGCAGGCTCCCCTCTCCTTGGTTTGTAAGCTCTGGAGCAGGCTCCCCTCTCCTTGGTTTGTAAGCTCTGGAGCAGGCTCCCCTCTCCTTGGTTTGTAAGCTCTGGAGCAGGCTCCCCTCTCCTTGGTTTGTAAGCTCTGGAGCAGGCTCCCCTCTCCTCTTAGTTTGTAAGCTCTCGAGCAGGCTCCCCTCTCCTTGGTTTGTAAGCTCTGGAGCAGGGTCCTTCCTCCTTCTGTTCCATATGTTTAACATATATGTATATTTTTTATTCTGTTTCTCCCATTGTACAGCGTTAAGGAATTTGTTGGCGCTTTATAAATACTTGTAACTAATTCAACTAAGGCAACAGATTCTGCCTCTTCTTTTGATTTGAGCATGGAGAAAACCAGTTTCAGTTTTGGGGGGGGGGTTAGGGGCGCTCCGCATTTCTGTGCCTACAGGCTCCTGAGGTGCAAATCCGGCCCTGACAGCACAGGCGAAATGATTCACTGCTCAGCAATTGCAGTATTAGGCTAGGGTCAGACGAACGCAGTCTGAGCGCTCTCTGCATGCATGCACGACGGACGTACTGACGGAAGATACTGTATACACCACACAGTCCGTTTTTTATGACTTGCATAGAAAAAAGGGAAATATGGGAAATTTATATGAAAAGGCGTTTTGTGCGTCAAGGTGCTGGATGTCGCAAATGCGCTGCGTTTGACGTCTCATCACGCACACAGAACGTTACGTGGATGTGGTGGACGTGGCGCACTCTGCTCGTCCATCCTAGCGGTTTTACGTTCTTGCCTAAATTGCGTCCGTTTGCCACGTGCGTTGTGCCTGCACAGTTCGGTGCGGACGTACTTAGTGTGTGGGTCTCTATTGCTCATGATTCTATGCTACGACGGACGTTAACCTCTTGGCTGCGGAGGACGCGCTCAGCGTGTCCTGCCAAGTGCGCCTCCTGTGCGATGGACACGCTGATTGCTGTGCCCCCCGGTGCGGGCTGACATCTTGCATGTCAGCCCGGCACTCTGTCCCCGCCGGGGTCCCAATCTATGTCATTGCGGCGGAGCAATGACATCTATTTCAGGCCCCCCCCTCGAGTGCAGAGGAGGTGCCTGAAAGGGAGGGGGAGACCTCTCTCCCTCCCGATCGCCTGGGACCAGCGATTTAAAGGCAGGCATCGTTTCGAAGGGCACAGCCTGACCTTCCTAACAGTGCCTGGCTTTAACCCCTTGGGGGCCGGATCGCAATTCGGCGCCAAAAAGCAATCCTCTCCCGGAGCTGGGACATCTTGGATGTCAGCCAAGCTTCCGGGATCTCCCCCTGATGACTGGCGTCATCGTGCATAGCGCAAAGACGTCAGTTTTAGAGTTAACCCTTAGCTTTCACCAATGGTGGAGATACGGGGTTCATTAGATAGAGGGGTTCCAATGAACCCCCTATCTCCCGATCCGTGGCAGCTAGGGGTTAATGTTCGGTATCGTTGGAGCGGCCAGAGCATGGCCTTTCCAACGATGCCAAACATGACCATTTTTAGAAGTAACAAAAAAAATTAAAAGTGTAAATAAAAAAATATTTAAGCTTTTTTTTAAAAAAAAAAAAAAAAAAAAAAAGCTTTTTTCGTTTTTGTTAATGCAGCAATATTGTTCCTATTTCAATTATAATGTGAACAATGATGCTGCACTGGGGTGCGTTTGTTAAAAATCGCATGAGTCCCCGTTTCTATATTTTTTTTTTAATTTTTTTTTTAAACAAGCGCACCCCATAGAAAATATAACCACAAACGCTCGCATGTTAAAATGGGAAAAAAAACACTTTAGACGTTGTAAATTATTGAAAATTAACATTTTTGTTATCTACAGACAGGTCATGACGTATACATATAATAATGATATATTATGAATCTGCAGAGTCTGCTGGAAAGAACGATTATATAATATGTCTGGGTTGTATAATAAGATATGGCTTCAAAACTCGTTTAAACATGATGAGCGAAACCGGTAAAAATTACCTCAGCACACAGGCGTGAAATGGCTCAGCAGCGACAGGGTGAAACTGTGCGGCAACACGGACGTGATCACTGCGTTCGTCTGACACGGGCTTTAGTCTGCATTACCCGAAGGTATTCCTTAAAATCTGGCCAGTTAGGGATACTGAGGACCAGGGTTGGGAACCACCACTATAGAGCATTATCAGGAAAACATGATTGGGGAAAATATATATGAAGTTTTTAAATTTCTGAACAGGTAATTTAAAATCGTGAAACCGCTTTAAAGATACTATCATTATTCAATACTTGCAAAGTCCTACACTTGTAATTTTATTGTCATTCTCAGACAAAACGCAGAACTGCACACATTTCGGTAAAATCTGCATCCAAAGTTACTGGAAATTACTGAGTGGTTTATAAAACCCGTATTTGGGTTCTCAGACATTGCTGAGATAACTCCCCTTATTAGGGCTTGATTAGCAATACTGCATTATACATGCGGGTTTAGAACTTGGATCAGCTTGGAATGCTAAATGAAGCCTTTTTACATTATGTCCTAGCTTTGAGTTATTCCTGTTTAAAAGAGTCCGGTTTTCTCCACCCTGATTTAAACCCATGCACTTGACTATACAATTTTTTTTGTATACTTTTACCAAGAAAGGTGCCTTGCTGTGTTAATTTTTTTTTTTTTTTTAGGGGCTGGTACTGATTAAAATTTTCGTGTTCGATTTAATCTATTAATTTTAATTATAACGCACATACAGATCCAACTACTTTTAGCTGATCTGCTTGGGTCCTGGGTCTTGCCTGGGGTCTGGGCCCTGCTGGGGTTTGGCTGGGTCCGAGGCTGGACTGTGACAGGCAGCACCATACTCACCGCTGCCCTCTCGTCTGCCGTCTTCTTCCTGCGCCAGTCGCAGTGTGTGACGCGTGCATCACACACGGCGCACACGTGACTGGAGGGCAGCGCCAAAGCTTTGCACGCTGCTGTAGGGCCGCCCAGGGCCCCAGGAAGTCCGTACAGCTCTGGATTCAGACTCCTAGAGTCCGATAACGGAGCTGACTGAGGGGGCCCTGATCAAAAAATTCATTTAATAGATTAATCGTTAATTTCGCCAGCCCTAATTTTTTTTTTTTTGTTTATTAAATTATTTTTTTTGAGAAAAGTGTCCATCACAGGGGAGCACCATGCTCTGTCACAAAAGAAAATATTTATTTTAGTTTAGCAAATTTTTTTTTTTACTTTTACAGTTTTTTAGAGAGAAAGGTGTCCAAAATCTTTAAAAGTCTTAGAGAGCAAGGCACCTGTAAGCACATGCCTTCTTTTGCCGAATTGTGAATCTGGCTTTGAATTGCTCTAGAACACCTTACTATTAAAGGGACACTACCACCATAAAATGAAATGTCCTTACTGTGTTTATTTTCTGCTGCTGATATCTTACATGTGCTTTTGTTTTTCTCTTGTAGGTTTAGTTAAATTATTTTACTCCACAAAAAAATGGGTGCACCCAGTAAATTGTAATCTTTTGTGTTGCATACTGTTCCCCCACAGTATCTTTCCATTACTTGCTTCTCAGGCATTGGCCATAGAATGGAGTGAACGGGTCGATCGCGGACTCAAATCATTGTTTTGTGTGGGATGTTTTCAAAGGATATCACCAGAAGCAGCTTAATCTTTTAAGCTCCATGTCTCTTCAGCTGCCATCGCTGATCTCCGGTACCAGAAGCAGGACAATAGACCTCTTGCCGCCTTATCTATACATTCCTTCCACCTCAATAACGGTTTACTGCTGTGCTGTAGCTTCTACAGTCGTTGTGTAAACCTGTTGCACAGATATTGGTAAATGTTGCATCATGGGAAAAATCCACAAAATTGAAACCGAAACAAACCTAACAAAATTTTTCCTTTTTACCTGCAATTACTTTAAAGAAAGGTAAAATAAAACACAGCAGCATGTGTTTTTATAAAGTGGTTTTATTTATAATGTACTAGTTACAACTTGTGTATGAGGTAGTGTCCCTAAACACTTCTAGGCCCCGTTCACACTGTGCGATTATTATTTTTTTTATTATTTATTTTTTGCAAAGCCCCACCAATGCAAATCGCAAAAAAAGGGTCCTGTACCAGCGACATGCGACATCACGCGGCAAGATGTGAACAGCTCCATTGAAATGCATTGGAGAAGCTACACAGTGCGACGTCGCAACAAAATCCGCGAGATAAATCGCACAGTGTGAACGGAGCCCTAACACAATCCATTGAATTTCTGCACACAGACATTAAGGTTGTCCTTGATTAGAGCGTACCATCTAAATTCACATCAAGTTAAGGCTAGAACAACTCCGCAAATACAGTTTCGATACAGCAGTCAAGGGCCCAACATATTTTTGTTCAGTGTGGACAATATCCTACTCAGAGTTTGTATTTTATTATAAAACTTATGTATGAATTTGATTGTTTGTACATATGTATTTTGTTTTCCAGATTAAAGAAGTAAGTTGGTTTGATGTTGCTGGCTGGCTTGGACGTGGTGGATCCATGTTGGGGACGAAAAGGTACATGGAAACTCTTCTTACATCATGAAGTCAGACCTGTGAAGATTACTTTTTGTTTATTGGTTTTATTACACAATATGCAAGCAACATGCTATTGAATGTTTTTTTTTTTTTTTGTGTGTCTTTTATTTCTAAAACTGGTTTCGGCACGTTTTTTTTTTTTTTCTACTCCTTTTTGTGTATTCCAAAGCTGCCAGGATTTAAGTTGTGGAAACTCTCAATCACACAAATTATCTGTGTTTTTTTGTTGTTTTTTACGAAACTACAGTATGTATATATATATATATATCTATCCTCAATAAGATGAAAGAATCAATGGAACTGCTCTGCTTCTTTTGAAAATTCTAATAAGTCTACTTTTCTGTATTCTTAAGAACTCTACCAAAGACCTGCATGATAGCGATTGTGGAGAACATTAGGAAATATAATATCCATGCTCTTCTGGTCATTGGTGGATTTGAGGCAAGTTTAAAATTCTATGTTCCAAAGTGTTAGTGTTTTGTAGTTTAAATTCTGTCCTTCAGAGAGCAGACTTCGAGGGATTGTTTATTTGTAGTTTTTTGAGAGAAAAGTTTACTGAGATTTCCAGTCACTATGTGGTGTAATGTCATGTTCGCATTTCGGATCAAACTTGAGTATTTCAACTTTGTAGATTCATCACGGCCAGGGTTCTTTTTTTTTTTTTTTTTTCCTCATTTATGGAGACTCTAGAAACATAGAAAAATGTCGGCAGATAAGAACCTTTCGGTCCATCTAGTCTGCCCAATTACATGGATACTTTACCTGGATTTATCTTTTGTTTAGGATAGCCTTATGCCTATCCCATGCCTGCTTAAATTCAATTACTGTTTTGGCCTCTACCACTTCTACTGGAAGACTGTTCCATGTATCCACCACCCTCTCAGTAAAATAATGCTTCCTGATGTTACTTTTAAACCTTTGCCCCTCTAATCTAAGACTATGTCCTCTTGTTTTGCTACTTTGTTTCCTTTTAAATATACTCCCTTCCTCTACCTTGTGGATTCCCTTTACGTATTTAAATGTTTCTATCATATCTCCTCTGTCTCGTCTTTTTTCCAAGCTGTACATGTTAAGATCATTAAGCCTTTCCTGGTAACTTTTCTCCTTCAAGCCGTACACCATTTTAGTAGCCCTTCTCTGAACTCTCTCTAAGATGTCTATATCCTTCTGGAGATACGGTCTCCAGTACTGCACACAGTACTCCAAGTGAGGTCTCACCAGTGCTCTGTACAGTGGCATGAGCACTTCCCTTTTCCTACTGCTAATACCTCTCCCTACACAACCAAGCATTCTGCTAGCATTTCCTGCTGCTCTATTACATTGACTACTTACCCTTAGAATACTCTATGTATTTAATCTTCAAGAAGATGAATTATGATTATTAAATAGCCTAGATTGCTGGTGTTTTCATTTATCTAAAATGAAACCTCGGTCATTGTCCATTAATGTGAACTGTATGGCTTGCCAGATGAGCTGCCCAACCCTTTGGAATTTTAGGCTTGTAGTTCTTTAATGCAAATTGTGCTGACTAGAGCAGCCTGAGAATAGTCAGTAATTTTAAGAGCTAGCATTATAAGAAATTGGAAACTGCCCCCTTAAGGGAAATGTGTTCTTACATGTGATCAGATCTATGTGTCTAATTGGTGCTGAGAAGCTTTGCATGCTGGTAGGAAGAAAGGGCGTGTACATCAGGAAGTAATTCCAGGAGAAGCTGCATCATGCTCGCTCTCCACATGGGAGTGAAATTACCCTTTTTTCACACCGTATAAAAAGGACAGAATATAAATGATCCAGATGAATCTTTTTCAATGACTAAGTTTTGATTATGAATGGCTGGAAATAAATCTCTTCTATGCCTTTCATCGGAGTTGAAGCTGTCTGTTTCTACAAAAGCCACCGTGGGGACAGAACACAAATGTTCTACTGAAAATGTCTCCCAAATCAAACAAAAAAAAATAATACAAAAAGGGGAACGCAATGGGGTGTACAAACCAAAAATGTAAATGAACTATTTAAGCCTAGTAACATGCTAATACATCGGGGAAATTGAGAGGGGGGCATTATACTGTAAATACTGTCTATCCACACAAATGAGCCCTCTGATATTCCTCCTTTAAAATAAATTAGAACAGATTTGACAGGTTTCAAATAATTGTTGTTCATTACCGATCTGAATGTCTGAGCACACTCCTAGAGAGGCGGCATTATTTCATTTAAGATTGTGCGTTAGTGTCGTAGTGGCGCACTACTCTTCTGTGTATACAGAATTAATAACAGTACCCCACCAATATGAGTGAATATTCATTTAAATGTATACTTTAATGTAGGTTTTTCTTGTGACGTTACAAATAGAGATTAACCTCAAAAACAAAACCAGAAGACCGAAACCTAAGAGGTTATGCACTAACCTCCGAATTGGCCCCATAATGCACTGGACAGTGAATTTCCCAGTTCGGTGCAATTTCTGGCCAATTCATCTATTCACTAAGCTGTTAAGTCGCCAAATACTGGTGAATTGACAGAAAAATACAGAGTAATTTGGCTGCACCGAAACTACCCCATAGAAGACTATTGTGTCTTCTAGTCACAGATTGCCGAATTGCACAAAATCCCAGCGAAATACCCTTATTTTTTGGAGTTTCACTTCAAGTCTAAACAGACGTATCCCATGTTGCAATGCAATAAATGAAATAGCTTTTAATTTTTTTATTTTTTTTAAAAGACCAATTATTCATCATTTTTTGCAAAACCCCTTTTTATTTCTGTATGAACACCTTTTTTTGACATATATTTTTATGTTTTTTTTTTTTATGACAGACCTTTATTCATTTTGTTCATGGTTTTTAAATGACCTTTATTTGTCAAAATACGGTGACCATTCGCTAAATGGTGAATTCACCGTATTTTTGGCAAAACGGAATCCCCTGAAGGCAGCGGTGCTTTGTGAATACTCTATTATAATACAGTGATGCAGTCTGAGCCAGTTTCATTCAAATGGAGTTGAGCCACAACCTGGCTTTTATTTAAGACTGGACCGTTTTCGGGCAATGCAGAGTCCATCAAGTCTTCGTAACTGTGGATTTCCTTATTCGTTGGATATATATATATATATTTCTCCTTTCCTTTTAGGCTTATGAAGGAGTATTGCAGCTTGTTGAAGCAAGAGGTCAATATGAAGAGCTTTGCATTGTCATGTGTGTGATTCCAGCAACAATCAGTAACAATGTACCTGGGACTGACTTCAGCATTGGTTCAGATACTGCTGTTAATGCAGCAATGGAGGTATTCATCAATTGATATTCCATCAGCGGTGTTAAAATGTTGCCATCTTGGGGTAGTAAATGATTCTTATTAAGTTGAAAATTTTGAATGATTCTAATTTGTTCAAACTGTGCCAGAAATGCTGTATTTGTTTTCTTTCCTGGCTTCATGCAACCCCGCTTTCATGTTGTGAGGCTACCTTCACTATTAATATGTGAAATGACCTTTTCTAATGAATGTCCTCTGTTCACCGACTTTGTTTTCTTTAGCTCCATTATCTTGTCGGTTTTCATCTTAACCATATCCTTAACACACAGGGTCTTACGACTCTTTTGCTTTACGCTCTTTTTCTGCTTTTCTGTAACATTTCCTTGCTTCCTCTCTGCTTTAACACCTTACCTTTTTTTTTGTGTGAGATTCCCTTTTCTATTCCATGTGTATGTCCAATATTACACTTTTCTATTTGATCACGTCCTTGGCCTGCTCTTTTACTGCTTTCTCTAATATGGTTCTTCTTTTGTTTCCTTCAATTTATTCCATTTATTATTATTTCAATTTTACTTTATCAATATATATCTAAATATTTATATTACTACAAACAAATGAAAGTTTTCCTCCTCCTGCTCTTTCTAACCCCCACCTTCTAGCAAGATGAGTGTAACATATGCTTCACAGCATTCTTTACAAGTAGAGCATTTTGAGAGCGCCTATACTTGTTCTCCATATTTTTGGATCTGTCATGATGGTTCTTCCAAGCACATCCCTTTTGTTTGTACATTTTCTAGAGCTGTGATCGTATTAAGCAGTCCGCCTCTGGAACAAAGCGCCGAGTATTCATTGTGGAGACCATGGGTGGTTACTGTGGGTACCTTGCTACTGCTACTGCAATAGCTGTTGGTGCAGACGCTGCTTACATATGGGAGGATAAGTTCAACATTCACGACCTGAAGGTACATGAACAACATCTCTTTGCTATATAAATATCTGTTAACATTAACAGGAACGTCTTCTTTTTTTTAATCTTTTTTTATTAAGTCCATTGCTGTAATTTGCCTTCTGTATATAACTTGTTGTCGTGCAAAGTTGAGAAAGATCCCTGGAACGTACATAAACCTCTGACCAGTCTATAATGGTCTATAATTAATGATCTTCATTAACTTCTCATAATGGAAAACTAAAAAATAAGATAAGATAAAATTCTAGATGGATTGACATCATCAAGCCTGATAGAATAACCAATCCGCAAGATGGTATGTTTTGGGGTATATGGTAGCAGTAATGCCCTACCGGCATATTGTAATATATAGATGCTTGTACCAAAAACGAAAGTGTCTACATATAAAGGTCAGGAATGTAGTGAAGCCTGAAAGTTACACACTATCCTGCATCTTGGTATTTGAGTCTACTGCACCAGACATCTAAATATGATCTAATCCTGGCGGTAATGGTTAAGGCGGTCATCTACCATCAGAGAAGGTGTCTAAATGGTGACCATTTATAATCGTATAGACTGCTAAATGCACATTTTCCCATTTGAACAGACGACTTTAAGACCCTTTGTTTTGCACCAGTGTCTTTGAGGTGGTGGTGTTTTTTTTTTATGCCATAAAATGATGTACTTAGGGGGGCGTGGCCGGCTACCTAGAGGAGCAGACGTGTCCCGATGGAGCTCCGCTCGTCTGCTCCATAAAAGGACCTTCAGAAAAGTTAACGCACGGTATTTGTAACATTTACGGGTCCCAGGGTGGCTGGCCATTGGCACAGTACAGTCCGGAGCCCGACTAGTCCCCCTTCTGGACCAGAGACTCGGATCACGGCTCCTGCCACGTGGCGCCTGCGGCCATCTTGTGGCCTACATACTCGGCTCTGCTGCACGAATCGCCCCGCCCCAGACCAAACTTATGTGGAGGACTATGGAGATGGAGGGCCCCCGTCTCCTGGCCGATTCGGCTGATTGTCCTGCGGTGGCGAAGATCGGACCTGAGAAGAGATTGAGGAGCAGCCCACCTGCCCCTGACTGAGGTTGACTCGGCCCTGATCTCGGGCCTGGATGCCTGTCTGCGCATCCTGGCAGAGGAAGATGACGCTGCCCCGGTTACGAGGGATGTGTGGCACCGGCTGATGGCCTCACTGAGGAGCTGCAGGGAGACGCAGAACACAAGAGAGATGGAGAAGCTGGAGGCCACCCCGAGTTCCGGTGCCACTGCGGCCTACTTGCATACTGCGACTGAGTCGGGGAGTCAGGCTGGGAGCGGCGGACACCTACAGATGGTAGACCTGCGGTCTAGGCTTTTGAGGACAGCGACTGAGATGGCGGATACCCGGAGACCCGAGGTGGTGAGTGGCCTCGATGAAGAAAAGGATGCCCCTTATCTCCCAGAGGAAGCTGAGCCGGCCGTTTGTGAGGTGGTGGACAACCTGGCGAAAGCTGCAGTGATTTTTGTGGCTCCTTCTAGGTCGGCCGAGGCGACGACTGTGCAGCCTGCCTTTCATGTTGTGGCTGGAGAGGTGGTGGAGGTTGCGAGGAGGGGAGAAGCCTGTCATCCATGCTGCGAGATTGGGGGCACCAGTGTTTTGCAGGGCCTCCCTTACGTTGCACCGGGGGCTTCGGTCCCCCTTAGGTTCCGAGACACGGGCTGAGGCGCTCTCCCCACCCTACCTGAGTGCGTTCTCTATAATTTTGCTTCACTGTTGATTTTCTACCGTAGCTGAGTCTTTTTGAATTTCTTAGGGGACTATTGTTTGAGTTGCAACCCCTGGTTCTTCCCCCCCCCCCTCGTATGCAGAGACTTTTTATTAAATATTTCTTCTTATTATTTTTTTTTTGGCACTCTCCGTGTGGTCCCGAGGTGCGCCACTATGGCTCGGCTTGTCGTACTTGGCCCTCGGACCACCGGGCCTCGTGACGTTGTCCCTCCATGGCCTCCTTCGGGAGTGTGCCAGGAGTGTCACGGTTATGGCCTGTGCCTTTCCCCCACACACCTCCCCCTTTTATTATTATTTTATGTTTTTCGCCATTTTATTATTATTTTATTTCTCTTTTTACGCACATGCAGAGTTTTCTTATTTTGAGACCCCCCCCCAAATTGGGGACGTTACTTGTCGATATATCGCTATCCTTTGACTTTTCTGTTTGTTATTAATAGATGTTATCCAGACGACGTTCTATGGCACTGTGTGGCTATAACTGCCTGTCATGTTCCATTGTTTGGCCTTGTGAGACCACTTATTGTTTTTTGCCATGATGTAATGCTGACTTATTTAAAAATAAAAACTTTAAGTACATCATTTTTTTTTTTAATCTCTATTTGGCAATGCTTTCCCAAGTTTTTTGGAGAATCGTGACATAGCTAGCAGTATATGGAATTTGTTTTTGGTACAATTGAACACTAGAAGTATATACTTTTAATATACTGTACATTTATATTGTTTACAGTCAAATGTAGAGCACTTGACAGACAAAATGAAGACTGACATTCAAAGAGGACTTGTGCTAAGGTAAACCCTGGATCTTTTTCTTCTTGATTTGGTTCACCTTCCTTAGGAGTATGTGCCTGGGAGTGACATTTCCCCATGCATGCAGGATGGATCTCCTCTAATAGCTCTGTTAATGTTTAGACGCTACTAGTTGCATTTAATTTGTGAGTTGAGGCTTAAAATCCATTTCAAAGGCATGCTGCTTAAACTATCAATGTCCGTGATGATTTTCTTTCAGGAATGAGAAATGTCATGATTACTATACCACAGAGTTCCTGCATAACCTCTATTCAGCTGAAGGAAAAGGGATTTTTGATTGTCGCACCAATGTTCTTGGCCATTTACAACAGGTACATATTTAATGTGGAGCTTCTCTATATGTATGGAAAACGGGTTACAGTTACAAGTATTTATAAAGCGCCAACAAGTTCTGTAGCACTGTACAATGCGAGACCCACAGAATAACAAAGATACATACACGTTAAACACACAGAAAGAGAGGACCCTGCTTGAGAGCTTACAATTGAAGAGGAGAGGGGGTGACACACTAGGTGAGCATAAATGGAGTATGTGAAGTAGTGGGGTGCAGGTGGGCTGAATGGGAAGATGGAGCAAGAAATGTACAGGGGATTAGGCAGTGAGATGATGGGCTTCTCTAATGTTTTCAGAGACTTCTGGAGGGACTGGGAGAGTCTACTGTTGCAGGGGAGGGAGTTCCATAGAAGGGGGCAGCTCTGAAGAAGTCATGAAGGCGAGAGGTGGGGGTGCAGGTACGAGGAACGGATGGCATCAGATCATTGGCAGAGCGAAGTGTCCATGATGGGATATACCAGCTAATAAGGGAGATGTAGTTATGGGCACGTTTATGGAGAGCTTTGTACGGGAGCACCAGTATTTTAGAATAGATTCTAATGGAAACAGGAAGTAGAGACTGCCGAATGGGTGGATGCGTGCAAAGTTTTTTTTTTTTGTTTTTTTTTGGTGGAAGTAGCCAGGTTTGGTTAGTGACTGAATGTGAGGAGTAAAGGATAGATCTGAGTCGGATCCTGAAGCAACGAGCCTGAGGGGTAGAAGTAATGGTGGCACCAATCACCTGAAGGGAAATGGGTGCAAGAATGGAGGTTTTAGCTGAGGGAAGACGAGAATTTCCTTTTTTTTTTTTTTTGAGAGGTTGAGTTTTAGGAAATGGGAAGTCATCCAGTTGGAGACAACGGACAGGCAGGCTGTAACACGGTCCAACACAGGAGGGGAGCACTCGGGAGAGGAAAGGTAGATTTGGGTGTCGTCGGGATAGAGATGATATTGGAGTCCATAGGAAGAAATGAGGTTGCCCAGAGAGGCAGGATAGATTAAGAGTAGGGGACCCAGAACAGAGGCACCCCAGCCAAGAGGAACTGGTGGCGAAGAGCGGAATAGGAAGAGAACCAGGAGAGAGCGGTGTCACTGAGGCAAAGTTGACACAGGAGAGGGTGGTCAACAGTGTGAATGCAGTGGAAAGGTCAAAAAAGAATAAGCAGGGAGAAGTGACCTTTTGGTTTTAGCAACTAAATTAGTCACCTTGGTCAGAGCAATCTGAGTGCTGGGAGCGAAAGCCAGACTGGTGCTGGGCAAGTAGAGACTCGGCAGCAAGAAAACTTGTGAGCTGGCTATAGACTAGGCGTTCTAAGATTTTGATGGCAAAGGGGAGCAAAGAGATGGGACAGTACTTCGAAAGGGAGGGGGGATCAAGAGATAGTCTTTTTGGAATGGGGTTATCAAAGCACATTTGAATGCAGAGGGGAAGACTCCAGTGGAAAGGGAAAGCTTAAAAATGAGTCAAAACGGACAATGATTGGTAAAACAGACCAAATAAGGTGCGAGGGGTTGCGGTCAAGCCAGTAGGTGGCTGGGTAAGAGGACATGAGAACTTCTGATGCTGGAGAAAAGAAAGTTTGAAGGGAGAGTCGATGGGAATGTCAATGTCTCTAAGGATGAGAGATGAACCTGAGGGTGCCAGGCAGAGAAATGTTCCAGAAGAGCCTGGGGGGGCGGTAGATTACTGCAATACATAGGGGGTGTGGGGCGAAAGAGGCGGACAGCATGGACTTCGAGAGAGGGTATGGAAGGAATAGGCTCAACAGTAGAAATCCCTCGCCACCAACCTTGCGGTCCCCAGATCTGTGTGTGTCTGTCACAGCCGTAGGATAGGGTAGCAGTGTTGGAAGGGGAGAGCCAGGTTTCTGTGAGAGCTTGGAGAGGGAGAGAGAGCAAAATTGTTTTCATCCCGAGGAGTGAATTACCTTTTTAATGCATGCCAATACCTTGCTGGCCTTGGCGTTGCTGTTTGCCATTGCACATTGTTACTTAGTTTGAAGTCTATGATTATTCCCAAATACTTCTCCTGCTATGATTTCCCTAACTCTGTACCATTTAGGGTATAAGTTGCTTGTGTGTTCTTCACTACTAAGTGCCTAACCTTGCATTTATCTACATTAAATTTCATCTGCCATTTAAGTGCCCAGTCCCCCAATATATCCAAATCCCTCTGCAGTGTAGTAACATCCTGCTCACATTGTATTACTTTTCCTAGTTTTGTGTCATCTGCAAACACTGATACATGACTTTCGATTCCTATTTCAAGATCATTTAAAAATCAATTGAATAGAATTGTCCTTTAACAGACCCTTGAGGGACACCACTTACCACTGATGTCCATCTTGAAAATGTACCATTTATGACCACTCTCTGTACCCTATCTTTTAGCCAGCTTTCTATCCATGAACAAGTATTTTCATCTAGACCAATTTTTCTTAATTTTAAATAGTAACCTCGTGTGGCACTGTGTCGAACGCTTTGGCAAAATCCAAGTAAATCACATCCACTGCGACCCCGTGATCTATACTGACCCTTCCTCATAGAATGCAATTAGGTTAGTCTGACATGATCTGTGTTTCATAAAACCATGCTGATTTCTGCTAATTACATTATACCTCAGAATACATTCCTGAATATTATCCCTTAGTAACCCCTCAAATACTTTACCAGCAACAGATGTTAAGCTCACAGGTCTATAATTCCCTTTTTTCTTATAAAATCTATACTTGGCTACGAATTCCGAAGATCCTCATGGAATTCTGCCCACACAATTGGACACAACTAGTCCCCAATGATGGCCAGATTAAAAACAAACCCACAATTACACCCACTCCACAAATATCTTCAGCCCTTTCCTACAAGGATTGTTTATACACTATCAGCAGTAGCAGACACTGAGATCAAGTTAACCTGATCTGGGGCTGTGCTGTATGCTTCCAAATGTAATTAATTAGTTTGTTGCAAACCAATTTATTACTTTTGGGTTCCAGAATGTGCCCCCAAATTTTTAGCACTATGGACATAATGCCTAAGGTGGTAAAACGGACTAAAATCAGCTAGGGAACGTCCCCTGATGTATCGGGCATTCCTTGGCCGCCGACAGTGAGCGAGCTGCAGCTCTAAATGCAAGAGCTACATTTGGCCAGTAGATAGTGATATCTGCCAAATTCCCAGTAGGAAATACACTGGGAATATTCCCAAATTTTTTACTGTATAAATAGGATTTTCCAAAAAAAAATGGATTCCTGACTTTATTTTTGAAAAATCACATGGTAGTGAAGAGGTTAAAACAACAAAAACATGCATAAATGGAATGCACAAGAGATGCTAGATGTGTAACTCTTCAAAACCACAGGTGAGGAGGGACAGTACATATTTAATTTGTCCTAAGTATAGTACTGGCTGTATAATTCCAATCCCTAAACTCAAGTGCATGAAAAAAAACCTTCTAATGCACAAAAAGAGAAGTATAAAAAATCCAAAAAGTGCTAACTAATGGGTTTTACCTGGAAACTATAGTCCCCTGTATACAATGACACTCACCTAATAGTCCTGTCCATACCAGGACGGGCAATCATTGTTAACAACTCCAAACATGGGGTAGGTTGCATTACCTTTTATACCCAGGAGATCCACTGGGAATCCACTAGCCTTGGGGTTGCAATAGTTCTGTATTCAGGGAATCTGCTGTCTTTAACCTCCCTGGCGGTATTCCCGAGTGTGACTCGGGGTTAAATTTCGCTACCGCGAACGGTAACCCTGAGCCACACTCGGGCTGGATGTTTACTCACCTCCTCCTGGCTCCCTCGCTGTCCCCGCAGTGTGATCGCGGCGAGCTGCTTCCTGGAATGCTCCCTGCGAGTCACATGGTGCAGGGGGGGGCGGGAACCATCAGCAAACTTATAAACAATTCATAAAATACTGTAATCCAAAGTGCAATGTTTATGAACGGCCACTGGGTGGCAGCACAGGATAAGAAATAGACCATACATTCTCTTACTCTTGTTTTCAGACAGATTTCAGTGTTTTTTGTTTATTTTATTGAATATCATTTATTTGCATTATTTTGCATAATTATTTTTGGGATAATAAATTATTATGTCGTGTTTCAAACTTTATCGGACTCTGTGTATTTACTATTTTTTTAAATTAATTAATTTATTTATAAAGGATTTTACCAGTAAGAACTCTTGATTGCACGGATTTCAGTGCGTGATTCCTAATTATTACAGGCTAACTATGTACAAAAACACGTTTCCTTTAAAAAAAAATTGAGACACTTTTAGAAACTAAATTTTTAAAAAATTAGACCGCCAGGGAGGTTAAACTCCTATCTACCCATCAACCGTTTTGATTTTATGGAATGATTGGTGTTACGGTTTGGATAAATTTAAATATATCACCAGCTGTTGTAGTTCCTGGGCAGTTTATCCGACATGGGGCTTTTCTGTTTAACCCCTCTAGATTGTGAGTTCCTACGGGAATAGGGCCTCATCTCCTACTGTACTGTTTGTCAAATGTTGTTCAATGTATTGTAACCCTGTCTATACTGTGCCTATTGTACAGCGCTGCGGAATATGCTGGCGCTTTTATAAATAATAATAATAATAATTTAACAAGTGTTTTGGGTTACCCCCTTGTGTGAGCAATGAAACAGATTGTTTATTAGACACTGTTCATATCCTCCTTCTTTGTGTATCTATGAGCACTTTTGTAAATTACTGAGAATCCAAACCAGGTTCCACACGGCCTGGGCATGGCCGCCAAAGTAGTTCAACGAAAGAAAATGACGCCACATTGGGTAGCATGCTTGATACACCTCTGCGTTGTTCGAAACCTTTATGATGTACCATTTATGACCACTCTCTGTACCCTATCTTTTAGCCAGTTATCTATCCAAGAACAAGTATTTTCATCTAGACCAATTTTTAGAAGACCAATTTTATTTGGAATCCCGTGAAAAGCTACCCAGTGTGACCGTACCTTTTGTTCATATACTTTTGGGTGACGGACATTCTGAACCCGAGAGTTTAATTTTTCTATATTTTAAGTATCTGTCGGTTTCAGCCAAAATGTGTGCTTTGTTTTTGTGTTTTTTTTGTATTTTGTGGTAATTGCAAAGCATATTGAATATTTTACATAACACCACTTTTATTTATTTTTGAAGGGTGGCGCTCCCACTGCCTTTGATCGAAATTATGGCACAAAGCTTGGTGTGAAGGCCGTTCAGTGGATTACAGACCAGCTCAGGGATTCCTATCGCAGAGGTAGGAATTGCTCTGAGGCCATAGAATAATTTTTGTGTCTTGTGGCCATAGGCAGCACTATGACTGACCTACACTGACATATACAGAGATGGAGATCGATGTTAAACGACCTACAGCTGCAGAGACTGACACAGATTGAGGCAAATCCTAGCCACACGTTGGCTTGCTGTCCCCAGACCCTTGGACTGTGGGCCATGTTGAATGTGTGTTGTTAGTAGTGGGGAAAGGGGAAGATTCAGCATTTCCCAATTTATTTTATTGGTTGTTGGTTGTTGTTTGTTGGTGGGTTTTTTGCTATTGCTATTTACTATTCTTTTTTACTATTGCTCCCCTTTCAATTTTTTATTTATGCGGCTTTGTTTGGGAAGGGCTTGTATATTTTTCTGTGTTCCACTGAGGGGGACACGGGGCATCTCAAAAGTTCCAGACCAACAGCTAAACAGTTATAATGAAATACAGCAAGTTACAAGTTTTTATAAAACGCTAACAAGTTCTGTAGCGCTGTACAATGGGAGACAGAACAACAAATATACATACAGGTTCAACACACCGTACAGTAGGTGAGAGGACCCTGCTCAAGAACTTACAATCTAAAAGGTGAGGATTAATAGAGAATGTGAAATAGCGCAGTGCATGTGGGAAGATGCAGTAGGAAATGAACAGGGGGGGGGGATTAGGGAGTGAGATGATGGGCTTCTCTAATGTAGCAAGGTTAGAAGTGATTGATCTTTGTGTTGCATGATGTAAGCAAGTGCTGAGAATTGACCTATTGCTATTTGGTGGCACCAGCTTTTGGCATGCCTCACCTCTCTTTGCCCATAATTGCCTCTGTTTTACTAGTGCTCCATTGGCCTGCCATTTTTCTCATTTTGTCAGGCTGCAAATGGCATAATCTGGGCTGAGGAGAGCAGAATTGTGCGTGCTGTGTCCGTTCAGAAAGCCTCCCCGTCGAATGTGCGTCGTAGCCCCGTCGTCCCTTCCATAGGAGGATCGAGCCTTGCAGCGGTGAGCTCATGAACTGCGCTCAGAGAGGTGACCAAACGGATGTCAGAGTGGAAGGAACGTCCATTCTGCCGGACGTTCCTTCTGCTCTATAAAACGCTTGTCTGACCCCCTGCCTAATAAGGGTGCTGTATACTATTAACACACAAGTTAAATACTCCAGTGAGAGTGCAGCGGAAAACACCCGTGTATAGCCACTTCCTGCTGTAACATCCACAACATCCATGAACATGTATACATCCAAATGTATAAACACAGAGGTGATCATGCAAGCACATAAATACTTATAGTGAATAAAAGAGAGGGTTTGTGAGGGTCCTGAGGACGAGCAACAGCACTAGTGGCCTGCTCTACGGTGGGGGCTGCTCATGTCTCAGTGTTTTTGCTCGATTGTGCCATTGTCGGGCTGCAAATGGCATAATCTGGGTTGAGGATAGCACGCCTGCTGTACCACGCACAATTCTGCTGTGTCCGTTCAGAAAGCCTCCCCGTCGTCCCTTCCGTAGGAGGATCGAGCCTTTAGGCTGGGGTCAGACGAGTGTAGTGTTCACGTCCGTGATTGCGCCTAAAAGTACGTCCGTGATAGCATGAAAGTAAGTCCATTGGAGCCTGACACATGAAGTACGTCCGCACTGAACTGCGGACGCACAACGGCCGCGGCAAACGGACGCAGGTTAGGCAAGAACGTAATACTGCTAGAACGGACGTGCGGAGTGCGCCACGTCCACAACGTCTGCATAGCTTTGTGTGTGAGTGATGGAGCATGGTCAGACGGACTGCATTTATACGTCCAGCATTTTTGACGGACAGAATGTTTTTTCATTGTAATTTATTTTCCCCTCCTACATCCGTCAAAAAATAACTTCAGTGAAAAAACGGACTGTGTGACCACTACTGCGTCATCCGTACTGACGATGTCCGTACTGCACGGACGTACAGTCCGTAGAAATCACGCTCGTCTGACCCCAGCCTTATGCTCCATATGGAAATCAGCCTGCTCTCACCCAGAAAGGGTGGCCATTACTGATTGCCAAGGACGCCACCCCTGCACGAGAGATGCATAAATACTTACGTAGTAGCGTTTCTTCATATGTAGATTCTTCACCTCCGGATGCAGTCTCTGCTCTTCTCGGGAGTATTTGTGTGTGCGTAACTTTTTCTGTCTTTACATAGTTTTGGTTTTCTGTTTGGTGAGATCAAAAGAGCCAGACTATAAGACATGGACAATGTTGATGCCCAGTAGTGAGCATGATGGGTGCACTTTAAATAACTATATCTACAAAATATGGATTAATTATTGTTCTTAAATTTTTTTATTTTTTTTAGGCCGCGTTTTTGCAAATTCAGAAGAAACTGCCAGTGTTATTGGACTTAAGAAAAAAGTGGTGGCTTTTACTTCTGTCTCTGAATTAAAAAAAGTTACGGATTTTGAGTAAGTATATAATTTGTAGTTAATATAGCTACGATGCTTTAAAAATTATGAAAATTGTTTAGTGTCACCATTTTGGTTTTCTGCAAAACGAGAGTGGGCAAATTGCAAATGATTGGTTAGAGATTAACTTTTATTAATGAATTGAAACCACTGGGAAATGGACATGGAATGCAAAGATCTAGTTCAAAAACACTAGGAGGCCACTGTCAAGTGACATACAGTAGATGCAAAATTCTAAATGAAAAGCATGGCGTTTTTTTTTTTAGTTTTTTTTATTTCTTTTTGAGAATTGGTTCCGCCACTTTTTCAGGGGGTTGCCTGCAAAATTTGAGGATGGGGTGGTGGGTTAAGTGCGCCATGTCAATGGTTGGTTGAGGAGCTGAAATCTTGGTGTGCCCCACTTATTTTAAGATTTGGACACCCGATGAGAAGAATCAACAAATATCACCTTTGAATTGCAGTTTAATCATGTATTTTTCCTCAATTCAGATATAGAATACACACGTAATTTTAGGGATGTTTTGAAACCATTTCCTTTCTTTTATGTCTTTGAGGCAGGACCAAAGTATAAATTTAAACTTAAGATCGTAGTCTATGAATTCTTAATTTCATATTTTAGCCAAAGATTTCTCACTCTGATGTTTTCTCCCCTTGACTGATGCACATAAACTTACATAAACTTTTTTTTTTTTTTTTTGCCAAGTCCCATTTGGAGATTTCTAACATCATTTGAGGGCCATACAAAATTAACAACTTTAAAATTTAGCCAGCTATATTTTAGGAAGAATTTTTTTAGAATTATTATTTTTTTTTTTAAAAAAAATTCTTTACTTCAGGTTTACAGTTACGTCTTTTTATAAATCACTAACAAGTTCTGTAGCGCTGAACAATGGGTGAGACAGAATAACAAATACACATGTTAAACGCACAGTACAGTAGGTGAGAGGACCCTGCTCAAGAGCTTACAATCTAAAAGGATAGGGGTGGCACACTGGGTGAGGGTTAATAGAGATTGTGAAAATAGCAGGTTGCATGCATGCATGCTCTAAAGTAATGAGTTTTCAGAGACTTCTTGAAGGACTAGAGAGATGGAGAGAGTCTGATGTTGCGGGGGAGGGAGTTCCATAGAAGGGGACAGCTTGGGAGAAGTCCTGAAGGCGAGAGTTGGGGGTACGGGGAGTTGATGGCATCAAATCATTGGCAGAGCGAAGTGGTCGGGATGGGATGTACCTGTTTAATAAGGGAGGAGATGTAGGCAGGGACGCGGTTATGAAGAGTTTTGTATGTGAGTACCTTTAATGCTTTTTGAATTGGATTCTATAGGAGACAGGAAGCCAGTGTAGAGATTAACAAAGGTGGGAGTTGCGGGATGTGAGGTGTAGGAGTCTGCAGTCTGTTATGAATGCCTGTGCCAGAGGGAGAATCTGGGATCTCTTAAGGCCAGAGAGAAGTAGGTTACAGTAGTCGAGGTGGGAGATAAAAAGAGCTTGGATGAGCATTTTAGTAGAGTCCTGATTTAGACAGTGGCAGATGCATGCAATGTTTTTTAGGTGGAAGTAGCAAGATTTAGTTAGTGACCTGAATGTGAGGCGTAAAGGTGAGATCAGAGTCAAGGAGGACACAGAGGCACCAGGCTGTGAGGTGGAAGTGATAGTGGCACCATTCACCTGAATGTTTGATCTGAGAGAGAAATCAATTTCTTATTTTGTGCGCTTAAAATAAAAATTTAAAGAGATATGGGGGGAGGGGGTGAATTAATTTCACCCCCCCCCCATTTAATTAATTTCACCCCCCCTGACCTTGACGTGTGGCGAGTAGTAGGAGGGGGCAAGGATTATCCCGGCTTGAAGCTTCCCTCACTCGCTGAAGCGCACCGGATCCTCCTTCAGGGATATTCCCCTCCC
This sequence comes from Leptobrachium leishanense, assembly GCA_009667805.1. Taxonomy (NCBI): domain Eukaryota; kingdom Metazoa; phylum Chordata; class Amphibia; order Anura; family Megophryidae; genus Leptobrachium; species Leptobrachium leishanense. The sequence goes on along the minus strand of CM019069.1, from coordinate 106,160,277 downwards.
CCTCATTCTACTACTTGCCGAGGTCCGGCGAAAGGGCTGCGGGAGAGGGAATTTAAACGGCTGTGGGGCTCTAAGGACTGGTCCAAGTGATTCCGCAGGCCTTATACGACACGTGGGCCGGATGTTCCCCACCCCTGATGTACAGCAATACAGATGGGTGCCTACACAGAGGTACATACTATACACATACAGACTAGCATGGTACCTATTTACACTAAGCAATTTTTCATAATCCTATTCCCAGAATCTCCATGTGAAATTATTGGTTTCATTGTTCCTTGCAGGCGGCTGTTTGTTGCCGTGCTTAAAATGATCTGGAAAATTTCAATAGGATGGAAAGCAGATCACCATTTGGACCAGAGTTTTTAAATTCTCCATAAAGAGTAAAAAACATATTTTCTTTCTTTTCCCCAGACATCGAATGCCTAAGGACCAGTGGTGGTTGAATTTGCTTCTGATGCTGAAGATGCTGGCCAATTATCAGATCAGCTTAACTCAGTATGTTAAAGGGAAAATCGAACATGTTACACGCCGGACGCTAAGCATCGAGAAGGGATTTTGATATGTCACAAATGTTAAGAATAGATTTCCAATTCCTCTCAAAAATGATGGAAGGTATATAGGAACAATATTTGAGATACACTTGCCGCTTTCCAAAACTGCAGAATATTTCAAATCAGAAATTAACTATTTTGCAACAAAATTAAAACCTACAAGTGATTTTGAACAGCTGTTATTTTTGCAAATGATTTCCTGCATATAATGTAAAAGTTAGATTCTAAATAACATTGTGTACAGTTTGCTCCTGGACAATTACAAATAATTTTCTGTCCCTTAATGTCATACATTAAATATATTATGTACCATGTCTGTCTAGAATTTATACCCATGCAGGAGATATTTACATTTAATTTTTGATATATTATCAGATTTATTATTTTTCCTGGTTTTTTTTTTCTGAAAATACAAGGTTTGGACGATTAATAGATTTATAAGGACCATTTTGCATTACCATAACTCTCAAAGCACCAGATAGGGGGTTATCTACTAATAAATCTTGCATAGACTCTCTCCTGCTGGTCTTCCCCGGGGTTACATGTATATGCAGAAACCAAATATGGCTGAAGATGCAGGTGATTTCTGATAATTGTTTGTTTTTGTTTTTTTCTCTCCTTCTGGGGAAGTAGCAAATATGCACCTTTCACACAGACCTGGGACACATACATGTCCACTGCCCAGAGAATGGGACAGCCAAAGATTCTATGTTCAGTCCAGTGTCGTCTATCAATGTAAATGTAGCTCCTGTTTCTCTTGAAGCAGAGTGTAGATTCATTAGATTTGATAAACAGACAAGTATGTGCTACAGGTGTTACCAAACATGTACTGTGAGTATTTGTGTCTTCTTTTAGGAGATTGAACTTTCCAATATTGACAATCGATATATACAGTTCCATAATCCGCCAACCATTAAAACTCCTTTCAGTATCGAAAGTACATCAACACGTGTAGATAACGTCACTGGTAATGAGTAAATTCCCAAATAGGTTTTGCTCAGAAGCTGCTTAATACTTACAATCTACATGGTGCAGATATTGGCTAAGCCACGTGAATGCTTTGACAGTCTAGCTCTGAATTTTAAAATGTTAAATAACTTTGATTTAAAAAGAACTCTTCGTGTATGGTAATACAGAAACGTAACCTGTAGATTCAACAATAAAATGCTACTCCAAGATGTATGGTTTAAATGTGCTTTTTATTCATGTATCCTTTGACTGTAATGATCTCTTACAGCATACTTCACACGGATTACAAGTCGCATATGCTGAAAAAAAGACCTGTATTCAGCCTTTGTAGACAATAAGACCCAAATACTACAAAAAAAGGGTAAAAGGATGGGAATCCTTGCTCCACGATTCCAAATTCAGAACAGCATAAATAAAATCCAAAGACCCATGTATTAAATCAAAAGTGGATTTATTCCAGCACCAACAAGGATGACATTTCGACCAGAACTGGTCCTTGTCAAGACTTGACAAAGACCAGTTCTGGTCAAAACGTCGTCCTTGTTGGTGCTGGAATAAATCCACTTTTGATTTAATACATGGGTCTTTGGATTTTTTCACACATCAGTTTTTGCTCTTGATACAAAAGGCGGCAAAAAAACTCAAACGTTTTCCAACCATGTAACAAATTGGAGAACAATTCCTTGTTGACCCCATATGGGTTAGATTTCTCCTTGGTTCAAGATGCTTTCATCTGCATATTAAATTTTATAACTTTTAATATTATGTTGTTTATTTAAAAGTTGTTTATAATCTCATTATATAAATCATGCTTATATTTTCAAAAAACAGGAAAGTCAAATGTATAGCAATAAATTAAATGGTTAATAAATAAAAGAACATGACTCTTAGTGTAGCATCACCGTTCACTTTATAATTGTAAACTGAATAATAGTGCTGCATTAGAAAAATATTATTTTATTTGATATTAGAATTTACATAAATCTAAACTGGCCTTTCCAATGATGCCACAAATGTCTCTTTAACTCTTGGGACAGGGTTTCCAAAACCTGTCCTGGGGACCCTCAACCAGGCCAGATTTTGCAGATCACCTTGGGGAAAAGCAGACTGAATCCTGCAATCACGGAGCAGCAAATCATATCACCTGTGCTGTGCTTCAGATATCTGGAAAAAGTGGCGAGGCGGAGGGTCCTGAGGACCGGTTTGGGAAACACTGCCTTAGGACTTTAGATATACAGTGATCTAAATAATTGTAAAAAAAGCACCCCCCATGTGGTAGTCACATGCCTACTCTGCCAGTTATAAATCCAACCCTGCCTCTGTTACTTTCATGCCCCACTGGGAAATGCCCCATCCACAGCTCATACCTAGTGCCTCCTCCTGGAATGTGACCCTGCAGCTCCCGCAGCAGTATCCATCGCAATGGCCTGGCCAGGTTCACCGCGTCAGTGTCAAAGGGAGCAAAAAGGGGTTTGTGAGGGTCCTGAGAACAAACAACGGCACTCGGGCCTGCTCTACTCAGGTCTCACAAGGCTTTAGCTCGACTGTGCCATTACCGGGATAACCGCTCCATATGCAAATCAGACTGCGATTCCCCCCATAAAGGTCCCTGTAATGGTACAGAGTGGGCCCCACTGTAGAGCAGGCCACTAGGGCTGTTGTTCATTCTCAGGACCCTCACAAACCCTTTTTGTCAGTGTCAAAGGGACCTTTCCTGCCCGTGTGGTCACAGAGGACCGCCCCAAGGGCAGGGCTTGTTGGGCCTCCGTCTCTGTGGGCACATGTCACGTGGCTCTCTGTTGCTCCACTCAGTGAAGCAGAGCCAGGATGATGTTCGGGGCAGGAAATCCCGAGTTGGTAATTTGGGGGACATGGTGGTGTAATGTTCTTGCGGATAAACGTGCTGCTGGCGGGTTTATTTATAATATAGCAGAGCTGCTGAAATGACCATTGCTCAGAGAGCGAACTGGTGACTGATGAACTGGCTGAATCAGACAGTTTGATCTCTGGCATATGATTGGTTAATAATTACATATGCAAATATTACAGGTGGCTGCTCAGAGTGACAGTTGCCTGGATCTACAGGATGTGGCTTCCTTCGCAGGTGTGGGCTAATGGCAGGGCCATGTGGCGTGTGCCTGTCTCACCTGCCTTTTAACTGCCCTTCAGCTCAGTCTCTCATCACGTCATGTACATACAGTGGTGTGCATAGGCCGGCAAATTCCAGGGGGTGGTGGCCCCGCGTGACCCGCAGGTCACTGTGACCCACCGCCCCGCGGGACGAGCTGTCCGCGGCCGCCGGTGACAGGCTGCCGAGTGCTGCCTCCTTCAGCCTCCTCCTTGCTTCAGTGGCAGCTGTGCGCTGAGAGAAAGTGAACATTTTTAACGTCACTGCCTCCTCCCAGGCTAGACCACCGAGGCGCGTTCAATACCTCAGCCGCTGCAAGTGCGAAGTTAGCAACTTGCCATTGAACGCCGTTCTGCCGCTCAGCACTGCTAACTTAGCACTTGCAGCATCTCCTCAGGTCGCTGCGAGTAGCTGAGTGTGACGTAGTAAAGATGGCCGCCGCCATGAAGCAAGTAACCATTCCGTACGGCAATGTTAATTTTGAGGGTTTTTTTTTCACCAAAGCACAATATTTATAATTGAACTTTAATATATGGCTTTGTGCAGGGGTAAATAAATATTTTGTTTCAGAAGTAAACCTAACGTTTATTCAATAAACACTATGATTTGTGGTGTGTGCATACAAAATGGAATTGTGCTGACTGCTTTTCTTGATCATATTTTGTCCGAGTCATATGAAAAACAATCTGACTCTTTCATTAAGAAATTGTCGGCCATTTTATTTCGAAATTCGCATCCAAAGCGTTCAATGACACTGCTGCAGCAAACTGAATTGCTGCGCTGCAGCAATTCAGCAGCTGCTGAGGTATTGAACGGGGCTCTGGTTTCCCTCAGCTCCGCCTCTGGGGAGCCATCTCCCAGCGGTGGTGCTGCAGCGTGCCTGCTTCCCACAGTGTTTACTCAATCAGCCTCCGCCCCCTCACTGATGCGCGCAGGGCAGAGGAAGAGAGGCTGGCTGGACTCCATCCCTGCTGCTGAGTCCAGCTGAAGATTGTGAATGCTGGAGAGATGAGCAGCCGGGGGGGGGATCCAATTGATTTAGCCTTGGGGGGGGAGGGAGGGGGGGATCCAATTGATTTTTGCTGGGGAGGATGGAGGGGGGAAATCTAATTGATTTTGCTGGGGGAAGGGAGGGGGAACCCAATTGATTTTTGCTGGGGAGGATGGGAGGGGGATAACATACAATTGATATACTGCAGGGGGTGAAATAAGATGACAGTTTATTCAACCCCCAGTATATCAATTGCGTTACTGTGCATTTTATTGCTGTGGAGCTCTGTGATTCACTCATACACACTGCACGTTACTGTGGATTCTGTGATACGCTCATACACAGTGCACATCTCTGTGGGTTTTATTGCTGTGCAGCTCTGTGATACGCGCATACACAATGCACATTTCTGTGTGTTTTAATGCTGTGCAACTCTGTGATACGCTCACACACAGTGCACATGTCTTTGTTGTTGCGGTGCAGCGCTGTGATACGCCCATACACGGTGCACATTACTGTGGGTTTTATTGTTCAACCAATTAGAGCGACTGTGATCCAGTATACTTGACCTGTATGTCTGATCTTTGTAAAAATTGAACTTTTAATGTACAGAGAGGAAGAGGCGGAGCTCAAAGAGAAGGTGGAGCCTAAACTAGGAAGAGGTGTGACCTTGACAGGAATGGGCGTGTCAAATTTAAATTAGGGGTGCACAAGTTTAGTCAGGCCTAGGGCAGCACAAACCTAAATACACCACTGTGTACATACATTCTTTCTTGGTGCTATATATTGGAAGTTTAGTGTGTGTATTCCTGTGTACTGATTTCTAAACTGTTTACCTTTTTTGGCCCTGATTGCTGCCTGTCTGGATCTTGCATTACCTCTGACCACTTTCTTTATTATCGCCTTATGTACCATGAACTACCATACCTGTGTATAGTTTTCCTGCCCCTCTACCGCCACCAATCCTGACCGGCATAGGCCTAGTTGAACTAATCAATCACACACCGGTTTATGTAGTATTACTACTTGTAGCTACCGGTCATTCTATCTGTTCTCCCACACTTCCCCCCTCCCCTCTCACCTCTCAATCCTAGGTTAGTCACAGATAATTTATAGTAATGTACACTAGGTGTCACCAGAGCACAAACTGCAATGTTTCAATAAGTATAAGGGCTGTATATTGAGCAGAGGAATTGTGATGCACAAATAAACAGACGTGAAGTTTATTAATAAACTGAAAATACAAATGATATCTTCCTGTATTAACACATTCCATTTCACTGCTTTAATGGACATTCTAGTTTATTTAGGTAACCCTTAACCTCTTTAATGTTGAGCCATTTCACCCTGTGTCCTGATCTAATTTTGTCCGTTTTTGGCTCATCACATTTAAACTATTGAACTGAAACGGAAGTCATGTTTTATTGGAAAACCCACACAAATTATATTTCTTATTTGAGCAAACTCCGTATTCAATATAAAGCGTTTTCTAGAGGGTTGTAGGAGCAATAAAAGTTAAAGGTTCAATGAACATGACATGGAAGTTAGTGATTAACTCCTATAAGATCCTCAACGCCAACCCAATGTGATGCTATTTGCAAACTTCATTTCTCTTTCAGCAAATGCCCAAAAATCATTCAGTCTTCTTACCTGGCCCTCGCAGAGAGCAGCTGAATTGCCTCATCCAGCAGGACTTTGCCCCCATGGTTTTCATTTTATATATACCCAGCTAATTGATCATGTGATATCACAGCAACCTACACCATTTACTCTGGTACTTCTTTATTTCCTGTTTTTACTCACCTCCACTTTTCTCCGATAATGTTTATCCCACTGTTGCTTCTCTTTTCTTTCTTCTCCCTTCTCTCTAAAACTACTCCACTCCTTCTATACTCCTTTCCAATTGCCCCAGGATGGAAAACAGTTTCCAATACACCACAGCCTGCTCAGTTCTTTTTAGCTGAGTGTTAAAATCCAGCCCTCCTACCCCCACACAGATTTAAAACTCTGCAATCACATTATTACCAGGGCCGGATTTACAATTAGACAAGGTAGGCGTGTGCCTACAGGCGCCTGCCACAAGGGGGCGCCTTGCTCTGTGTGTAAAAAATTTAAAAAAATATCCGGTGTGTGTGTGTGTATATATATTTTTTACAATTTGCAATACTTAAGACCACTGTATCTTTTGGAGCCCTAAGGGCTAGAGGGACATATGAGGTATCATTGGAAAGGTCAGTTTATAACCTTTCCATTCAGCAATACCAAAATATAACCAGGTTAGATTTAAGTAAAAAATATATATTTTAAAATAATATATATATTTTGTTTTCTAGCACGGCACTATTATTCAGTTTACAATTATAAAGTGCACAGTGATGCTGCACTAACTCACCTCATTTCCCACACTGTCAGCAAGTGTGTATCTGGTGAAGCAACGCATAGTTTCATTCACAACCTAGACCGTGGTGCTGCAGTAAGAGACAGGGGGACTTTGGAACCTGAAACCCTGAATTGTACAATGCACAAGGTTAAGTGAGGTGTCATTGGAAAGGTCAGAGTCTGGTCTTTACAAGGATACCAAACATGACCATGTAATGCATAAACTGGTCTGGTCTACAGAAGAGGCAATATATGCATTTACATATAAAACAAACAATGCTGCTGCGTTCACTGCCCTCCTCCTTTAACCATTCTACCCCACTGACTCTCACTCCCTGCACCCTCTTCTACTATGTCTTCCTTTTCTCTGGTCTCGGAGAAGGATGTCTCAGAACTTCTCATGTCCTTCTGTCCAACCACCTGTCCATTTGATCCCATCCCATCACACCTTATTCGGCCTGCTCTACCAGTTACTGTCCCTACTTTGACTCCTATTTTTAACCACTCCCTCTCTTCTGGAATCTTCCCCTCTGTATTTAAATGTGCGTTGATCACTCCCTTTTCTAAAAAAAGCCATCTCTTGATCCCACCTCTATCCCTCTACTGTCCCATCTCTCTGCTTCCCTTTGCCTCCAAAATCCTAGAACGTCTGGTCTACAACCAGCTCACCAGTTTTCTTGCTGCTAAATCTCTACTCAATCTGCACCAGTCTAGCTTTCGCTCCCAACAATCTATTGAGACTGCTCTGACCAAGGTGACTAATTATTTAGCTGCCGCTGAAACCAAAGGTCACTTCTCCCTCCTTATTCTTCTTGACCTTTCCGCTACATTCGACACCTCTCATGCTCTTCACGCTGCGTCAACTTGGCTTCAGTGACATCGCTCTCTCCAGGTTCTCTTCGCTCTTTCAGTGTCTCCTTCGCTGGTGTCTCCTCACCACCAGTTTCTCTTTCAGTTGGGGTACCTCAAGGCTCTGTTCTGGGTCCCCTGTTCTTAATCTATACCGCCTCTTTGGGCAACCTCATCTCTTCCTATGGATTTCAATATCACCTCTATGCTGATGACACCCAAATCTACCTTTCCTCTCTCGATCTCTCTCCTCCAGTGTTGGACCGTGTTACAGCCTGCCTGTCTGCAGTCTCCGACTGGATGACTTCCCCGTTTCCTAAATCTCAACCTCTCAAAAATTGAACTTATCTTCCCTTCCACTAAAACCTCCATTCCCGCTCACATTTCTCTTCGGGTGAATGCTGCCACAATTACTTCTACCTCTCAGGCTCCACTTGGACTCCAATCTATCCTTTACTCCTCACATTCAGTCACTAACCAAATCTTGCTACTTGCACATAAAAAAAGACATTGCACGTACCTGTCCCTTTCTTAATCAAGACTCTGCAGAGGGAAAATCTGTCATCTCTAAATCCATTGAGAAGGAGGTTACAGCAGTCAAGAAGGCAGGAGATAAAAGCTTGGATGAGCATTTTATCAGAGTCTGGATTAAGAAAGGGACAGATGTGTGCAATGTATTTTTTAGGTGCAAGTAGTCTGTAATGAACGCCTGTGCCAGACTCATACACCTCACCTCCTGTACCTCTCACACCTCACCTATCTGTCAATATCTATACTGGCTCCGTTTCCTTTAGAATCAAATTCATTATATTGGGGCTCATGTACAAAGCTCTCCATAACCGCACCCCTGACTATATCCCCTCCCTTACTAGCAGGTACATCCTGTCCTGACCAGTTCGCTCTGCAGACGATCTGATGCAATCAGTTCCTCGTAACCCGCACCCTCAACTTTCGCCTTCATGACTTCTCTTGAGCTGCACCCTTTCTATGGAACTCCCAACATTAGACTTTCCCTATTTCTTCAGTTCTCTAAGAAGTCTCTGAAAATGCATTACTATCGGCTCACTCCATGATCCCCCACTGCACATTTCTTACTCCATCTTCCCACTCAGCCATCATGCAACCAGCTACTTCAAATACCCTATTCGCCCTCTCCTAGTGTCACCACTCTCTTGGATTGTAAGCTCTCGAGCAGGGTCCTCACTTCATCTGTTCTGGTTGTGTAACTTGTATGTAGGTTTGTTATTCTGTTTCTCCCATTGTACAGCATTAAGGGATTTGTTGGTGTTTTATAAATACTTTTAACTGTAACTCGCTCAACTGAGGCAACAGATTCTGCCTCTTTTGATGTGAGCGCAGAAATTACCGGTTCAGATTTTAAAAATGTATATAGTATTCTTGGCCTCAAAACAAAAATTTAGTCATTTTGGCATGTTTCCTTTCTTTTTTTTGGGGGGGGGGTGGTAGGGGCGCTCCACATCTGTGCCTACAGGCTTTTGAGGTGCAAATCTGGCCCTGGGTATTATGCATGGCAGACTGGTATGGCAGACTCACTGGAAAGGCTGGCAGGCACACTGCTGATCTTCGAGCCTGCGTGCCTCACACACTGGTACAGTTAGAGTCTAGATGCTTTGCTTTTGGTGACGGTCGGAGAGTGGATGGAGAGCGTCGCAGCACCATCAGCACGTCTCGTTGGCTGCTCGGGACTAGTAGGGAGCCACAGTGCTGCACGCTAGGGTACGAGCACCCACATGAACGTTGTCACGTGAGCCCGTTGCACCTGCGTGTGTTTACAGTGGCTCATGGGAGGAGGTGGGGAGGACGACACATGACCGACGGGCGGTCCATCTTCAAAATAAAAAAAAAATAAAAATAGAGGACCGCAGCGCGGGGGGAACGCAGGAAATGTGAGGCGGGGACTTTGGGTGGCAGAGGGTGTCAAACCCAGACACATGGGTCAAAACCGGACGGGTGGGAACCCTAGGGCTAACTCACGTTACAGGGTCACTGGTTGATCCATTCCCCTGCAGCTTATCTTGCCTTGTCATCTGGTCCAGCGTGGGGCCTCGAGCTCTTTCCATCTGTGTGATAAGACAGCAGCTGCGTGTAAGCCCAGTCAGGCAGCTGCGTCCACATGGTGCTGAAGTGCTTAGCAGGCTGAGTGCGGCCTGATGAGAGAACCCCCGTGCCAAGACTGGTGCAGACGTCCAGCACGCCATCTGACAGAGGGGGCCACCGGGCGCCATCTTGGATTCTCTAGTGGCAGGACGGGGGGGGGGGGGGCGCGACACCAGCCAGAATACCGCAGCATGAAATAATTTAGCTGCCTGCTTGATTATGCAAATTAGGGGGCCACGCAAGGCCCTGTAAGTGCGAGGCTTTAGTGCCACTACTGAAACCAAGTAACACATCCATGCTTATACTTTTCAGAGGTCTGATATTGTTCTATGTACAATCCTTGTTTTGATTGCATGTAATATTCTAATTTTCTAAGATTGTGGATTTGGGGTTTTCATGAGCTGTATACCATAATCATCACAATTGGAAAATCACAGCTTGAACTATCTTGCATGTAAGGAGTCTTTAGTTTCACCTTTTAAGTTGCATTACTGCTGACACGCCAGGTTTGCCAGATATCTGAAGCACAGCATAGGTGATATGTGCTCCATGAGTGCAGGATTCAGTGTGCATTCCTGCAAGGTGATCTGCAAAACCTGACTCATTTCTGGGGAATGCCATCACCGCACTTTCAGTGTACCCGTACTTGGAGTCCAACGAGGAAGTGGCATTAACAGCTGGGGTATGGAAATCTGTTACATAGGTGGCAGCAGTGGGATTTGCTGCCTTTCATCCATGAAGGTCCCTGATAAAACAGCTGTACCAGAATTTGAAGTGGTGACCAAAGGCAAAGGTGTGGTGCAGCCCAGAGGGTTTGAGATTTGAGGATGTAAAGAGACCTCAGGAAATATGGTACCAAATGGTGCCACATTTTCCAAGGCCTCTCACTATCTGGACCCATGAACCCTTTCCTTCAGACGCTTCAGGATGCAATTGCCCCAGATTCACAAGCTTTCTTACCGCCATGATTTCCCAATTCTCACATTTTAAAGAACATCCTCACCTTGAACCTAGAGTTTTCACTTTCACCTCTTACAGTTCAAAGTATAGAAGGGACTTCTCTGCTTGGTGTTACAGCACCTCCCTTTACATCAGAAGGCTTTTACTACCATATGTGAAAATATATTTATCTGGTTATTGGGAGAAAGTGGTTACAGATACAACACCGGACTTGTTTACCCATTGTCAGCCCTACATCTCTCCCATAGTCTTAAGATTAAAAAAAGATGAGTGCGCGGCAATTTAATAAGAAAAGAACAAGTAAAACCATCCAAAATTGTGTACAATGTTTATTTTAAATTGAGTAAATATTATGCAAAGTTTTGAAATGGCATTGTTTAAACAAACTAGTATAATCATGCAGATATTTAAAAAGGTTAATAAAATCAAAATAAACCTGGAGCTGACAGCTATAACAAAGATTTTTGCTTGGAGATTGAACAGATTTTCCCCCGTCTGAAATACTGATTTTTAGACATTCTGTAAAGCAGTCTTTGTACAAAGAATTATTTAACATTATAAAAAGGCTGTGCTTTCATATACAATCTTTAAAATATAGGTAGGATACACTTTAATCAGATTTTACACAAAGTTATGCATTAGCCGGTGAAGTCTGTTCTGCATTACATCTATGAGGCAAAATTCAAATAACAGGAGGCAAGCTCATTTTATTCCTCACCTTAATATAAAACCGGTCTAATATGAGGAATAGTTCTGTTCATTTCCATATCGTGACTATTTGGCCATGTGGCTCCACGATACAAGAGGCTAAAGACCAAGTGATAGCTGTCATTGCCACAGCAGCTGTTTAAGAACTACACCTCCCATCGCTGCTATAATGAAAGAGTCACGTCACTGGTATTACAAGAAACTGAGATTCTTAAACCTCTGCAGCGGTTTTACATAAAAGGTATAGTTTTAAGAAAATAAAATGACATTTCCACTGGTACAAAAAAGGACAGTTAAAAAGAACCCTGTTAAGTATTTTTCTCACATTATGCCTATGTGAAATCCAGATCTGGGTGTAATCTAGGTATACATAGAGTGTATAAACACATGCAGCAATTCCCTGGAAGCTAACCGGATGAAAATTATGGACCAAGTTTGGAGTGATCTCTAGGTCTGATACATTTAAAAATAAAAGCCATCGGCATAAAATGTTATGCATCACACCAAAGTGCATTTTCTTAGGTATCCTGATAAACAGGGGGTATATGTATCCGTATATTATGCAGAGGCTCTACATAAAACAGTGCATTGATGTTTGAGTAACATTCCCAAGCACCAAGTCTAGATACAAACGCAAATTGAAATTGTGTGAGGTGAGGGAGCATTGCACCCCTCTTTTATCCAGCATTATGAGGATTCTTTCAGACGGCTGGATTGCACCAGTAAGGCCACACTTGGCTATTCAGGAAGTGCTGCTGATCTCTCAACAGAACTATGAGAGCCCCATCCCAACATAGGCCAGTTTTGGAGATCCTTTTCACCTCACTTTGTCTTTGGCCTGCTATTTGTCCTTTATGTCAAGAAATTGGGGAGAACATTTATCGTTCACATTACAGCATCCTCAAAAAGTAAACAAGATTTGGGAGCTCTGCAAGGGCACTCAACATTTGCTAATCTACAAAACAAAAATTGTCAAAATCTCCCTCAAGGGGAAATTAAGAAAAAAAATAAAACCGCATCTTCAAATTAGCTAGTAAGATTTAAAATTATTTTAACCATATTTCTACTTGAAACTTTGGCAAATTGTATTTATGGATCAGTACCCACAGATTAATGGGGTACTAGAGAGTTTTGCTTGGGTTAGAGTTAGCATAGGAGCAGCAGGGAAGGCAATAAGGATTGAAAACATACATGTAATCTTTTGTCTGAACAGCAACAACAGTCCAACATCACACATTGCATAATTTGTGTCTGTACACCTCAATCCACAAACATATGCCCGTCACCAACCGCTAAAACATTTTCTTGAATATATTCTGCCTTGAACTATTGTAAAATAAGCTGCAGCTACAAATTGTATCCAATACTTTGCATAAATCAGTTTGAGATTCAATGGGTACCATCAATGAATCCTTTCACTTTATGGTTGAATTTACAATGCTCTTTAGCTATATCCGATACAAAATGGTACATTCGCTTTTTTTATAGACCTAAAGTAACTTTAAAAATGGAATATTCGATATGCAATATTCCTGTAAAAAGTAGGACAGTTTTATCCTATACACAATCTTTTGTATTACATGAAATGCAGATCAAGGTCTGGTAAAGGACTCAAATGTGGACCTTTTTCTATTTTTGTAGGTCAGGACAGAATTTTTACATTAGTATGACATTGACACAAATTATACTCACTTGATGGAAATGTAAAATATATCTAAACATTGTGCTAGACAAATACCTAGGGAATCACTGAAATTATGCATTTGCCATCTAGTATAAACACCGTATAACACCATCAAAATTGACAGCGGTTTCCACTAGCTGCTATGCCACCAAATGTATAGGCAATACAACCCAGTCTACAAGTGGTTCTACTGCTCTCTAAAGCTGGTTCATTGCTGGCAAAACACTGTCAAAGCAGAGATTCTATGGAAGGACAGTCAAAATGTAAAAAAGGTGGACATGTGCCGATTGCATTCTTTGAAATACCACCCTCGGGACCAGAGTCATGGAGGTGGCACATGTACATTGCAGCTGGTTTCTCAAAAGGTCAATGATCTTTAAAGATTACTGCAATAATAAATAAAACACGTACAAACCGACGACCTCACATAAGCCAGCATTTGTTAAAAAAAAATACATTTCATATCAGGCAGCAGTCGTGTTGCAAAAGAACTGAAAGTTTCCTATACCAGACTGCAGAGTTATGTTACAAAAGGAGGAGCCGATATTATGAATGCAGTTTCTGTAAAGCCTTTTATATTTTCCAGTGTTAAAATGTTAAAAGACCAAAATTTCCTGCCATTTACAAAAAGAAAACCCAAATTAAAAAACACGCAGACATGGTTAATGATTGAGAAGAAAGTTATTAAAGCTCATTAAACCATTTTGTAGAGTTAATCACTGTAAAGTCATAATGCCATTAGGTTTATTTTTCATAACTGTGCAAAATGTAGTGGGCATCCGAATTCCACGCACACAACATAACCAGAATTTAAAAAAAGAAAAGCTGCTAAAATTATGAAGCATTCAGAAACTAAGCAGTTTACAAATCATTTTAGCACCGTCACTACAAGACAAAAAATAATTGCAGGGAGACCGAACAGTAAAAAAGTTACATTAATGTATTTCGAGATCAATTGAAAAAGGGTGCTTAGATTGTCCGAGGAAATGGATCATTGATGCTAGACCCTTCGTTTTTAAATCTGAATGCTGTTGCATTCCAATCCGTAAAAGAATGCCCTTTGTCTATGAAATGTTTAATAACCTATTGTCTTATGAACAGATATTTCAAAAAAGTATTAAATGTACTACAAAAGCATTTTTTTTTTTTACATACATACTGTCCCTTTTAAAGCAATTGTGCATAATTAGTCCCCCATTTCAGGGTAAAAGGCATCTACAAGTACAATTATATCAGATTGTCATATTATCCTGGAGTGTCACAGTCTATTAAGAAGGTCCATGAGAATCCCTATTAAAATTATATGCATTTTTCTTTTTTGCCGAGCAAAAAATAAAAAAAAGTTTAACGAAAGGAAAAAAAATGTCCCACTGAAATCAATAAACCACTGTCATGGTCACCAGATTGCAAAACTAGTTTTATGAAGGATGGAAATTGAGGACAAGGGAAATAAAACAACCCCCCGAAACAAAGAAAAAAAGCCTTAAACTAATTAAAAACACTGATTATATGCCATGTTCCAATTTATCAAGCACTAAACATTTAATGTAGAGATGATCATTTAGTCCATCTTTCATAAGCTTATTTTGATAGCATATTGTTCCGTGCTCCATTAAATCTGCTTGAACAATTCATCCGTGCTTAGTAGGAAGGATCCTCTGCATAAAAAGGGTTTTTGACTAGTTCCAAGTCTAGCATGTAGCCAGTGTTTTCCTCAAAGTGGGTTAGAGGTACCGTGTCCTCTTCAGGTGCATGGCAGTCTGTTTCAATTTTAACTTGTGACCGTTGATAATCTGGAAAAGCCATTGTGAAGAGAGCCTCTGGATCACAAACAAATTTGTAGACGTATCGCTCTCCAGCCACCTGGAATTAAAATACAGAGTTATATCTAGCTGTTGATTCAAGAAAAAAAAAAAAAAAAAAAAAAAAACAACACTAAAAATTTAATGAGCGCATGTTTAAGGAATATTTTGGTGCAAAAATTACCTCAGTTTTGAAAGTTATGGCCTGATCAAATGATCATGCACATGTGTTAACTTTTTTGGACGTAAAAAAAAACGAAAAAGGCATCAAGAACATTGACATTTTTTCCTTAATGGAAGCGTTAAAAAGGTTTACTGCACATGAATATGAAAGATTAGAGTCCTGCAATCGAAAAAGCACCACGTGTTGAAAATTGCTCTATCCTGTGCCATCTGCCCTTAATACAATAGTTTCGATCAAATGATTCTTCTAAAAATAGACAAAAAAGTGAAGTATTCGACTTTCCAGTACTTTTCTCCATTTTTAACATTTTGTGCCCAATTGCACGTTATTCGGAGGTCTGCAATGGTTCTGAATTGCTCATTTAAAAGTTATCATACTCGTTACAAAAGCAATAAAAGGTTTAGATTTTTAGCTTTGGTCTGAGTCTCAATGTCTATCATCTTTAGACATTTGTGCCATACAACGAATTAGCTTAATATTTGATGAAGCATCGGAGTCAGAAGAGATTTGATGTAGTGGCTTGCACTCCTAATGACAACACTCCACTACCCAAAACATCAAAGTACCAACACACAAGTCTGTGCCAAGCAGCCTGAAAGAAAATACTCAGGATATTACCTTCCATGGCACCACAATGTATGAAGAATGCTTTAGCACTTGTTTAGGCCAGTGAGGAAAGTGATGGGAAGTTGTGCCTACATAAACCAGACAATTTAAAGAGCCACTAAAAATTGGTCGAGCGAGAAGGTTCCCACACAATGTGTAAAGCTATGGATCCCAAGGGCACAGTAAATCATACTGCAATTAGCCTTTCAAATAAACTCATTGTATAACAGGCTGTAAATAAACGCATTGAAAAATACACTTTACCAAAAAAAAAATTAAATAATAATTTTACCTTTTGCATAATCCCCTTTTCATAATAGTAACGGAGAGAGCGACTTAATTTATCGTAATTCATTGCTGGTCGGTTCTTTTGGATGCCCCAACGTCTTGCCACCTAATAAAGGATAGATTTAACTAGCTGGTTAATCCATAAGAATTGAATTCCCTTGCAGTCTGCTACAGTGTTTACACATTACAATTATCTTTAACTCAACACAAGAAAACTCCTGCCATGACCATTAAACAATGTCAGCATAACAGAGTGTACCAAGGTTGCTTGTCCCTGCGAGCTACACCATGACTAGCTGCCAGTCCCGTAACCGCACACATGCAACCAGCTGTTAAGCAAGCCAACTCCATTACTGACATTAGAGGGTCATGTTGACTCCAACTCAAGACTGTTCAGTGGCCACTGCTGAACTAAAAGACATGAAGATCACTGCGTTGAAGTGCCATGGGGCTGGAATTGTGTGATCCATGAATAGGATTCGTATAAGATCCAGTAGTTAAACTAGTATACAGGACAGAGCCCTCTACACCTTGTGTCTCTTTGGCGCCAACTTTTGCCATTTAGTTCCCCATTCTTCATCCCAAGTGCTGTGGATACTTTACAATCCTCCTTAAATAATTTGGGCATCAGAAGGATTAGTGCAGAATATTTACCTCTTCAGGCTCGATGAGTTTGAATTCCATGCCTCTTCCAGTCCATGCAATAAAATGAGCATTCCCTGGGTCCTCCAGCAGTGTGACTAGGAACTGCCAGAGCTGGAGTGATCCTCTGCGTTGGTAAGGAGGGCCTTCCTTGTAAAAGTTGGGCTCCTGTTTAACTTTGCTTCCTACAAAAGACATCCATACAACTTACAAATCTGCATTGTATAAGCTCATATGTAATGTTAATACAATTAATTTTGTATAGTGAAAGAAAAATATTTTAAACATTGTAAAAAAAATAAGCATGGATGGTCAACTTTGAAGATAATAGGCAGTCATTATGTCAGTCAACTATAGCACTCAGATTATAATAGTGTGTTTAAAAATAGTCTCATCCACAAACTCCATGTAGAAGGCAAAAAAAGACAAGGCAGGAAGTGCAACATTGATACGGGACGTTCAACTCTTAGGTCTACCACATTTAATAATGCAATTGCCTTCTTTTGGTTCAACAGCAGTAGGTGATGTGGGAAAGGCAGAACTCTAGGGACGCATTTTTTTTTCCTTCATACTAAACTTGAACAGAACCTTGAGCAGTTGCCTGAGTGCAATGGAAGCCCATTAGATCAGATGCGTTGCAATTTCATATCTGTAATTGACTGAATAGTGCTGGTTTTAAGAGCCTAGCAAAAAATGTGTAATTTGCATTTGTATCAATGAAATTTCCAAAACTACTGAAAGAGATATCAGGGGGGGGGGGGGGTCAATGAACCACAAGAGACACCATCTTCCATCATAATCTGTTGATTTGGACATCTGTCATAAACAGGTTTTCTCATGGTACCATGCTCCTCAGCTTACATTTATCAACTGCCAAAACCCAAACTATTTGAAATTCAAGAATACCAACATGATAAAGTACCGAATAAGACCACACACACCTTCTGTTTTACTCTTACCTTCAACTCTTTCTGGTACAACACATGTATCATCGTAGTAGATTCTATTTTGGTCATAAGAAAAACCTTCAATAGGGAAGAAAAAAAAAAACTCATGTTTTAGATGGCACAACGATTTTCCTTCACATTAGACATGGCAGTAAGTGGGTTGCGCAATTAAGAACAAATGTTCCCTTGTTTCAGGTTCTCTCGCTAATCATTTATCACAAAGGTGTCTGCTTTTAAGCTTCAAGATCATACCACACAAATTTCGGTTAAACGTGAACTTCTCTCCTTTTTCTATTGCTGAAAATATTGTTGACCCTTTACCACATTCTTATCAATATAGATCTGCCCGTTGTCATGCCCCAACACCCTAGATGTCAGTTTTAGAAACGCTTGGTGGATATTCTACGATAGGCAATAAGTCACTCACCTGAATGATCGCCTTGGAAATAATTTCCGGTTCCAAAGCAAGATGACTGACAGTTAGGCACTTCTAAATTAAAAAATGGTAAAGAAAATTAAACTGGTCACTCAGGGCTGTACACAAGCTTACAAAATATATCAAAACTATGCAAAAAACGGTTTTGTCAAAGACAAAAATATGTTGTATTTATGTGACTTGAAAGTTTCTCAGTGTCTGGATACTTTAGCAAATCAAGTGAAATATTTTTTCCCCCTCTTATATTAAAAAATGTAGCTACACCGTTTAGGCACAATTTTACTTTTTTCTATTTATCAAACCATTCAAGCTAGATTTATATCATGGATATGGGCTGAAATTGCACACTGTTTAATTTGAGGGTATGTACATCCAAATTGGAGGAAGGGTTTAGGAATTAGAGCTCTTAAGAGTAGCCATCCCCCTTTATCAAGGGACCACAAATAATTGGACAATTGAATCAAAAGCGGTTTCATGGCCAGGTGTGGGCTACTCCGTTATTTCTTCATTAATTAAGCAGGTCAAAAGGTCTGGAGTTGATTCTAAGTGTGGTATTTGCATTTGGAATCTATTGCTGTGAACCTACATCATGCGTTCAAGGAGCTGTCCATGCAAGTGAAACAGGCCATTGTAAAGCTTCAAAAACCAAAACGAAGCTAAAGATAGCAGCAACATCAGGAGTGGGCAAACTAACAGTTTGGTACATACTGAGGAAAGAACGCACTGGTGAGCCCAGCAACAATTGTGGAGGATTGCTGGATCATCACTATATAGTAAAGAAAAACCCATTCACAACATCCAAATGCAGGATACTCACTAGGAGGTGGGCATATCATTATCAAAGTCTAAACATCAAGAGAAGACTTCACAAGAGCAAATACAGAGGGTTCACCACAAGGTGCAAATCATTCATAAACTTGAAGACTAGAAAATCCAGATTAGACTTTGCCAAAAAAAAAAAAAATCAAAAAAAGGCAGACCAGTTCTGGAAAAGGATTCTTTGGATGGATGAAAGATTAATCTGTACCAGAATGACAGGAAGAAAAAAAAAAAAGTGTGGAGAAGGCTTGGAACACCCCATGATACAAAGCACACATCTGAAAAACATTGTGGAGGCCGTGTGATTGCATGGGCATGTATGGCTTCCAGTGGCACTGAGTCATTGGTGTTTATTGATGTGACAGACACAGCCACATGAATTTAGTAGTGTTTAGAGATCTACTTTCAGCCCAGATGGAGCCAAATGCAAAGTTAAATTGGACAGCGCTTCCTAGTACAGATGGACAATGATCCAAAACACTGCAAAAGCAACCCAGGAGTTTTTGAAGGAAAAGTGGAATATTCTGCAATGGCCGAGTCAATCACCTGATCAACCCAATTGAGCAGCGTTTCAATTGAAGGCAAAACGAAAAGGTAGAAAAACCCACAGAACAACTACTGAAGACAGCTGTAGTTAGAGCCTGGCAAAGCATCAGAAAAGGGGAAACCAAGTATTTGGCAATGTCCATGGGTTCCAGACTTCAGGCAGTCATTGGCAGTAAAGTATTCAACAAAATATTAAAAATTAACATTTATTTGTGATCATATTCATTTGTCCAATTACATTTGAGCCCCTGAAAATGAGGGGGGGACGGGACTAAATGGTTGCAGTTCCTAAAATTTGCCATTTATATTTCTGTTAATCCCCTAGAATTAAAGCCGAAAGTCTGCACTTCAAACTCATTTGGATTGTTTAGTTTTATTCTGGTGGCAGAGCCAAAAGTATGAAAATTGTGCCTGTGTACAAATATATCTATCGGTTTATACCTTTTACATGCCTAGGACCCACTGGAGAAAGCTATTGTAAATCCATACAAAAATTCTACCACCCCCCCCCCCCCCGCCCCAGTTTCTACAGTGATTTAGCTCAATTTGCTGCAACCAGAAAATAAAAATGAAGAGCAATCACAATTTGCTAGAATCAGTTTATCAAGAGAAAAAAAAAAGCAGTTTACAGATTATTTTTCACACTACACAAATAGCCCTGCTGGACTGAATGTGAATGGAAATTCTGAACAGCTTATGCTGGCTTAGGAACTTTAACATCTGCTCAGTGCCCGATTTAAAAAAAGAAATATAATCTTCAATACTAACTAGGTCGAATACCATGATAGGACAAGTACTGTGCAGAGACAAGTCTTTAATGTCATTGACTAGGCACAAGGTGTACATTGCTGTCTATTCAAATAAAAAGGAGACACTGTAAACAAATCTCTGAATGTTACAAGAGTCGGGACAAAATATATTTAGATTATACACAGGTGGACTATGGTCAGAAGCGGTTTGCAATATTTCATCAAGTAATGAAAGGACACACCGATTGCCATGATGTGATCTCTAAGTCACGACAGGGAAAGTGGACCCAGTCATTGGTGTTTCCTCAGGTCTTCTCAGCCCCCCTCCCAATTTCTTTAACCTTTATATGCCAGTTAGCCTACATGCACACCATATTTTTTTTTTTTTTTTTTTTTACAGGGGACATTTCAAGCTAAACAGTTTTGGGGAGATAATGCAAATTGAGACGCATACCTGATTCAATACTGTAATCCTGAGGTTCTTGCTTTATCCCCAAAGGGCCATGAAAATTACGCCTGTCTGGGGCATTAATATCTTGGTCATAGAGTGGATTGCGATACTCCTGTTTGAAACCTTGATGAGGTGATTGAAGTGGGGGTGCAGGAACAGGTTCTGACATTTGTCTATGATACATGGGACGGGATTCCATTGAATGGGATTCTCCAGTGACACCAGGAAAGCGAGGAAAAGATTGGCAGGGTTCAGACATCTGCCTCTGAAATCTGAATAGAAAAAACAAAAAGCAACCAAATTTAGAACTTTAGCATAAGATTGCCTAAACAAATTATTAAGTCTATAAATTACTCAGCTACCCTTCATGTCACAATACCATATAGTCAATGTGAAAGCCCACATTTGTCATAATTCCTTGCCAGCTGCTAGAGTATATATGCAGCAACCCCCCCCCCCCTCACTGCCCTGATCGGGTAAAAAAACAGGGTGAAGTGGAAGAGATTCCTCCACCCTACCCAGCATCAGCAGCTGGAATTTTGAATTTCCCAGCTGTCGCACACTAGATTGGTCACTGGTGACGTCACCACACAAAAAGCATGCCGATGGTGCAGGAGACCATCCGCAATCGTGAGTGGTCTCAAAGGCAGCGATGGATTGGATCTGCGTCATACATCACTCCGATACACTGTACGTCCAAGTTCCATAGCGTCAGCCCAGAGTGTAAGTCTGTAGTGGTGTGCAATTTGCAGACCTTACACAACTACACTGAGTAAAATCCCTGTAAATAAAAAACGGAAATAATTGGGCAGAGGCAGCCCAATTATTTGAAGGGGGGCGGGGAAGGATTATTTTTAATAGTGTCCCTTTAAAGGTTGTCTAGGTCATCAGAAACAACTAAAAAAAAGGCTCTTAGGTTGCAGTAAATTTCACTTTAGGATCCAAATTTCATTAAACTTACCCCAGTGTCATACATAAAAAGCCCCCCACCTCACTTCCCGTTTACGAGTGGTAAGGCTACATCCAAGAAATCATGGAATGCATGCTGTGTAGGAAGTAGATTAAATATGCGGAGGAGTATCTAAAAAGTGGCATTACAGGGACTGTCAGGAGGAATAGAACAGGTTTTCAGCATTGCACATAGAGTTTGAAATGTTTCACCCTCGAAGTAAATTGTCCATAAAGAACTGAACACATTCCCCGTGTTTAACTGTAAAGTCATTCCCAGTTTGGATATCAAACTGCAAGGAGTAGGAGACACCATGTTACAATTAGGAAACCTCTAGATTTAAGAAAAAAAACCTGGGCTTAAACGTTTCATTTGTAAGCATGTGGTCAAATTTAAAATTTGGCATCATTTATTTATTTAATTTATAAAGGATTTTACCAGGAAGGATACATTGAGATTTCTCTCGTTTTCAAGTATGTCCTGGGTTCGAGAACATTGAGTGGTTACAGAAATACAAAATAGTAAAAATGCAAGATATTAACACAAGACCAAATATACAGATTATTTGAAAAATAAATATGGAGGAAATAAAGTCATTATGTTACATGTTTGCAGGTAAATTCTGTATTGAGGTATGTTAATAGGCAAGTCTTAAGGGACTTTAGACTGGGGGAAGATTTGACGGTGTTTGGGAGGTTATTCCACATTTGCGGTGCTCTGTAGGAAAATGAGGATCGAGCCATTTTCTTTTTGTATTGCGGTATTGCAAGTAAGGTGCTGGTCCTGGATCTGAGGTTATAGGATGAGGGAACTGCCGGGGGAAGCAGCCTATTCAGGTAGGGTGGTAGCTTCCCAGAAAAGCTCTTAAACACCAGGTTGGAAAGGTGAAGGGTGCGTCTAGAGTCCAGTGATGGCCAGTTTAGTTCTTTTAACATGTCACAATGGTGTGTCATGTAGTTACATTGTAGCTAGGGATGCACCGATACCAGTATTGGTATCGGTGCCGATACTGCCGTTTTGAGGAGTACTCGTATAAAAATAAAAAATAAATAAAAAAAAAATATCAGCCGATATTTTTACCGATACTTCCGCTCCAGCGGCCTCCAGATGCGGCCTCCGGCGCTCACTCCGTGCGTGTTCGTCGCACGAGTCAGCGCATCACCGCAGCAAACCCGGAAGAGAATGACAGCGCTGACATCAACAGGTCACGTGAGACTGGCCCGCTAGTCACAAAGGAGCTCACGAGAAGCAGGTGCATATGCTCTGTCTCTTCCCCCTCCCCAAACGAAAAAAATTATTCTTCCCCATCGTGCCTCAAGCTGGAGGTGCAGATTCGCCCAGCCCAACAGGCTTTAAGATGGCCATCAAAAGTAGGCCGAAACAGCAGGCACGGACCCAGTGCGGAGAGCTTGCAGTGGAATGCAGCATCTGCTCTGCACGTGCAGGGTGTGAGCGTTGGCTCGGAAGACTGACCTCATGGGACGCGTGGAAACCACCAAGGCTGTCCCGACTAGGTCACAAGCGGATCGGGTCAGCTATCCACCCCACCGAAGGAAGAAGCAGGTTGGAGAGGGGTTCAATCGGGTCATCCAGACACCCAGAGTGCTCAGGGCAAAAACGGGGCAGCAAATCTGAGAGGAGTCATCAAAAAAACTGAGGGAAAAAAAATCCACGGAGAGGGAGCTCCTTGTAATGTGTTGATTCACCATGCCACCCCGCCCCCCCAAAAAAAAAAAGTAAATATCGGAGTGCCGGGACAGGCCTCCGAATGGCTTACCAGGCTTTCAAAATTTATGGTGTAGCTGCCCCTTCCCCCAACGAAAGGAAATTGGAGGAAAAACGGAGTGCTGGGACAGCAGGACTCTGAAGTTTCTGTTCAGTCTGTCTGTCCCCTCTCCCCCCCCACCCCCTAAACAAAATAAATTGATAGGGGGAAATACGGAGTGCTGGGACAGTTAATCTTTTCTGAGTAATAGTTGGGCAGATGAAATGAGCATATTAAAAGAAAAATAAAGTTACATAAATTATTTGCCATTTGTAAATAAAAATAAACATTTATGTGTACACTAATAAAATAATAAAAAATACTCCTATCTAATAATAATTTGATGTCCAGACGAGGTAGTAAATTAGTACAGAATTAAATTATGCAGGTGCTTAAGTTGAGGTATATATATGTATTTCTGGTCTGAGGTCTGTGTAATGTAATATATATATACACACACACACACACACACACACACACACGTATGTCTGGTCTGTGTAATGTATGTATGTGTGTATGTCCATGTATCTGAGATGAGGTGTGTGCAGTGGGTAAATGGGGTGTCTGACATACATTTTAACATAAGGACAGGCTTTCGGCAAAATCCTAAATTATTTATTGGAAAGCGTCACATGACCTTAAATAAAAGTATCGGTACCCGGTATCGGTGAGTACTTTAAAAAAGTATCGGTACTTGTACTCTGTCCTAAAAATGGGGTATCTGTGCATCCCTAATTGTAGCACAAAGCGACAGAATGAGTTATACAATGTAGTAAGTTTCTGGAGGTGTGTTTGTGGGGCGGCTGCATACACTACATCTCCGTATTCAAAGGCTGGCATAAGCATTTGTTGTACAATCTGCTTTCTTACCACGGGGCTCAGGCAGGATTTGTTTCTGTACAGGGCACCTAGTTTGGGGTAGAGTTTAGATGAGAGTTTTTCGATGTGGGGGCCAAAAGATAGATTTGGGTCTAACCACATACCTAGGTATTTTAGAGAAGTGACTGGTCAGTGTGCCATTTGATTTTGTCCCAACACATAGATGGGGTGTTTGCAATTTGTGTAGTTTAGGTGCGGTTCCAAAGAGCATTGTAACAGTTGTCAGTATTTAAGTTTGTTATTTGCGATCCACTTTTCTACCCCTGTGAATTGTTCTTGCAGCACTGCCTCCAGCTGTGGGAAATTTGGTTTGCTGGTATAGATTAGTGTCGTCTGCGTACATGTGTACAGTTGAAGCTTTGGGCAGATCGTTTATGAATATTGTGAATAGCAGGGGGCCAAGTATCAAGCCTTGGGGTACACCGCACGTGACTGGGAGGGGAAGGGAAGTGCTGTCAGAAATGGACACAAATTGAGACCTATCAGACACATATGATTGGAACCAGGTTAACGTACTATCACCAATACCAGAGTTTAAGTTCTTGTAATAGGATGCCATGGTCTACGGTGTCAAAAGCCTTGGCAAAATCAAGGAAGATGGCTCCAGTTAGATTTCCTTGTTCCATGCCCGCTTGGATATCATTACAAACTTTTAAAAGGGCAGTTGCAGTTGAATGGTTTGGACGAAAGCCGATTGATCTGGGGTTAAATAGTTCTGATACTGTTAAAGAACTCTTCCAAGGATTTTGAATTCCATCGGGTAAATGGGAACAACAATATTCTGCCCAATGGCATTTTACATCAAGGGTAAAAACCTGGTCTTAATTCTCCAAATTTTGTACCAAACATACGTTGCATCTATCTGAAGTGCTCTTGCACAAGTTGATGGCTAATAAAAAAACCCAAAAAAAAAAAAAAACCTTCCAGTATGACTTCATTAAGCCGGTGTTCCATCATTGTAAAATCGAACTCGTAGCAACTTTAGACCCACTTCAGCTCCAGTGCACACGTTACTTTTGGCGTCATGAAAGCAGTAGTTCGGGTCAAAAGTCACACAATGTATGCACTCATGTCACATTCCACAGCAGCCACGTCAGCACTGAGTGTGACGTAGGGCATGCGTGTGCATTGTGCGGCTTTGGAAGCTGACAAGGAATCCGCTGCTCAGCTAAGTGACGTGTGTGCACCAGAACGGTCATGGGTCAAGTTGCCACTGGTTTGATCAAATAATGTAACACTGGAGTTTGGTATGCCTAGTCCATTTTATTGAAAAGTCTTCATTGTGCATTCAATGTTAGTTAATTGTGACTAAAGGAGGACTGGTGTACGATCCTGGAACGGTGTTCCATGGAGTTCAGCAGCAAACTATACTAAGGCTGGATTAAAATTAGGGATTTGAAGACGTTTAAACAGGAGAACAAGCAAGACCTATTGAATCACCCATTCAGACATGTAAGGGGATATCCCACATGCCTGGATTATATCACTTCCATGCTGAGGATCTTTTTGCCACTGCATATGAAAAACAAGACCTCGGCTGGTATGTCACTTCAGGAAATGACACTTCCAGATGGGCTGAAGCCAAAGCCTTGTGCATAATTTGGAGGTCATCCAAATAGAAGTTACAAATACCTGCTCTAGCTGGGCATATGTATCACGCAAAGCTGTAGTACAAGTGAAACAGAACAGAGACACACAATTGCAAAAAAAAAAAAGAGAAAAGAAATAGAAAAAAAAAAAAATAAAGATACTGAATATTCGTTTCTTAGTACGTACTTGTATTCTGGAGGATAGATTTTCTCATGCATGCTCTTTTGCAGATGTGCATTTTGATGAAGAGGTTGTGGAACTGCAAATTCTTGTTTCTGCTCATGCTGGACATGCATAGTGGTATTTTGAACTGAAATCTCCAAGGATTGAGCGTTAACTGATAATGGTGGTGGGGCTGATGAACTGGAACATGTAGAGGTCAGTCGCTTAAGCCCAACAGGGTGCTTTCTTCCATAGGCACTACAGAAACAAGCACATTGCCAAATATGACCATCTGTATCAAACCACTGGACAATGGTTAGAAGTCTTTACAGCACTTTAAAATATGACAGACTTTTCATAAAGGAATCCATATAAATTGTGTTAGACTGCCATAGCAAATATATGTGTAAAAAAAAAAAAAAAAACCCACTATTGGTTTACACCAAGTAAGTTGATGTTTATAACGTTATACATCCCCATACTTTGTCCTGTGCCGCGTACTCTAGACATGAAGTCTAATAATTCTTTACAGCAAATAAATTGGTTCCAGATAGAATAGTCCACATGGTGAATGTGTGCCTGAAAGCCAAAACGTCAAATAAAACTATGCCATGAAGTAGTACTTGTGAACATGTTGGCTATGCTGGACAAAAAAAAAAAAAAAAAAAGTACTCTAGGACATACTCTCTTGGATGAGCTACTCTAACACCACTTTTTGGCCTTTATAAGCGGAATCCTGAATAGAGAGATTTCAGTAACCAGAAGCATACCTGGAGTTATAGAGGCACTTTTCTACATAAGTAACAGGAACATTGTGGCTGCATGCATTTATCTCCGAGGATGGACTGTGAATTTCACGTTTAATCTTCGCTGGTGGTGGTCCATGAAGAATTACTGAAGTTAAAAAAACGACATTAAAATTTATTATGGAAAATAAGTTCTATGAAATAAAAGTTTCAGATATATAACCTACCAGAAATCTGATCAAAACTACAAACCCCAAGTAAGGGGTTTTTATCATTTCATGTAAATGAAAGAACAAATCACATGCAGTTACACTTAAAATCCACTTATGGTCATTTCTGTTTGAGAATGCCACTCTGACCCAAACATTTGGCAAGGTTAGGCTAAAGATGCAGATAAAACCTTTAATTAAAACAACAATTTCTCCAGGTCCCATTTCTACATTAAAAACACAGATGTTCTTGATCAAAGGTTGCGGAACCATTTGCTGCACGAGTCATCACAAAAGACATTTTAGGTCAAGCAATGGATTTCACTTTACAGCTTATTAAGAATACATATCTGCAAAGTACTTTGCTTCAAATAATGTTAATTAAAAAGACGACTTCTGCTTCCTGCCAACACTCAAAACAATCGTCAAGTATAATCAAAAAGTACCAGTACTTCCATTTGCTTGTACGTCAAATGCTTTAATAAAATAAAAACTAACTATGAAACCCTCAAATATAGTATATCACAAGTGGCATGAGAGTTCTTGCACCAACTCATGTCCTTTAAGCCCAGGGTCAGACAAGCGTTTTTCACAGTGGAAGGAACGTCCGTGAGCGTGGACGTTCCTTCCATTATGACGCCCGTGTGGCCACCGTGCTGAGCGTAGTTAGTGCGCTCAGCGCTACAAGGCTTGATCCTCCTGTGAAGGATTGCGCTTTGCAGCCCCGAACACGCATTGTAGTGTTTCACCAGGGAGGCTTTCAGCATGTCCGCTGTAGTGAGCGCAATTCCTACGTACGCTACAGCATGTGGCCGGCACCGTCGAAACGTCAACACTGAGACGAGCGTCAGAAGGCACACAGTGCCCTCGTCTGACACTGGCCTTGACTGTAAGCCATGAGTTTTAAACATGACATGCTTTCCAACATGCAGGCAACACCCCCATCAGAACAATTCATTGTGCACAATGTGCTCTTCTGTTAAAGTTCAGGAAAAGGTGAGAACTACAATACAGTGAATTATATACATATAAAGTTATAGAATTAAAGGACATTAAGGCCATTGAAAGGTCTTGGGACCTTAAAACTTTGGTTTTTAGAAGCACAAGGCATAACACAAGGTGAACCTAAGATCGAGTTTTAAAGTCAGTTGACCATCTAAATGTAGGTTGGTTCGGATGATATTGACAT
Organism: Leptobrachium leishanense; assembly: GCA_009667805.1. NCBI lineage: Eukaryota > Metazoa > Chordata > Amphibia > Anura > Megophryidae > Leptobrachium > Leptobrachium leishanense. The sequence goes on along the minus strand of CM019069.1, from coordinate 106,131,978 downwards.
GTGAAGAGTCTGATAATCACATCCGCCTAGAGTATTCTGTTGAAGTCTGCTCAGGCTTTAGTAGTTTACATTTAAAAGGCCATAGCACTCCCATCAAGTACACAAGAAATTATAAAAACAAAAAAAACTATATGATGGGCAAGGCAAAAATAGAACAAAACATTAGCAACTCTTTGTAATTCATAGCTGATTACTACAAATAAGGCAAACCAAGTTTGCAAATATATTAAACAGGCCTTGGTCATAAGATTTTTTTTGTCAAACAAAAAACACAAACTTACAATTATCAGACTGAAAATCTGGAACATATTGTTCGTCGTCTGGTACTTGAGCTGGCCAAAAAGAAGAAAAATTAAAATTAACAAACTTAAGGAGAAAATGACATGAAGTATTTGAGTAGAGTTATGCCATCCTGTATAATGAAGGATAAATCTGGATAGAGTTGGAAGCCTATTAGTATAACCATAACATAATTAGAACTGCTAAAGTAGCAAAAAGCTAACTTAAAGACCACATTTATCCACTAGCTGAAAAGGCATTTTAGAGGCAAACCCCCAATTATGAAACAATACTGTGATTGCAGGTCTAGATTTTTTCCAGGTGCTTGACACAGTTCGGCGTAAATGCACGAAAACCTTTGAGCCAATAGAAAAGGAAATTTAAAATCAATCTGTATACAATGGTTTTGGCTGAAATCACTTCTGAATTTGCTCAATAGCATCCATGGAGACCTTAAACGGTTGTGATTTGAAAGGGACTGGGGGGGGGGGGTCCACATAATTATCGGTTCCCAAAAAGATTGTTTAAAATCTAAAAACCAATCAAGGACGAAGACAGATGTACTTAACCCAGCACAAAGTCAAGGATTTCATGGGGGGGGTGCAAACAGCATCAGGTGATAACCCAGTAGTCCACATTCAAACGTGGAGCATGAGAACAGATTCCAATACCTCCCCATGTGCACTGAGCACCGTTGGAGAGCCCCCTGCATTTTCACTCAGCTGCTCTGCACATTTAGCAACATTGGAATGCCAAAGATTTTGAAACTAAAACACCCGGAATGCTCAGCCACTCCGATTGGAGTAATCCTGATGATCAAATCGATCCCGGAGATGTAGTTCCAAAACATCAAGGAGGCCAGGTTGCTGACCCTTGCTACAGGGAAAAAGCTGTAGCAGCACACCAAGATTTGTGCTTAAGAATGCACTGTTTGGCAACTTACCTGCCCAGAGCAGAATCCCCCTCCCAAAGAGAAAAAAAACTGTATGGACAAAGTGATACATCAGGAGGGTGTCATTATGCCTTTACGTTATGCTTTGTGGGAGGGAATACATCAGTATGTTTGCCTTTGTCCATGTCATTTACTATCAGTGTGTCTGCCAGTGTGCCACTTTAACCCTTTCGCTGCTGAGGCTTTTCCCGCCCCTGTGCTGAGGTCATTTTTACCTGTTTTGCGCATCATGTTTAAACGTGTTTTGAAGGCTTATTTTAGTATATGACCCAGACATATTATATATCGTTCTTTCCGTCAGACTCGGTAGATTCATAATATGTCATTATTATATGTATACGTTATGTCATGTCTGTATATTATAACAAAAAATGCAATAAAATATGTATTTTCAATAATTTACAACGTGTAAAGTGTTTTTTTCCACATTTTAACATGCGAGCAATTGCGGTTATATTTTGTATGGGGTGCGCTTGTTAAAAAAATTAGAGATGGGGTCTCGTTACATTTTTTTTTTGGGGAAAATGACACTATTTTTAACAAACGCACTGCATCCAAAAATCGTTAGTGCAGCATCATTGTTCACATTATAATTGAAATGGGAACAATATTGCTGCATTAACAAACCAAAAAAAAAAAAAAAAAGTGTTTCTTTTTTTTTAAATTTTTTTTTATTTTTCTTTTTTTTTACAAAATTTTTCACTTTCATGTTTGGTATCGTTGGAACGGCCATGCTCTGGCCGATCCAACCATACCAAAATTTAACCCCTAGCTGCCACGGATCGGGAGATAGGGAGTTCATTGGAACTCCCTATCTCCACTGTTGGTGGCAGTCAAGGGTTAAGTCCAGGACTGGCGTCATCGTGCTACGCACGATGACGCCAGTCCTCAGGGGGAGTTCCCGGAGGCTTGGCCGACATCCAAGATGTCGGCCAGCTCCGGGAAAGGATCGCGAACCGGCGCTTTTCAGCGCCGATTCGCGATCCAGCTCCCCAGGGGTTAATGCCAGGCATCATTTGGAAGGGCAGGCTGTGCCCTTCCAAATGATGCCTGGGTTAACCCCCGCAGAGCCGCCGATCGGGAGGGAGAGAGGTCCGAAGGACCTCCCCCCCTCCCTTTCAGGCGCCTCCTCCGCACATGCGGGGGGGGGGGGGCGCCTGAATTAGGTGTCATCGCGCCCCCGCGATGACACCCAATTCTGGCGGCTGCTGTTCCGGATGCCGGGCTGACATCCAGGATGTCAGCCCGCACCGGAGGGGCCAGCGATCGGCCGGAACCCGGCCGAACGCTGACCCCAATGGGAGGACGCGCTCAGCGAGTCCTCAGCACACCAGCGGGAATGCTGAGGACGCGCTGAGCGCGTCCTCAGCAGCGAAGTGGTTAAGGCTAATTTCAGATGAACACAGTCTGAGTGCACTCCGCGTGCGTACATAACGGACAGACGTACTGGCGGAAGATACTGTAGACACCACACAATCCATGTCTTTCGGACGTAGAAAAAAAAAAAAAAGGGAACTATGGGAAATAAAAACTTAAAGGATATGACAAGCCATTTTGTGTGTCAAGGTGCTGGACGTCGCAAATGCGCTGCGTCTGAAATCTCCCCATCACTCACACAGAACGCTACGTGGTGCACTGTGCGTCTGTGGTAGCGGTTTTACGTTCTTGCCCCACTTGCGTCAGGATGCCACGTGCGTTGTGCGTGCGCGTGTCTCTTGATCATGATTCTATGCTACGACAGACGTTAAACTGTGCGGCGACACGGACGTGAGCACTGCGTTCGTCTGACATTAGCCTTAGAGCTCCATTCCCCTCCATTACAGCTCGCGATATGTCTGCCATGCAGCGGAAGCAAATCCTTGGTTGCTCCCACTTTTCTAAAAGAAGCAAGAATTGCTGAGAAACACAGGAGAATAGGGAAGTCCATGACTACCAACAGGTCCCCCCATTTAATAAAATGGGCGTGGGTCTAGGGCAGAATTAATTTAGATCCGTGTGGAAGGGACCAAAAAAAATGAATCCTTCGACTGGAGCAGGATCCTCTCCTACTGCGCTGTGTATTTAACATGTATATTTGTTAGTCTCAATTTTATAGCGCTACGGAACTGGTTAGCGCTTCATAAATACGTTTATCTAGAGCTCCAGGTCTTTTTGCCACCTGGCAATGTCCTTTGTGTTGTCCCTTAAATCTCTGCAGGCAGGAGAAATCTCCAGATTCTATGTGGCACGAGACCAGGTTAGCTGACATCAGCTCATGAAATGTGAAGACAAACAGGTCAGACAGCAGAGAGATATATACCTTCAATCAACCAAGCCTCTTGCAGCTGACTCAAGTCTTGAAACAGTTCTGTAAAACAATATTGTTAATTCAGCACAGAATGAACTCAAGTTGACCAAAAGCAATCCTTTTTGTTGTCTCAACCCATATGATATTAGTTTGGTTTATACTCAAAGTATGGAGCTTTATAGACTGCCTAGTCCTCACAATAACTATTAAACGTCTTTCAATATTCCAAAAAACGCCAAATATACTGAGTTTCCAGACTACAGCACATTTTAATATTCTACACAAATATACTCCTAATTTCAGCTGAACCCCTAATACAACGATCACACTACATGTTCAAATGTAACTGCACAACCAGAAGAAGTTACCACTCAACTACTCAATACCATTTCAAATGCATTAATGGGTCATTGTGGCTAGAGAATAATTTTCACTGCAAAGAAGACTTGTTAGAGTTCTAAAACCTCTGCAACAAACCAATCTTAAGGCAGATATGAAGTTGGTTGAGTGAAATGTAGCGAGAGCTTCAAATTAGAACATTATGATTCCATATCCCACTGAGAATTTGCAGACATTCAGTAACTCGTGTGTTTTAAATATTCCTTCCAACTCTAAGAACGCATGTGTACACCATGCTCTGCAAATATCAAACGGCAGAATTATAGGACACACAATTTTTCAAAGACTTGATCAGACCTCCAAGTGGCCAATAGTTTGCTTTTTTTGCAAGCCATGCCACACAACCTGGCACAGGGAGCCTCTTCTGCCTCACCATCTGATATACAATTATCTGTAAGTTGAGAAAACCAAATCCATTCCTTGTTGGTGGAACCAGTTATTCATGTTAATAAACACAAGTTATTCTAATGCAATGGAGACATTCTACCCATTGGCATTTCTCATCCCTCTTTCTTGCATCCATTTAATCCTGCCAAATAAACACCAGTGCCTCACGTAAGAGCTACGAACATTTATGAGTTCACAAAGACATTTTGCAGTTAATTCAGTAATGGAAACAGATGAGCAGGGAATAACAGTTTTAATTAGGTTTGACACCTACTCCTCTGAGACAACTGCCAAGACAGTCTGGGTTTCTGTAACAAAGATTTAATCAAAACACATCTTTTAGAACAATCAAATGTCACTGAAGTAAACGAATGGACCGCATTCAGTCGTTTATTTAACCCCCTAGATAATGAAATAGCAGCTCTGAGTTATTAGAAATGCAGGTTCAGTCAACTGGAGACCAGAGTAATACAGTGAAACCTTGGATTGAGAGTAACTTGGTTTGAGAGCATTTTTGCAAGAAAAAACGTTTATAAATCTTAACGAATGAGGCTTTGTAATCCGAGCAATACGTATGCTTTGTCTGCCGAGTGTCACATCAAACCTGAGGCCGTGATCACACGAGAACACCGAGTGCATCTGTGTGACCTTTCCTCGAGTCAGCTCCAGCATTCTGGCAGCTTGAAGGGGAGGGCCACACGGTGTAACGTGCGTAATAGTATCGCACATTACACCGGACATGCTGAAACCCTCCCAACCGATAGCAGTGATCCCATTAGTGATAAATGTCCTGCACAGTAACACTCCTCCCTCCCACCAGCCACGATTCTTAAAAAAAAGTGATTTTATTCTGTATTACTGTAATCATTTTCAGATGAATAAATGGTTGTGGAACGAATAGTCAGAGTTTCCATTATTTCTTATGGGGAAATTCGCTTTGACATACAAGTGCTTTGTATTACAAGCCCGCTTCCTGAACGAATTATGCTCGCAATCCAAGGTGTAGGTGTAGGTGTACTGCTAAAGACGGACCCCGACACCCTATTAAAATAAGCCTACCTTCAGAGTCATGCGCCAAATTTACATCCACATATTTTCTTTTACGGTCTCCAACTGGTCGATTTCTACATTCCTCCAAAGACTTCTGCATGGAAAAGGAAGGATTAAAAAAATAAAAAAATGTAAATTATCCCACCCTCTTTGCATTTTATTTCTATTTCCCAGTTCTTTATAAAAGGGGGAGCCACTCAAAGATCCGCTCTTAATGAAAATAATGGGTTTAAGCATCACATTTGGTACCTTAAACCAGCACACAGCCAGTGAATTTGCCCCCTCTAAGCGGAGTTAAAGCGACATTTGATTATTAGCAACTGATAGGCAAGAAAAACACCGCTTAAATCAGTGACTTGACCAAATCTGACAGTTTTTTGTAAACATTTGAGGTTAATAAAAAAGTCACATGTGATTTTCTCATTTGGTAAACATTAACCAGAATGCACACATATTTTAGTTCTGGTGGAGGGCAAAAAGTGAGAATAAAAGCATTCACATAGCAAATAATAAAGTTTATAATTGTGGAAGACATTTACACATCCCAGCAATTCAGAGACTAGCTTCACAGAGGTCATTTGCAACATTTCACATATGCAGCAAGGAACTCTGGGAAGGACATGCAAACGAAGTCTACAATTTCCCACTTTTTTTGCATCCTGTGACACACACTGAATTTATAACTTTGTGGTACATCAAGTAGAATACATTCCCTTCCCATTCACAAGCCATTATATAAATGGATTATAAAACGTATCTGAAATGGATGTTTAACATTTCATATATGCATCTGATGCAATAAAAAAAAAATAATAAAAAAAAGGTGACCCTGTTCTAAGAAGTAGAACTCACCCCAGGAGTGACAAGAGGGACTTGTTGGTCATAAAAACAGTCCATAGTGCTGCAAATTTTCTTCCTTCAGCATGGAGTGCTCACAACCATGAAGCTTCAACGTCTTACTGTGGACAGGAAAAAAAGATTAGGCATAAAGCAGTTGTCCTTGGCCATAAAAATGGAAAGATTGTTATTGTATACATACACCATTGCGTGCAAAATTGAAAGTTGGTAATTACGGTGTCCTTTACAAATATGCACAAAGCAGTTTTGTGCACTAATCCCTACCAGGAGCATCCAGCCCACTTCATGTGTAAAAAAAAAAAAGTTGTCATTTGTGCCTACCCCTATGACACCATGCGTCACAACAGGTTTTAGTTTACTGTAATGGCCATTAGCATGTTAAGCCCACCTGCTTACAAATAGTTTGCGTGAAGACCTATTAAACCTGTTAAGAAAACGCTAAGAGATTTGCTAATCTGTGAAATGAACAGCTCTTACAATAAGCCACATTATAAACATTTATTGTTCAGTTCACAAAATCGTATACACCGGGTTTTTTTTTTTTAACTAAACCATTTTGTAAATCTCTTAATTTCAAATCGGTTTTGCTTTTTAATATAGTAAGAGCAACTAGATCCATCAGGTTTCCCTAGGCATGTAGCATCTACATATGTGGCACAAAAACAAAATTATCGCACATACCAAGAAACAAAAGGCAAACTGACAGAATCACACAAAAGTGTGTTTTAAAACCTGCAAAAAGAGGACATGCTCATCTAACATGTCTGAAGCAGATTATTGCAATCAACGGCTGAATCCAGATATTAAAGTCACTTCAGCAGTTCTAAACACAGGGGTATCTGAAATCGATCTGAAGATCATCTATAATGGATTTAAAGGATACACAATACAGGGTGGCATGTTAAAAAGACTGCAGTGAGAAAAGGGGGGTGTGAGGATCCTGAGGACGAGCAACATCACTAGTGGCCTGCTCTACGGTGGGGGCCCGCTCAGCTAGTGCTGTTGCTCGTCTTCAGGATCCTCACACCCCTTTTCTCACTATAAAGACTGCAGGAAGACGTTTCCATATTTCTAGATCTGGCATCAATAAGCATCTCACAAAGCATAAATATTGTGCATAGTCACACATTTGATACAAATTTTGTGCAGAATACAAATTGCCAGGAGTAATTGCACATTTTTTATCATCCACAATGTTCAAAGAGGATTTAGAAAAAGAAAAAAAAAAGTTTAAAAAGTAATCTGTATTTTTAATCTCAAAAAGATTAATAACAGGAGCAACTGCGTGACAACTGCTCTAACCGACGAGGTTTTACATTTACAAAGTCCTGGCAAACACCTCTTGGCACTGCAGCACTCAATCTCAAAACAGAAAATTATAAAACAACAGGCTCACATAACGCCAAGTATCAATGCAAAGCTGCCAGTGCGGCAAATACAAGATAAAAAGCCTAGATTCAATTGGAAGTCAAATCAAATTTGATGTGAGGAGTGCCAAAGTACATATAATTGATACAGGTTTAGGGTCGCTCAGCAGCTACACTTTGGTTGCCTTTCAAGTTCATTTAAAAAGGGGCCATTCACACTGCGCGACAAAATAAAAATAATTCCCCCCACGTGATTTTCATATACGCGACATCGTGCAATATCGTTATGCGCAATATTGCGCAACACCAGTGCAAATAACGAAAAAAAGGGTCATGTACCAGCGACGAGCTACTGGCCGCATTGAGTTGTGAGATGTGAACAGTTCCACTGGAGAAGCTACATAGAGCTAGATCGTGCGGAAATATGCGCAATATCGCAGTAAACGCACGATAAGTCGCTCAGTGTGAATGGGGCCTTAGAACAGGTGGGTCATTTTTGTGAGGTGTTTATGGGGCATTATGCAACTAACCTGTCATTGCAGAGAAGACGAGAGTTCAAAAATAAAATTGTATACATTTTTGCTCCAACAAGTCTGTTTACCGGAACGTGGGCAGGACTAGATGAGGGGTATTTATTATTCATAGGAACAAGAGTTACTAATTCATAATTTGTAAGAATACGAATACAGCAAATACTTTCTGACTAGAAGCCTGTAATTTGTGCACTGAAAGAGTAAAATTACAGCTGGAAAGGCACAGAAAACTGTGCCATAGTTACAAGAAATTACCCAAAGCAAGCGGTCAAGAAAGCCAAGCACACAACTGGTCTTTAAGGAGTTAATAAAATGCACTCACCCCCCCCCCCAAATCTCACAAAGAGGAAGTGAAAGGCTGATCATTAACAGTCATCTCGCCCTATCCCTAGAAGATCCTGCTCTCAATTTCTATTAGGAATCAGCACAATGGCGCTCACAATACAGAGACAAGCTGCATCTCATTCAAGGGGGTGGATTAAAAGGCGAGAGGGAGAGAAACCTCCATTCACATGCATGATTAAGTCATTACCATTTCGGACTACATCATGTTTAAGGAACATTACTGTGACACTCGTGAATATTGATTAAAATAGCTTCTGGCATAAAGACACAATGTTTTACAGGGCAAAGTGAGGACAGGACATCCAAAACACTTAAATATATGCTCCGTAAAACACCATGTACCTTCTTGAAAAATGCCATCAAGCTTGGGGATCCAGGCGGTGTAAAAAAGTTCCAAATGTTTAAGTTGCTGGTAACGTTCTGGTAGCCCATGACTATCTGGACATTGGTAGTGCCAAACATTGTTTTGCATAGTATAACTACCAATTAGAAGGATAAGGGGGGGACAAAAAAAAAAAAAAAAAAGTGTGCAGCCCTTTTGTGAAGAAGCTCCTTTACCTTTTCGTGCAGAAGAGCCACATAAGCCGAGGGCCACGGTGCAGCTGCTCTCAGATTAGATGATAGTTTCATTACATAAAAGATAAATGGAAAGGCTACGTAGTGTTGATTTAAATGTTCATTAAAGCCTGCAGGGCAGTAGGTTCTGGAATAGATTCAGCTTTCAATGAAAATAATGGAAATACTTGACCTTGCAGAGCTCCTGTTGCAAGAATAAAAATGCTACGACTGGCTGACAGGTGTCATTGGCTTCCTATTTTCTAAAGCGCATATTGCACAAAGCTTTAAAAAATATATATATAGTGGGGTGAGGGAACATCTCACCCCACTATATTAGATGTTCCCAAAGCCAAGTAGTGCTTTTTTTCCCCCTGGAAAAATAGGTGGCGGAACTCCCGTCCGGGGAAAAACTGATTATGACCATTTTCATATCCTAATAAATAAGAGTTGTAGTTCACTTAAAGAGGCTATAAATGGGAACCAGATTTTTTAATGCCGTGTTCCTTTAAATGAACTACAACTATTGTTGTAACCTTATGGGGGTTATCTACTAAGTGCCTCTGTTGCAAGAAAAGTGATTTGCAGTGCAGTTAGCGGGTTTTTTGCAACGCTGGCACTGGGTGGATAATGCCCTAGCATTTGTGAGAACCACAGCAATAAAACTCCACCATCCACCAAGTACTGTTTGAAGAATATTGGAGTACTCAAAATGAGAGGGTGTTTGACCTTGAGAACAGCCCCCACATGGTGATAACCGCAGGACCAGGTGAACATACCAGTGTTGCCAGAGCTGATATTTTTAAATGTCGTTTTGAAGTGTATTTGGAAGCAGCAGCAGTTTTTTTCTTCTTTGTTCTGAGGCCTGCCTGTCACTGAGTCCCTGCAGGAGTAAGACAGCCAGGACTTTAAATTTACACCTTCCAGGGTGCACCACACACACTGTTTGGAACTGCTGGGGAGGCTGGGGGTAAGGCGGCAGTGTAGACTTCTTTTGGCATGCCCCCATCTTGACATCAGAGGGGGCCAGGCACCAGCAAGGAGGAAGGGACCAAGAGGAGAGAGAGTGCAGGCTTCCGTAGCCAGCACATCGGGGAAGTCTGTTCTGACCTGGCAGATACAATGCAGCATCTTAGAGGAGGAGCAGTAGGGACACCGTGCTAGGCAGATAGTTTAAAAATTTGGATCTGTCAAGGCAAGTGACCAGGGATTCAAATTTTTTTGCACCCTCTCCTGGTCTGTGCTCTTAGGTGACCACCTGTACCGCCTTACAGTGCCAGCTCCTTTGATCACACTGCTTGCCAGACAATCCGCAGCTCTGGCAGATGTGAGTAAATATGCTGCACCCTCCCCCCCATGCTGTTCAAAGTTTTAGGGGCTGCAGGTGGGGGGGGGGTGCAGCATGTTTACAGACATCTGCCAGAGCTGGGGCACTGAACAGGGGAGATTTTATTTAACCATCCCTCCCTTGTCACTTACTTGAAGAGGGGTGGTTCTTGGTCCCTACATACACTGACAATTGGGAGCGTTCAGGCGCAATATGAGCTGCCGAGCACTTCCAATTCTCTGCCTGCCACTGCAGGGAGGATGGGAGGAGCATCATGCCCTCTGTTATTTCGGGCTGGTGATGAGGTGCCAGTACTGAGTACCAGTGAGTACCCCCTGAAAAAAAGCCCTGAAGCCAAGTACAAGGCGGGATGACCGTGATCCAATCATTGCAGAGTATAGATCTCCGTAGAATGACCTCAATGTATGAATGTCATTTTACACATCGGTGTGCTGTAACTTTAACAAAATGGGTGTAGGGACTGATGTTTTGCTAATAGTATTCGGGATGCACCGAAATTCGTTAAAAAAAAAAATAAAAAAAATAAGTATCAGTCATCCGAAACTGTCGAGCCTCCAGGCCCAGGTTCGGATGACTGATTTGCGATCTGTTTTCGGCTGAGCTCAGTCTGCATTTTGGGTCTGAAACCTTCATGTCTGTGCATCACTAATTAGTATGCCAGGACCCCAGTACAAAAACACTGGAGAGTGTGCCAAGGTAATCTGACTCCCCAGTTTTCCTTCCGATTGTTATTGCAGAGTTTAGGCCAGAGTGCATGGAATATGGAGGGGTTGGCCAAGGAACAGCACATTGCGTTCACTGGACATATGGGAAGGGAAACCCCAATTGTGTGCCATAGAAGCTGTTCAAGATAACCCCCTTGCCATACCGACTCACAAAAAAGCTGTTACAGCTCCACTAACCTGACTATGCCTGGTTAGTATGTGTTGAAAAGGTGCAAGACTGTAAAGTGACCATCTTTAGTTTCAATCTGGCACAGACCCAATATGAGGATATATCCCGATTCCTTATACATGCCAATTTTGTCATGTACCGAGTCTATGGCTAAGATGCATTGTCCAAAATTAATTAAAAGGTGGGGGGGGGGAGAAATCATATGGCAATATTTCCAAATCATGGTGAAAGTGTGATGGGTAATGATAAAACCAAAAACACTATTTTACAATCAGCGTGTTACTACTGTAAATTATTCAGTTTACAAACCAGGGGTAATACATAAAATGTATTTCACAGATCTGTAGTCTAAAGTAGGGATAGAAAGAATATCGTAACTGATCTTATTGGCCTTTTATTTGCCTGCAACTAGCCAAGGTGGTTCCCTGCAGCCATGACACGTGAAGTCAAAAGCTGGGCACTTTTCTTTTGGACCCCTGTACCTCTGGTATATGTCCTACTCAAGCGTCAGCAACCTTGGCTCTCCAGATGTTTTGGAACTACTTTTCCCATGGTGGTGCTACCAACCTAAGGAGAAGCTGAGCATCATAGGATATTATTATTTATTTATAAAGCGCCAGCATATTCCGCAGCGCTGTACAATAAGCACAGTATAGACAGGGTTACAATACATTGAACAACATTTTGACAAACAGTACAGGAGGAGATGAGGGCCCTATTCCCGTAGGAACTCACAATCTGGGACGGTTGGGGTTGGAAACAGGAGGAGAGGACTGTAAGGTGAGAGTGATTGATGGTTGCGTCAGTGAGTTGGGTGGTAGGCTTCCCTAAATAGGAACGTTTTAAGGGAGCGTTTGAAGGAAGAGAAGTTAGGGGAAAGTCTGACAGTACGAGGGAGAGCGTTCCAGAGAGTGGGGGCTGCGCGTGAGAAATCCTGCAGTCTATCATGGGAAGAGGATGCGGGGAGAAGCTAGGCGCAGGTCACTGTTTGACCTTAGGGAGCGGGCTGGGGTGTATTTGGTGATTAGTGAGGACAGGTAGTGGGGAGCTGAGTTAGTGAGGGTTTTGTAGGCAAGGATAAGGATTTTGAACTTAATTCTGCAGTGGATGGGGAGCCAGTGAAGGGACTCGCAGAGGGAAGCGGCAGAGACAGAGCGGCGGGTGAGGTGAATTAGCCTGGCGGAGGCGTTCAGGATGGATTGTAGGGGGGAGAGGTGGGACAGAGGGAGGCCAGATAAGACATTATTGCAATAGTACTTTCAAAACATATGGAGGGCCTTGCTTACCTACAGGGTCATATGGAGGTATTTTTGCAACGGCCAGAGTTTAGACAGGACCATGTTCTTAATAAAAAAAGTGTATTTTTACAAAGTTGAACGTTAAATTTACATTATGCATTTAATAATAAACGTAAACATTCCACCGTCAGAATTGTGCTTTTTGCTCACAATTTTAAAAAGTTGTGGAATATCCGCACCAGATACTGGCCATCAGTCACCAGATACTGTGCCAGATACTGGCCATCAGTCAGAATGGCTGCCGATAATTTGTTTAGGCTCTGAAAGAAAATAAAAAGCATAGACTATCCTTAATCCAAAGCATGAGAGGAGACTCCAAAATGCAGACTTTCCTGTTGCTCTTTAGATTCTAGTTTTGTGAACAATCTCTGTGTCAAACTAGAATGGTTGAGGCTACAAAAAGAAATGATGGTGTCAGTCTACTACATCCTAAAGGAACAAGTTTTCAGGGTAGCATCTGTATGGGATGGTTCAGGTGCTGAAGGTGTCACACATTACACATTTGAGCATCTGCTATGCACTTTGACCTTTTAGTGCTTAAATTAACTGCATGTTACACACACCCCCTTGGGTATGCATGGTGTATTAAAAAGGGACAGTTTAGTGTATTGGACATAATGTAGTGAAGCTGACCACACAGCCTACGAAGGAACTGTCTCCCAACAATACTGGAAAGGTCCTTGGGACAGGAGTAATTTTACTCTTGTCGCACACACCAAAAGGTGACCACTTCCCTTTGTCTGGTGCCTGGTCTTTAACTTCCAATTTTCTTGGAGCTTCAAACTCCTGTGGAGGAGGACATTTCTCTGCAGAGACCTAGAGAGGTCCTAACCACACACAATACAGGTATGGTCCTGCATGCTGGGCAGTGACCCGGATACAGAAAGGACACAGACACCTCAAACAGGTTTAAAAGCAAGGACAATAGTTTGTTTCAGCCTGATTTACATATTAACAAGAGTAACAGCAGGAAAAGCAAACGGTGATTGTATATTGAATTAACATTACAACCTATGCAGGAAGTGGTCATGCTGTGTATCCCTCCTTTTCCTCAAGATCCCGCATTTAAAAAGATTATTCCTTGCCTAAACCGACCAGGTCTTAAGCAGCTTTTGTTCCTGATGTACACAGTGATTCAAAGTAATAGTTGTACAAAAGGAAGCTCTCGTATGGGAATGTAAGTCCCACTGGCCAAGTTCCACCGCCAGGTTAGACTCCCCGATTAGGAAAAATCCACAGCAACTAGTAGCCCCCTAGCAACCGTGAGTCATTAGCTGTGGTGAATTGTGCACCATTAGTAGGAGCTCCATCTAACACAGGTGCAGCAGGTTATTTCATATACAAAAACGTAAAACCAGGTAGTCATTGGCTCCTAGAATATCCAATTGGCCCCCACATTTAATTATTCTACACAAATCCAGACTTAAAAAAAGTCTGGCTCCTAAAAAAGTACATTTGGCTCCCAATTTGGGTTGCTTACCACTGCTGTAAATTAAAAAAAAAAAAAAAAATTAAACAATCTACCACAGCTTGACAAATGTATTTTTTTTAGGAGTTAGGATGGTTATGTGGAGTGTGAGGAAAGGCGATTGGGCAGGAAGAAAAAAAAAATGTTTCTCCAGTTTCGATTAAAAAGAAACAAGGACTCAAGCAGCAGATCTTTTTTTACTCACAAAACGCCATATCTTTATTAAAGACTAAATGGGGAACCCATGTCATTATTGCTTTTTTAAACTCTGGTTCAGTGAGGATGAGTCACTGTTTTTTTAGTTTAAAAAACACCCAAACATTTCAGTTTAATTGAAGAAGTTGCTGGAATTTCTATAACAAAAGAGTAAAAAGATACGCAATATATGCCCCTCCTTCAACCAAACATGTTTTCTTGAATGGAGCTTGCTTGATGGAGAAATCAGGTATGCATGTTAATGGCTCAGTACAAGGCTTCTTTCACAAAACCAGACTCCAGCCAGCCAGGTTTTTCTTAGCTTTTCCATTCATAAAAAAAAAAAAAAAAAATCCTGCACATGTGCCCTTACCCTACTCCATTTCATGAACAAACATGCAACATGTAACCTCCCCAGGCTCTAAAACAGGAAAGAGGAAAGATTTACAGCTGCATTAACAAAAAACAGACTCCATTCATAAAAACCGTTACAGTTTGAGCCCTTGAACAGCATGTACTAAGCAAAACATTAGTTTTCAGCCCGATTTTAAGACACGAAAATAGCTTAAAACTCCTATAAAAATGTAATAGTTTAATTATCCTTTCTATCAGTTGTAACTATGTCAAATGAGGCAAGATTTTTTTATTTTTTTAAAAAAAAAAAAAAATTTAGATCAAGCACAACGGCAAAGGATACACGTTTAATAAACCTCAACACCAGGACTAGAAATGAATGGCCCTATTCCAAGTTTGATGTTAACACCTCCATAGACTAATTAATGGCTCTGGTAAGTTTACAACAGCTCTGGTTAAGTTAACACCAACCTTGGAATAGGTCCCTAAAAAGGTTTAATAGTCACAGGCAGGATTTGATTTAAAAAAACAGGACAGAAAATAAAGTATAAATAAAAATATTTTTTGAAATAAATGCCACAAAAGGAAACCTGGTGACAGAACACCAAGACCTTTAAAACGAATACAGTTGTACACAAACAGGTTTAAACTGAATAATTATTACTATATACCAGGTAATACCAGATAGTCCTACCAAAAACCAATGCATTAACGGATTAAAACACACGCACTAAACTCTGGAAAACACAAATAAGGCATTATTCCTTCCATCCAAATCAAATGGTCGGATAAGGGACATGTGCTAAGGCACAAGATGTTCACTTAAGTAGTCCTCAACTTTGTCACTTATTAGAAAACCGTCTATTAAAAGAGATGGCATCAGAGCAGTGCAATTTATGCAGTTAACGCTCAGCAGGTCTGGGACAAAGATGAAAACTGTCGAGTTGCTGCTCTTTGTACATCTAGATCAAGACGCAGCCTGAAGTTTGGTTGACAGAACCATATTTATGGGGGCACCAAGCACTGGAAAATACAGGACAGGTTCAGTGTCCTTGTCATGGCTCACGCAAATCTGCAATATTTAACAGAATTTTTAAATTTTACCTCTATACCTTGCTCTAGCTGAATGTCAAGCTAAAGTATGGATTTTTAAAAATAGATTCCCCATAAGGACTGAACCCCTTATTATAGGTTGAGCGATTTAAAGTTTGAGAGCTGTCCTAAAAGCAATTCTCCCACCCCTTGCAGTCACTCTGACTGAAGGAGACAGTTTTTGCCTTTGATCAGCCATAGGGCAAATTTCAAGCAGACCACTTTTTTGTCATAGGCCGACTACAGATCCCTACAGCTCAATAGAAAACAGATCAAAAAAAGAAATGCTTTGTATGATTGCTCAAATTGCTGTTGTACATTCAGTAATGACTGGATCAAGAGCTGGCAATGCTTAACCGCCTTGACTTCTACCAAACACCCAAGAAGACCCCGTTTTCAGGCCCTGACACTGATCAGGCAAATTCAGCTTTGTAAAGACGTGACAAAGATGCCAAATAGAAATTTTGTCCTCACTTTTGTCACGAAAAGGAGGCCACCGAAAATTATCTTTTAGCTCTGAGTATTTTTCCACAAGTAACCTAGACTGCAGTGACGTGCGGTGAGGTCAGTGGCTGGTGAGGCACTGGCTAATATCAGAGCCAGATATACACAGGGTTACGCAGTCGCAATTTACGCATTTGATTATCGTTACATAGGAGAATAGAGTGTCACTATTTCTAAAGTTCACTTTTTTTTTTCTTCTCACAGCTGAGAGCATGCACTTACGCACCTGCTGATTGCTGAGCTCTGCCTGCCCCCCCCCCCACGACTGATGAGGACAGTCACATGATTGTCCTGCGTCAATCAATTCATGGGGAGCTCTGCCTCCCATGGGGGGTATTTTTTTAAAAAAAAGTACTTGAGACCAATGGAGCTTTCCCATTGGCTCAAGCTTTCAATTGCTCTCATTGCTTCTGGAGGCACTGAAAAGCGTAGAACCAGCTTGAGCTTCGCAATTAGTGTAGCATTCAGCTGTGCAAATTGTGTAGGCTAGGCTGGCTCAGTGCTGCCCCTGCTGTCTGTGTAGTGAAACACACACGCACGCAAACTGAAAGTAGGAAAAAAAGTCGAGGACAGAGAGAAGCAGCAAGCACAGCAAGGGAGCGTGGAGCAGCTGAGTATGAGAACTTTTTTCAATAAGTAAAATTTAATTTACGGTTTAAATATACAAATCACACATGTCATTACAGCACAAGGACCACATTAATTTACTGGAATGGCAGGGGAGGCGATGCCTCCCCTGACTGCACGTCCCTGCTATACGGCCTCCTTGATCCTTATTTTGCAATTAACGCCTTCTGATTTAAACTAGGTTCCAGAAGCAGCTTAATATTCTACACAAATCATTTTATTCCAGTCATCGACTGGACAGTACATGCAGCCACATTAACTGTTTAACACAGTTTGAGAAATACATTCCAAATCTATAGGATCTCAATCTCCAGCCCCCCCCGAGGTTTCTAAACTACAATTCCATTGATTCTCTGTCTATTGCATTCAAAGAATTCAGGGATTTAAAAAAGGCACCGGACTGTGTGGAGTACAGGTAACCTCACTGCTCTATGACTTAGAGACACTGGAGACACGTTCAATCCCAGCAAGAGCACCTCTCCAGTAAGTGTCCTTGGGCAAGACACCTAACGGTACATACTCGCCACCCGCCACTCGCCATACTTGAAAACGAGAGAAATCTCAATGTATCCTTCCCGGTAAAATCTGTTCTAAAACAAATAAAAAAATATCTGGGAGAGTGGAGTTTGACATCCCTGCTATAGGATGTATTTGTCGTTGGGGTGAAATCCCCACTGCTCTCATGAAGAGCAGAGGACAATATCCTAGTGACCTACTGGAGCTGGGCTTTACGGAGTCTCTACTCATGCAGCGATCAGAACCTATTCCATGGCCTTCCTTCCCAAGTAGGGTCAAGTTGACCATAGCCCAGGAGTCTGTCCAGTTGCTTTGGCATCTGCCCCACTGCATCTCCTCCCCAACCTTTGTTTGCACTACAGCAAGCACCCAGCATGTGTAGAAGAAACCATGCAGAAGCCACTGCCTGACGCCCAAGCACGTTACTACTACAGTTACAAGTCTTTATAAAGAACGAGTTCTGAGGCGCTGTACAATGGGTGAGAAAGTGGAACAACACTTGCGGCCAGTGACCGTAGAGCATCAGCAGACATGAGACATGTCTAACCAGAGTTCAGGGGTTGTTTTCTTAAGTTGCCACGGGCAGCCCAATACCTGGAATTGTTGAGCCATGGTTTAAAGAGCACATCGTGGGATATTCAACTATTTAGCTTTTGGAAACTAAAGATTTCTCCAGGGGTATATACGATGTCTTTCATAACCGACTGGTGTCAGATGCGATAGTTTAATGTGCCCATATCCTGGAAACTGTAGGCTAACAGGCTCCAGTGTTTCGGCATGCAAAAAAAAGGTGCAAGAAACAGGTTTACTACTAAACAGAGCCACTATTCATGAAGCTTCCGGGGTCATAGATGCACAATAGCCATCCCTTATACCAAGTCTGGTATGAACTCAAGCTCCAAAGCCAAAAAAAGGATAGGTTCATTTAATTGAACAACATTACATTAATCTTAGTGACACTTATTACAAGAGTGTTATTTAGCCACATTAAAACATCCCTTAAATCATTACAGCCAAGGGGGCTCTGCCATGTGTATTCAACCTGCTTTAGAACAGGAGATCCTGGACATGCGCAGTGAACCCACAGCCAGCCAAAGAGCAAAGACTCCTTGTTTTGAAACATAGTGAAAAGTATGACACGGCACACAAGGTTTCTATACCAGCGAGTACACTTCTATCACACGTATGTGCTACAAATATCATTATAAGGAGCATGCAACAATGCAGAACTAAAGTCCAGATAATCATGTAACGAGTAATGGAGTCTGAATCCCAAGAGTGATAAAGTTCAGTGGAGAGGAAAAAAAAATATGTAAGATATCCAGTAGTACTTAAGGGGTATTGATGGGGATCCTTCCGTCTTCTCAGTGTATTCCCTAGAGCCTGATAGGTCCCGGTTCTGGGAGGCAGGTGCCTATGGCCAAATAGACGGTTGCGCTTAGGGTTGCCAGGTCGGCCATGTTTTCCTGGACACATTACTATTTCATGCAGAGGGGAGCACATGGAAAAGTGCTGCCCTGCAATATGTATGATTCATATGCTGCAGGAAGGAAATCAAGGCAGGTCACCTGGGATTCCTCAGTTCTTACCTGTAGTGTATGAATTATAAATGCTGCGGGGTGGCATTTTTCATGCATTGCCCCTCAGCATGAATAAATTATATGTGTCCAGGAAAACATGGCCGACCAGGCAACCCTAGTTGCACTTCCCTTTCTGCATTAGTGCAGGGTACTTTAAATAAAACACAGAATACAGAGAGACGACGCTCCCATAGTAAAGTACAGCAAGGCCTTTAAGTCATGTGCACTGTTAATGGTTGCACTCACCAATTAGATGTTCCATATTCATACATCCTGAAGTGCCATGAATCCCCTTTTGCAGTGGATGCAGAACCTTCTGCCGCTGGAGACGATGCGCATAAGGATAGGAGCATCAAATATAGTGAACTAGCCAATTAAAATTTATTAAGAATAAAAACTGATAAAAGATATCACTAAAACAGGTTCTGAGACGCATTTTGGCTTCAAAAAATAAATAAAACCTTCCTCAGTCAGCAATCACTTGGAGTCCATAAAAGGTAGCTTTTAAAAAAATCCTAAATTGGGAATAAAGTGTCCTGACCTGCACAGAGCCAATCAAAAAGGTAAAAGGATAGAAAATATCCTATTAACCCTTTAAATACAAAAAATAATTTTGCATTGCAATACATTAAATACAACTTTTTTTATGATACCACCTCTGCATACCTTTCATGTCAGTGTGCCCCCCCCCCCCTATGGAGAACAAAATTCCCTAGTGAGAGTTAGCTCCTGTTGTACTGTAAAAAAATGTATATAAAATGACAAAGAGCAGCCCACACCCTCTCCGTAAGCTCAACAAACTAAGGCCGGGGTCAGTCGAGCGCACTTAGTGTGCGTGTACTGACCAGCCGCTCGACATCCATTGGAGCATTGTGACGTTGACTGAGTGGGCTGCACCAAACGTGCTGAAACCCTGTCGAAACGCTATAACATGCGTTCGCCGGGGCTGCAAAATGCAATCCTCCATAGGATTGAGCACCAACTGCGCTCAGCGAGGTGGCCACATGGGTGTCAGAGAGGAAAGAACGTCCACAGACGTTCCTTCAACTCTGAAGTGCGCTCGTGTGAACCCGGCCTAAACTGAAAGTTTAGACTACAATGATGGCTCTGGGGCCACTACTATACAGGAATAAAATTCAGGGGGTTATAAATTCCTGAACACTACAGATAAGAGGTTACAATAATTGCCATATGCAGGTATTATGCCACTTCGTATTTTAGGTTCTTATTTTTTTGGAAACTTACTAATGATCACTACAAAATAGCAAGAAGCAGGATATCTGACCATTTCATTATCCATCTTTAATCTTATGTAAGGTATTTGACAATAAAGGCAATTTCTGCCTGTATGCTATCAGTGCGTACAGAAGAGACCATCTTCACTTTAGAACCTGTCACCACAGTAATTTCTGTAAAGGCCAAAAACACAAAAAGAATAATTCAAAAATTAGCAAATTAACATTTAAAGGATTTTAAAACGACAAACTTTGAAAGAAATTCCTTTTTACCCTATAGTTAAACTACAAACTGGGCCCAATTCCAACTGAGCCATTAAGCCAAGGTCTGGAGCAGCGAGTAAAATTCACCCCCAGAGATTAGCTTAACATTGTCCCGAGCTTCCAACCCCTACTTTTGCCTCCGGTAATGCGCAAGCTTGCTGTAAATTCATGCCTCCTATATTTTGTATTGGAGGTGTGAATTTGCCTAGGGCAGAACGAGCCATTGCAACCTAGCTCTTCCTCTAAATGAGACGGCATTAATTGTATTCAGTTACTGAACGCTCAAAAATCCCATCCTCACCTGAGATCCCACACTGCAGAGGGCAACACAATCGCATTTCTCAGGCCGCGAGCAACGTGAGAATGTAAACCATGTCCCTCCATATTTCCTTTGACGGTCCCTGCACATTTGAGCTCACGTAAGGCTCCATGGAGTCCTTTGGACTCCAGGAGCTGGTAATCACAGTTCTGGGCGAAGTTGAAAAAGTCAGAATAGCTGACGTGCAGACTGACAAAGGGAAATCAGCACAAACAGATTTTCTCCCTTACCATCTTCCCTGTCGTTTGTAATCTGGGCCCCCCCACCCAAATGAATGCAGAAATGGCATCGACATGAAAAAGCTGCACGAATGCAGAGAAACCCCTGCATACAGCTTTTTCACCCCCCCCCCTTCTCAGTCAAAACTGATACAATGTAACCACAATCATCGTTACTATGCGCAATCAGTGCGCTTGTCCGACCCCCGCCTTCAGCAGTTTGGATTAATAGTTTACCCCATCCAGCGTTTTCTAAACCAATAAAAAAAAATTCTTCATAGTCCCCCCCCCCCCCATTTTGTAAGCATATTAAAAAAGATCACGACAACTATTCACAATTATTAGTATAACAATGCTGCATAGCACATGTTGTGGCTTAGTCAGTGTAAAGTGATGAGTGCAGATTAGGCCCCTTAGATTGCAAGCTCACGTGAGCAAGGTTCTCCTTTCCCCAATTGTTCTCTAGGGGAAACATTTGTAAATTTTATGCACTACGCATTGTACAGTGCTGCAGAATAGGTTTGCGCTTCATAAATAATTATGCGGGTCTCAAAATGTTGTGATGAGGTGAAAGCATGTGAAAAGCGCAATTTTAACAGACTGCGCATGCACATCTGGGCATATTTTAGTGGTCAATGACACATCGTAAAATGATACTCTGCATTTTCCCTGCTCCATCAGATGAGCAATTGTTTAACCCGTGCTTTAGGCTGGGTTCACACCACGGCGTAGCGCAGTGTCGCGCAATGCGCGTTTTTTTACGCGCATTCGCACATACAAAAAACGCGCGAACGTGCGTTGCAGCGCGTTCGCGGCTAGGATATGGCTGCGAACGCGCTGATAACTGCCCCAAAGAAGCTGCCGCACTTCTTTGGACGTAGGGCGTTTATCAGCGCGTTCATGCGCGCCGAGAAACGGCCAGGTGTGACATGCCCACATAGGGAATCATGGGATTTCATTGAGCGTTTTACAGCGCGCAGGAGCGCGCTGTAAAACGCTTAGATGTGAACCCAGCCTTACTGTACCAGCCAAATAAAGAGCAACATATACATGGTCCCTCTGCAACATAGAAGAGGGGATAGAGGATTTTCCATGAAACATAAACTTGTCCAGCCTAAATGTACACTTTCAGCAAGCTGGAAAGATCTATATACACTGCTGCCAATTCAGACCCAGGTTTGGTCACATACAGAAGCAACGCTTCCCGTATTTGGTATCCGACCCTCAGATTACACAAGGGCTTTTAAAATTAGCTTTGTCTGAGAAAGTGGGAAAGTCAACTGAAGGAGGAGATCCAAAATACATGCGTTTATATGCAGCAAAAACAGGAAGAATAGCCATAGATAGCTTTGGCTACTTCAAACTGCGCAGATGGAAGGTTTATATATGATCGAGCCCAGGGCCAGTGCCAGTATTTCTGCCACCCTAGGCAAATGCATTTTGCTGCCTCCACACCATATATTGTCTGTGTTCCCCTAATATTTCTCAGACACCTTTCTATCTGCCCCACACTTAAGATTTCTCTGCTAACCTCATACATAACTTGTGCCTGTAGTTATATTAGCTCCCAACGGCACCTCAGGCTACTGCCTAGTTGGCCTAATGGATGCACCAGCTCTGAGCCCCTCCAATGGACAAGGAGCCCAAGAACCTGATTGAACTGGAAAATTCATTATGATGTGGAAAAGGTTGACAATATAGCTTTAGGTTTGAGAATAACCACTCCAGGACAAACATGGCGCACCATATGTTTGAACTCCTGAATTCCTGGTTACAGGTTAAAGGAATCTGAAACTTCGACAGGGTTGCCAGATCCATCATGTGCTCCTAGACACAACTACTTCACATTGATGGGCAACGCTTGAAAAATACAACCCCACGGCAATAAGATACATACACTGCGTTTATAAATTGAAATGAATCCCAGAGAACCTGCATTGATTGGCCAACGGATTTTCCTCCTGAAGCCTTTAAAATCGGGATCTCAAACTCTGGCCCTCCAGATGTTTATTGCCTACAATTCCCAGAATTCTTTGAATGCAATATATGGCCAAATCATCATGGGAGGTGTAGTTCAGAATCATTGGGGGCGGGGGGCATAGTTTGCAATCTCTGATTTAAACTATACATGTTGTAGGGCAGCACTCTGCCAGTCCTCTCCATCCCCATGAAGTGGTAAAAGGCTTTAAGGAAAACATACTGAACTGGCAATCCTACCTCTGACAGGCCTGGGGTTTAGTTAACCATCAATGAAACAAGATACAGAGCAGAATTCTTTCTGTAGAACAGACTATTCTGAAGTTTTGAAAGCCAAAAGTCTTCCCAATAGCTCCTTTATCATTTAAGAATAAAAAAAAAAAAAAAGAAGTTTAGGCCAAAACATTAGAGTGGAAAACAATACACAATAAATCAGTGTCTGCAACCGTGGCCTTCCAGATGTTTAGGAACTACATGACCCATGATATTAAGTGAACCAAATGAATGGGTGAGCATCATGGGAGATGTAGTTCCAAGACATCTGGAAGAATATGGTTACTGACCACTGCTGTAAATGAAACTAGCAAAATGCAGTGATTCTCTGGGAGGTGAAAACACACTGAAAAAGGAAGAGGTGATTCAGGGCAACATGAATTACAAAAAAATAAAAATAACACAAGCAGTGAGAGGTTTTACATTGTATAAATACAATAAAACTAGTAAAAGAACCAGAAGTGAAAAAAAACAAGACATTTATCAGAGCCAACGTTAACATTTAGACAAAGCAAATTCCAAAGTGCGATTTAACTACACCCACCAAGGCTTTGTTCTTGTTTTGAAGACATCAAGTCATGAAAATGATGACATAATGTGCAATACGAGAAAATGCATGGCCCAAGGAAAGCAATTCTGGAAGGCGCTCACAGGAATCACAAGGACTGCCAGATGAATTTGCTTGCCATACAAAGTGCCAGCGATCTGCCTGGTGCTCAAAAATGGGTTAAACACAACAAAATGATCAAACTATAAAATTGGAAGACCTATGAGCCAGTAAAACCTTATAAAAATACCTGAAGTGCCCTGTAATTGTGACTGGAAGGGCTGTGAATGTCTTCATAGAAAACATTTTAAAAGGAAAGATTCCATGCCAGAGCAGCATTCAGGAACAGTCTGTCAGTATGTGAATTAATCACTGGCTCGGTTCGTGGCGGGTGATGCCCAGAGATTGCCAGCTGGCACAGATTGCGTTTAACACGGCACACCTTGGGCTACATAGACAGGGCTTTCTGGCTGATTGGCAGGGCGGAAAAAACGCCAGGGATACACATTCATCTTTGTGCCATTTAGTGCAACTAGTCGACAACATGCCAACTAGTCGACAACATGCCGACTCGTCCAGTAACCCACAGCATTCAGAGGACTCAACTCCCGGCAAAGAACGTCCAGTGTACAAGGGACTACTCTGTTGCAGAGTTTCAAGAACAAAAATCTTCCCTAGATCGCTTTTATACTTTGTAATGGCAGAAACATTTAATGTTTTTGGTTTAAAACCTTAAAAGAGCGGAGTACTGTACACAACGTAAATCAAGGCTATGCAACCATGGCCCTCCAGAGGCTTGGAAACTACATGACCCATGATGCTTAGCCAACCTAATGAATCATCAGGAGCCTCGTGGAAGATTCACTAACATCTGGATGGCCACGGCTGCTGATCCCTGCCTCGAATTAATAAAAATTTAAAAAAGGATTCAGAGACTTTCTGTCAAAGCAAATGAACCTGGTATTACTCTTCAGTGACCAAATGGAGCGCGGCAGCCCCCCCCCCCCCCCCGGCATTCAAGTGTGACAAGGGGATTAAGGACAGATTTTATACCACATTGATATAACGGCTCACAGGATTTTACCCATCACTCTACTATACCAAAAAGTAAAACCTGTCCTTGGTATAAATCAACATTCTTTCTGGTACTTAGATTAAGAAATATATATTTTCGTACCAAGATTAAGAGATCTTTTTTTTTTGTGTAGATTTGGTAAACCGTGTTAGTCCAGATGCCAAAATCTGTATAGTAAAAAAGGTATCACTATGCACGGATATATCACACAAACCATAAATTAAAGGTTGGCAAATCTATTAACCAGGTAATCGCCAGTTCCTAAAGTTTTTATGGGACCATAGACTGGCTTCCAAGTTATATATTAAAAAAAGGGGTCAAGCCCTGAGAGATATATAGATATATATTATTTTTCCCATACACACAATGCAGGGCACACATCACATAACTGTTCTGCTTAATTCAATATGCCCTGGTGCCGAGAAGTACTCAAAACCCCAAAATACACCAAGATATATAAATCCAGAGCAGGACACCCAATAAAACAGATTATTTCATTCCCAGAATATAGGATCAAGCTCTCCGGGAGCTTTTATCTTAATCCTATTTTATGTGGATAAAAGCTAGGTTATATTTTACACGGGGGCGTGTGTCCTTGAGAATTTGTGCACAGACACACACACCACACAGACACACACACCACACAGACACACACACCACACACACACACACACAGTGTATCCAGGCCATTGCTGTAGTGGAGGGCCGGTTAGAAGGCAGATATAAAGCTCCTGCATGATGAAGCCGCTGCAAATCAGGGCTGGTCGCTGGATTCTGCAGGTAGCCCCGTCCTGCATGGAGGAGCATGGGGGCCCAGAGCCGGGCGGCTGTGCAGCATGAAAAGTTACATTGTGCCATTTGTTTACCCAGGAATCTCTTTCTCTGCCCTGCAGCCCGTGCAGGAGGCGGGAGGAGGAGGGGGGGGGGGGACATGCAGCTCCAGGGAAACTGGATCCGGCTGCAGGAAAGGTGTGAGATGCAGAGAAGAAAAAAAACACAACGTAATCTCTGCAACATCAACTTTCCCTGCATGGACGCGGCGCCTCCTGCTGCAGGCAGCTCCCACCGCAGCGAAGGAGCGTGGACGGGAACCTGGCAGGACCCTAGGCGCGGTGGTGCGCGGCGCTGCACGCAGTACACCCGCGGAGGCCTCGCACACCTGCCTGCGCTACCGATACGCAGTGTCCGTAAAGCCCTCGGGCCGCCAGTCGCGTGCGCACCTTTCGACTCACCGGTCCTCGCGCAGGATTGTGCAGGTCAGGCGGAATACACCATTGGGTGCGCGGGGGGAGAGCTGTGAGCAGTCGAGCCTTCGTCGTGACGCATTAATGGAACTCAGGCTCCATCCATAAACAGGACAAAAAAGGGAAAGCCAACGGCACGCCACACAGGCCGTCTTTCTCAATGAATCTCGACCTCGCCCCGCCCGCCAGTGATGGTAAATCCTGTTCCCATTGGTCAACGTTAAGCTGGAAACAAGTCAATCAGGGCTTGTTTATGCGCACATCCTCCAATGGCTCATCGTTCGCGAGGCCCGCTCACTCCGATTGGTTTAGACCGCGATGATGGGCGGGCTTAACGGGCCTGAGCTCATTCATGTTTTTTTTTTTGGTTCTTGCAGGGCGCTCGCTGAGAGGAGGCGTTTTCAGAATGAACTCCAGCTGACTGCCCTCTGCATAATTTATTCAGGGAGGGCTCCCATTCATAAAATGGAAATCCGCTGGGCGCCATGGCAGCCAAGCAGTGACACGCTCAGCTCCCGGGTGCAGTGCAGTGCAGTGCAGTGCAGTGCAGATGATGATGATTACACACTTTATGACCAATAAAACACATATTTATAGATAAACATACGACCGAGTGAATAATAAACAGACAGGCGCGGGAAGCCCAGCTCAGGGTGCCCGGGCTAACAGGTTAGCATGTTCAATAAAGTGTATATTTCAGTGATAATACAGGATTTGTTTTACCTGTGTTATATCTATCCTTCTGTTAAAGCGCCCTGTGTGTGTGTGTGTGTGTCCTGCATTGTTACGTACAGGACCCTTTGCAATCCCCAGCCTGCTTGTGATTGCCCCAGGTCACTTTATTGCTGCTGCGAGAATTGTGGGGAGGCCTTTCCTTGTTGCACTCTTCTCACTGGAGATGTGGGCCCCACAAAGTGCACCCCCCCAGCACTCACAGCCGCCTATAGGACCACCAGAGGACACAATTTCCATGGGAGCAGCAGGCCTGAGATTGGGTTTGGGGTCTGCTTACAAGGACTCCATCCATGGCAGTGGTATTATTATTATTATCATCACCATTTATATAGCGATAAAAGTTTCTTCAGTGCTTTACTATAACCAATGGGAACAGCACACACACATAAACGTAACTATAATTATATAGGATCACACAGTAAACAAGCACTCCAAACAGAGACGTGCTGACGGTATTTGGCACCAGGGGTGGATACTCCATTTATACACTATGGAAATCGTGTACATAAAGTTCGTAGTAGTGCACAGTGGCGTCACTAGGGTTGGTGTTACCCCTCCACCCAAGTGTAACGGTTTATTTTTTTTAGCTAGTCAGTTAGCTAAATCAGAACTCCTATATAACACTGAATGCTCATACACGCACATTACTGTGAGGTTTATTGCTGTGGAGCTCTGTGATATGCTCACTCACAGGGCACATTACTGGGAGTTTTGTTGCTGGGCAGCTCTGTGATACTCATACACACCACACATTACTGTATCACAGAGCTGCACAGCAACAAAACTCAAAGTAATGTGTACTATTATGAGCAATCCCGACGTGCAGTGGCTGCCGCAGAGTGATAGGAGTCCTATTACTCTCAGACAGCTTTTACATTCTGAGATCAGTGAGCTCTCAGCATGTACAGTCTGCCTTAGAGTGTCTGGCCTTCCACCCACACAGTGGTTGAGGTGTAGGAGGGTGACAGTGCCTGGGTGGTGCAGTAGTAGTGGTGTAGAAGAGACTTTGTGGCGTAGTAAAGGCAGTGACTGGGTAGTGTAGTCTACACACACACACACAGTGGCGTAGTGTGGGGGGGCTTGGGGGCGGTCGTCCCGAGCGCAATTTTAGTAGGGGTGCAAAATTTCAAAATAGATTTGAACCACTAATATTTTCCAGCAGTGATAGGCAAGGTATCCGCTCACAGACACTGGTGTTCGTGAGAGGCCCTTGCACGGGCAGCCTCCAGTTTTGTGGCGCTGGCGGTGACTTAGCACTCAGAAAATTGTGGTCCTGTCCTGACTCCTCCTTAACATGACATGAGTCACGTGAAGCAGCGTAGCATTATCTGACGGAACACCCTGTAACACGCATGTCAGCCCCCCTTGAAGCCCTGTGCCAGCCCCCCACCGCTGGCAGCCCTGTAGCCGCTGAACAGGAAGGAGGGAGGCGCCTGCCCTGCAGCACAATTAAAATCCGGTCTCCACTAAGCCCCCTGGACAGCTTCCCCCAAGGCCGCCAGCAACTTCACACAGGTAGGCGACACTGTTTGACACAAGAGCAGCGTGACCTACACACAGTGAGGGGATTCTGGGGGTACGAGGAGAGGGTGACTGAAGGTTTAGAGATAGAATGACTGGGGATACTGGGAGAGAGTGACTGGGAGTACTTGGATAGAGAGAGAGAGTGACTGGGGGGTACTGGGAGAGAGTGGAGGTAGTGAGAGAGAAAGAGTGACTGGGGTACTTGAGGGAGAGTGACTGGGGATACTGAGAGAGGGTGACTGGGGGTACTGGGAGAGGGTCTACTCTACTTGTAGAAGGGAATCGTGGTGTGTTACCGTGTCCACAGGTGGGGCTCGCAATTCTTGCCTTGCCCCGGGCGCTGATTTTTTAGCACTGGGTGTCACCCTAGGGGCTGTATGGAGATGAACGGAGCTGATTTGTGGTTCTGTGTGAGAGGGGCTGATTTGGGGGTTGAAAGGACGGATTTGAAGTTTGGTGTGAATGGGGTTGATTTCAGGTTTGGGATCAAAGGGACTGAAATGGAATATGAAGGGTGAAAGGGGTGGGCATGTACTGTATGTATATGTGAGTGTCTGTGCAGAAAAAATATTTTGCCAAGCAGTACTAGTGTGTTCGGGTTTGGTTTTAAGAAAAGGTGGCAACCCTAGCTGTTACCCTCTGGAGACCCTGGTTGTTTAAAATATATAAATATATGTATATCAGTGACGTGCGATGAGGTCAGTGTCTGGTGAGGCAGTGGCTAGTATCAGAGCCAGATACGTAGTTACGTAGGTTCAGGTTCAGTGCTCCCCAGGAACTGGCTGCTGTCAGTGCTCCCCAGGATCTGGCTGTCAGTGCTCCTCAGGATCTGGCTGCTCTCAGGGCTCCCCAGGATCTGGCTGCTCTCAGGGCTTACCAGGATCTGGCTGCTCTCAGGGCTCCCCAGGATCTGGCTGCTCTCAGGGCTCCCCAGGATCTGGCTGCTCTCAGGGCACACGGCCCGGCAGTACGCCCCCATGACTGATGAGGACAGTCACATGACTGTCCTGTGCCCAGGGCCGGATTTGCACCTCAGGAGCCTGTAGGCACAGAAATGCGGAGCGCCCCTACCCCCCCAAAACTGAAACAGTTTCTCTCCGTGCTCAAATCAAAAGAAGAGGCAGAATCTGTTGCCTTAGTTGAATTAGTTAAATTATTTATAAAGCGTCAACAAATTCCTTAGCGCTGTACGATGGGAGAAACAGAATAACAAATATACATATATGTTACACACACGGAACAGAAGGAGGAAGGACCCTGCTTGAGAGCTTAGAAACTAAGAGGAGAGGGGTGACACATTAGGTGAGGATGAATAGGGTATTTGAAGTAACGGGTTGCATGAGGACTGTATGGGAAGATGGAGCAGGAAATTACAGTGGGGGCTCATGGAGTGAGCTGATAGGCTTCTCTATAGTAATGCATTTTCAGAGACTTCTTGAAGGACTGGAGAGACGGGTGAGACTGATGTTGCGGGGGAGGGAGTTCCATAGAAAGGGTGCAGCTCGGGAGAAGTCTTGAAGCCGAGTCTGGCATAGGCGTTCATTACAGACTGCAGAGGCAGAATCTGGGATCTCTCAAGGCCAGAGAGAAGTAGGTTACAGTAGTCAAGGTGGGTGATAATAAGAGCTTGGATGAGCATTTTAGTAGAGTCTGAATTAAGAAAGGGACGGATGCGTGCAATGTTTTTTAGGTGGAACTAGCAAGATTTGGTTAAAGACTGAATGTGAGGAGTAAAGGATAGATTGGAGTCCAAGAGGACCCTGAGGCAATGGAGCTTGAGAGGTAGAAGTAATGGTGGCACCATTCACCTGAAGAGAAATTGGCGCAGGAATGGAGGTTTTAGAGGGAGAGAAGATGAGAAGTTCAGTTTTAGAGAGGTTGAGATTTAGGAAATGGGAAGTCATCCAGTCGGAGACAGCCGATAGGCCGGCAGTAACATGGTCGAACACCGGAGGAGAGAAATCAAGAGAGGAAAGGTAGATTGTCCGCATGGGCAGGTTAGCATATATATCACATTCCTGGAGAAGCAAGTCATAACTTCCCTAATTTTGATTTTCTCGCCATTTCTTTCTATTTCTGTGGTTGTATGTTTCTTGCCTTTGGTATTTCTACAATTCAGGCAATTACCACACTGATGAAAACCTGCTCTTATTCCAAAGTCCTTTCTTTCCTGGCTTATGTCTAAATTTAATTTAAGTTCTTGGCCCCTCTGCAGATAATCCGTGGTACCGTGGGCAGAATTTCCCTCAACATAGGGTCCTTACATAAAATTGGCCGATGTTTTTTGATACTTCTCCTAATTTCCTTATCAAAGGGATTAAATGAGAAGATGAAATGAACATCCTCCATAAATCCTTCTTTTACTGTAGCCTTCTTCTTCAATAGATCCGATCTATTCATAGTTCTAACATCCATTCTGGTATCTTCCAAGATCTCCTTCTTATAGCCCTTATCCATGAACTCCAAACATAGTTTAAGTGATTAAGTGTCGTATTCAGATAAGTCTGTACAATTCCTTTTCATTCACATAAATTGTCCCTTCGGGACAGTATCCAACCATTGGGATAGATGGCAACTTGTACGTTCGATGAAGCTATTGCAGTCTACATCTTTAAAATGTGACTTAGTTTTGATCATGTTACCTTCAACATAGATCTTCAGATCTAGAAAAATAACTTCTTTATCGTTGGAAGTGGTTGTTCGACTGATTCCCCTATTGTTATCACCCAGGGTATCAAGAAACTCTTTAAGACTCTCTTCTCCACCTCTCCAAATAAAAAATATATCTGCGATAAGTCACTAAATGTGCCCTCCAAGTAGGTAGGAATGAGTACTCCCACTAGGCCATAAATAGATTGGCGAAGCTAGGGGCGAATGACGTCCCCATAGCTATACCTGATACTTGCAAATAGAACTCTTCCTGGAACCAGAAGTAATTATGTTCGAAGATCATCTGTATACCACTAAAATATGAGTCAAAGCAGGGACAGTAACTGGTAGGACAGGCCGAATAAGGTGTGAGGGGATGGAATCAAGTGGACAGGTGGTCGGGTACGAGGACATAAGAAGTACTGTTACATCCTCCTCCGAGACTAGAAAATGAAGACATAGTAGAAGAGGGGGCAGGGAGTGAGGGAGTCAGTGGGGTAGAATGGTTAAAGGAGGAGGGTAGTGAATGCAGTGACATAGTTTGTTTTATATGTAAAAGCATATATTGCCTCTGCTCTAGAACAGAAAAAAAATATTTTGCATTTACTTTTTTCATTTTTTTATTTTTACACATTACATGGTCATGTTTGGTATCATAGTAAAGACTAGACTCTGACCTTTCCAATGACACCTCACTTAACCTTGTGTGCTGTACAATTCAGGGATGCAGGTACCAAAGTCCCCCTGTCCCTCCTCACTGCAGCGCCACGGTCTAAGTTTTGACTTGCGTTGCTTCACCAGATACACACTTGCTGTAGTATGGTAAATGAGGTGAGTTAGTGCAGCATCACTGTTCACTTTATAATTGTAAACTGAATAATAATGCTGTGTTAAGCATTGAGAAAAATATTATTTTAATAGATACCGTATTTTTCGCTCCATAAGATGCACTTTTTTCCCCCCAAAAAGTGGGGGGAAAAGTGGGTGCGTCTTATGGAGCGAATATGGCCCAGCAGCTCGTGGATGTGCCTCCGCTCACCTGCCGCCGCCGCGTTCGTCTCCCTCTGAGCATGCGTCCGGCGGCAGGAAGCTTGGGCACTCGCCTGGGGGAGCCACGTGACCGCGATCTCGGGAGATCGCGGTCACGTGGCTCCCCCAGGCGAGTGCCCAAGCTTCCTGCCGCCGGACGCATGCTCAGAAGGAGACGAACGCGGCGGCGGCAGGTGAGCGGAGGCACATCCACGAGATGCTGGGCCATATCCATATGTGAGCTGGGGCATTATCAATGTGTGAGCTGGCTGGGGCAAATCCATGTGTGAGCTGATGGGGCAAATCCATGTGTGAGCTGGCTGGGGCAAATCCATGTGAGAGCTGGCTGGGGCAAATCCATGTGTGAGCTGGCTGGGGCAAATCCATGTGAGAGCTGGCTGGGGCAAATCCATGTGTGAGCTGGCTGGGGCAATCCATGTGTGAGCTGGCTGGGGCAAATCCATGTGAGAGCTGATGGGGCAAATCCATGTGTGAGCTGGCTGGGGCAAATCCATGTGTGAGCTGGCTGGGGCAAATCCATGTGTGAGCTGGCTGGGGCAAATCCATGTGTGAGCTGGCTGGGGCAAATCCATGTGAGAGCTGATGGGGCAAATCCATGTGTGAGCTGATGGGGCAATCCATGTGTGAGCTGGCTGGGGCAAATCCATGTGTGAGCTGGCTGGGGCAAATCCATGTGTGAGCTGGCTGGGGCAAATCCATGTGAGAGCTGATGGGGCAAATCCATGTGTGAGCTGGCTGGGGCAAATCCATGTGAGAGCTGATGGGGCAAATCCATGTGTGAGCTGATGGGGCAAATCCATGTGTGAGCTGGCTGGGGCAAATCCATGTGAGAGCTGGCTGGGGCAAATCCATGTGTGAGCTGGCTGGGGCAAATCCATGTGTGAGCTGGCTGGGGCAAATCCATGTGAGAGCTGGCTGGGGCAAATCCATGTGAGAGCTGGCTGGGGCAAATCCATGTGTGAGCTGGCTGGGGCAAATCCATGTGTGAGCTGGCTGGGGCAAATCCATGTGAGAGCTGGCTGGGGCAAATCCATGTGTGAGCTGGGGCAAATCCATGTGTGAGCTAAGGCATATCCACGAGCTGGGGCAATATCCATTTTTACACTATTTCATTCAGAATATTTATTTTCCGGTTTTCCTCCTCTAAAAACTAGGTGCGTCTTATGGTCAGGTGCGTCTTATGGAGCGAAAAATACGGTATTTTATTTTTACATAAATCTAACCTGGTTATATTTGATATCACTGGAACGGCTATAAACTGACCTTTCCAATGATACCTCATATGTCCCTCTAGCCCTTAGGGTTCCAGAGATACAAATTATTGCAAATTGTAATGTGCCTAATGGGAAATCCGGCCCTGCCTGTGCCAATCATTGCATGGGAGGCCTGCCTCCCATGGAAGCGTTTTTTGAATAGCTTGAGACAAATGGTGCTTTTCCATTGGCTCAAGCCATTCCATTGCTTTGATTTCAGGTTTGAGATGAAAGAGACTGAAATGGGATATGAAGGGTGAAAGGGATGGGCATGTATGTACAGTATATTTGATTGAGCGTATACCCATGTGCAGAAAAAATATTTTGCCATGCGATGCTAGAGTGTTCAGGTTTGGCTTTAAGAAAAGGTTGCAACCCTCGCTGTTACCCTCTGATGGCAATCCTGGTTGTTTAAAATATATATATATATATATATGTATGTGGTGTGCTCCTTTCCTGTGGGCTTCGCTCCGCCATGAAGGCTGTCAATTAGCAACTGCTGGATAGGCTTTAAAAGGTCAGGCAGTCACAGATAAATGAACAGTTAAAGGCACAATTGCGCTGTGACATAATTTACGGAGGTAATGAGTATGAGAGGCACTCAGAGTTTGTTTCAGTCAAAAGACCTTAATCATGCGAATTTATGGAGGTGCCAGCTGACTCCTGATACCTCTCAATACAGAAGCATTGAGAGGCATCTGATTGGTTCCCTTTATGGTAGTCTTGCACGTGCAAATCTTTGGGGGGGCCCTGATGTCCAAGCTGGTTCCCTCACAAATGGAGAGGAAAAGTGGAGTGGGGTTTCTTGGAGGGGTTATTAATGAACTCACATTACAAATGTTCCAAAATGGGTAATGTGTTTTTGTGATATTAAGCCGTACAGCCAAGCTTTTTACACAGACTGATGTCATGTAACACAATTTACCGACCAGGAAATGGCCGACTATTACATGCGACTGTTAGTCTCATTTAGGAGTTGAAGACAAAAAGCCACACAGTGGTCTGGCTTTGGGGAAGAGGGGGGGGGGGTGAACCAATACAACCTTATTCAGCCACCATTAAGAAGTAGACGCATAAAAGATGTTTTATGTTTTCAAGGTATGCATTAATAATGACCATTCTGCACTTTACAGTTAATCTGTATGTAGTAGAATAATGAGCATAGTGCTCTGCACAATAGAGAGCTCTGATTTGTCCTAGTCACGTGATGGCAGGTCTGTGGAATAGGTGCCATTCCCGGCACTGGCTATTTTTCTAATATAGTCATCTGTCCAAGCAATAAAAAAGAGACGCAACCACCAGAGCTGCGGTATGCTGGCCCAGTATTGCAGCCACTTTACTGAATATAGAGAAGCAGAAAAATCACAAACATTTCGGGGCAGAGCCTCTTCCTCAGTGTGAATGCTCCCAATAATACCCACGTAACAGAATACTTATTTATTTATAAAGTAATTTACCAGGAAGGATTCATTGAGATGTCTCTCGTTTTCAAGTATGTCCTTCAAGTAATACAAATGGAAAGCAGACCCCATTAGTCACCCTGGAGACGCCTGTAGCCTCTGATAACTTCAACAGGAGCTGTCCCTGTGTCTGCACGTGTGAACTCCGGAAACCCAAAACCAAGATGGCAGAATAAACCCTACTAAGCATGTGTGAAACTCCACACCATCTCATGAGAGTTTGATCTGTGTCCATTGCGTATGTGATAGACCCGCCTGATCTCACAATTGCAAACTGGCGATTCCAAAGGGAAGAATACCCAACAAGGAGTCCTCTGGTCATGGCAATGTCCATAGTGTGGCAAGCTTAGAAAAAGTCTCAGGGGACGTCATTAACCATTTGAGTCACAAGTCCCAGCCAGGGACCTGTGAGGTCTGAAAAGAAACCATATACAGTCAGGTCCAGAAATATTGGGACATCGACACAATTCTAACATCTTTGGCTCTATACACCACCACAATGGAGTTGGAATTAAACAAACACAATGTGCTTTAACTGCAGACTGTCAGCTTTAATTTGTGGGTATGTACATCCAACTCAGGTGAACGGTGTAGGACTTACAGCAGTTTGCAGATGTGCCTCCCACTTGTTAAGGGACCAAAGGTAATGGGACAGAATAATAATCATAAATCAAACTTTCCCTTCTTAATACTTGGTTGCAAATCCTTTGCAGTCAATCACAGCCTGAAGTCTGCAACGCATAGACATCACCAGACGCTGGGTTTCATCCCTGGTGATGCTCTGCCAGGCCTCTACTGCAACTGTCTTCAGTTCCTGCTTGTTTCTGGGGCATTTTCCCTTCAGGTTTGTCTTCAGCAAGTGAAATGCATGCTCAATGGGATTCAGGTCAGGTGATTGACTTGGCCATTGCATAACATTCCACTTCTGTCCCTTCAAAAACTCTTTGGTTGCTTTTGCAGTATGCTTTGGGTCATTGTCCATCTGCACTGTGAAGCGCCGTCCAATGAGTTCTGCCACATTTGCCTGAATGTGAGCAGATAATATTGCCCGAAACACTTCAGAATTCATCCTGCTGCTTTTGTCAGCAGTCACATCATCAAAAAATACAAGAGAACCAGTTCCATTGGCAGCCATACATGCCCACGCCATGACACTACTTCACTGATGAGGTGGTAGGCTTAGGATCATGAGCAGTTCCTTTCCTTCTCCATACTCTTCTCTTCCCATCACTCTGGTACAAGTTGATCTTGGTCTCATCTGTCCATAGGATCTTGTTCCAGAACTGTGAAGGCTTTGTTAAGTGTTGTTTGGCAAACTCTAATCTGGCCTTCCTGTTTTTGAGGCTCACCAATGGTTTACATCTTGTGGTGAACCCTCTGTATTCACTCTGGTGAAGTCTTCTCTTGATTGTTGACTTTGACACACATACACCTACCTCCTGGAGAGTGTTCTTGATCTGGCCAACTGTTGTGAAGGGTGTTTTCTTCACCAGGGAAAGAATTCTTTGGTCATCCACCACAGTTGTTTTCCGTGGTCTCCCGGGTCTTTTGGTGTTGCTGAGCTCACCGGTGTGTTCCTTCTTTTTGAGAATGTTCCAAACAGTTGTTTTGGCCACACCTAATGTTCTTGCTATCTCTCTGATGGGTTTGTTTTGTTTCTTCAGCCTAATGATGGCTTGCTTCACTGATAGTGACAGCTCTTTGGATCTCATCTTGAGAGTTGACAGCAACAGATTCCAAATGCAAATAGCACACTTGAAATGAACTCTGGGCCTTTTATCTGCACATTGTAATTGGGGTAATGAGGGAATATCACACACCTGGCCATGGAACAGCTGAGAAGCCAATTGTCCCATTACCTTTGGTCCCTTAACAAGTGGGAGTCACATCTGCAAACTGCAGTTGGATGTACATACCCTCAAATTAAAGCTGACAGTCTGCAGTTAAAGCACATTATGTTTGTTTCATTCCACCTCCATTGTGGTGGTGTATAGAGCCAAAGATGTTAGAATTGTGTCGATGTCCCAATATTTCTGGACCTGACTGTACAAACCAATCACCCAATATAGACAAATAAAATGTGCCAATAAACAATATACAAAGTACATTTGACATGCATAAAATAATATACATATTATCGTGTAAAGGGCACAAATAGAGGCCCCAGGGGACAGATACATGACAGGATGGCTCAAAAACCAAGCCTAACAATAAACACCTAGCAGTACCCCCAACCAAGCAGAGACCTGGCAGAGTGTAGGTAAAATGAGAGAGAGAAAAACTCACCTCATATCAGCAAATGTCCTGGGGATACCTACTGGAACTTATGCCACTCAAGTGTCTCATTGAGACCATGATGAGACATGCAGGGTTATTCAGAGAGAGGTGAAAATCAGGAGAATGACTGGAGAATGGAAAATTCTAGGTCAAAGTAGCCGATTTGGAAAGTGAGATGAATGGGAGAATTTTTCTGGTTTGGCTATTTTGACCTAGAATTTTCCATTCTTCTGTCATTCTCCTGCTTTACACCACTCTCTGAATAACCCTGATGGTATCCAGCATGTACACCTATCTTAACTTCTTTCTGCAATAATATGTTTTTTCTCTCTCTCATACTCTGCCAGGTCTCTTCTTGGTTCTAAGTACTGCTAGGTGTATATTGTTAGGCTTTGTTTTGGAGAAACACTGGGTTAAGGTTAGGTTTAGGATAAGTAGAGATAGATTAGAACAGAGAGGAGGATTGGGGGAGTAAGGGCTACATACAATAGGCAGACCTTATTTCTAGAATGAAGGTCCAGAGGTTAGAGATTGTATTTAGAGTTTTAGGTGTAAGGTGGACTTAGGCTGGGTTCACACCTAAGCGTTCTGTTACGCGCGTATTGCGCAAACGTTAAAAATGCGCAAACCCGCATTGCAGCGCGTTCATGTCCATGTCTATGGCCGTGAACACGCTGCAGTACGCCCCAAAGAAGCTCCCGTACTTCTTTGGGTGTAGGCCGTTTTAAAGCGCATTCCTGTGCGCTTTAAAACGCCCAGGTGTGAACGGGTCCCATAGGAAATCTTGGGATTTCAATGTTCATGTGTTTTATAGCACGCAGGAACGCGCTTTAAAACGCTTAGGTGTGAACGGGGCCTTAGAGATAAAGTTTCCAGTGCACCGATGCACCCCTCCTCTTTTTTGCAGGTGGGACTGATGATAGAATTGTATCCCATGCCATAACAGCATCAGATACATTCGTGTACCACTTAATATGAAACTTGACAGTCAATATTTTTTTAACAATTTTTTAAGCAAACCAATAAAATGCAATAAAACCCATGATATTTTTTGCCTTTGAAACCTACACTTAAGTGGCACCTTTTCTAATACCGATTTTCATTGGACTGAAAGTGGCTTTATTGTAGCAGCGATTAAAGGCAATTCAACCCTTCAAGAAGTACCAATTTCTCTCTGTGATTTCTTGAAAAAAATAACAAAAACATTGCTGTGGGTGTGGTGCCTTTGAGATGTCAACCTTTGAGTGCTAGAGGGGTAAACAACTCTTTCCTATGAATTTGTTGTTTTGCTCAATGAAATATTTCTGATAAACCTGCTCTGCCACTTTTAATACATCTAAAAAAAGGTACGAGACTCATTTTCTTCATATCTACATATAATTTAGCAATGTTATCTAACGCTGAGTATTTGGGCATTATGCAAATATGCTGAATAAAAAAGTTTCCATGTGTCCCCCCCTTGTGCAGGACAATATCCTCAGAGAGTCCTTGAAACAGAAGCAATTGATGTAGGTGGAGCAGGAAGAGTAACATTCTCATTAATAATTCACTGCAGCTATTACATACGCATATATTTTCTGCTGATTCATCTACAGGCAATATTTGCTTCCATGCTTTTTAGTGAGTTTTAAAGAGTATTTTATTCAATTCAAAAATATTACTCTTAGGGCTAAGTAGTCGCATGAGTCAACTTGCTACTGCTGTAAAAGCACAGCAATAAACCACAGGAATTATTCAACTGCATCTATGGGACCAAACGAAACCCAAGAAGGTTTCAAAGGCAGCGGGATGAAATGGGAATCCTCGATCCTGGAAGAGTTTATCTTTTAAAACAAAAAAGTAAATGCAAAGAAATGAACTAATATAGAAAGCATAGCTCACAAATACAGTAATTAATGTGACCTTTGCCCAGAAGAACTAATTGAGACAATAAGAGACCACTGAGACATTATGGAGGCCATGCTCAGCAGGCGTAATTCAATTAAATCTCCAGCAGTCACTAATAGCTTTCTCCTATCTATCACTTATAGCTAATTTTCACATGAGTGCTGTGTGAGAACCTGGGCTGTCAAATGTGCATGCATATTGTTCCCTGCAACGGTAGGGAGTCGCTTGGTGTGTGCTTGCTTGCTGTTCACAGGTAGAAGTTAAAGGGACACTCTAGTCACCACGACCACTTTAACATAATTAGATGGTTATGGTGGCAGTAGTCAGTCCTTCCCGTTTCCTTTGCGGTAACGGGCATCTTCCCTGAAAGCTATCACTCGAAGCTTCTGTAATTGTAGGGATGTGAACTGGCCCATCCAGCAATGCCTCTCAATGTAGAAACAGCGAGAGGCATCGGATTAGCTGCAAGAAACTGTCAGTGCATGCACTAATTGTCAAAGTGCTAGTGTATAACGTTGGGAAGCAGCAAAATGGTTTGGCAGGAAGAACAATAGGACCACAATGCTGGTGAATAGGTATGTTTTTACACTTTACTCTCCCCCACCTGCACACACAAATGTGAAACGGGAGAATAGAGGTTAAAGTTGGGGTTACAGCATGTTAGACCTACTGTAAAGTAGATGTTTAGGACCAGAGTGACTCATTGTCAGGTTTATTCAAAGAGAATCGAAAAGTCACCGCATGTTCGGTGACTTTTCATTCTCTTCAATTCGGTACTATTTGGCGATCTCATTTCGGCGACCCTGTGGTGTAATCAGCAAGCACCACAGGGTCGTCATAGTGCAGGGAAAAGCTGCCGAAAACCTGCCGAACACTCAATGCAAAACCCAGGCGAATGCACACTGAAACTAGCAAAAACATCTGGATTAACCCTGCCGAAGACGCCGGAGAAACCCGAGCAGGAGCCGATCACCGCACAGAGCAGCTGCCAGAAAAAGCCGACACCACAGACGAAGGAGGTGAAGAAAAAAAAACAGTACGCTTAACGGTTTGAAAAGTGAAACGCTGTTTGCAAACAAACTACTGAGAGAAAATGTCTGAAATTTACATATAAGATCCAATGAATGATAATAAAAAGGGCTGTTACAGAAAAAAGAATTTACGATTTAAAAACGGAAAAAAAATGTTTGCAAAAAAATCCCCAAAAAATACCTAAAAGATCCTAAAAATAGATACTTTTTACTGCCGAATATTATAATGAATGGTTTATTAGATATTGAATTAAAACAGGAATATTTTTAACATTGAAGCCTATGGGATTCGCCTGAATAAACCTGCCGAATTAAACCACCTAATGGCAGGGCATTTCGGCAACTTTTCACTGCTGGGCTTTGCTCTCTGAATAGCCGAAGCATTGCTTCTCTATGGGGATTCACTGCCCCCGAACAGGCACCGTATGTGCAGGCAATTCGCCAGAATTTGGCGAATTGCCTGCTCTCTGGATAGCCGAATGGCCAGGAAAGGTAACCGTACACTGAATTTCAGCGTTCGGTTACCTTTCAGCCCCAATTCGGAGCTCTTTGAATAACCCTATGTGTGTTTTCTGATTAAAATCAACTGTCAGTCGCCTGTGGACCTGTTTTCTTCTCACAGCTCTGTGACTTTAGAATGTGAAATTTCAGACGCACAAGGACAGTGCATCCTTGTGATTCTATTATCACAGGAGCTGCTGAAAATCATAAAGCGAAATATAAAAGATCCATGGTGTGAACAGTGTGAGTCAGCACCTTTTAACAAGTCAGCGCATAAAGGTCAAGGGGGCGCATAAAAGAAATGGGAAATAAAATGAGGGCATTAAAGCAACAGGTATACCCGAGAGCAGGGGCGGACTGACCACTGGACCACCGAGGGTCCGCAGGTTGGCAGGAGCCCGGTTTTGGGGTGCATTGGCAGCAGTGGCGTAACAACCGGGGCAGCCGCTGCAGCAGCCGCGGGCGCAGGGCTGAGGGGGGGGTGTCCCGCCGGCCGCTGTCACTCTGATCTATCACGCTGCGCGCTTGCTCTGGGC
This sequence comes from Leptobrachium leishanense, assembly GCA_009667805.1. Taxonomy (NCBI): domain Eukaryota; kingdom Metazoa; phylum Chordata; class Amphibia; order Anura; family Megophryidae; genus Leptobrachium; species Leptobrachium leishanense. The sequence continues at coordinate 106,091,035 of CM019069.1, read as the reverse complement.
GCAGCGTGATCATGGAAGACAGCTCGCAGTGGCTGTCCAATAGAGAGTGAGTGGAGAGGGGATAACCCCGCTCCCTCAGCATGGACAGCCACCTTGTGCTGTCTTCCATGATCACGCTGCGCCTAGCGCAAGCGCGCAGCGTGATAGTTCAGAGTGACAGCGGCCGGCGGGACACACCCCCCTCAGCCTTGCGCCCGCAGCTGCTGCAGCGGCTGCCCCGGTTGTTACGCCACTGCCGCCAATGCACCCCAAAACCGGGCTCCTGCCAACCTGCGGGCCCCTGAAGAGAGGTACGAGGAAACTAGGTACTTGGGGGGCCTGGGGGCTATACATTAATAAATGGGGGGCCTGGGGGCTATACATTACTAAATGGGGGGCCTAGCCGCCTGGGGCTATAAATGAATACATGGGGGCTATAAATTAATACATGGGGGCCTGGCCGCCAGGGGGCTATAAATTAATACACGGGGACTATAAACGAATACATGGGGGGGCTGGCCACCTGGGGGCTATAAATTAATACATGGGGGGCCTGGCCGCCTGGGGGCTATAAATTAATACATGGGCTATAAATTAATACACGGGGCTATAAATTAATGTGGAGCTCAGACACCCTCATACATACTGCACATTGCTGTGGAGCTCTGTGATACGCTCATACACACTGCACATTACTGTGAATTTTATTGCTGTGGAGCTCTGTAATGTGTTAGTAATGTACAGTATCTTTTAAAGTGATCGGCAGTTTCCCTCGTTTGTCACAAGGACGTTCTGTGCCGTGGTGCAGGCTTAGCTGCAGTGAGTGGATGATGGCTGCTGTGGCAGAGCGCTGGCCATCTGTAAGTTTGAAGGGGAGACAGTGGATTCCCCAATTCGTGTCTGGGTCCAAAAGGATTTTTATTTTTCTTACACAATTTTCAAAAAGATTATTTTAATGAGTTATGAAATAAATTCTTTAGTACAATAATGTACATGTGGATGTTGCGTTGTATGGGTGGGGTTTTGTGGGTGCGGCACAAAGGGGCCCCATGATCTCCATTTGCCCGAGGGCCCCATTAGTTGTCAATCCGCCCCTGCCTGTGAGTGTCAGGCTTGTGGTGATGATATACTTGTGCATAAAAGCAGAAACCATCTAAGCCAAGAAGAGGTACCAGTCCTCAAAGTGTCTGGGTTCAAGGCTGGACTGGGACGAAAAAATTAATCAGCCCTGGACTTCATCCAGACTAACCCACTCCAATTATGCAAACACGCAGAGCTGGAATAAGATCTCTATGGGTTTGGAGCTAAAGATTTTGTTCGGGTGTATTTTTGGCATTTAGTGAAATGATTACATTTCGCTGAAAATACGGTGAATTCACTATTTAGTGAATGTCCACCATGTTTTGCAGAAAATAGAGTCGCCGAAGCAGTTATCGGATGTTGGCAAAAACCACCAAATTGCTATTCTTCTAATAGGAGCTTAAATCAATAAAATTGTGTCTAAATAATAAAAAGATCCTTTAAAAAAGAATAAAACCATCAGTTTCAAAATAAAAAAAGTCTAAAAAATTACAAATAGGTCTTTTATATTTAAATATAATGTTTTTTGCAAAATATAAAATGGTCTTTAAAAAAAAATAATAAAAAAAGGCAGGTCCAGGAGAGCCCCAGGTAGATACCCAGCCTATGTGAGCCCCCCAGTCCGCCGGCAGGCCCAGGCGACCACAAGGCCCAGGAGAGCCACAGATGGCCGACCGGCCTATGCGAGGCCCAAACACACCAGTCCACTGAGCCATTCGCCCACCAGGAGCCTCCCTGGCTGCGTTTGGCAATGATCATTAGGAACTTGCAAAATCAAAAAAAAGACAATGTGCTAGGTACAAACCACAGACAAGTCGGCCTAACATTGATCCTTATGATGATCAGTAAGCGAGGTAACAGGTAAAACAAAAAAGAAAAATAGACCACAACAAAAATTGAGCAATGCATTTATAGACATGAAATCCACACAGCACAATTTTGTTTTTAATATATTTTTTTATACTTATTTTGCTTTATACACTTTTATGATCTATTCTTCTTTTGGTAAATAAATGGTTAATTTGTTTTTTTAAACCTGGAGTACCTACCATAATTGGAGCCAACTATACAGGGGTTCCCTATGTACCAGGAGAGCTGAAGAAGTCCAGACAGAGGCATACCACAGAACAAAGAAGGGAGGAAGGCTGGACACCACCAGAAGGGGGTCAAAAATGTTAACACGGGGAGAGGGGTATGGCCAGCGGCTGATGGGAGCAGACGTGTGTCGGTTGAGCTCTGCACGTCTTCTCCGTACAGCGACCACTTGATAACTTTTACTGCGGCACTTTACTACGGAAAGGTCCCTGAGCGGCTGGCTTTCGGTATTGTGCATTCCGGAGCCCGTTTAGCACCCCTCCGGACCAGAGACATCACTGGCAGCTGCTGCCTCGTGGCTGCAGCGCAGCACCGGTGGCCATCTTGAGGCATGACATCTGGCTCCAGCTGTTTAACGGCCTTGCTGGTCGGACCGCCCTGCCCCGAACCAAGTTACTGCTGAGGACGACGAAGATGGAGGGCCCACATCTCCTGGCAGACCCAGACGATGTACTGTGGGAGTGGTGGACGGACCTGCGGGGAAATGGATGGACGGACTCCCCACCTGGAGGTGAAGGTGTCCTGGTCTCAGGCCTGGATGCCTGTCTGAGCCTGTCAGCGGTCCTACGGACGTCTGGGAATAGACCAGGGGCGGCGCAGCCTTTGCCACTGCCCCCTGTTCCATTCCCCCCATTCCGTTCCCCCCATGTCATTTGATGTCTTTAGCCGACTTGTCGTTTGTTTATTATTTTTCTCATGCAGAGCTATAGCTGATTTTATGTGTCCCTGCGAGGCCCCTCTTTTTGTTTTTGAATTTTAATTTGCTGTACTGCCTTCTGGTTTTATTATTTGTATTTGTTGTTTTCCTTAAGCTGTGCTTGATTGTAAAAATGACATCTTTACGAAATAAAAATTGTAAATATATATATAACAAGAGCAATGAGAACAGCACTCACCCAACTTGATTCTTAAATGCCCGGTGCTGCTAACTCTCATGAAGGCATGTAAAAAAATACGGAATGGAGAGGCACTCGAGGACTTCCTAAAAATTCTTTATTGATAGAAGATTAAAATAGCATAATCCAACGATTCGGCTCAGCCGAGCCTTTTTCAAGGATACATATTCGTGACAAACACAATTTATACTAAAAATAAAAACTGACCTCCTCCCCCAGACGTCGTTGTCCTAAGTGCACCACGTGACTAACTGTGAGTACGTATGGTTTGGTTTCTAATTGAACACCTGTCTCCACTTTCTAAGGCTAGGGTCAGACTGAGGCAGTGCGAACGCGCGTTCTGGCGCACATAATCACGGCCGCACTAGCAGCAGATGACGGGCAATGACAGCCAATATACGAAGTACGGTCGCACAAAAGTCCGGCCGCGCAACGCAAGTGGAAAATGAACGCATTTTTTCGAGAACGTTAAACCGCTGGTACTGACGTACAGAGTGCGCTGCGTCCGCATAGCAGCGTGTGTGCGTGATTAGGAGATGTCAGACGCTGCTAGTGTGCGGCCACATAACGTTCAAACAGCCGGATTTCCCTAGACTTCTTTTCACCCATCGTCATGAAATACGTCCAGAATTGCGCATCGTCTGACCACTTAAGCGTATTCCGTGAAAAAATGCGTGCGCACGCATCGACGTACATTTTGACGGTGGCCGCAGAAAATGCGCTCATCTGTCCCTAGCCTAAAGCGGGGCGTCCACACCAACTGCACAATAAGGAAAATACAATTCTACTCCCCTGCATTGAGACAGAGTCCATCAAAAAACCATACACAGCATAAATAACAATGTGCAAAAAACCAAAAAAAATAACAAACAAAGAATATAAAAATTAAAAATGGATAAATTGCTGAAATAATACAAATTAAATAAATCACTGAAGATTAAGAATTCAAATAATCTGAATATAGAGTTGCCAAACAAGCTTGATGTTAAAAAATCCTCTAAATTCTTTTACCTAGACGAAAGAAAAGATGTATATGAAATATATTCATTTAATCCGTGTGGGGAACGAGTGTTAAGTTTAAACGTCCAAAAAGCTTCCTTCTGTAGTAAGACTTGTGAACGATTACCTCCTCTTTTAAGAGGGAGGTACATGGATCAATGGATTTGAATTTTAGGGTCGGTAATCTGTGTTGAAAAGCCAAAAAATGTTTGGCTACAGGTTTTTCAGTAAACCCGTCTCTAAACGCTGTCATAATAGCAGATCTATGGCCCCTGATTCTATCTCTTAAAGTCAGGTCAGTTTTACCCACATATGCTAGCCCACAAGGGCAGGTGATCAAATATATTACGAATTCTGTTTAACATGTAATGTGGGGTTTAATAGTAAATTTTTTGCAAGTAGATGGATGTGTGAACGTTGGTCCTGGGAGCATGTGACTACAAGTGACACATTTAGTACATCTAAAACAACCATTTTACATGGGTTTAGGATTTTTACTCTATGATGATACTGGATCTTTTTTTTTTTTTTTTTTTAATTCTTTATTTTAGAAGTTTTGCATAGTCAGACAACAAAAAAACAGCGTTGAGAAAGTGGCCACGCAGGGCCGCATAAAGCCATCTAAGTAAATACAGGGCATCGGTATAAATAAAACAACATCTACCAATGGTCATAATGAGTCATCTGCAATAACACGCTGAAGGGCTAACCTGTCCTTGATAGAGGACAGACTCATAGAAATAAAAGCATACTCAAAGTGCCCAATACGTCTCATAATAAGGGGGGGGGAGCAGGAGAAGGACATCAAAAGAACTAGAATACGCATCGTATTAAAAGGGAGGAGGAGGGAGAAGGAGAAAATAAAATAAAAAAAAAATAATATAATACAGAGAAAAAAAATAAAATTTATAATATGGCAAAGGCCAAAAAGTGACATTCCCGGCACAAACCTCATAGCCCAAGGACCGTGGGGAAGGCCAAGGAGTGAATTAGTCACGAGGCCAGGGCGACCGAGGATACTCCTCTGTACAGCCCAAAAATGCCAAAATAGCAAAAAAGAGGGGGGGAAAGGGGGGGAGCAATCTCTCGAGCAACGAAGAACTTGAAAAGAACTGGCTAAACCAAGCGTATGCGGGGTAACATTGCCTCAAAAAGTCCTAGTAGAAAAAGCAACAGGTAATGTCCTAGACAAAAAGAAAATTAGCCTGGTGAAGTAGTCGCCGGATCCTGAGACAAGCCAATACTGGCTAGCATCGGCCAAGCCTCGGCCGGGTCAGAGATGATGCATGGTATGTTCCCGTGGGTCACCACGAGCGTGCCAGCCAGCCCCCAACGGTAAGGAACCTCTTTAAGACGGAGAAACCTGTCACCAGTCGGAAGCGACGTCGCGCCAGCAGGGTGACAAACGGTAGGTCTTGGTATAGTGACATCGTTGCCCCTTCAAACTTCACCGCCATCCTGGCCCCAGGAGCTGACATAATCCGAGTCTTAGTCGCTACGTCCCGGGCAATCGCAATAATATCTCTCGTGGAATCTCTGGGGCCGTCGCGGGCTTACGGATCCGTGAGGCTGAGACGAACAGTTCTGAAACATTGGGGGGCGATCCTATTATATGATGAGCGAGGCGATTTACATAGGAAAGCAAATCAGACGTTGGCACCGACTCCGGGGCACCTCGGACTCGTATGTTGCGTCTGCGGTGTCTAGATTCGAGGGCCTCCACCGAGCGAGTCAGTAAGTCAACTTGGGTTCGTAAGGTGTCAACTTGCGATGTAAGTATATTCTGCTCCGCAGCCACATCCGAGGTCTGAGCCTGTATTGCCACCACTTTAGAGCGCACCAACGCAACTTCGGACCGCAGTCCAGACACCTCCGTCGTCCACAGGGATTTTATTTCATCTATAAACCGGCGGTAGTCTCCCATCGTGGTGGGACGAGCGTCATCTATCTCCGTAGTAGGGGTAGCAACAGTGCAGGGTTTCAAGGAAGGTGGACAGGCCTCCAAAGAGGCCTCTGTCCCCACAGAGGCATTCGTTTCCCGGATCACATTCTCCCGTGGCAAAAGTACGCACCTCTGCGGTACCTCCAAGCCACTGGGTGAGTGTATTCTATCTCCATCAGAGGGACCCTGTACAGGGCCTGCAGCAGGTCCCACGGCCCCACATGAAGCCGCAGCCGCTGCTTTCCTCAGTTTCTGTGCTCTTTTTTTTTGCCGCTTTTCCCTTCGCTGCACTATCTCCCCGTGACAACGGAGCCAGCCAGTCTATTCCTGCTGCAGTATCTGTGGGCCAGGAACCATCATCCTCATCCGAGGAGCCATAGCCTGCAGGGAGCATCGGTGATGGGACCGTGCTACAGGAGAGTCTGCTGCTGTACAGGGAGTCTCTGATATCCCTCTGACGAGGGCCCTCCGAGACGTCCCGGCGGGGCTGCAATTTCTTACCCATCCGCTGTGTATCGGGAAGTAATCAGGAGAAACGGCTGTGCTGACCTTTGGGAAACTCCCCGGCTCCAGAAAGAAGACTGCTCTGACTAGGCCGCACTAGGCCCAGATCCTGTCCGCCCAGAAATACGTCGTCTATCACCCGGCGAGTCGCAGTACCGGAGTCCAGGGGCAGCAGTGGATCTCAAGTTCACCAGGAAACCTGGTTTTAGCCCATAAATCAGAGGAATTTCAGCAATAGAAAACAGATTCTCAGAGGAGCTCTGAAGCATGCAACCACTCAGTTCCACAGCTAGCTCCGCCCCCCACGATACTGGATCTGTTTTAACCAATAAATCCTTAAGATTTTTAGATCTCTTGTAACTAATGATTGGATGATTCCTAAACTTGGCTGGCAGAGATGGATCATGTTTAATAAGCCCCATTGTTGACGTATTTGTCTAGAGATATTTGGACTAGGAGAGTAGTAAATTAAAAGGTAGAAATATTTTTTGTTGGGTTTCAACCTTAGCAACTGGAGAACCTGTAAATTTTGATTGTGCCTTCTCTTAAGCCTTGTGTAGTACAGAGGCAGAATATCCACGCTGTTGAAACCTATAAAAGGTTTCTGTGAGTTGTTGTTGCCTTAATTCAACGTTACTGTTATTTCTCATGGCTCTCAGAAATTGAGAGATTGGCAACGATCGTATTAGGTGTGGTGGATGGAAGCTTTGCGCCTGCAGTAATGTGTTCCTTGATGTTTTCTTCCGATAAAATGTGTATCCCAAACGTGTGTTATCACGAAATACTTTAACATCAAGGAACTCCATTTCTGAATTATGTGATGACCTGGTAAGTTTTATTGTTGTGGGTAGTGCATTTAACTGATCTACCATCAACCGTAACGAAGAATCCGTGCCTGACCATATTAAAAAAATCTCGTCAACAAATCTTGTATAAAACAAGAGTTGTTGGGCATAAGTTTTCAAAATGTACTGTTGTTCAAAAATATACATAAAAGCGTTGGCGTATGATGGAGCCATCGCGCACCCATCGCCGTGCCAGCTAATTGAATATAAAATTTGTTTTCAAAACAAATTCAAGCATGTATTCAATAGGAGGACCTGAGTAAGCTGATGAGTCTACCAGTACTCTACGCATTGCCAATATACCATCACTGTTCGGTATGCAAGTATACAGACTTTTTACATCAAGTGTAGCCAAAATAATCGGCTGCTCTGGCAGCGTGATGTTCCCAATCAATTCAAGAAAATGTCCAGTGTCCTTCAGACATGTAGATAAAGCAGAAATCGTGGACTTGAAATGAAAGTCTATGAACTTACCAACCGCTTCTAATTGTCCACCCCGTGCCGAAACAATGGGGCGTCCTGGACGTTTCTGTGCGTCCTTATGAATTTTTGGTATGGTATACAGGATCGGTACTTTAGGATGTTGGACTTTTAAATAATTGGCAATTTGATCATGAAAATAGCCCATCTGTACACCATGATCTACTAAATTAGCCAACCATTCCGAAATATTTTTCGTGGGATCCATCGATAAGGATTTAAAGGTGTGAGCGTCTTGTAATTGAAACAGAATCTCCTCTCTGTAATAATGGTAATCCATGATTACTATTCCACCACCTTTGTCCGCTTGTCGTATAACAATGGACGTGTCTTGAGATAGCTCTTTTAACCCTTGCCATTCTGTAGATGTTAAATTTGATTGTGCCCCATTATGGGTTGATTGCATGGTCTGCTTCATGATGTCATTAAACGTTTTAATGAAATGATTATTGGTCTTTATATCATAGGTACTTCGTAACTTGAAAGGATTAACTGACGAAGACTTGTCAAAAAATCTTTCTTGTATAGCGAGGGTACGTTGTAGTTTGTACATTACCACTTGTGAATCAAATTCTGTGGGAGTGGATTTTGGGACAAAAGAGAGTCCTTTGGATAAAACACTAAGGTGTATTGGAGACCACTCCCTTTGTGATAAATTGAATATGGGAACTAATTCCTCGATATCGGTGGCTTGTCTTTGTTTCTTATAGTTCTTGCCTTTTTGGCCTCTCCGTGGATTCCTCCTTCTCCGGAGACGTGATTTACACTCCGGGTAAAAATCCGGGCCACTGGTAATTTCTTGGGATCTTTTAATTGGCCTTCCTCTAAAAAAGAAGCAGAAGGGTGTGTTGCTCCTGTAATTAAGTCCTGTGTGATTTCGGCTTCAGATGCCGACTCACCTGAGGTTATATCCACAGTTGGACCTCGAGGTTTCTGTATTCTACGCCTTGGATTGGTTTGATTAAATCTAGGACGATCAATACTGAGCCATTTGTAGACTCGATGAGTATTGTAGTCTTGATTGGCCTTGCTTAATTTCTGTTTTTTAAATGAGATGAGTTTAGATTTATACTTGCCAATGTCATCTTGCAATTTGGCTATTTGTGCCTCAAAAGCACACGAAGTTAAGACTTCATGATGATCATTTTCAAAGGTACTGATCTTTTGTCGTACAAAAACAATTTCTTTACCCACTTCTTCCACAACTAATACCATCCAGTCTAGCGAGCAGCGATTTGCCACCGCTATCCATTTTTTACAAAAATCAGGATTAGTTCTTCCTATAGTGGGAGAATTGTTAATCCTAAATCCTCTTGGAATTCGTTTTACTCTATAATAATCAGATAGATAAATACTGTGTAGATCCAGATCAATTTCTTTGCATTTCAGCCTCAATAATTCAACATATAAGTCCTTGTGAGAAAGTTGATGCAATAATTCATCTGGTGTTGACGGCCATAATATTTTGAGTGCCTCTTCGTCAGAAATGTGCAATGTATTGGCAAACTCATCGAGAGCTCCAGCCCTTTGCAAAAATTCATCCATTTTCAGAAAACAACTGCGTCGTGAAAAGTGGAAAGCAAATATTGATATATTGCTCAAAATAAGTGATGGGGTGCTTGTTCAGAAAACAGAAAAAACTCGGATCATAAATAACAAAGAGCAATGAGAACAGCACTCACCCAACTTGATTCTTAAATGCCCGGTGCTGCCAACTCTATATATAAAAATTAACGTTAACACCAGTGCCAAGCCTTCTATGTGGCTCAAACATGAGTGAGTCCCTCCTCCCATTTTTTCTGCCTGTCTTATATGGTTATGTTTTGGATTTCCTGCACTAAGAAGCCTGTTCTCTCTGCTTGATTTCTGAGTGAATGTGAACAGAAGGAACAGAAAAAAACTGCACCACCCCAGAAGTTGGCACCAGGGCCGGCCTTCTGCCTTTGGGCGCCCTGTGCGATAAATCTTCACAGCGCCCCACAGTAGCCACACCCACTACCATGACCACACCCCTTTATCCAATACCTCCCACTGTTTAATACTCCCATTCTTAACCTCCAAGAATTCAGATTATTAAGTATGATGAAATAAAACTTTTTGGGCTAGATTACATACTGAATGCTAACTGTTGCGTTCGGATATGTAAGCATTAACGCTGGGGAAAGTGAATTTAACGCATGCCCCCCATATTACATTCCTAAAGCTAAACCCCTTAAAAATCTGGTAGTGCTTCGGTGTTTGGGCTAGCTTGTGCGAGTTTATTGTACTTTGCGCGTCCTATACTTAACCTGGGGCTCGCAATCAGTAATTAGCATTAGGATAAGTAAAGTATTACAAAGTTCTAGCGCTAATTACCACACTGATGGGTTAAAGAAACGTTTAGCTACTCCTAAAAGCTGGTGTTAAGTGACTCAGCTTTTGTATAATTATTTAGCACCCCCTAATAACCTCCCCAGTAAATCCAATATTCACCTCGCATCCCACGGCGATAATGTTAGCTCAATCTGATGCTTGTCCTGTCCACGGCAGAGTGAGACTGGGGACAGTCTGCAAGATCAGGATCGCCCAGGGCTTGCGGCCAGGCAGCACAACCCTCCATGGAGTCCTATGGGCTCCAGGAGGTGATACTCACAACAGCGCAGAGGCGCTACTACATTGTGTATGACCGTATCACAGAGCTCCATAGCAATAAAACTCACACTCATACACACCACACATACACACCACACATTATTGTATCACTGAGCTGCACAGCAATACAACTCACAATAATGTGTGGTGTGTATGAGTGTATCACTGAGCTGCACAGCAATACAACTCACAATAATGTGCGGTGTGTATGAATGTATCACTGAGCTGCACAGCAATAAAACAGAGCAATATGCAGTGTGAATTAGTAGTCTCTCATTTCTGTGTACTCTCATTCTCACCCCTATCTGTCACACATATCTCTCTATGATCACTGTGTGACTCCTCGCTGTCACTGTGACCCTTCGCTTTCATTCCTCTCTCTCTGTGATCCCTCTTTCATCTCTTTGTGATCCCTCTCTCTCATCTCTCTCTCTGTGATCTCTCATCCCTCTTTCATCGATCTGTGATCTCTCTCATCCTTCTGTGGTCTCTCTGATCTCTCTCATCCCCCTCTGTGATGTCTCATCCCCCTCTCTCTGTGATCTCTCTCTCATCCCCCTCTCTGATCTCTCTCATCCCACTCTGCGATTTCTCTCTCATCCCACTATGTGATCTCTCTCTCATCTTTCTGTGATCCCTCTCTCTCATCCCTCTCTCTGTGATCTCTTTCATCCCTCTGTGAAATATCCCTCATCCCTCTCTCTCTCTGATCCCTCTCTTTCATCCCTCTCTCTCTCTGTGATCCCTCTCTTTCATCCCTCTCTCTCTGTGATCCCTTTCATCTCTCTGTGTCTCTACTCTCTGCCTATCCACTGTGTAGTTTGCCCCCCTCTGCATGCTGCCCCCCTCCTCCCTGCGGAGGTGAGTTCAGAGGGAGAGCTGCGGGGGAGGGGGGATGCGTTCAGTTAAGTGTAAAAAAAAACCCGCTACCCAAGGGATTGGAATCAGTAGGTGAACCTTACCTATCCCCCTGGCTGCTGCTGAGCTGGTCCTGCTATTGCTCTGTCGTCACGCCTCCCTTCCACATGGATGGCGCGGAAACAGGAAGAGGTTTGCGTGTAGAAGAATGGGGAGGAACAGCTGTTGGTGTCTTGCTCAGCAGCTGATGAGCGCCACCTACTGGCTGCTCCCTCCAGAATAATTCTCCTGCACCTTTTACATTGCGGGCCACTTGGGTTGTGTGCCGGCTGTTGTCATGACGCCCTTTGCGGCCGCACAGCTCGCACACCCCAAAGGCCAGCTCTGCTTATATCCCTTATAGTTTCTACTGATTGGTCACTGGCATGTTATGTACCTGACTGTGTGATATGGTTGTCAATTATAAGTATTTTTTTCTTCTTTTCAATTGTATTGCAACTTAATTTTAAATTCTTTGCTGCTGGTGAAGAATAGCAGAATATTCGCCTCCGTGTCTTTATTTATAATCTTGATTCCCTGTCAAAATATATAGGAGAATCTGGGGACTTCCTGTATTGTGTCCTCTGTACAATCCTAACCTATCAGTAAATTCCAAACTCTCTGTGTTATGTCCCGGTATTTAACTCGGTGTTAAAATCAATACGGAAAATAAAAAATATAACCTGAGTAAGGAAGAGTATGATACTATACAATGTCTAAAGAAGAGAAGAGACATTGTGATAAAGGAAGCAGACAAGGGAGGAGTGGTTTTAATGTCTCGAGCCTATTATGGCTTTTGATACTGTTCCGCATAGAAGGCTGATCAATAAATTGCAATCTTTGAGCTTGGATTCCAATATTGTTGAATGGATTAGGCAGCGGCTGAGTGACAGGCAACAGAGGGTTGTGGTAAATGGAGTTTATTCGGCGCAAGGTCTTGTTACCAGTGGGGTACCTCAGGGGTCAGTACTTGGACCCATTCTCTTTAATATTTTTATTAGTAATATTGCAGAAGGTATTAATGGAAAAGTATGTCTTTTTGCTGATGACACAAAAATTTGCAACAGGGTTGACGTTCCTGGAGGGATCAGCCAAATGACAAATGATTTAGGTAAACTAAAAAAATGGTCGGAGTTGTGGCAATTGAGTTTTAATGTGGATAAGTGCAAGATAATGCACCTGGGACGTAAAAACCAAGGGCTGAATATAGAATATTTGATACAGTCCTAACCTCAACATCTGAGGAAAGGGATTTAGGGGTCATTATTTCAGAGGATCTAAGGGTAAGTAGTCAATGTAATAGAGCAGCAGGAAATGCTAGCAGAATGCTTGGTTGTGTAGGGAGAGGTATTAGCAGTAGGAAAAGGGAAGTGCTCATGCCACTGTACAGAGCACTGGTGAGACCTCACTTGGAGTACTGTGTGCAGTACTGGAGACCGTATCTCCAGAAGGATATAGACATCTTAGAGAGAGTTCAGAGAAGGGCTACTAAAATGGTGTACAGCTTGAAGGAGAAAAGTTACCAAGAAAGGCTTAATGATCTTAACATGTACAGCTTGGAAAAAAGACGAGACAGAGGAGATATGATAGAAACATTTAAATACGTAAAGGGAATCCACAAGGTAGAGGAAGGGAGTATATTTAAAAGGAAACAAAATAGCAAAACAAGAGGACATAGTCTTAGATTAGAGGGGCAAAGGTTTAAAAGTAACATCAGGAAGCATTATTTTACTGAGCGGGTGGTGGATACATGGAACAGTCTTCCAGTAGAAGTGGTAGAGGCCAAAACAGTAATTGAATTTAAGCAAGCATGGGATAGGCATAAGGCTATCCTAAACAAAAGATAAATCCAGGTCAAGTATCCATGTAATTGGGCAGACTAGATGGGCCGGAAGGTTCTTATCTGCCGACATTTTTCTATGTTTCTATTATGAGAAAGAAGCATTAAGAATATTATCAGATAGAACTACATATAAAAAATTGAAATCAAATCGCACTGAGAGTTTTATAAAAGAATTGGAAAACATTTTGAAACAAGCTACAGAGGATGGGAATTATAGAAAACGAAAATAAATCATTCCTTATGGTGTGTCATCCTCAAATTCCAATCTTTTATTTTTTGCCAAAAGTGCATAAGAATCTATATGAACCCCCCGGGAAGACCTATTATCAGTGGGATTGACTCCCTTACTGCTAACCTATCTGAATTTATTGATTTTTTCCTTCAGCCTATGGTCAAGAAGACAGTCTCTTATATTAAAGACTCAAGTCATATTTTACAGGAGATGGAGAATATTGAATGGCGTTCAACTTACCGCTGGGCAACCCTAGATGTAACAGCATTGTACACAGTGATAAAACATGACTTGGGTATTGAAGCTGTTGATGCTTTTTTACGGAAAGAGGAAGAAATTGGAAGAGATATGAATTTTTGAAGGTGGCCATCAGATTCATCTCAGAACACAATTATTTTTTATTTAATGAATATTTTTTTCTACAGATCAATGGTACGGCCATGGGCACCAAGTTTTCCCCCAGTTACGCCAATCTCTATATGGCGTACTGGGAGGATTCCTTCATTTGGGGTCCTTCCCAGTGGGGGGCAAGCTTGGTGCTCTGGCGATGGTACATTGATGACGTTATTGTCATTTGGTATGCTGAAGAGGAAGCCTTTAATCAGTTTTTACAATACATTAATTGTAATACCTTCGGTCTGATATTTACAGCTAGATTTCACTGTGAACAAATCAATTTTTTGGATATTCTTTTCTTTAATCAGGATAAGATGGTGAAAAGAAAATATTACTTCAAACCTACTGATGGTAACGGCTATATCCACTATAGCAGTAGCCATTACAAGCCATGGCTGGATGGAATTCCATGAAGCCAAGCGCTACAGGTCAGAAGGAATTGTATGGATCAAAAGGACTATCTAGATCAAGTCTCTGCTGTGATACAGGAGAAACTGATTGCGAAAAAATATAATAAAAATTAAGTCCTAAGGATCTGCAATGAAGTGGGTATGGTAGAAAAGAAAGATTTATTGAGATCAAAACCAAAGAAAGATACCTTTAATCAGGACTTTCAATTTGCTTTTTCCACATCATTAGAAGATCAGAAATATTTTATCAAAAAATTGGTTCATTTTGAAGAAGGATCCAATCCTTTTGGAAATTATTCCTGAAAAACCAAATGTAGTTTTCAAGCGAGCAAGAAACCTAAAATCCATTATTGCACCTAGTGAGACTTTCCAACCAACTAAAAAAGAAAATGATAGTGAATTGAATGGATTCTATAGATGTTCTAAATGTAAAGCCTGCAAACATTTGAAAAATAATAAAATTACCTTTTTTTCGAATACAGTTTCAAAAGAGAATTTTAAGATTAAATCCAAGATCACATGGGATACCAAATTTGTAATCTATTTGCTGAAATGTGGCTGCGGGAAACAATATATAGGCAAAATGATACAAAGACCTAAGGAGAGAATATTGGAACATCAAAATAATGTTAGAATTTTTTTTCTTAAGCATTCGCTTCCTGTACACTGCAATAATTGTCCTTTATTTAACTTTGGAACTTTTGATTTTGTAGGGCTTGAACATGTAGAAGAAGGCTGGAGAGGAGGAGATAGAAATAAAAGACTGCTGCAGAGGGAGTCTTTTTGGATCTATAAATTAAAAACAATGGCACCATTAGGTCTGAATGAGGAACTTGATCTTACTTGTTTTTAGAAAATAATTGAAGAAATTCTGGAATTGTGATTCTTATATTTTTAAAATATTTTTTAATATCTTTGATGTATTTTTGCTTTTTTATTGTATATTTTTCCTTTTTCTTCTTTTTTATTAGGCTCAAATTTTCTCGGAGTCTGTATATAATCCCTCTTTTTTATAGTGAACAGTTGGGCCATTTCATGGTTAATCATTATCCTCTCCTCTTTTTACTCTTCTTTTTATTCTCCTTTCTTGTGATCTTTCATCATGAACAAACCGGAGAGGAGATTCGGCACTTTTAGAAACCACAAAAGTATCGGGACACGCATGAGATAGAAAGTGAAGGTAAGGAATACAGAAAGACCGCTGATTGGTTCGAGTGGCACAGGAAGTGTGACGACGGAGTTCCGGAGGGATGAGAATGGACGGAAATGAAAGGGGATATCGGATGTGAGATCAAGGATGGAAACCGGAAGTGACGTCGCGGGTGATACCTGATGTGAGATCGAAGGTGGAAACCGGAAGTGATGTCGCGGGCGATACCGGAAGCCATTTAAGCTGCAGTAAGAACGAAACGAAATTATAATGAACGTCTGGAGGCATCCAATAAGATCCGACCATGGGAACAACATTGTAGCAGATTGGGACTTGAAATAGAGACTCATGGGAATGATAATGGAGTCTGTGACTATTGACCATATAAGGAAAACGCCATAGTTAATTAACTAGCCAATGAAATACCTGTGAGGGTAATAAAAGGAATGATGGGTATTTTATATGTCATATCATTTGATTCTTATGCTTTATGTATTATTATCGCCCTTGAAAAAGTATATTCAGTAGATGAAACGCGTTGGGCTTTGTTATTTATTTATATTTTATTTGGAATAAAAGTTTTATTGATCCTTTACCCATCATTTCGTTTTTTTTTGGCGTTTCCAGTACCCGTGGTCTGTCAAATAGACCAACGGGGATCTCTTCAAACGCTGAGGTTTCCCATTTTTCTTTCCTATTCTCTGTGTTATGTCCTCTCCCTAGTTATTTTTGCACACCCCTTCCCCTATTTGAATGTGGAGCTTTATGTACCCCCCCCCACTTCCATTTGAATGCTAGAGTCACCACTACTGACAACATATCCTTATGTGACACAGGAAGGACAAATGAGACAGAATATACCAAATGGAAAATAAGCACCTGGTCCAGGTGGTAATACACCCGCAGGCACTTAGAGAGAGCTTAGTTCAGTAATTGCTAGGTAGCTTCCCCAGTAAGAGGTCTTTCATCTGAAGTAGAATAATCCAACTTGTTCAAGATAAATGATGTTGGTCACTGAGTTTATAGTGCAAATTTAGAAAGGATTGTCCTTTTCTATAAACTGTAAAAGACAAACTGTTTAGAGATAATATAGTGTTTAAGAATATGATTTAGAATATTAGTATCATTAATCAGAGTAAGAAGTGAATGACTCGCTATAAATCCTTTCTGAAATGTTGGTAGAAATCTGCACAGACAGTGTATGTGGTTTATTTAGACTTTGATGAAGCTTTTGATATGGCGCCACACCCAAGATTACAGGGTAAATTAAAGGATATAGACAACAGGGAAACTATGTGTAATTGACAGTGAACTGCATGAAGGAAATTAGTTGTTAAAAATGCAAACATTCCCAAAAGGATAAGCCTTGAAAAGAGGCATAAATTAATCACTGCTTTCCTCTGCAGGAGGGGGTAGATAAATTGCAGATAATATCAGTAGGGTAGCAGGCTATTGATTTCAAATATTTCCATAAATGTTCAGCACCTAGCAGCCATTCCATTTACCTTGTAAGTGCTGCCACTGTGATCAGCTTACTCATAGTTCCATTAACCCCTTCACTACTAAGTGATTTCCCAAAAAAACATTGTAAGAAACCAGTGTTTTTTTGTAAAATCATTTTTAATTAATTGTAAAGCAAGAAATATTTGCGCTTATACCCATTGTATTTCTTCCTGTAAATACCCTATTTTGGCCCGTAGTAGGCACCATCTACTGCCAAATTGAGTTACAGCCGTTTGAGCAGCTGGACTGTTTTCTTTTTTTTCGCTGCATCGGCTGCTGACAACTAGGGATGAGCTGTTCGGTTCGATCGGTTCGGAGTTCGATTCGAACATTGGCAGTTCGAAAGTTCGCCAAAAATGTTTTTTTTTTTTTTTGAAGCCTATGGGATAAAACATTCCTGTTGCTGAAACATCAGGCAGACGAGGCCATCTAATCAGGCACTGTAGAGGGCAGCCCGCCGGGGCCTCCCAAGGATCCCTTGAGGAGCATGCGGCAGCGGCAGGATGACAGCGCTGCGACTGTGCGGGCTGGCCAGCCAGGTGCATGTGGCAGAGAGGTGGCGCAGGGACTCCAGGGAGGGAGCCACGGCAGACCCCCCTTCCCACCCCCCTTCCCCACAACCAGGATCCAGGGAGCCCCCACTGACCACCAGGCTAAGGTAAGGCGACACATTTTTAAAAAAAATAAAATCCGAGGACATTTTTAAATGTCCCCAGCAACATAAAATAAAACTTTTTTTTTTCTTTCTAATGCTCACCTGATTCCTTGATCCACAAACTGTAGAGGTGCTGCCCGGCAGTGTGCGGAATCATATGCTGCATTAATTATACTGTAAGACTGGGGGGTTCACACCTGCGTTTTTTTTACGCTCACAATACGTGCGTTTTTTAACTCGCGTATCGCACAAACGTAGAAAACATTCGAACGCGCATTGCAGCGCGTTCACGGTCATAGACTGCAGAGTGAACGCGCTGCAATACGCCCCAAAGAAGCTCCTGTACTTCTTTGGGCGTAGGACGTTTTACAGCGCGTTCCTGTGTGCTGTAAAACGCCCAGGTATGAACGGGTCCCATAGCAAATAATGGGATTTCCCTGTTTATGCGTTTTACAGCGTGCAGGAACGCGCTGTAAAATGCTTAGGTGTGAACCAGGCCTTAAGGTGCTGCCCGGCAGTGTGAGGATTCATATGCTGCATTAATTAGTCTTCTTACAAATTTGGTTACTTAACCCGTTTGCATTTGGATTGTAATATTGTGACATCCAGGGCCCCGGGTGGCGATCAGGGGGGCCCCAGACGCATGGTGCCGCCAGCTGGCCGAATGCCAGGAGCTCCGGCGGCACCCGGCACAGCTGTGAGTGATCAGGAGGCAGGGCGCGGCGTGATGACTCAGAGCCGCCGGGACTGGTGTGAGCCAATTCTCACCATATACAGTAGCGCAGTACTAGTGCCTAAATGTTGTTGAGCTGGTTTTGTTATAACAACTACTCTCGCTCTGTGCCCCCTGTCTGGTATATTCCGCTGCTTGTTACTGCTGGTGCGCTTCCATCCTGCCATACACTATAGTGCAGTAATATATGGGTGCACTGCCACTGATGCCTATATTACCAGATTTATATCATTTTAATATTTTTGATTGCCTTCTTTATTATTATTATTTGATTCCTTTTTTTTTTTTTTTTTTATTATAAGCAACCGTTTCAGACATTTTGTAGTCATAAACAACATAGTAAAAACATTGGTTGGAATAACAGGCAAATACATATATCAGCTGATATCATCGTACTTAAGTGCCTACTACCCTCCTCGGGGCTCCAGCATGACGAGGAGCACATTAAAGTATGTATTCACTGCTACGGATTATGGAAGCCCGGGGATCGGTAGGGAAAGAAGATGTTTTGAGCATAAGCCTATTACGGCTAAGTGTAAGAAGGAAATAAGGGGGGGTGGAATAACAGCAGGGGGTGGGGAGAGGGGTAAGGGAAGAGTGGGGGGAGGCGGGACAGGCTAGGGAAAGGGAATGAGGTAGCGGGAGAGAAAGGAGTAAAAAACAAGTCAGCGATCTCACTGTCCAAGCTGGTCCGGGAAGGTTGTAAGTGGGATACTGGGGAAGAGGGGGAGAGAGCTGTTGGTCTCCTGCGTCAGTGACCGTTAGGGAGGGCCATTCGGGTAAGCACGATAGTGGTTGCGAAAGTAGGAGGCCCCCCAGGATTACGTGGGGGAGGGGTGTGGGAACGTCGTATGAAAACTAAGAGTGGCGGTGAATTGAAGGGGAACGGACATCGCAACGCCAGTCCCCTCCCATTACCGTGGAGAGATGCGAGCAACATATGGCGAGAGGTGTGAGGATAGGGGGAGGGGGACAGTAGAGGGCGTGTAGAATAAGGAAAGATGGGGTAGGGAGAAGAGGGGGAATGCAGGGGGAGTGTGGGAGATGGGAAGGGGGGAAGAGTGAAGAGAGGCGAAAGAGGCGTGAGGGAGAGAGAAAAGAAAAGAGAGAGAGAGAGAGGGAGAAAAGAAAAAGAAAAAAAAAGGGGGGGTGGGGGAAAGGTGGGGAGGAGGGGGGGGGTGGCGATAAGCATGTCTGCATGCCCATGGCCAGGAGACCGACCTGGACCGCAGTGGATCGTCAGGTCCGCGGGGGCGAAGCGGCCCCGGGCAGGACAGTATCACTCCAGAGGGAGTCCCACTTTGGGTCATATTCGGGCCCCGTAACTTTCAACAGTTCACAATGTCCAATCTTGTCTCATGAGAGGCGGGTCCGGCAGACGTTCGAGGACACATAGGAGCACCAGTGAAACCATTTGCGGAGGTGTCCCTCCATTGTATCACGCACTCTGGCCATCAGGTCCTCCAAGGTCCTCACCTCCTCCATACAGGCCAGCCAGGCTCTGTACGAGGGGGTCGCCGTCTGTCCCCAACTACGTGCGATCAGCAATCGCGCTGTCATGAGTATTGGTAAGGCCACCGATTTCCGGAGCGATTCAGTGGAGCACGTTGTGTGGGTAAGTAGAAACGTCCCAGGGGTGAAAGGCAGATCCAGGTTCGTGACTTCCATCAGGGTATCCTTAATCTGACGCCAGAAGGGGGAAATGCCCGGGCATTCCCACCACACATGTAGGTAGGAACCTGACGCACCGTCGCACCGCCAGCAGTTGGGGGTGAGGCGGAGTCCTATACGGAAAAGCAGGGCCGGGGTACAGTACCAAAGTGCAAGTACCTTGTATGAGTTGGACTGCAAACGTGTCTGTGGCGAGCCCCTGTGGGCGAGCTCGTAACTGTCTTTCCATTGGTCCTCCGTAATTGGGGATCCTATCATCTCGTCCCAGGTATGTTCGAAAGACAGGGAGGTGTCTCCAGTGGTCGTCTGCAAAAGGCGGTAGATGCTTGAGATACCGTGACTGATTGGGCGAGTGTTCAAGGCCAGGTCCTCGAAGGGGGTAAAGGAGCGTACCAACCGGTGTCTAGCTGGCAAGGAGAGCAGGTAATGTGAAATTTGGGTGAAGTTAAAACGCTCCAAGATAGTCGGAGGGGCGGCCTGTGGATCCCGCTCCCATGGAGGGCTCAGGTCGGGCCCGGAGAGAAAATGGAGTGCCCTGATGACCGGAGCACCACCCAATCGGCGTCGAAGGCGAGGGTGAACACCCACTTGAAAGTCAGGATTGTGCTCGAGCGGGATCAGTGGGGATGGGTAGGATGACAGGGAACATCGTTGGATCACCGCGAGCCAGACACGTAAGGTGGCTCCTACTAGTGGATGTTTAAGAGCCTGCGGGGAGCGACGCCTCGGGTCCATCCAGGGCAAGACTCCTGTAGGGTGGGGAGTGGCTCCTAGCTCCAGGTCCTGCCACAAAGCATGTCTGCCACCTCCTGTCCACTCCACTATCCGTAGGAGGTGTGTGGCCCGGTAGTATAGGCGGAAGTCGGGAACTGCTAATCCACCCCTTCCCTTGGGGCGCGTCATTGTTTGGAAGCTGATCCGGGGACGTGAGTTATTCCACACGAATTTAGAGCAATCCGATTGGACCATTGTGAAGAAAGCAGGTGGGATATACACAGGGATTGTCTGGAAGTCATTTTAATATTGGACCGCAGGATCCAACCCTGCACTCTTCCACAATACCACAAAAGGGTTACGGTGTGAATGCAATCGCTGCCACCAAAGGCACAGTATTTGGGTGCACTGCCACTGACGCCTATATTACCAGATTTATATAATTTTAATATTAGACCGCAGGGTCCAACCCTACACTCTTCCACAATACCACAGAGGGGTTATGGTGTGACGGCACTGTGGACGACACTAAAGGCCCAATTTTAAAGCACCTATTGTTACTTTCATCCAAAGCCTGCATAAGTTTCACCATAATTTAGCCAAAAAAATCACTAAACTTGTTCTGCGTGTCCTAAAATGTCTCCTCTTTTAATACAGACTGCCGCCCCAAGCAGTTGTTTATGAATAGATTAAAGGAAAACCGTTTACCGTCATTTGAAACGTCATTTTTTTGTTTTTAAATGTTTCTATACATCCTACAAATCCGCCACTTCACGGGCAGGTTATGGGGACCTCCTAGGCACGATATTTGAAGGAATTTTTCATTTTTATTTTTAACACTTATTTTATGGAAAACTCACTGTTCCTTTAAAAAACGTTTTTTTAAAACTTTTTGTCCCTGTTTCGTGTCCCCCAGGGCACTACCCGGACCCCCATACACCTTTTATGGCAAATATCTTGCAAATATGCCCTCTTGGAGGGCACTCTAAAAATCGAACTTTTGAATCCCATTGACTTGCATTTAGTTCGGTTCGAGTTCGAACTCGAACTTTTGGAATTGTTCGAATGCGAACCGAACACGGGGGTGTTCGGCTCATCCCTACTGACAACCTAATATTTCAGCAGCTGATTTTACAGTTTAGCTCTTTGGGCAATATGCCCATAGGCATAAACTTTGGAGGCACCTTCTGCAGCCCAAATACAAATGAAATTCATTTGCAGCAAACAAATTTCATTTGCTTTTGGGCTGCAGATAAGCATATCGAGATATCTCGATATTGGGGCACCAGATGGTGCCTTTGAAGCCCTCGATGTCAGTAGTGAAGGGGTTGATGAGGTCTTTACCCAATCTCTGACGGCTGTCATGGTTCCACGGTTCCCACCACGCAGTCCTTAAAGCCCAACACTCCACAGAGCCCAAAAGCTACCAACAGGGTAGCCGTAGAAGAATCCCTAACTGTCTGGTCCTTAGAATTGGCCAGGTATACTAGCTAGACAGAAAGGGTTAATCAAAGACAATGTCGTAATACAAAACCAGGTCAGCAACACGGGGGTAGTCAGACGAGCCAGAATCAGGAATACAGAGTATAGAATAGTCAAATGGAATAGCCGGGTCGATATCAGTGCAGAAGCATAGTACAAGGAAATAGTCTAGGGCAACGGAAGGCAGAATAGTCAGAAAACAAGCAGAGGTCAATAACAGGTTAAATCACGAGAGAATTCAGGTACAAGGAGCTCAGGTATGGATAACCACGATCTGGCACTGCTTAGAAGGAACTGTTGGTTTTTAAAAGACCTTCACCAGACCGCGCCCCCCTCTCAAGCCACACCTCATGCAGCCACATCCCTGCCTGTTTCAATTTAAACCTGGTGTTGGTGAGCGAGCAGCATCAGAGATGCTGCCCTCAAGCATACCGGAAAGGCTGAAAGCCCCCAACGTTACAACGGCACGGGTATACAGAAGTTGGGTCTGACCCAAAAACTTACAGACTCACTAGGGTTGTTTTATTCTTGGATGTCGTAATAAGCAAAAATCAGCATGGTTTCATGAAACACAGATCATGTCAGACTAACCTAATTGCGGTCTATGAGGAAGTAAGTAGAAGTATAGATCAGGGGGTCGCAGTGAATGTGATTTACTTGGATTTTGCCAAAGCTTTCGACATAGTTCCACACAAGAGGTTACTATTTAAATTAAGAAAAAATGGTCTAGATGAAAATACTTGTTCTTGGATAGAAAACTGGATAAAAGATAGGGTACAGAGAGTGGTCATAAATGGTACATTTTCAAGATGGACATCAGTGGTAAGTGGTGTCCCTCAGGGGTCTGTTATAGGACCAATTCTATTCAATTTATTTATAAATAACCTTGAAATAGGCATCAAAAGTCATGTGTCAGTGTTTGCAGATGACACAAAACTAGGAAAGGTAATACAATGTGAGCAGGATGTTACTTCGCTGCAGAGAGATTTAGATAGATTGGGGGACTGGGCACTTAAATGGCAGATGAAATTTAATGTAGATAAATGCAAAGTTATGCACTTTGGAGTGAAGAATGCACAAGCAACAACAAGCATGTATACCCTAAATGGTACTGAGTTAGGGA